>OY365810.1:150000-871882 GCA_959347315.1 Bimastos eiseni | reverse complement strand
CGCTGTAGGTGGCAAAATTTAAACGTCCCACTTTTAAATTAAAAATACTACGGATCGCGTTATCGTCAGCGTTGGATTTTTACATCTTCTAACGGAATTTCGTCTCGTGACCCGATGGATTTTTTCAACTACAGCTGGTCAGCTAAGTCCTCAATAATATTGGGTTTTTAAACTTTATTTTCAACACCAACATTGGCCGCAGTTTTAAATAATTACGCCGATGGCCGTGTGCCATGTTTAAAGACCGACTGCGTCACAGTCGTCAATGGCAACGCAACGTTTATTTTTAAATGGCGGCGTAACTGTAAACAAACTGAAATGAATCTCTAGAAATCAAACCAGAAGATTAAAACAACATCACTGTTTCCCAAATTCTCAAATGAATCAAAATCACAAGTTAGCACATCGCACAATCACTAAGGGAACGGATTCACCGACCCTGATAGGGACACTTGAACTTAAACAGAAGAAGGCACAAGGGACATGCAATGTATGTCATTCAGTTCGCCAACTCCATAACAAGGACGGCATGGTCCACCAACACGGGCCCAGGGTCAATCCATGTCCGGGTTCGAATAAGCCGCCCTTATCTTCAGGATTCCCTTTGGCACCTTTTGGCTCGGTGACCGTCGCGACAAATGCGAATCCCGAACAAATCACGACTGACGAAGAACGGACGACCGATGCCGCCCCTAATTCGGACCCGAGACCTGTCAGGTCAATGCGACACCCCTGCCTCTCACGAGGTCTTCTCAGACATTTTCCCAAAGGAGCTAGATCAGGAGCTGGCCGCCTTCTAACCGACATTATGGAGTCCATTTTGGCGGACCCTACGAACCTCGCAGGATGGCGGCGCCTCCTCGTCTTTGGTGCGGGAACATTGGAAACTCCTTTGAGGGGCGGCCGACGCCGCAATCTTACGTCCATCGTAAAGAAGCGCATTGCAGATTTTTATGACGGATGGCTGACTTTGGCCGACACTATCTTCCAACCAGACGCGGACACTCGCGAAGGGCAGAGGCCTACGAGCTCGAATGGAAGACAGGCACTGGCGGCGGCGGTAGCCGCAAAACTGAAGGATGGAAACATTAGTGCGGCAGCTCGCATACTTTGTTCTGGCGACACCCCAGCGCCGATTAATGAAGAGACACTGGAACTTCTATGCCAAAAACATCCTGCCCCGCCGCGTGACCGCCCAGCCATCCTTCGATCGACCTCAAGCGCACCCTTCCAGGCGACAGAGCAGGAGATTCGCACAATGATGCGCTCTTTCCCGATGGGGTCGTCCGGCGGCCCTGATGGGCTGCGCCCCCAACACGTGGCGGAACTGATTGGAGATCCAGACGCGGGACCTGGGCTGCTGAGAGCGACGACTGCTCTTATCAATCTACTACTGGCCGGCATCTGCCCTCAAGAGGTACGGCCCATCTTATTCGGAGGTACTCTTTTCGCCCTCCGTAAAAGCTGTGGTGGTCTAAGACCAATAGCCATTGGATACGTGTGGCGTCGACTCGCATCTAAATGCGCCAACGCATACGCCGTCCCACGTGTCACGCCGTACCTAACCCCTAAACAACTGGGGGTTGGCGTTCCCGGAGGCTGCGAGGCGGCAACCCACGCCGCTAGACGATTCCTGACCAGCATGGACACGAATTCAATAATGGTGAAGCTTGACATTTCGAACGCTTTCAATAGCTTGCACCGAGATTTCATGCTCGCATCAGTGGACGAACTCATTCCTGATTTATCCGCATATTGCCATCTTGCCTACGCCGAGGCGACATCTCTGAAATTCGGGAGATTCACGATACAATCGCAAGAAGGTTCGCAACAGGGCGATCCCTTGGGACCTCTCCTTTTCTGTCTACCGCTACAGCCGATCCTTAACCACCTGCTTTCACCATTGGCCTTTGGATACCTCGACGACCTCACCTTGGGCGGAGATCCTAAGGTGGTGGAGGCGGATGTTAACTCGATCGAAGAGGGATGTCTGCAACTAGGCCTCACGCTCAACCGCAAAAAATGCGAACTCATATCTTCTGACGCCCATATCAACGACGTTAGTCAAGGCTTCCTAGGACAGTTCGCCCGAGTCAATGCATCTTCGGCCGTGCTCCTAGGGGCTCCGCTTTCCACGACGGATGCTCTGCTTTCAGCCATCGATACCTGTGTGGCCGACCTCGGAATTGCCCTCGACAGGTTGCAACTAATCGCTAGACAAGACGCTCTACTGATCCTTAGACATTCGATCGGCTCGCCTAAACTCATGCATTTATTGAGATGCACCCCTTGCCACGACCACCCGCGTCTATGGGCTTACGATGATCTACTGCGAGGAGGGATCGAGCGAATCTTCAACATTTCGATGACCGATGACCAATGGGGTCAGGCCACTCTCCCGATCAGGATGGGAGGACTGGGAATTAGGAGGGCGTCCTCGCTGGCACTTCCCGCCTTTTTGGCTTCAGCCGCGGGCACTCTCCAGATCCAGTCCCTCATCTTAGAATCAGCAGCGGTGAAATCGGACTCGGCATGCGACTCTGCGATGTCTACCTGGCTTCAACTTACCGAAGCTTCTGCCCCGACGACGCCAGGCCATAAACAAGCCCACTTTGACAGACCGCTGTTAAACGCGTTTCTGTCTGCACTAGAAGAAAAGCTACAGGATCCCTACGACCAGGCGAGACTAAGGGCCTTGCAGTCACCACACGCCTCGGACTGGCTATACGCTCTCCCGCTCGTTTCTCGCGATCTCAGACTGGAGGACGATACCGTGAGGGTGGCGGTCGGCCTACGTTTAGGGGTGGCCATCTGTGAGCCGCACACCTGCGCATGCGGCGCCTTCGTCTCTGCCAGAGGCGCACATGGCCTGTCCTGTTCATTGGGTTTTGGCCGTCAAGCAAGACACTGTAATATCAACGACCTAATCCATCGCAGCCTCAACAGAGCCGGTATTCCAGCAGTCAAGGAACCGTCAGGTCTTTCCAGATTAGATGGAAAGAGACCGGACGGGCAGACCCTGATACCGTGGAGTGGGGGGCGGACCTTACTTTGGGACGCAACTGTGGTGGACACAGTGGCCGCTTCCTATATCCCCGAAACAGCTTCCATAGCTGGAGGAGCGGCGGAGATAGCAGCCACAAGGAAACACACAAAATATTCTGAGCTAGAGAAGAAATACACTTTTGTTCCAATCGCTATAGAAACCTTCGGTCCCCTCAATAGTGAGGGCCTCGCCTTTCTGTCTGAGACTGGACGCCGACTTTCGACAACTACCGGTGACACCCGAGAGACAAACTTCCTTTTCCAGAACTTGTCGGCATTGATCCAACGTTTCAATGCGGTGGCGTTTCAGGGCACCATGTCAAGATTACAGTCCACTGACAAGCGGCGACCCAGATAGCATGATAACAGATCCGTTGGCAATGCCAATGATGAACAATAATCATAATAATAGTAATAATAATAATAATAATAATAATAATAATAATAATAATAATAATAATAATAATATATCTATTCCGTTTCAATTGATGACAGGATAAGAGACTTTTATATATTTTCTTATATTACTAAAGAAATTTTTCATGATATTAAATCAAAATGTGTATCCTATGCAAATGGAAGCCAGAATTTAACATTTAACTAAATAACATTAACCGTTAAACAGTTATAACATCCCACGACGTCATAATACGTAATGCAATAGCAACGCAGTTGAGACGTTCAATTTTTTTACATTTGAAACCGAATTTTTATACATCTGGTTCCATTCAACCCACCTCATGTATCTTCATTGCCTTCCCCTTCTGTTAACCTTCCTTTTCCCCACGGTTAACAGACTTGAACGTTGTAAGGCGCCGCTTTTCGTCGACCGGCCTGGCAGTTTCCTGGCTGAAGCTTTTAATTCCGAATTTCACGTAAATTGACTCGAGCAGGTTTTCATATAGCCTAATATTAAATATGTAAATAACAAGATCGTCAATTTAATGTAAAACATTTGATGGTTTTTTTTACATTGTAGTAGTTGCGATCTATCTTTGTATTAGATCGATATTGCTGGAAATCTCCAATCATTGGACTATCACCCTCTGCCCTCACTGGGTCAACTCAAGTGAGTGTAAGTTAGCCATAACGTTACCTAGTATTTAATCTCGACGACAATTGATCTCGACGACACTTAATCTCGCGACATATAATTGCGCGACACTTAGTCTCAAATCACAACTAATGCGTTTCTATGGGAGCGGAAACGATTACAACACTTTGATTTAGCTATAATTCTTATAAATTAGCAAAAGGATTGATGAAAAGTATCTGTTTCGCCAGAAGCTGTATTGATGAAAAATGCTAAACTGGGAGCAAGGCTGATGAAATGAATGAAATTGTCATGCATTGGGTCAATTAAAAATTTTTTGGCACCAAATTAGTGTTAGTTGTAGTACTTCTATTTTTATTTAATTTTTAGAAACGTTTTATGGATCGAATATGGTTATGCTACAATATTGTTCCAAGAGTAAACTCAATAATATTAGTGTTTTCCATTAGGCTACGGGGAGTATTGGGACAGAGTGTGGGAGCATTGTTCGAGACTTGTAAAGATAGCCTAAGTTATGGGCGACACCACGAAAATATTCCAACACAGGACGATCCAAGTAATAGGCGACGATGGCTTTGATTCGGTTCCCGGTGGCTTTGTAGACTTTTCGGCCCACAGCAGGTTGCCGACCACCGACATACTGTTCAATTGTCAGATCATTCATGTTCTGCTCTTTCGGTAGACCCTCAATGAACATCCACATAGAAGGATGGTTGGCACCAAGAAGCTCACTGAAGCCTCGGTGCCATCCTTCGACAGCGTTGTAGGTCGTTTACAACAGCATCTTAACAATTCCACACAGAATGAGCGAACGTCGGTTCACCTCTACTGTGACGCGCGACACTCTGGACGATGGCGCTATGTAAAAGTCATCGATCGACACCAGAGGCGTAGCAGGACTACGGATGAAGGTGTCTACCTGACACATGAGATGGGAGACATCAATGGGTTTCGCCTGAAGTAGACGGCCTCAATACAGACGGCGAGGATTATGCAAAGATCATCGGGGTGTCAAACAACGAAACCCGACACCGCGAGGCAGATGTCAGAGACGACTGTTTCTTCCATCTCTACGACCCACTGACAAGAAATTCATGAATCACTGGAAGATTGGGTCTGGACCGGCTGGTAGACACGGATCATGAATAGGGGACAATTCCGATACGAATGGCGCAACCCACTAGGCGGTATGACGATAATAATGAAATTTGACCCCTGGGACCTGCTACTCGTCTATGACACTGACCAGGCCCAGCCATACAGCCGCTAGTCAAACAGTAACTGGACGCCCCTAGGAATCTGACTTTACGCTAGTGACGCCAAGACCGGACCAACCAGGATTTAGTAATGGTTTCTGCAGGTGACCTGTCGTCCAATAGAGATACTAGTTTTGCGGTTGGGATGGCGAAGGAAATCGCCTCTAGAAGGATTCATATTGCGTAGCAAGCAAGGGAACAGGGACTTGTTTCGAAACTGGGGAAAACGTTAGGTCGTTCTAACGATAAGGGTAATCAACGTAGTTGGGAATCCCGTCTCCAACGTAAACCAGGGAAACATTTCAAAAGGACACTAATAACTCCAGTAAGTGTAGATAGGATGAGTGGTGTGTATATATTTCATTAAATATACATATTAAAACCATCAAGTGACAGCGACATCTACACGGGGAGCATCGACGACGAGACATCAACGCCGAAGAAGCAGAGGACAGCCGAAAGAGTCGACGGTAGCACGACGTTAGCGCCCTGGACAAAAGCGCCCCGTCATAAGCGCCCCGTTATAAGCGCCCAACGTCAATTGCGCCCTCGATAAAAGCGCCTTGTCAAAAGCGCCCGTTACTCAAGAGAAACACGAACGAATGATCAATAAACACGTAAGATAATTGTTTAATCAAAGCAGAACTGAAAAGCTTAAAGTAGATACTTAAACATTAATATGCGTAATTGTTCATGTGTTACTGAAGTAAAGTGTTTTGCGACATTTTAGGATAATCGTTTGATCAAAAGCTTAAAGTAAATACTTAAACATTAAATACGTAATTGTTCATGTGTTCCTGGATTACAAAGTGCTCTGCCAGCTTGATCACATTGCGACATTATGTGAGATTCCTCGTAGGTATTCCAACAGTGGTATGTTGCCGTATGTTAAAATCAAAGCTATTTTGCGACGATTGAGTCTCATGCACTTTGATTTAGAAGACTCCGGTTTTCGAAATCCTGATCGGTAGCGTTCGATCTTTAACTCAACGTGATCTTGTTCCTTCAGAGAGTGGGAAACGAGTTTATAGACTGACGGATGTTGACAATCTACTGTACACTGAAATGAGCGATGCCACGCCTCAACGGAGTTATTGGTTCGTGCAAACTGTCTAGTAACCGGTCGCGCATGTTCCAGAGGGCGATTGGATTTCCTCGGCGGTTCCTTCGTTGTCTTCCAAAGTAGTCATCTTTCCAGTAATCGTTGAGTTGCGCAAGTTGATGAGGGCTGCTTTCCGCAAGTTCGTCAAAAGCAGCACCAACGTCTGGGGCTGGAACAAAGCTCAGGGATAAAAGCATTTTTACATGTATGCGCACATGTTCGTCTTCGCCATAAGCTTCCGCCAAATGACAGTCCTGTACCTTGCGTGTCATAATAATGAGCAGAAGGCAATAGTATAGTCTGTTGGGCGCTTCTGACGTGGGCGCATTTGACGGGCGTTTTTGGCCGGGCGCTTATGACGGGGCCCTTATAACGGGGCGCTTATGACGGGGCGCTTTTGTTTTGGGCGCTAACGACGGTGTGCCAGAGTCGACACGTCACCAGAGGGCGATCGAGACGCAACCACAGAAGAGAGCACTGCATCACATCGATACGAGATCGAGCGGAAGTGACGACACGAGGCAGCAAACGGAGCGATAGTGTGAACTTCCGAGGCGATAGCCGAGACAGGTGAGGCGATAGAATAGGATTCTATAGCGCCTGCCTGTAGCCTTTTCTTCGTCGAGTAAGGCGGAAGAGTAGGGGTACTTGCTAGGTGTGATTGTTTGTATATTTGTGCCATTGTGTATTAGTGGAAGCTACTTCTAGTAAAAATGGACAGACAAGGCCCCCAAAGACGAGCAAACGCTCGGAAAATGACAAGCGAGCAGCTGGTGATCTGATTGACCAAGGCAGGTCACGAGCCAGCTGTGATCGCAGCGATGGACCGGGACCAGCTTATTCGAGCATGGTCCGAGGGCCCGGACACGATCGAAGAGACTGGCGAGAGTGAAGGTTCTCTCAACCAGGACTCAGAAGTGGAGCTGAGCGACGTACTAGCAATACTTGCGCTGGAGAGACGGAGATTGGAACGGGAGGAGAGAGAATATGAAGAAGAAAGAGAGGAGAGGAGGAGAGAAACGGAGAAGAAGAAACTGAAAGAGGAAGAGAAGGAGAGGAGATAGGAGGAAGAGAGGATCAGAAGACAACAAAGGGAGGACAAAGATTATGAAGAGGAACGTGAAAACAGAAGAGAGAGGAGGAGGCGCAGGCGGAGAGTATGCAGTGGAGAAGGGAAGGAGAAGGACAGTTAGAGGATAGGGAAACAGGAGCATCACAGAAGTCATTCATGGCGTGAGTAAAAACCTGCAATGACTCTCTAAAAGGAATGTTATCCAGGTTCCCTGCCGAATCAGCTGATCTACCCTGTTTCTTTGATACTACTTAACGCCTATTCAACTCTTGTGCCATTGAAGCCGACCTACAGCCTAAGATCTTACTGGCTAATCTAAGCGAGAAGGCGAAGGCCTTGGTCTCGCGTCTCTCTGAAGAAGACCTCTCTGATTATACACGTTTAAACGAATGCATTCTACGTGAATATCGACGACGTCCCGTCCAATTGAGAGCTAAATTCTTAGACATGAAGAAATCTAACGATGAAACATACTCCTCGTGGGCATCAAGGCTACATAGCGCCTTGATGTACTCTCTGCGAAGCAGACAGGTAGATGAATCGTTTGAAAAGACAATTAGCTTGCTAGTGGCAGATAAGATTACGTTTCGGTATCTCTATAAAAACTGCGTATGAATAGATAACGAAATCCGCTACGTCAAAAATTTTCCGCGGAAATTCCCAGTGTCGGAATTTCCGACGAAAGCGAAGAGACTTGCGTCCGTTTTCATCACGGACTTCTGATTAACAAAGTTACTGTGTTCGAAGTTTTACTTTACTTGTGGTTATTATGTAATAAATTATGTCTTAGTATTTGTAAGGTCGTATAGTAGTAGTATGCCATGACTTTCACGAATAACAAACGGTTCGTGTGTTTATTTATCGATTGTCATCGTGTAGAAATTATTCATAGGTTGGCCTTTCTGCTGATTTTTGTTATACATGTGTAACTTGCGCCTGGAAATGGGGCTAAAACTAGGGCCTAATGTTAATGTTATGCAGCAACATGGTAGTCATTCTTCCATTCATAATCACGATAAAATGTTATAGCGTGTTGCGTTTCTATAAATTGAAATGGACACATTGTGGTAGGTCTATTTAGGTAGCACGTCTATCTAGGTTGCGCAAAGACTTTGTTGATATGTAAAGCCGCCAAGACATTAATCTCCTTAATCTCCAGTTCTAATATTTTGAGCGCATGCCCCTCTAATTGTACGTGTGGATGACTGGATGCCGACACTCGCTACTTGTTCTTTACATAAATAAAAAATGCATATCAAATGCATTTTCCAGCGGTGCCAGCCCCAATCTTTGAAAAAGGAGGAGGGCGACGCTAATGATCCTTGTTATAACAGTGTCAAAAAAGTCCAAACTCCATTACCCCGTTGGCCCACCATACCAGAGTAATGCAGTATTAATGGAACGTTAAACTGTAACTAACAATAACAGCAATTATTTTGTTGATTGATGTAATCGTGCTAATGATATGACTTTGATGTGGATTCGCTGCGGAATTTTTAACCATTGCAGTTATTTGAGGATGAGAACGTAATGATCATGCGTGGACCAAAACGGTGAAAGCTCGGGCTATGGAGTTTTGGATAAGTTACAGACGCTTAACGTGGGGGATTCAATGCTAAGCACGAGGGAATTGCAGTAATGGAACTCTTAGTGGACAATTAAGCCAGCAATGGTTAATATAGTGTTAAAGTCGAGCATGCGCTGGATGCTTCTAAGGTTACGAATGTGCATGAAGCATCGTATTGGATAAATGGTTGGAGAAGAAGATACGTGAATTAAACGTACTGTAATGCGTAGATCCCCGGCTGAACGTGAGAAGTTTGTTAAAAGGTGCACAGGAACTTATGCTATTATCTTGATGGACGGGATTACCTCCATGTGAGTGCGGAAGCCGTATCCGACCCATGTTCGACTTCAAAACTGTCTCCACCATTGCTGCTCCATTGGCCACCTGAAGGTCAATTACTGCAATTCCCTTTTCCTCAACCTCGGAGCCATGCAACTCAAGCGTCTACAACTTATCCTCAAATCACTATCCAGAGCCGCCACCAGAACACCCAAGCACCATCATCACATCATTCCTATACTCAAAATAACTAAAATGGCTAAAATCCCAGGGTGCATCTATTTCAAAGTCCTGTCGCTAACCTACAGCCCTATACAATATTCGCAGCCCAAATATCTTCGCGAACTCGTCACCATCCAGACAGCCCGCTCTGCCAGATAGTCATCCGGTCTCAACCTTATGGGCCGTTCACATGTTATATAACGCATAAAATCTCAATTTTTGGTTCACCCTTTGCCCCTAATAATGTTATATAACAGCAGCTGTGACCCCCTGACCCCTATATTATATACCAGATGCTATCTATCCCCCTACTCCACCCCAGTCTATACGCACATTAAAAGACATACAATCGACATTATTGTATTGCACAATTAGAAACTTTTATAACAATACAACGTTAGTTAGCGCTCTAATAGTTAATAGTTTTGTTAGTTAGTACTGTAATTTAGTTACTAGACTATGCAGATTAGCACATTAATCGCTTAATGCTAGAAATGCAAGATGCATTAATAAAGTTAACTAACGCCCCACTACCTAATCATTGTTGACCTTGAAATTAAGCCTGTTCCTCGCCCTCCTCCAACCACTCACTCATCTCGTTCCGTCGGGTCCATCGACCGTCAGGCCTTCATCAATGACATCCTTAACTCCGAACTTGTTCTCAATCCTCCTCTCTAGATGATTTTCTGTCTTGCGACAATTCAACACTCTCCAACCTCCTTGACACTCATGCACCACTCATTATCACACATAGCTCACGCACATCTAACCCTTGGTTCACCTCCTATATCCAGGATTTCAAAACCTTCCTAGGACATACACATTCCTGTTGGTTAATAGACCCTCCAGTAAATTTAATTATTCCTAGGACAAATTGACTCCCTGGTAGTTAATTCTTCCTGGTATAAATTGACTCTTATACCTAATGCATTAGGGGAGTTAATTCATCCTAGGACAAATTGACTTCCTGGGAATTAATTTTTCCTATGATGAATTACTACCATACCAAATTTCAAAACGGGAGTTAATTCATCCTAGAACAAATTTACTCTCAGAGAGTCAATTCTTTCTAGGATAAATTGACTCCCATACCTAATGCAATAGAGGAGTTAATTCTTCCTAGGAAAAATTAATCCCCGAGAGTTAATTTTTCCTAGGAAGAATTAACGACCTGCTGCATTACGTATGGGAGTAAATTTATCCTACAAAGAAACAACACCCCGGGAGTCAATTTGTCCTATGAAGAATTAACTCCTCTATTGCATTACAGTAGGTATGGGAGTCAATTTGTAATAGGAACAACTAACTCCGGGAGTCAATTTATCCTAGGAATAATTAATTCCTCCACTGCTTTAGGTGTGAGAGCCATTTATCTTAGGTTGAATTTACTCTCCGGGAGTCAATTTATCTCAGGAAGAATTAACTCCACGGGAGTCAGTTTGTCATAGGTAGAAATAACTCCCGGAGAGTGTTTATTCGCAGGGCGGAGTGTATTTATCCTAGGAACAATTAACTCCAGAGTCAATATATCCTAGACACAATATACTCCGGGAGTTAATTTATTCGATGAATTAATTTAGCCTCCTACATCTGCACCTCTCCAGGCTGACTGCAAGCATACCAATACTTCTACTGTTCTACAGACGCTCCCTCAGACTCCGTAATCTGGAGGGAAGAGGAGAAGCATGGCTCTTGTATCCATACCGACACCTCATTTTTTCCACTTCAAGATCTATAGTAATATATTAATTAGAGAAGTTCCAAAAGTAAGTTTTGTTGAAATTTTTCGATCAAAACTTAATGGCAATGAAACAATAGGCAACTTACCACATTATTTGACTAGAGTAGGCCTAAATTTAATTTACATTTTGGCGATTATACGTTCTAAGTAATACTGCCGAATGTAAGTAAGTAAGTAACTACCATTCGCTACAAAGCCATCCACAGACATCTCACCCACAATGTATCAGAGCAGACGATCACTGGTCGGCTGACACGTTGTGGTTTCATATCCCTTCTATATTATTCCCAGCCTTCCCAGGTATTATCCACACAACATAGGCTACTGTAGCTGCTAGTTCTCGAATAAAACGTATTCATGTATCACAAACGTGCAGTACGCAGGCATAATGATGAAGGCTTTGCCCGAAGTCAGGTCCCTTGGCTTTACGCCAACCTCGGATGAGATGCCTTCCTCATGGACAATTATGAGTGAGCAACTTGTCCAAGGTCTTTACGCAATGACTCGAAGTGGGTTCGAACCTGCGATCCTCCGAACGAAGGCACCGAAATCCCACTACGCCACCGAGCTCCATTACGTAGGCGTAGTAGAGGGCGTAAAAGCAAGCATAAGTGAATATGTACGTCTAAATTTGCTCAATAAAAGAAACTTTAGCTGTTCAATCGCGAAACTGATCTTTCTGTGCTCATCACTGTCGTCACAAAACCTATTCAAAGAGGTTTTCAGCATACGTACTGTGATGATTGAATAATTTTGTTGTCCACAGTAAGACTTACTGTTAGGTCAGCTTTTATTGCTGCATGTACTATGAGGTAAATCATCTGTTATTCTGATAAAATATATTAGACTCTGCTGAAGAATATAAATTCTAAAGCCTTGCAAATTTGTATCACCTCTCAGTCGTTCCTCAACTTCTGTTAATGTAAAGCTAGAAAAGTCGTCATTATCCAGAAAGGACAGCTCCAGACTTACTAATCGTTTAACTTCTTCTTCAAATCTGTTTGATAATGTGACCCTACATGTATGCCTTTGAAGCAGAAGCAGGCTGTGTTTTCGAAAGGTAAGTTTGTGCGTTGAAGAAACAGAATTAACGGCATAATCTTTAAGAAACCTTCTTCTAGGTTTATCAGATACTTCAGCATTCTTCTGCCTGGCAGCAGTCTGTGTCATGCCATTCCTGTCTGAAGTCAGTTGGACGAATATGAAGCTAACAGGGTGTTGAATATCTTGTAGTAATGAACTCATTGCGAGGATTAGCTCCAACCCATTTTTATCATAATTCAGGAATCCGTATAGGAAAAGTATGGAATGTTATTTTTTTGTTCATCGTGTCCAACACCTGGGCAATCTCTATGCTCCATCTGCAGCCAAACCCTGCACACTTTGCACCATTTCGTCACCAAGTCATCACGAGAATCCAGTTTGAACCAGAATAATGAATACATCCACCGGACATCACAGATGATCAAGCAGGCAAATCTCCGAATTAAAATAGGCCTATTCCAATCTCCAACAGCGTTAAGCTTACAGGGTAGACCATGTACTGCTAGACTAAAGTGTGTAGGTCAATTGACACTCGATCAGCTATCCTACACGCTGGGTCTGAAAAAAACGGTCCAGCAAAGCTCATTAGCCGCCATACCCTGCCTGTCCAGTTGTCCTATCTAGAAATTTTTGACCAGACGTAGCACAGCATGTCGACCGATGGGCGAGGTCATGGACTTTTTAATACGACCTTTGCACTTTACAATCCTACATCGACATGCAGGCTGGCAACTTACATCAGCCTCACATTGATGAATCACTTGGTGATCAATGACGAGTCTGACGACCTTCTGTTGGACAAATTGAAACAACCAGGGACGCTACAAAATCATGCAGCCTAAGGCATGGGAAACACAATGGAGAACACGCATTCAAGCGTCTGAAATATTGGGGGTTATAAGTTGCTCCACCTCTACTTCATATTTTTCGGGGGGCTGTCTCCCACTGTCCTCTCTGTCTCCGCCTCTGGTCCATGGTACGACGTGCCTCCTGAATTTCGCACTTTATCGACTCCTTCACCATCATTGCATACCAACCACCATCAGCTATCTCAGGCTCTTTTACTCATCAACCTCGGGCTATCCATTCGAAACTTAAGTCTCACCTTTCCAAGAACTCTTACCCAGACTCCTTTGTTGATCTTCTATCATCCAATCCTCGACCAAAGCGACACCCGTCTTAACAGCTACTCTACTTCCATTGACACTCTGACCTCCATAGGAACTCCGTTGATAACCCCCTCGGGTGACACCCGGTTGTCAGTTATAACTTATGCGTTACTTACTTTGTGGTTTCCTCAATATTACATTCAAACGAATTCTGTCACTTTTTTTATTAAATAGGAAAAACAGCTCAACAGGAGCAAAAGTGACAACTTGTTTTCTGGCAGAACTGTCAAGAGCTGTTGCTTTATCTCGATCTATTCTGCTACTGGCACTGCTTTGTATTCATTTCGAAAGTGGTAAGTTTCTTTATTATTCTATTGGTGGTCCTTACTATAGGCTACGACTATAATTATCAAGTTGATTATCAGCTATTCACATCTTTTTGCGTATTCAGTTACGTGTGACATCATAAATTTTGTAAATCTATAACTATTCAATCATTGTAATTTTTTTTAATTGTTGTTGCGATGTGCTGTTGCTGCAAACGTTGCAACCACAGTCAGTGGCGTCGCGAGGTGGTTGCGGACCGCACCGAGTGACACCATCTCAAGGGGTGACACCATTGTGCAAAAAATATGAAAATAATTCATTTTCTATATCACGCGTTGAAATTGCTGTACGGTATTTCACTGATTATTCCGTCCACAAGACATGCACATTGCACAATATAAAGAATTTCTTTTCATCAGATAGATTGAAATTTGAAATAACCTGACCCTAACCTGCTAACCGACCCTCAGGACGCAAATATAGGTTACAGAGAATTAACGAATGTATGATGTACATGTACGTTATTACTAATACTAAATAAACCGAACAGATGGATGCAGGGCTGCCGACAGAAATTCGGCGCCATAGCCTCCTTAGGAAAAGCAGTTACCGAAATCCGGGCCCATAGGCCTGGATGCAAGCAGATTTTTATAGTCACCAAAAATGATAAAATTTCAAAAGACAGAGAGAAGCTCTACGGCGAGGAAGTCGGTGGATGATTTGATTGCCGTCTCTTATGAGGGTGATGGATGCAATAATGACCAGAATAATCATGAGTAATAATATGATGAATTAACAATGATCTGTAATCCTGTGTAGAAAGTTTTTCATACAATACAATAATACACTACAACTGTAATTTGATAATGCCCTCCTTACAGAAAGTTCAGAAGTGCACCTTGAAGCCGAGCAACCATTAAGAGCCATAGGCAGACTGGAAGAGGTAGGTTTTCAGGTTAGAGCGAAAGAGAGGCTCACTGAGAGAGTTGCGAACATGAGGAGGTAGAGAGTTCCAGATGGAGGGACCTGCAACAGTGAATGACCGCCGGCCGAAGACAAGACGTGTGCTAGGGACAACGTACTTTCCAGCAGAGGCTGATCTAAGAGAGGAACGGCCTTTAACAGAGCTGCAAAGTGTGAGCTGAGTGTGGACGGCCATTTCTATCATCTTAGACAGGAAGGAGACATTAGAGGTAGGTCTATAGTTAGAAGAGAGTGGGGTCAAAGCCACTCTTCTTGAGACGAGGGCGAATGACTGCCCTCTTCTGAGATTTAGGAAGCAAGCCAGTAGAAAGGAAAAGGTTGATTAGGAATGCAATGATGATGGCAAAGAGATGAGGTTGAGATTTTATAAGCCATGTAGGAACAGGGTCAAGTTCAAAGTGTTTGTATGTGGATTTAGTCAGTAGGTCAGCAATGTAGTCAGGAGTGACAGGGTCAAAGGTTGACAGTGAGAGAGCAGTAAGGATAGGTGTTTCAGGAGGAGGAGAGTTTACAGTGCTATCTCTGACACAGTTTACTTTATCTAAGAAAGAATTTATGATCTCATCTGGTGTTCCGGCTTGGCAGTCTGGAACAGATGGGTGTAGAAGAGAATTCAGGATGTTCCAGGTGTTCTTCCTTCCTGCGCATCATCAAGACGTCTACGTATGAATTCGGCACGCTTCTCCTTGAAGAGGTGTCGTTGGCCGACTTGATGTTTTATCCAGGATTCTCGAGTTTCGGCCGTTCTCAAACGGCGATGCAATCTTTCGAGTCTCCTGGTTTCCCTCTTTGACTTCGAGCATTCCCCGTCAAACCACGGACATCCTGCTCTTGGTCGTATGTTGATGGTGCGTAGAGGAGCGTGACGATCCAGTAGGTCTTGCAGTGTGGAATCGTAGAGTAGAAAGACTTGGTCAGGATCAGGCGGAGTTTGAGATGTAGATGCCATTCGGAAGAGTTTGGCGGCAAGAAGGTCCTGAGTGAATGCATCCAGGTTGAAGTCTGTGAAGCAACTACGCTTCACAACA
The DNA here is from genome assembly GCA_959347315.1 of Bimastos eiseni. Taxonomy (NCBI): domain Eukaryota; kingdom Metazoa; phylum Annelida; class Clitellata; order Crassiclitellata; family Lumbricidae; genus Bimastos; species Bimastos eiseni. The sequence continues at coordinate 856,052 of OY365810.1, read as the reverse complement.
TCATGGGTCAATGACACAGATTGTCGATCGATGCAGAAACTGATCTGAGAGTGATCCGAGAGGCAAGGGTTGGAGATAGAAAGGTTCTGGTTAAGAGCATCTGTAGGTGTGATGATGACATCAAGAGTGTGTCCTCTTGTATGAATGGGCACAGATAAGTGCTGTACAAAAGAGCAGGATTCAAGAAGATGAGTGATGGCTGCAGTATCAGAAAGGTCGGTGTTGTCCAGGTGTATGTTGAGGTCGCCAAGTAGGTAGACAGGATAAGAGAGTACAGAAAGGTGAGATATAAACTCAGAGAATTTGCTGAAGAAGGTAGGCGATGTTTGTTATCTGAGAGCCGGGGCGATAGAGACCAACGACAAGTAGCCGTTGGTACCCCGAAGTAACAACAATGGAGAGGTGTTCGAAGGTGGTAGGAGAGAAGGTACCAAGTTCGTGCTTGGTAGAGCGAAGTGTTTTATGGTGAAATGAGCAAATCATACCATGCGGACGGCTCTCGTCAGGGCCCTGAGGTCGTGGCTGGTCAACACAGAGATAGCCGTCAGGTGTTGACAAAATGACTGACGGAGAGTTGCTGGCTTGATGCCAGGTTTCAACAGCGCAGAAGACGTCGAATTTTGAAAAAGAAATTAGTTCTTGGACTGAGGAGGATTTGTTCCCTAGCGAGCGGACATTTAAGATGCCAACGCGAAGGGGATGCTAGACCGCCGGTGATGGAGGTTGCGACATCGAGCACGAGACGTTTCGTTTCGGTCTCCATATTTTATGCTTGAATAGGATCTGTCGGGTTCGACGGGGCATTGGCCCAGCCGAGCTCCGAAGCGCGTGCAGATCCGCCGATGAATATTTAAGGGGCATGTAGGCGCACGTGGTCAGTGAATGGGCGATAATAGAGTCGCACGCGGTCACCGAAATTAAAATTTGAGTTGAGACGCACTAAACGTTACCACCATCCGTAATAAAAATCACAAGCAGTAGCGCGATTTGTTGCTGTTATATCCTGCAGAGTTTTAGCGCAGATTACGATTCCTAACTATAAAAAAATTACTTATTAGAGAATTATTTCCGAGCTTCAAGTATGTGCGCCACATATCATCGAATGCAAACTTTTATGGATATACCAAGACTGAGAAGGCACATGAAGACAGTAGATATTGATCTTGAAGAAGCGGAAGATTGGTCAGTGTTTGATGTTTAGAAATTTATTGTTGAATGGAACTTTTTTGAATCTCTCCCAAGCCTCTCATTAAGACTACAATCATTGCTCGCGAGCCGTGTTTCTGTGACTTCATGTGAGAGGAGTTTTTCATAGCTAAAACTTATCAAAACTATTTGCGATCTAACATGCGACAGTCAATTAATTCAGATCTTGTGAGTTTCTCAATTGAAAGTCATGTAGCAAAAGACATTGATTCCGATTAGGTTATTAGTTATTAACAAATTCGCTGCTTCGAAGGCAAGGAAAGGAAAGTACTGATAAAGACTGATAATCAAAAGCCAAGTTGCAGAACAGTTGTGAACTCTCGTGCATTTCATGCCCCTGCTCCTAAGGATTAATTTAAGTTGTTATTTGGGCAGTTAATATCAGTGCAATTTCAACAGAGAAACTCCTATCATGAAATTTTCGAGGATTTACATTACATTACATTACAACGGTGTTACTCTGTCCTTTGTAACTGTGGGCCGACTTTAGGGTTTTAGGTCCTTAATTTACAAATATTTCTAAGGATTCTGTAATGTTCTGGTAATGGAAGAGTCGGAGTACGGGAGAAGGTTCTAGCACTTCATGAAAGAAGTCGGGAGGGGCAACACCATGATTCACCGCACCGGGAGACACCAGCCCTAGCGACACCACTGATCACATCATCAAAGCATCATCTGTTACCTTTACAAGTTGTAATCTTTGCACTCATTTATTAAAAACTGATCAAGAAAACCTAGCTAACCAATGTTGATGCTTTCTGTCGTATTAGCTGAAGGTGTTTTCATCGAAACTCCAAAAAATGCAACAGTTATTGTAAATCATCCAACGGTTTTCAACTGCTCGACGTCTGGTAACGAGTCAAAAGAACTTACCTGGTATCATTATCCTTTGGGTGGACGAGAAAATATTAGACAAGAAGTTTACTACAACAAGATTATTTCATACAAGTACATAAACAGGTTCCGCATTGATAATGGTACATTCAACTTATTGGTTGAGAGACCCGTGACAACAGACGCTGGCATATACGAATGCGTGGTAGATGAGGTGGAAGACAAGGGACCTTTGGCTGAACTCACTGTTCTCGGTATGGATCATTTTATTGTTGACCTTAAAGGCTTAAACATTATAACAATGTTTTATTTTCCAGGCAATCACTTGACTGTTGTAGCAATAATGTAGAGTTGCAAGGATGCAATTTGGTTTTTTAAATGTATTGTCGTATTATATCGTATCTGATGATTTATATAGCGCATGTTACAGTATTAGCTATTCAGAAGTTCTCTCAGCGTGATAACCCTGAATAAATAAGAAAGTTTTCAGGCAACAAAGGGATGAGGTTGGGAGCTCAATTAAGAGCTTGCTGCGGATTATGGGGTAGGCCATTCCACATAGAAGGGCCCACGATGTCAAAGGCGCGGTCTTGAGTTGTAGCAGTCCTTGTCTTCGGAGCAAGAAGATCTAATCGACCCACATACCGTATAGGGCGGGATGAGACAGCAGACAGACGTTTTCGCATTATGCCCCAGGTATATTTAGGGGCTTTACCCTGTTGAGTTCAACAGACAAGGAGGAGTACCTTGTATAATTTGGTGAGAGAGGGAATGGGAAGCCAGTGTAGTACATCCATCATGTAGGTAGAAATGTGGGAGTAACGAGGGAGACGAGCAATGAGCCTGGCTGCAGAGTTCATAACCGACTGCAGGGAAGATAAGCGTGCCTTGGGATGGCTAGCAAATAGTGAATTGCAGTAGTGAATGCGACAATAGATGAAAGCTACTATTGCTGTGAAGACAGGAGAGGATACAGCTCTTCTGATGGCTTTCAGATGTCTCGTATTGTAAGTTAACCTAGGACTGAGGTGGATGGAAACGGAGTTTTTTTATGACATAGGCTACATTTCCAATTAGTAACGATGGACGCAGCAACTAAATGCAAGCACGCGATTTCTCAATTATTCTGCAACTACATGTACAGTTGGCCATTTAACAAAATGGGTCAGTTTTGGACGCAATGATGATATGAAGTAGCCTAGGAGATCCATGAAAGGTTGGCACTCTGGCTATAGAATGCCATTTATTCAGCTACGGTCAATTAAAGATGATGTACCAGCTACAATGTACGCGCTGACGTCAATCTTTATGCGATCAATTTTGAAATGCGTAAGCCATATATTTTGATACAAAGAAGCTGCATGAGAAAGCAACCACACTGAATGATTAAGCATGTGAGAAAACAGAAGCATGCGGATATTATGCTTGCTTTAAAGTTCTAACTATTTTCAATATAGAATTATTTTTCTAACTCTAACTTTTATTTTTCTGTAGATTCAAATGTGGTTTGTGAGTCCGATAATAATCTGACTGAAATCGTTGGACCGACTGAATGTGCTAAGCATATAGCACCGGATCAACTCCAACTACTATGCAGCGTTACATATAGTGGTAACTTTCCTCCCCAGATGGAATGGAGCAAAGTTGGAGATACGTTGGACTCGATGGGGAGTTCTAACTGTGGCGAAAGAGGCAACCGCGTAATGTGTAATATAACACTAGAAGCAAATATTGACATGGATGGATCCGTCTATATTTGCCAAATTAAGGCAGCAGAACAATACAACTGTCCGTTGAAAGTCAACAAAATTATATGTGAGTTCAGAATTATAGACGTTATATCATCTATGCAAAAAAGCTCAACAGCTATTTTCGTTAAATAATTAAGTTCTGAGGTAATCTTTAGTGAACATTATAAACTATAATTGAAATTCTAATTGCTCATTTATAGTGTTCCACTTCAGGTGAGAATTACCAGAAACGTTACTGAAGTTACATAATGAAAACAGGCTTGTAGAAAACCGATTTATCGAGCATTTGAAACCGCATGCCAGATATTTTTGGAACGAGGGTCTAGGACATTTCCTCTAAACATTTTCTCCAGAGCACTTTATGATAAAGTGCATATATTGGCCATGTAAATTATTTATATATTATTAATTATATAAATATCAAACTATGTTTAATATGTATGTATAACGAACTTGGGTAAACCGTAGTTTAGCTAAGCAAAGTATATGCTTATACATACCATGCTTACAATTTCAAATAGAAGCTGAATTGATGAAAATATCCTTGCTTCAATCTAAGTTGGATAAAGGAAAAGAACCTGATTTTCTCTATCATAATTGTGATTATGAATGTGTTCAAGTGCTAATCTTATTTCACGCAGCTTTTTTCCAACGTTACTTTGTTTCTTGGGAATTTTGAAGTCCGGAGTGAAGCAATCAATGCAATCTCCGTCGCCCTCCTTCCAGCTTTGTATACGTTATCCTCATTGTATGGTATCCATGGCGACCTTAGCTGTTGATCTATTATTTCTCTCGCGCTTCACAAGGCGCTGTAAGCGTACTTACGATTCCCACACTAGTACAAGAATATTCATGAACCTGATGCGCTAAAATATGTGTGATATGCATAAAATCACACCTTCCGGATAATTATGCATATTCATTCAGTTGGCGTAACATTCAGCAATCAGCACCATTGTGGGCCACGTAACATCCATCTTCCATTTAAACACGATTTTTTTAATCACACCGGGCTTCCATTTAAACAATTCTTTTCATAGATCCAGCTCCCACTGCATTTAAACAAAATTCTTTTAATCACATACAGCTTCTACTTAAGCAGGCGTCTTTTCATCACATCTAGCTTCAATATAGGTAGACCTATAATGCTTTTATCACATCTAGCTCGCATGCATCCAAACAGAATTGGTTTCATCTCATCCGGCTTCTACTTTAGCGGGAGTTTATTCAGCACATCCATCCTCTATTTCTTATGATTCTTTTCATCACATCCAGCTTCTACTTCGGCATTATTCTTTTCATCAATCCAGCTCTCTTGCATTTAAACGGAATTCATTTCATCACATCCAGCTTCTATTTATGAATGCTTCTTTTCATCACATCCAGCTTCTACTTCGGCATGATTCTTTCACCAATCCGGCTTCTGCTAAGTTATGGGACAGTGTTCGGAATTTGAGACGCTAAAACGATAATTTACCCAAGTTCTCATGCATGCTACCTTCAAGTGTTTCATGTTTGAGTCAATTTCCAAATAAAAGCGGTATCTCCAACTTCAAAATCTAAAGTAGGCTACTAGGCCTTTGCCATTGTTTACGTTTAATGTTATGCATTATCAACCATCATTGAGCCATGAGCTGGCGTCACGTGGCCAGTTACCGTAAGCCCTTGATAGGCTGAAATCAAGCGGCAATAGCCAATCCTCTCGTTTCCTTTCGGTGCATGGTCGAAATCCAGGGAGTCAAGCCGAGGAGACAGCATGGTGCTACGGTGGTAGTTGATGATGAGGGTGGTCATGTGGTGTCACAGGAGTAGATTCTGGATAGGACACATTGAAGAGTTCGGTTTTTAGTCGTGAATGGAAAGTAGCAGAGGATAATAAAAGTGGAGGAGAGGTTATATTTGGAGTTGAAATGTGGGGATGAGTAAACTGACGGAGTTCCTTTGGGAGTTCGTTCCACAGTGCTGGTGCAGCATAAACTAAGGAGCAGTTGCAGAACTTCAGAGACGATGAGACTGGAGGTCGAAATAAAGAAAGATATGACGCCGAGCAGGTTGGTGGTCATCCAAGTTGATATGAGGGCGATGGTGTTCTGAATGTGATTTATTGCATCTGTAAGTGATTGAAGAGAGAAAGATAAAAACAGTTGTGTATCGTCAGCGTAAAGGTGATGATCTACAGAAGACGAGGAAATGATTTTGCTGAGTGGGGATGTGTACAGAATGAATAAAAGAGGCCCAAGAACAGAACCTTGAGGAACACCGCAGGTGATGCTGTGATGACTAGATGAGTGACCAGAGGCATTGACAGTGAACGAGCGTGAAGAAAGGTATGACTTGATCCAGGATAGGGCAGTACCAGAGATTCCAAATGTAGAGGAAAGGCGTTTGATAAGAATGGCGTGATCTATGGTGTCGAAGGCGGCAGACATGTCTAAGAGGCATAGGCAAGACACTTGTTGGCGACCTATCGCCATAACAAGTTTGTTGTATAATGAGGTGAGTAGTGTTTCTGTAGAGTGGTGTTTGGTGTATGCAGATGGTGTATGCAGATTGATTTGGGTTGAGGAGATTGTTTGAGGTTAGGAAGCCATTGAGACGAGAGATGACAACCCGTTCCGAGAGTTTGGATAAGAAAGAGAGATTTGAAATTGGCCGGTAGTTGGACAGAAGTTCTTTGCCTAAGGATGGTTTTTTGAGGAGTGGTTTAACAATCGAGTTCTTGAAAAGCATAGGAAAAGTGCCGGTTGATAGAGATAGGTTGATGATCTTCGTAATTTTAGAAACGAGAAGAGTTGCAGTCTTTTAGTAAGGAGGTTGGAATTGAGTCAAGGTCACATTGTTTGTTTTGAGAGGCTTGTATGAGGGTCATGATTTCTTCGTCAGTATACTATAGCAGGCTCGAATATGTAAAAAAATGTGCCAGGTGGCAAAATTATGTCGTCGTGATCGTCTGAGGGGGATGATGATGATTGTGATAGGAGAGTCTGTAACGAGAGACGGAGAGAGGATGCTTTGTCGGTGAAGAAAGATGCAAAGGAGTCAGGAATGGATGCATGTGGACTAGAGTTTGGAAGAGAATTAGAGGAGCCGCAGTGGAGAAGTTTATTAACAGTTTTCCTAAGATTCGAGGGTTGGATGAATTTGAGTGAACGAGAGATGATAAGTAGTGTTTCTTGGCTGAGAGAAGCTGGCTGTGGTATCTGTTTGGTACCGTTTTTAGACTATTGAGAATGGATACGTCGTGTGTTCGTTTGTATGCTCTTTCCAGGCGACGGCGCGATGATTTTAGAGCTTGCAGAAAAGAGTTGAACCATGGATATTTTGCATGAGATTCAGGCTTTGTGATTGTTGGAGAATGTGTGTAGATGTGTTTAGACAGGGTGGAGTTGTATGCAGACAGGAGATCTGTTGGAGGATTGAGAAGCAGGAAGGAGGATTCAAGGTCGAGTTTGAACGCATCAAGGTCCATGGAGTTGATGCGGCGGAATGAGTGCAGTTTGGGTGAAGGGCGAGAAGATGGTTCAATGTTGAACTTTATGAAAATGGGATAATGATCAGAGGGCGAGTTAAGTTCACTGTTGAGGATTGGTGATAGGCCGGATGAGACAGAAGTAAAGACCAAATCTAAGGTGTGGCCATATTTGTGAGTGGGGAATTAGACATATTGGATCACATTGAAAGAATTTAGAGAGGAAAGAAACTGGGAAGCAAATGGATCGTCGGCGTTGTCGATGTGGATGTTAAAGTCGCCAGTGAGGACAAATTCACAGGGTGTGATAACAGCAACAGATAGAAATGAATTGAATTCCTCTAGTAAAACACTTGGTTTTGCAGAGTACGCTGATGACGTCGGAGGTCGGTAGATATCGCAGATTGTTAGTTTAGAGTCGGTAGTTTGATGGTGACAGATGATGACTCAAAGGTTTTGTATGAGTATGTGGGAGATGCAAGGACATCGGCTGGTTCACGTATTAGGAAGGCAATCCCGCCTCCGGTGTTAGATGTTGAAATTTTGGATGAAGCTTTAGGCTGCCGGGGTGAGCTAATGAGAGAGTGACCGTCAGGTCTACAGCTGCAAAGTTGAGAGTTAGTCTCAGAAGAAGTGATCCAAGTTTCAGTTAAGGCGATTACATCAGGGCGGTGGTTAGATGATGAAATTATGTCATGTAATGCAGTGTAATGTTTTTCATTAAGAAGTGAGCGGATGTTGAGTGTGGAAAGGTTGAAGGTGGATGTAGAAAGTGGCCCGGGGTTCAAAGAAATGTCATCGCATAGGAGAAGGAGAAGTAGAGATGGAAACATTTTATGAGGTTTGTAGTGAATGCGTGGTTGCGTGAGAAAATAACACAATGCAATTACTGCGAGACCGCCATATTGGGCTGATGCTGTTGTGTGCATTGAGCGTTGATGAGTTGGGTGGGGAGTACGGAATGTAAGGTAGTGTAGGGAGATGATGAGGAGGAGTATTGATGGATGCATAATACGGCGGATGAAGATGATTCTTTGGATGATAGTAATAGAGGTGCAGGAACAGGGCTTTGAATAATAAAGTGTTCAGACAGAAAGGAAATATCGAGAGTTAAGCCATTTAAACATATTATAGAAATCGGAACGGACTCACCAAATCCAGAGACAGATTCATGCTAAAAACCAGGTCCGGCATCTCGAGTGAGACGCCGAAAATTAAGAAAGAAGTTTACGCTAATAAATGCGCCGCGCAAGGTGCAAGCTGGATGTGATGAAAAGAATCATGTTTAAGAAGAAGCTGGATGGATGAAAAGAATCATGCTTAGCTTAAGTAGAAGCAGAATTGATGGAAAAGAATCATGTTAAAGAAGCGGCTGGGTGGATGAAAAGAATCAAGTTTAAGAAGAAGCTGGATGGATGAAAAGAATCATTCTTAGCTTAAGTAGAAGCAGGATTGGCGAAATTAATCATGTTAAAGAAGAAGCTGGATGGATAAAATTATTACACGGTGTGTCATGTTTTAAAATACCATGTAGATTGAATTCCAATAAAATTAGAATTTGGGACTACCGTTGACAGGATAGCCGTAAAAAGTATTATATGTAAAGGGTGGGCCATTAAAAAGTAACCCCCTGAGATTTTTGTCTAATATTTCGGTCAAACATTAAATTTACTTAATTAAATTTTACAGGCGTGAAACTAATTCACATTTGCCTATTAAAGCAAAACGGTGTCCGCTCGATAGTCCGAAGGTTCGATAGTCCGAAGGTTCGATAGTCCGAAGTTTCTATACTCCGACATTAATTTAACTAGAATGGATGAAAACAATGTGTAAAACTGGGAGCTGGATTTATATGAAACGAATCATGTCTAAATGGAAGCTGGATGAATGAAAATAATTATGCAATCCAGCTTCTAACAAACATAATTCTTCTCATCAGTCCAGCTACCATTAAAACTACAATCTTATTATCTATCGACCAGTCACCATGCAATCTTCGGACTATCGAACCTTAGGACTATCGAATCTTCGGACTATCGATACAGAACCAGGCCAGACTTGAATGAATATTGTCAGGCTTACTGCCCCTAGGGGTTGCTGGCTGCTCGGGGACACCTTCCGAGGTTACCATGGTTAATCCCACTTCCGGTCCTACCGCATAGCCTACGGGCCATTTCCCTTGCAGTCGCCGACTACGTCTCAAACGCGAAGTCAGGGCTTCTCGCCCATATGCCCCCGTCGGCGCTATCTCAGTTCCTAGTATAGTGAGGGCCCCAGTTTGCACCACAGGACTACCTGGTACCGGGTTTGACATAATGTCCGTGACCTCGGGGCTGACGGTGGCGATCATCTGCTGAGCAGATGAAGCACCTGGGCTGGTATGGTCCCTACGAGCAGACTGATCTATTTTCGCTTCCATAGGGCTCCTCATTATGACCCCTTAATTATTTTTAAGTCTAACGAATTTGTATGTTTAATAGTCAAACAATCTTTATTCACGGCAATTAATCCTAAGCTACCCGCTGCGGCTTACATTTATTAATCACGATTATACAACAAACAAACGAATTTTATAATCTACCAAACATCAAACAACCCTTAAAAAACTGCACTAATTATATAGTTAGGTAATGACAGATTTTAACCAAATTTCTTAGCTACTTTGTTATCTATTCTTCCTAGCACAGCGCTATAAAAATGTACTCCAGCCGAATGCCGTCAGTTATAATGCATTCGCGCTATCGCCAGTTCTGGACAAAAGTTAATCACATTTATTTTTGTGCACATTCGAAATTTCCAGACGACACTTGCACCACGCAAGTCGCAATACTTCTCTTATCAATTTCGCTAAGTTTTCTACACGGAACTAATCGCGAATATGACCTTTTAATGAACTTTTACCGACTCGCTAACTTCCACCCTTCTAGAACTTCCACCATTTCAACACAACAAAATGGCCGCTCACGCGTCACCTACGCAATAGAAAAATAGGTGGCGCCTCAAGCGACTACATCGAGAGCTTTAGCTGCGGGCCCCATTAGGCTCAGCAGCGAAAGCTCGAGGGAGACCGTTGCGCAGGGGCATTTGCGCAACAATATTTTCAACAGAATAATAGTTATATCACGTTTAATGAGTGCAGCCACGGTTTTTTGATGCTGAAAAAACAGCTAATGCAGGTAAAAGTTACAAAAAAACGATTTTATGAAGTCACATCTCAAGTAAGTTTTATAAAACAATCTTCATGATTATTATTATTGAAAAAATAAACGGGGAATATGGACGTCACTTCGACGTCATCTAAGAGCAGTCGATCACGTTGGTAGAAAAACAATTTCTTGATTAATAATTGTAAGATAACATTTGTAACAAAATAATAATGGGCAAGGTGGCAATGACAGATAGAATGCGTATGCTGACACCTCATGAGCATGGTCTTGTAGCAAAACTTCTAAAGCTATAATCAAAGCTTACACTGATAAACACTGGAAGCTGAGCACCGTTAAAAAATTGCCGCCTCGTTAATGAAATATTTTTCCATAAAACGGCCAGCCGGGAACATCATTACAATGGCAGCGGAATTCCAAAATCTGTTCGCACTCCATCAAATATCGAGCGTGTTGACAAACTTATTTACTCACAGGAAAGCAACATCATAAATCTTTTCAGTAGGAGCCTACTCAGAAATCATCTAAGCACTCAGTGAATTACAGTTGAGTTGAACATCAGCCGCACGTCTGACAGAAGAATTGTCAAAGAAGATCTTAACCTCGCCGTTTTTCGTCGTGTCCCTGGGCAGATTATCACCGATGCAATGACTCCAAACTCTCCGGATTAGAACCTGCGTGATTATCACGTGTGGGGAGCTATGCTTGGAAAATCCCAGAATCTGCGATCGAAGCCATAAACGATAAGAGAATTGAAGGTCGCATTGAAGTTAGTTGATATGGGAAGATTTACCCAAAGAACTCATCAACAAGGCCATCAATAACTTATCAAGGACACTCAGAGCATGTGTGGCTACTGGTGGTGGACACATTGAACACAGGTTGTGAAATACTATGAAGTGTGTGTTAAAAAATTACTTCAGATGCGACTTCGTAAAATCGGTGTTTTAAATTTGAATTGCTGCGTTAAATGTTTGTTCGCCACCAAAAGCCGTGGTAGCACTCGTTAAAAGTTATATAAGTTTTGTTCTGTTTGAAATATTTCAGCTAATTTTGGCTGCAATATGCAATTATGAATTAGTTTTGCACCTGTAACATTTCATTTGTTAATTCGTACTATTGGCTGAAATATTAGTAAAAAGCACTAAGGGGTTACTTTTTAATGGCCCACCCTACACATGTACTAGGCATATGTGTGTGTATGCTTGCATGTATGTATGTTTGTATGCCTATATTCATATATACATGTCTGTTGACTATGCATCGAAACAACTATACAACACTCCAGTTTACAGTTATTGACTATTGAATGGTTAAGTTAACATCTTATAATTGGCACAAATGTGAATCCGATGCACAGATACTTTTTCGGACACTTCCGTGAGGGCTATTACGACAAGTGAGGAAGCATTTTGTTTGGCAAACACGAGCAAGGACCTGTCATGTTCGTACAAATGGTACAAAGACAACAAAACGGAGGAATTGGGTCAGACACTGAAACCAAGCGATTCTGGCATTTATAGATGTGAGGCTGAGTGCAAAATACGAAGTGACACATGTGCGTTCACGGCTATGGTTGTCAACGTCTCAGATACAGGTAAATTTACTTTATTAGCCAATGTATCCAATGTAACAATTGAATCGCAGAGTATTCAAACACTTGTGTTTCAGAGAAAGATACGTGCAGCCCATAATATGAAAAGAAATGTAACAAAGTTTCGTCATTCGGCTTGATGAACTTATTGGACCTCCACTGTCTGCTATTTGAATTCTTACGCTACTCACAACTCAAAAGACCTGTCGTGGCTTATAATAGGTTTAGTATTGGCGCACTTGCCCACAAATTAGCGAGTTAGATGAAGAGAATCCATACTTGATGTAAGAAAAGCTTTTGAATGGCAGCGCTTTTAAAGTCGTTTTTGAAGTCGTTAATGAAACATTACGACAGAAGCCCGTAACTATCGCAGTACTTGCAGAAGGCCAAATAATCACCTAAGTATGTCTTCGCAGATGCAAATATTTCCTTTCGATTACTTGCGTAAGCCTATCTGACCTAATTGCTATCTTATAATTGTCCTTGCACCATTTGTAACTAAGCACATTATAGATTCATCGTTATTTGCTTGGCCAACGCATCGCAGACGAAACGCTTTTTTGAATACAAGGTTAGCCTAATTCAGTTTTTAATGTTCCTATGTTTTAACTGCTGTCGTGAAAAAAGTTGATAATTATGGCACTACGGTTTTCAAACGGCAGGACAACAATAGCATGGACAAGCGTTGATGCTGCACTGTGAGTTAGAGGCTTGGAATCCCTTCAGCAGTTGAGCAACTTCAGAAGTTGTTTGTAGCCGCTGCGGCCGAGAAGAATCTATGGGTGGAGCAAAGTTAGCGCAAGTTTCTGGGCTAGGATAACTTCCAAATTCAATACTAAGGAGATTCTGCGCATGTTATCCGCCATCACGGTCAATTGATCTACTGCTGCGTCATTTTTATGATTATTTTTTTCAAAATGCAGAATTTACTCAGTAACTTCGAACATGTTTAGTATTCTAGTGCTAGTTTTGCGTGCCGGACTTATGCGTCAGCTTTCCCGAGGCTTTTGTTGGTCTAAGAGGAATTCTGTTCGCAAGTTGCCTAGGCCGTATAACTGCATCAGAACATCCCCTCTTATGCATGCGATCGAGTCTTAGCGACACGGAGCGAGTTGGCCTCTATAGCTGTCTCGGTGAAGGGTGGTTGAACTGCCTACGGCTACGTAAAACAGCGCGTGCAGGGCACATCACTCGCATTTCCGACTCGTTGGTCAGCGATATCGTGATTTTCGTCATTTGCTCTTTTACCTGTATACTCCGACCGTTCATTTATTGGGTTGAACATCCACCATCACAATCCACCCGTATTCCGACAAGCAACATTTCGTCGCCCTTACAAAATCGACTATAGGCCTACTGCATTCGAATCTGACTTACCCAAAATCAGAAATCTTTTATACTAGCTTTTGCGAATACTGGTACAAACATTGAGAATAGTCAACTAGTATTTGATGACTGACATGACAATGGAGCAGCTCCTGGACTAACACGATCGTCGATCCTCTTTGGAAAATAATTACGAGCTGAACTACCCATGGTATGTCGATGTCACGGTGATGGTTCTGTGGCCAAGAAATTGACTCGCAATCTTGAAAGGGTTTATTTAAGGGCACCCTCTGACATTGCAAAGGAAGGTCGACGGCGCTCCTGGACACGAACCCAGAGTCATCTGTTCCAGGACAGACGCACGTTGTAGCCACTATCGTCGTAGCTTTGACTAAGCTACTGGCGTTAATAAGTCCGTGTGTACACATCTTCGCTAAATAATCTTTCCTCCGATAGCTCCTCTTCATCGCCAGATGAACACTCACGCTTCGTTGTTGCAAAAATAGCTGACGAACTTGAACCAACCAGATGCGCCTCCTTCAAATTTATCTGAAACCATCCCGTTGCATTTAGGTCATTGCAGAGCTGAAAGAAATTACCCCACCGGTTGAGGACATTGAAAGCAACATCTCAGAAGAAGAGGTAATAAGAGCTGTACAGAGACTGAAAAACAGCAAAAGCCCAGGCAATGACGGTATAACGGGTGAGATGAAAAGAAATGGGGAGACATCATTATAAAGGAGTTGCAAATTTTTTTAAACTCAATATGGAAGGATGGTTACGCACCAGAGAAATGGAAGAAATCAATCATTGTAACCATTCACAAGAAAAGAAGTGCATTGGAATGTAGCAATTATAGAACGATAGCACTGATAAGCCACCTCAGTAAGACGCTGATGGTGATATTAACGGAAAGATTGATGGACAGACAGAGGAACAACTAACAGACGCGCAGGCAGGTTTTAGAAAGGACAGAGACACCGTACAACAGATACTTACACTAAGGCTGATAGGAGAAAAGGCAAGAAGGAAAAATAAGAAAATATACAACTGTTTCGTAGACTTTAAGAAGGCCTTTGACAGCATCGATCAGAAAATAGCATGGGCAGCATTAGAATCGTATGGCGTAGATAGCAAACTGGCCCGATTACTAAAGGAAATCAACGGCAACGCGAGAGCAGCGGTACGGGTGGGTGATGAGATCGGTACCTGGTTCAGCACAAATAGAGGCACAAGACAAGGAGATCCGATATCGCCAAACACATTTATTACTTTCTTGGAAAGAGTCTTGGACAAAATTAGAGAAGAAGAAGAGAGGGGAGTTACAATTAGCGGCACAAATTTCAGTGACCTTTGTTTTGCCGACGACATCGATTTGATAGATGAAAATGAACAGAGACTGGAACAGACAACACAAGAATTAAACAAAGAAGGCAAGAGATATGTACTAGAAATGAACTACGATAAAAAAAACAATGATAATTGGAGAGAAGATTGCTACAAAAAGGATTGTTGTAGATGGTATCCAACTGGAAAATGTAGAAATATTCACATACCTAGGGAGCAATATGACATATGACTTGGACTGTAAAAAGAGAGGTACTAACAAGAATTGCAAAAGCGTCAATATCATTAAAGGCTATGGAAAAAATCTGGAAAAACAAAACCATAAAATTAAAGACAAAATTAAGCGTTCTGCAAACATGCGTGTTTAGTAGCATGCTGTATGGTTGCGAAACATGGGTAGTAACAAAATACATAGAAATGAGAATTTTGACATTTGAGCGAAAATGTTACAGAAAAATATTAAGAATAACCTGGAAACAAAAGGTCAGCAATGTGGAACTGTACAGAAGAATACAACCAAAAGAAAAGCTAATGCAAAAAGTAATTAAACGAAAGTTAGGTTTTTTGGCCATATATGCAGAATGAGCGATGATAGAAAAAATCAAAGCATTGTTGTTTGGAAGAATGGAAAGAAAGAATAAAAGGGGACATCCTCACAAAGAATGGCTAGACGATATCGGGGAATGGGGAAATAAGCGGATTCGAGTGTTTCCAAAACATCAAACCGCTACTGAGTTTCCTCACTTATCAAGTGCAAGTTGATAGTTCTAATTAAACTAAGTTGCATAATAAGTGGGTAAACCCATGAACCGATCCTAAGACTATTCTGCCAACTTATTTACATAGTTTATGTATTTAGGTTATTAAATTTAGTGTTATATTAATTCTTATGGTATAATTGTTATTCATAATTTTAGTTAGGTCCTTTCGTACTATAAATAGATTATTTTGTCGAGGATAGAAACTAACCTGGCTTACGCCGGTCTGAACTCAGCTCATGTAGGGTGTTATTGGTTGAACAAACCATCTTTATATGACTTTTGCGCCATATAGATTCCCTAAGCTAACATCGAGGTGCCAAACCCTATTATCGATAAGGACTCTTTAATAGGATTAGCCTGTTATCCCTAAGGTAGCTTGGTCTTGTGATCTTTTTCAAGGGTCATAAATGAGATTTATTTATCTGATAATAAGGGATGATTTATTACTTCCCCGGTCGCCCCAACCGAATTATGAAAAAGTGATAAATCTTTTGTGAAATAAAGCTCTATAGGGTCTAATTGTCCTTCGACGGGATCTAACACTTCAGTTAGAGATTAATTTTTACTGTACTTATAGACAGTATCTATTTCGTTGGTCCTTTCATTCTAGCCCGCAATTAATGGGCAAGTGATTATGCTACCTTTGCAAGGTTAGGATACCGCGGCCGTTGAACTTGTTGAGTCACTGGGCAGGAATTACCTGTCATGTGTTTTACGAGACGCAATGTTTTTGTTAAACAGTCGAAATAAGTGTTTGCCGAGTTCCTTTATAAGTGTTTATGTGTTTCTATGTTGTCGATATACAGAATTTAGATATTTGATTTACTAATACTTATTTTTACAGATTATTTCAAGATTAAAAGTTTCTCTTGAATGTCAGTTTATTGGGGCAGGATGTTTATATATTAAATATTTAGTACGGTAAAGTACTGTAGGTGGCTGTTTTAAGCCTAAGGGTTGTTGTTTAACTATTAGCTTTGGGTTACAGGGCTTATCCTCTTAGACCTTTCACTGTAGAATTACTACATGTTTTAATTAATAAATTTGACTGAAAACCAGCAATTTTCTAGCGCGGTTGGTATGTAGCCTCTGCTACCATATTTTCTAAAGTTGATGCTACAACTAATAGTGAGCTCATAGCTATATGGGAGCAGCTCGCATAGGATTCGGGATATTATTCTTAATTATTAGCTTGTAAAACCATAATGCACAAGGTACGTGAATTTTTCACTATTTAGGGTGTGACCCATCATCTCCCTCTCAAAGCTGCACTTTGACCTGACGTAAATGGGAATAACCATTACTGCATACTTATTACTTTTAGAGGTGTGCTTACGACGGCAGAACCCAAGCTGTTTGATCTAGAGATGGTGGGGTATTCGTGGATTATCGCGTTATGAGATTCGATAAGACACCGCCAAAATCTTTAAGTTTTAAACTATAGTTCGTATTTTTGGACTATGATTTATTTCATGATTAGACGGGTATCTAATCCGTGTTTTTGTTTATGATTTTAGATCATAAATTTTGATCCTAGATTTCAGTTTATGATTTTATAGATTTTAGTTTATGATTTTAGATGAGATGCTTCAAATCAAATATAGAATATAAATAGGTTAGATGATAGGAAGTAGTTAATTAGAACAATTAGAAGAATGATTAAGTTTATGATAAATAACTTAGGGTACATATTTTGATGTATAACTTTAGTGCTAGCTAAGATTATTATGATTATGACTCAAATTGTTAAAAGTGTCAAATGATTTTATAGATTTTAGTTTATGATTTTAGATGAGATGCTTCAAATCAAATATAGAATATAAATAGGTTAGATGATAGGAAGTAGTTAATTAGAACAATTAGAAGAATGATTAAGTTTATGATAAATAACTTAGGGTACATATTTTGATGTATAACTTTAGTGCTAGCTAAGATTATTATGATTATGACTCAAATTGTTAAAAGTGTCAATCTAGATGACATAGTGTCAGAGGATATTAGTTCTGTTGTTATGGAGTAAGATATATTATTTATAAGAATAGCACATAGCGGCAGCATAAAGATTCTTAAAGTTAGAGCAATTGCTCAGACATAATTAGTGGATATGAGCGGAAGTAGGAGCAGGGATAATATAATTAATTGGATTTTTAGCATTTATTTATTGTTAAGGAGTTTAGTATATCTGTTCCAAAAGATCGTGATATAAGAACTATAAGTCTTAGACCGATTCTAGCTTCGCAAGCTCAAAAGGTCAGTAGTATAACACTAATACTTGTGTTTGGTGCATTTGCTACAGATTGGGAAATTGGGACAAACAGGACAAGGCTTAAGGTAATTCCCTCAAGAGATAAGAGAGTCATTAGAAAATGTGACTGATTGGAAATTAAATTTAATATTGCTACCAAAGGTAAAAGAAATACTAAGGTTGTGATGGAGTTATACATAGAATTGAGAGAGATCTCTATCTTCGATTTACAAGGTCGATGCTTATTGTTAGCTTTAAATTCTCGGACAGCACGAAAAGAGATTTTTGGCACCCTAAGCCAGAGTTTAATATTAAACTACTATCTGTGTATAATAATGGATTATAATTTTAGCATGAAAAGCTAATGTGTTTATTACACCATATATACATTTTGTTTAGCGGAAAGATCCATATTGTTAGCTTCAATAACATGCTTTATTTTAGCTACCGAAACTTAGCAGAAGGTTAATGGAAGAGCAGAGAGACCTAGAACTGAAGATATCATGAGATAGTTAATAGGTATAGATCTTGATGAGGATATAATGATGTTTGAGGTCTTAGTAGACAGATTATATATTCCTTGCCCCCCTAAGGTTTCTAGCCATGACTGATCAGTTGACTTTAAGTAGTTATGGGACATAAATATGGGTAATTTTATTGTAAATGGGGGCACCAAAAATCATATCATGCATGAGGAATAATGCTTGATGGGGGTGTATATTAATGCTGATTCATTTTTTGTTTGGTTGTTGATATTAATCAAGCTATTGAGGCTCCCACATCTACTAGAATTAACGGCATGAGTTTTTGATATAGGGGAATAGCTATTATTTCTTGTTGTTTTATTGGGGAAATCCATATAATAGTAGCCCCAGAAATAACTGATATAGATGCTAATGTTAATATGGATGTTGTTAGAGAGTTGGTCTCCTCTAAATAAATGTGGGGGCCGCAGTTGTTTGTTCCTCAGATTACACATAATCTAAATCGAATTGAGTAAAATGAAGTTAGTCCGACAGCTAGCAGGATTGACATCACTATCAGTAAATTGTGGTGATAGAATATTGATGCTTCTACGATCATCTCTTTTGAGTAGAATCCGGACATAAATGGAAATCCACATAGGGCTAAATTAGCTATAATAAGACATGATGAAGCAGTGGGTATTTGTCTAGATAGATTACCCATTCACCGTAAATCTTGACTATGTATGTGGCTATGGATAAATCTTCGTGCGCAAACAAAAAAAGTGCTTTAAATAGGGCATGTGTTACTATGTGAAAAAAGGCTAAATGAACTATGTTTAGGCCTAATTGACTTGAGTTGAAAAGGCAATAATTTTGTTATATCACATTCCTTGATAGCTCTTAGACCGGCTAACAGGGTAGTAGAAACGGCGACTAATAGTAATATGGGTGTAAACCATCACGCGGAAGATAAAAAATCATAAAATCAAATTAGTAAGAATACACCTGCAGTCACTAGAGTAGAGGAGTGAACTAAAGCTGAGACTGGTGTAGGAGCAGCCATCGCTGCTGGAAGTCAGCTAGAAAATGGTATCTGAGCTCTCTTGGTTATATATAGCTGCTACAGCAATAGCAAAGATTTGATATATGTTTTCA
This sequence comes from Bimastos eiseni, assembly GCA_959347315.1. NCBI lineage: Eukaryota > Metazoa > Annelida > Clitellata > Crassiclitellata > Lumbricidae > Bimastos > Bimastos eiseni. The sequence continues at coordinate 836,733 of OY365810.1, read as the reverse complement.
TCAAGGGCTCATATGTGGAGAATATTTCAATGCCTTTGATTTAAAGTTCATGCAAAATATATATATGAAAATTTATAAATTTATTTGTATTAATCATAATAATTAATTAAATTATTCATTAAGCAAAAAAAAACAACGCGGGGACTCTTGGCGAGCCGAAATCGACATGCATAATTTGCTTATTGTTTAGTGGGCGTGGTCGTCAGAGTGTAGGGATAGAAGTAAACAGAAGATGTATGGTTGAATTAGGCAAATAGCTACTTCAAATACTATATAGCCTACAGCGGTTAATGTGAGTATTAGAGTTCCGAAGATTCCTACAAATCAGGCGGAGACACAGTGCACTCCTATTAATGATAACACGATATGGCCAGCTCTCATATTAGCTGCTAGACGAAATGACAGAAAGTATAAGCTGAAAAAGTTTGTTATGTAACAAAACCTTCAACCTACCCCCACCCTGCACAGTATAACGCTAACAAAATAGGAACACACCCACTTACCCCTTGAGCGTTATATAATATGTGAACGGTCCCTATGGTCTTGATTTTTGCATGTTTTTCTTGCCGCAACGATAATATTCGGCGGATTTGGTTTCCTATCAAACACAAATACTACGATTGTTGCGGCTGGTGCGGCTACGACAGTACTTTGAAAAGTTACACATAATACACCGAGTCCAGGAGATGTAACGACTATCAAACTTTCCAACGCGTCGACTACTTTAACACTCTTTTGATATTTTTACAAAGTATATCTTTTCCCGCTCTCGTAATATTTCCTGTTGAATTCCAGATAATTTCTGAAGGCAATAAGTGACAGCGTGATTTAATTCCGTTTTTTTTAATACCGAAGAACATTTTAAAAATGGAATTCAAGTTTTATTCGTTGACGCGGTAATCGACATAACACAACAAATCTCCTTCGTTTTTGGTCACAGTTCCAAGATCTCTAAAATTCTTAATATCGAGTAAAATGTCTTCCATGAATCCAGTAACGGTATCGCTTAGCAAGCGGCATCCCGCTTCTATAAACTCCGGATGGAGCGAAACTTTACACCATCCTTTCGTAATTCGGACGCCTAAGCCTAACGGTAAAACAACCGTCTCATGAGGATGAATAGTTATCGCTTCTTGGGCAAAAAACTCCCATCTTAAACCACCCATTTGTCTTGCGGTCTATACTTTGCATCCCACGCAGATTCATTCATCTTCCACTTGACGGATCTCGGTTGTGTTCTTGTAGATGTTTCAATTTTAGGTTTCGTCCAACCCACTTTATTAATCGGATAATGAGACATTTTATATAATATTATTCTTTTAAAGTAACAATCCGAGAAGTGGAATGTTTTTAAATGGCGAATCTGGTCCAAAAATAAGTCCCCCACCGTTTACGAATCCAGAGCCTGTTTTCAGATACAGACCTTCTCCTACACCGTCAAGTCCAGAACTTTGGTATGGCTTTAAGTGCAGACCCTGCCCTTGTTGCACTATCTTGTAGTTTTTACCACGACTATTGAGATATATCGCGCCACCCGTTCCAGTGACTTAATCTATGACTTTTGAACCAGCCGCCGCATCTATTCCTGTTAATGCACCCGTTGTTACGCTCGGTAACACGCTCGAGAGCAAGAATTTGCCTACAGTTGCTAGAAACGGTAATATAGCGCCGATAAATCCACCTTCGACTTTGGCGTTATGTATTAATTGCGTTTTATTCATTTTGATAGTCGCGCCATTTCCACCCTGATACACCTTAGCCAACTTGTTGACTTGTGCTTGGGTAAGAGGTAACACGTGGTTTCCATTTAAAACGTTGTGCGTTTATCTTATGCAAACACCGGTTCCTGCCTGTAGCGATTTTTTGATTTTGTCGTTTTGTCCTTCTGAAAAATTAACTTTGACGTTTGTGCATCGACTCATTTCATATAAAACTATAAAAACTTTTAAGCCTCTCTTATATGAAACCTTATCGATAATTCCTCTCCTCGTAGATTAATTAGTTGATCATTTTGGTCCGTGAGGGCGGTTTCCATCGTCGATATCGTGGGAGATATATCAACTTCCTCGGCGTTTCGATAATCTTATAACCATGTCCTACATTCGGGAAAAAGGAATAAATAATGTTATCAGTCGTTCCGTTGCAATAGGATGCTCCGATGATATCGCTCGTTACCCTCCGATTACTGATATTTATTATATCCACTATGTTCTCCGATTCTTGGTACCCTGCTGAATAACGCCGCCTGTCGAAACCGAGGACCTTTCCGATAGAGTTCAGCCCCCAAAATCAACCATGTAATTCTCTGATGTATGAAGAACAGTCTTCAACGTTTTGCTGCTTGGCTCTATCTTAATATTGAATGCGTCGTTAACTATATCATAATGCTCTTTTTCTTTCATATTTCTCTGAACGTATTCGTTTATATCAGTTATTTCATAGCAACCTTCGGGAATGGTTATAGTTTTCCACATTCCCACATTATTCGGCGAATGCGAAAAGTTGTTGTTCGTCGCGTCGATGTTTGGGAATGAGAAATATGTTTCCAGATTGATTAGAGCCAATTCACAGTTTTTACCTTTATCGAACTGAATCAACGGATTGAACCGAGTTCTTATTCGCGAACTCTTTTCACTCAGTAAAATGTAAAATGATGACTTTGGCTCCGTGTAACGAGCAGTGTTGTCTGCAATCTTTTGTAAAAGCGATTCCATTTTTTTAGATTAGCAAAGATTTATTTATGATGGAATATAGAATATATCGAAACCGCATCTGTACTTGCCGTTATTCTTGTTACTAGTTTGGTCAATCACTACAAATCCGTGAGGTTGCTTCCAGGCTGTAGTGAAAGACGACCATGTAAGGTGTGGGTGGATAAAGGTAAAGAATTTTACAATAAAGACGTAAGGAATTTGGTCGAGTTGTACTCTACTGAGAACGAAGAAAAGTCGTGAGTTGTTGAGCGTTGGAACAGGACGATGAGAGAGAAAATGTTTAAGCTAATTCGACTAGAAGATATATCGATGTGTTAAACGAGATGGTTAGCAAATATAATTTATCCAGGCATTCTTCCATTAAAATGAAGCCTTCTGAAGCTAGTTTGAAAGTGCATGGAAAGGCTGTATGGATAAGCTTAAATGGAAGTGAAATTACAGAACCTATTGTGCCTAGATTCTCGATTGGAGATAAGGTTAGAAAAACGAAGAAACAGAATGTATTTGAAAAAGTTTACACACCGAAATGGTCAGAAGAAGTGTTTGCAATTTCACAGATTCAATACAGGGATCCACCAATTTATAAGATTACTGATTATAATGGTGAGGAAATACAGGGCTCATTTTACGAAAGGAGCTACTACTCAAGAAATATTTAGAATTGAAAAGGTGAAATGGTTCGGTTACCCTGAATCATTTAATTCTTGGGTTGATGATGAATAGGTCGTCGTCTTGTGATAATGTCTCATCGAAACTATTGGAAATTCCCGTAACTTTTGGCCTTATTGGTGGATGTTTTGACCAGACTCTTTGGTCAGTGCATGAATTGTGACTCCTCGTCGAAACTATTGGAAATTTTCCTGCGTCTTTTTAACCTATTGGTTGATGTTTGACCTAGGTCTTAGGATTGTGCAAGAATTGGTTATTTTTGACCTGGTTATAGGTTAATAATACGTTTTAGTAACCTATTAGGTGGGTGAATTTACCAATGTTATGGTCTAATGCGCTAGCTTATAGAAAAGACTACTACTATCTCTCCTCTCCATAGCTCCAACTACTCCTAACGAATTCATAATCATGGGTGACTTCAACATCCATGTTGACAATTACTCTGATCCGCTTGCATTTGACTTCCTGAGTCTCCTCTCGTCATTCAATCTCGTCCAACACGTCATTTTTTTCCAACCCACAACAAGAACCACACACTCGACCTTGTTATCACTTCCGCAGCCTCCCACATATCTCCCAAGCTATCACATTCTGTTTTAAACATTACAGACCACTACCTCATCATTGTTCACCTTGAAATTGAGCCTTTTCGTTTCCCTCCTCCAACCAGTCACTCATATCGTTCCATCGGGTCCCTCGATCGTCAGGCCTTCAGCAAGGACATCCTTAACTCCGAACTTGTTCTCAATCCTCCTCCTTCTCTAGATGATCGTCTGTCTTGCTACAATTCAACACTCTCCATCCTCCTTGACACTCATGCACCACTCATTATCACACACAGCTTACGCACATCTAACCCTTGGTTCACCTCCTATCTCCTAGCTCTCAATACCTTCCGCAGGCGCCTTGAGCACAGCTACAAACGCGCCAAAGACTCAGCATCTAAAGCAAAAACCCTGTCTACCCTCAAATCAGTCACACACAGACACCATAACCTTATAGATGCAGCCAAGAAAAAATACTACTCCTCGCTTTTCCACTCCAGTTCCTCCAATCCTAAACACCTCTGGGAAACTATTATTTCCCTTCTTCGTCGTAAGTCTCCCTCGTCACTGTCCAGCGCCATCCCCTCACCCTCTATCGCTGGCACCTTCTGCTCTTTCTTCTCAGACAAAATCTCTACCCGATCGTCCTCTTGCTTCACCCTCACTCGACCTCCGATTATATATCATCTCAAGTTCTCCAACCGCGCCATTTCAAACGCCGTACCTCGTCTCTGGAACGACCTTCCTTCTGAATTTTGTTCCTTCTTGGTTCCTCTATCATCACTGTCCGTCATGCAACTTCATCTGTCCCTAGCGCCTCTGCCCATCACGATTGTGATTACGAGTGACGCTTCATTCAGACATTCATCATGAAGATTTATATAGCGCTCTTCTAGGTTACTACTCAGGAGCGCTACCGACCACAGCACGGCTAAATATAACTGTTTTAAGGCTAGTATAAAAAGAGTCTGAGTGGACCCTGGGGACACTGTCAAACCCTGACATTATTATTATTGCAACCAAGTGCCACCATATCTTGCGTGTGTTACTGTGCTATCTATTGTAAACTGTTCCGTTATGACAACAAGTTATTTAAATAAAAGAAAATACAATAGTAACAATACAATGCAATAGGGGCTAACCACTGAGAAGGCACGATTTTGTTGAGTAGCTTCGTTGTGCAGGCAAATGGGACGATGAGCAAGCTCAGTAGAGCGGAGAGAGCGGCGACTAGGTGCACTCAGAATAAATTAGCAGAGATCGCAAAGTTAGGCAGGGGCAAGACCAAGCAGAGGCCGCCAGGCCAATGGGATTATGTGGTTCTAGATTCGCTGCTGCAGGGGAGCCAGTGGAGCACATCCAGCATATAGCTGGAGACGTGGCCAAATTTCGGACAAGACGTGCGGCAGAACGCAGGACCCTTGTCCAGGAAATTAGAGACATTTGCCTCCGGACCCCTCCTATGTGGACGCCTCTGAACTCTCTTTGTCATCAAAACGAAACAAGTGATTTTCGCTTTTTGGCCGAATCCGAATAGTTGGACCAACTATTCGGCGTAATATGAATACAAATAGTGTACAAAATAGGTCTATTGACAAAATTTCAACATTTCAAATGTGTACAAAAGTTTGAGTTCAGTAAATTTAATATATAAACTAATCGTAAACCGTTAACTACATGTAATTTTTTGCATCCTTCTACCAGTCTGTGTAAACTAGGACTGGAACTAATTTAACTGAACATACATGTAGAAATGGTACGGCTGACACTGCGATACCGTGGTACAGATAGTAGAGTGTTACTTCAGTCCACTCGATTTAGCTGCCGCCGCTTGGGGAGAAACAGATGTCACGTGAAAACTCTTCGTATTTGGTCCGACCGCAACTATTCGGTCGAATATCGAATAGCTATTTGGCCCATTATTCGGCTTCGAAGCAAGCAAATATGAAGTGAATATTCTATGCAGTCCTAAATATAACTGTTAGGAAACATTTAATTCAATCTGTCTGTTTATTGGTCTGTTTTGTTTATAAAGCATTGAATACTGCAAGGAAGCTCATTTTGCTGTGGTTCCTGGTGCTCATTCCTCTTGTAATCGTAATCGCTTTGGGGTACTGCTCCTGGAAGAGACGTAAGTTCAACTTGTAACCTGAGTTGCGTGACTAAATAAAAGTCTTATAAAGCAACGATTTCTTATGTTGAAACATAAATAAAGGAGAAGTAGTGTGAATCATTTTAGTGACTTAATTGACGTTTATGGTTTAATTAAAATAAGCGCGCGCAAACAGCATAAGTATAATTGAGTTCAATGTGTCGAAATGTCGGTTCAATTTGCCTGTTTAACAGTTGAGCCTGCCGCGGTGGTCTGCAACCCCTCAAGTGAACTCAACTGTCACTAGTCGATGCGATTAATATTCCTCCTGCAACTTGAACGGGTGCTGCACTCACCCGATCGGGTCTAGGACAGTACCACCACCCCGGACATTACCCCTCGGACATTACCCCCCCCCCCGATTCCATTACATGATAAATGTGCAATTTTATGATATTAATAAATCGGAATTTATCAGTAATTTATTAAAGTAGTATGTTTGAAAATATGTAAATGAGTATGTGTGTGCATGTACAGGGTGGGTCAGCATAAATGGTCCGACTTTCCATGCAAATAACTCTGCCAATATTTTTAAGTTAACTATACTTAATATGTCAAATTAAAGGTACTTCGTTCTAGAATTAGCATGGAAAAGTTGAACTGATACTAATTGTAATTTTAAGTAAATGTCTGGAACAGCACGAGCGACCATATTTTTTTTGTCAATTGTTACGCAAAATGACGCCGTCCAGGTGTTAGGCCTACATCTTGCATTGTGCTAACATGAGCATGGACACGATCATTTAGGGCGTTTGCAGGGGTCTGCATCTTGAATATCCTCTCATCGCTAAACCATTTCTTTCAATTTTTTCAACAGTAGTGCGCTGCTTCAGACGCTTGCATACTTCCAATTATTTCTTTGTGTTAGACTACGAGAGCTGTTGGACTTCACATCGACGAAATATCTTTAAATACTGGCCATCCTTTGCAATTCGTCTTACGGTGCTGCTCGAAAGGCCTGTTTCGCGCTGAATGTTCCAGGAAGATTTACTTGTACCTGGGTCATCGTCTTGACTGCTAATTATCTCGGACACACGAGCAATGTTAGCGGGTGTGCGCATCATGCGTACCGATTTACGTGGTTTGTGATTTGAAGCTTCTGTTTCATAAATTTTTCGTATCATACGATTTAGGGTAATTTTATTCCAGCTTCAGTTAGGAAACTCTTTAATCATTTGAAATGAATTAAACCCCTCATCAGTTTCCAAATTCTTATCAAAACTCGATCATCGTCTGTAAAGAGCGCCATTTTGCGTCACTCACAACAAAATAGGGCACCTCGTCCTGTTCCAAAAATTTATTTAATTCGGAGCTAGTAGCAGTTCAACTTTTTCTAAGCTAATGCTAGAGTGAAATGCTTTCAATTTGATGCATTAAGTATAAATAACTTACAAACATTGGCAGGGTTATTTTCATGCAAAGTCGGACCACTCATGCTGGCCCACCCTAAATGTATCTATAATTGTATATATATATATAATTATATATGCTGGTATGCATACAGGTATGTAGTTATTTATGTGTGTATATATGCATATAGTAATGTAGGTATGTATATATGTATGTGTCCAAGTATGTATGTATGTATGTACGTTTGTATGTATGTATGTATTTATGTATGTATGTATATATGCAAGTACATAGGTATATATCTATGTGTGTTTGTATTCATGTATGTATGTATGTATGTATATATATATGTGTGTACGTGTGTATTTGTGTATGTATGTATGTATTTATTTATGTATGTTTGTTTGACCTTGATGCATCTGAATGAATTTGTGTATAAATTTATTAACAACCACCACCAGTTTTTGCAAATTATTTTCTCCGGTTCACCAAATTAACGCGTATGTATGAGCTGTGCAATTCTTGTGACTTTAGACAGGCCCGGATTTAGGTATAGCCGATATGGGCGGTAGCCTGGAGCGGCATTTTCCGAGGGGTGGTGATTCTGGCTAAATGCAAAATAAAATATGTTTTTCTGATTTTTAAGATCAAATTCTGGAAAGGATTTCGTAATGCTTATTCAAAAGATCAAAAATTTTGACCTTATTAAATTCTCAAAAATATTTCGCTATTATGCCTATTCAAAAGATAAAATGTTTTGACCTTATTAAATTGTCAAAAGTTTTTCGCTATTATGCCTATTCAAAAAGATAAGATGTTTTGACCTTAGGCCTACATTAAATTCTCAAATGGATTCTGTTGTATGCCTATTCAAATTCAATTTATCAAAGTAAAGTGGTACCAAAGTCTAGCTCAACATTATCACATTAATATTTCAATGCTATTTTGTAAACATGATGGTCAGACTGCGTATACGTCACTTCCGTCAAACTATGTCTCGTCTGCCTTTTGGCGATCTGCCAAAACAGCAAAAATACAGAACAATCAACGATCTGCCAAAAGAGAAAAAACGCAGATCGTAGTTATTATTGGGATATCTTTGTCTAATGGGTTTGGATGCTCTTTTTCCAGATGTGTACGTGGAAATACAAATTTTTTTAACACTTCCAGTAACAGTTTCGAGCGCGAAGCAAAGCTTTTCGAAGCTCAAACTCATAAAAACAAAATCCCCGTTCTAGCTTATCTCAAAATCGTTGGTTGCTTTTTAGCTACAACTATTATCTATCGAATTATCGAAAGAAAGATTGCTCAAAAGTTGGATCTAACAGAAATAATTCGTGAATTGCTTTTGCAAAATTAAGGAAAGTTTGTTTTTCTTGAAGAAATTAATGTTATTATTAAATAATTATTAATTCAAAATCCTTAAATACAATCTGATTATGGAGACTTGATACGTATATAGGTTTATATTTATAAATGGATTATTATAAAGTCGTGAAATACAATCTGATTTTGGTAACTGGGTACGTGTAGCCTATTGAGGTTTCTATTTATAAATGGATCAGTTGAATGACTTGATTCCTAAACATCTTTAGACTTTATAAACTGAAATGTGCTGGTTCTGCTGCAATGCCTGCCCACTTGCCTTGATGTCTTGCAAATTGTGTTCTTATTATTTTAAAATTAATGTGCTCTAATGATTATAGTTTTTAATTTGCTATAATCAATTTGAAATATTCAATATAATAGAGCATGTCTCTTTCTGTGAAAATAAGTTAAACAATAGAAACGTGCAGGGGCAGCATTTTTTCCTCTTGCCTATGATTGCACAAAACTATCTTAGACCGGGCCTGACTATAGACCTGTCTATGCGGTTAGATGTGGTGATCCTGTAGCTTGGAACAATGTCCCGAAGGAAATACGTGTCTTGACGCGCATCACTTTGTTTACAAATAAACTATGAGAACATTTGCTGCATTCTATGTAAACTCTCTGTATGTTATATAGCTTCCTATTTGTTAGTTAACTACATGTAGTTAAGTATTCAATCTATTATCATACCTTCAAACACCACCTATTTTCAGTTAACTTGGTGTAAGGGTGTCTCTGTCAGCGGGACTTCGGTCCCTTTAGGGTCTATTCTTCCCTATTGTTTTGTTGTCAATACTCATGAAACTGTTATATTAGTATAATTTTTACCGATTGTCACCTGATCAATAAAAGCAATTGGTTATGGTTATGTATGTGTACAAGTATGCAGGTATGTATTTGCGTATGTATGTGTGTATGTATGTATGTATGTATGCATGTGTGTATGTATGTATGCATGCATATATGTATACCTGTATGCATGTATTTGTGCAAATATGTAGGTATGTATTTATTTATGTATATATGTATGTATGTGTGTATGTATTTATATATGTATGTATGCATGTATATATATGTATGCGCTGTGGAAATACTGTGAAGTCCGGGGGGTAATGTCCGGGGGTAATGTCCGAGGGGGTAATCTCCTGCTCCCCACCCGCTCGTATGACTGGAGTCCACGCTGGGATGGGACACGTGTTCAACTCTAATGAGAAGTGTTGTGCACTGGCTCCTAATACCCCAGCGTCTCACATACAGAATCTCTTCCTTTGTTTGACGCTGTTCACTCGGTAATGCACCAGCATACATGTAGGCCTACTTACGGGCACTGTTCTGCTTCGGCCAACACTTTTCGCCGAGCGAATTCGCTATTGACTCCTCAGCGTTCTATATGTATTTATAATCCTTGCAAGCTGTTAAGCGGCTGATGGACAGAAGGCGCCCATGTGTAGGTATCTGTACGGTTCGATATATATTTATGATCTAATTTTGATTTATTAGTTTACTTTGATTCTTATGGCAATGTCAATTTTGGCAGGGAAAAGAGAGTCTTCACCGCGGCCTTCACCAGTACTGCGACCGGAGGAAATACCACTGCTAGAAATTACGAGTACAAGCAGCGAAACGGTATTGCCATGGTTTACCAAGTTATCGCCTTAAAACATCGATAACTGTTTGAGCTGTAAAAGCATTTATTACAAGTCATATGCATTGATGCATAGCTCTATGGCTGAAGATATCTGCTATTACAGTGGTCCCAACCTTTTCCGAGTCGCGACCCCAATTTTATATAGGACTAATCGTCGAGTTACCTGCGACCCTTGATACCCGCGCATAATCTCAGACACAGGTGCAGACACTTCAATGGAAACGGATTTATCGGACTACCTATCTATATAACTAAGTCACGTGCTTTTTCCGTCACTTCTAAGGCGCGTGATTGGACAGAAGTTGAATCTAAGACGCGTGATTGGACAGAAGTTGAATCTAAGACAGAATTTTACCCAAGTATTTGAAATTGACCTAGATTTTTCCGCGCAAAAGCGCGTGATTGGGCAGAAGTTGACCTCGATATGGAACGCAAAAGTCACTGTAAGCATTTAAAAAAATTTTTATTCGCGTCTACGTATGCAGTTATTAAAGCTAAATTCATAGTGTAATGTAAGTATATTTGCAATTATTCAAACTAAACGGAAACTTAATGGGTAATGTGTATTTTTTGCGTATTTTATTATTGACCGCTGCGAATTTTGCAGTGTTAGAGTAGGTGATGCACAGTTCGTCGGCCGTTTCGTTTAATTAATCTGTGGGCCTTTCTTAGCTCTGCGTCAAAGTGTCTTCACTACTATAGCAACGTTAAAATCAAGTATGACCCATAATTATTCACAGGTTAACAGCTAGAACGAACAGTGCCAGTTGCAGTTGAATCATGAGCTAACATATTATCCGACCCGTGATTCTTTGGCTAGTTATAATATATTGCAACTGTAATGTAACAAAATATTTGAATAATTTCTTTCAAATTAATAATTATGCGATGGATGTTCTTGCATATGGACAAACAATTTCAAAATTCGTGGCATCCTCAACATTCCGTCTGTTTCTTGCCTTCGTTTTGATTTGAGGAAGCGTTCAAAATCCACTTTTGCAGAGGTTACATTGCAGTTGCAACATATTACATGTATGTGATGGCATATTATGGGACAAAAACTCGAAAGGCAAGCATGGTGACATTTCGATATAAGACTGATACATGGCACACCAGAATTGAGTCAACAATTTGTCGTGAAACAAATTAGGCAACGTGCCGATGGATTGTTATGCATATCTAAGAATTCTTCCTGTACTTCATCGGGAATGATGGACACATTCAGAAAAACAGAGTATGAATTTCGTACCAGTGCAGCTTCTTCTTTATCTCACTTGCTTCCCCAAAAATAAGTTTGCTTACCATCTTCAATACGCAGTGTCAAGGAATCTAGATAATTGTGTCTTGGTTTTTGATGCAGGTTTTAGTGATCGTTTCTCCAATTGTGTAAGGTGTAGTGTAAGGTTTCTTCTGCGTAGCAATTTCCAAAACGACTTCATATATAGCTTACACTGCTGTTGTGCATTGTCGCTGGATAATAAAATTAATATTATCTATACTGGATAAGTGTTAAAAATGAAAGAGATTTTGAAAACTTTCATGCTTAAATTTCCTAAGATATTATGCTCATTCCAGTAAGCTGCCGTGGCCCGTCTCCTTTTCACGGCACTCAGGCTTATGTTCACTGTTTTGCAGCAAATGCTATAGACTCCCTTGGTGGCTGGATGTCGTAAAATCGGCTTCGTCTGAACCCATCTAAGACGCAGTCAAGAACTCACCTTTCCTCAACATGTTAATACTGTCTCTCGAAATTGCTTTTACCAGCTTCGCCAATTGCGAGTAATATCTCGCTCTCTTACTCTCAGCGCCGCAGCTACTCTGGTTCATGCCTTTGGTACCAGTCGTCTTGACTTTTGCTCCTCAGTATATGCTGGCCTCCCCAAGTTCGAATTGGACGTTTGGAGCGGGTTTTGCGGCTGCACGACTGATTGGTGGGATTCCCAGAATAGGTCAGGTATCCGAGTATATGCCGGATGTCATATATTGGTTGCCTCTTTATTTAGGGATTAGCTGCTGTCAACGTTGCAGCTAAATGCAACAGATTATTCTGAGACTATGCACTAAGTATTAGTCAGTGGCGAATACGGTTCAATATAGTGCATGCTTAGGCCTGCTTACTTTTTATGGCTGTCCGGTGACCTCATACGCCTACCTTCAACTGCTACTTCCCTTTGCCCGCCTGTCTTAATTCTGTTACTTATTGACCCATAGGACAAGAAGACTTTCCTTGAAAAGGCATGCGCAGATGGACTTTTCTTATACCAAGGATTGAACGATAAAATATTTGGTCCAGCACATTACAACGGTAGCCAATGCGTCATTGAAAAGCTAATGATGGACGATGAAAAGCAGACCCAAATGGATGAGGTGGGAATGACAAATATCGATATATGGAGGCGGCTGAAACACCAGAATTTGATTACAATTTACGACGTGATACCACTACCCAGAACTTTACACATCGTGATGGAATACGCAGCAGGAAAATCTGTCAACAACGCCCTGACGAATTATATGAAATGTATGCCTGCGATGGGTCTGCCAATACAAGTGGTAAAAGACTGGGCAACACAAATTGCTGAGGGTTTAGAGTGTCTACATGAGAAAAACATCTTTCACAAAAACATTAAATCTACTCAACGTAAGTTTATTTTCATTTTTGTGATTGTATATATGCATAGAATTAGATAAAATGTATACATAATCAAATCAAATCGAAATGTTCATTTGGTGGTCAAAAAGGAAAATAATAAACTGCCGGTATACAAAGTTGACAATAATCGCAGTTGAATACTCGGGAGTTAGGGCCACCTATAGTGCCACATGCAAAACTTTATAAACGTAGGTGTATATATATATATATATATATATATATATATATACGTGTGTTTGTGTGTATGTGTATGTGTGTGTGTGCGCGTGTGTGAGTGAGTAGCGATGCCTCACAATTGAAAGTGTTAGTCAAAGGCTTGACAAAGAAACAAATGTGCATATAAACCAGTAAAACCTTACGAATATTCAATATTATTGGCGTATAGTTTTTTCGAGAGGGCACATAATGTAGATAATAAATTTGAAGTTATAATACAAATAACACGAGAGCGCACCAACACTCTACAGTGTTCTCATCCGCTCAAGCCTGCGGACGCTAGAAATTGTTTTCTTGATTTACAAGTTTCATTTACATTATTTTTCCGCTAATCGTGTAAATTGAGGACTTTCATTGAAACTCGCCACTTTAATAACGACACTATAGCCATTCTGCATCTTGTTTCAGCCTAATCATGTGTGAACACTTAGCATCCGTTCAACTCTTAAAGAAAAAGTACTGCACTGCTCTACACTACCTCATTTAATCTTCTAATCACCGTCTTGAGGCAGTCATCTGCCACTATCTGTCAACTTTGTAGCTGCTGACATGACGTATATTTTCTCGAAAGCAAACCCAGACACCCCTAATTTACATTAAAACGTCCGCCTTCAATCTCTAAGACGGAAATACCCTCCTATTCTGTGAACCCACACAGTCATATCTCTGCCTCCCCACTCGCACGCACATAACATTTGAATTATCATCAATGTTGAATGTTGCTGTTAGAATAACTCGTTATATACATGTATATATAATATGTATAATATACATGTATATACATATATTATATATATATACATGATGCTTTTCACACCAAGGTTCTGACCAGTTTTATTAACTGCCAGAAAGTTTTGAACAGTTGCAGAAAACTTTTGACAATGCAATTACTTCTGAGCAGCAACGTTAGATGTATGGTGAAATTGTGATACAAACTTTTCACTTGGGAGGGAACTTTTTATTACTGATAGGAATTTTGCGGTTTTCATTGTTTTCAAGTAAAAGTTCATCGATCAATGACCCAAGGAATCGTTTTATTTCCAAAAACATTCAAATTTTATATCCCTAATAGACCTATACACACATTGTAGATTTAAGTATCCATCAGTCAATGAAGCTTGATATACATGTGAAGTCTCTTCAAGAACCTCGTATATAGGAGACAAATTTCAGAGTAGAATACAAGGAACCGAGAGATCTTAGCCAAAACACAATAGGATCCCGTTCCAAGCATTTTGGCCTATGACTAAGAAAGCACGATGTTGCATCATGGAGATCTAAGAGAAAGGGACAAACTGAAAATCAGGCGAGGCAGAGCGTAGCGTTCTGCCAGCACTTCTGTTAGCGGCAACAGGACAGCAAAGCTCCTGAAAGTATGTAGGTGCAACGCCACATGGCAGCCCCAGACCAGGGAAGAACTCCGAAATGCAATGGCTGGGTAGGGGTAATCATTGTGATAATTCCTGCATATAGCGGTTACGCTGCTAGTGCTGGAGCTGCACCCATTCAGGCGAGCCCGATGAACTCGTTCCAGCTGCCCAATCGTACAACGCGCGATGTTAGCATATCGAGTAGTGCAGTAGTCGAGACAATTCGTGATGAAAGCGTAGACGAAAGTAGCTGCAAAACGTGCAGAGAGCGAACAGGAGACAACTCGTAGTTGACACAATTGGTAGAAAGGGCGACGAGTTGGGCGAAGGAGAGCTTCTGGAGAGGAATGACTCAACATTCAACATCGCGCACTGATGTAGTGCCATTAACGAGGGGAGGGCAGTGGAGTGTATGTATGTCAATATTGGCAGTTGTCGCAGGATCCCAAGTCAGATAAATTAGGTGATGACAGGGTTGAAACGGAGCCGATTGATCGGCATCCAGGACCTAAGTGAGTCATTAGCTAGTATGCATTATTTGAGTAAGGGTCTTCGCTTGATAGGAAGAACCGTGTGTTGGCCTAATTGAGGCGGTCAAGACGGGCGATTGGTTTTGAATTTGAACATAGATGTGTATAGGGACGAAGAAAGAGGACGATCGATAGAGATAAAAGAAGTTGATTAAAGAACCTATGTCATATGTTGAATGCGAGCCAAGACGCGTAGCCGATGTAGGTGGTAAAATTAACAAAGGAAATGTTATTGGAGCGTGTATATATGTATATATTATTTATATATATATATAATGTAATCATATGTATAAAATATTGTTATGTATGATATTTAATTATGTATAGCCACAGTACTGAACTTCTTAATTTTTTCGGCGTCATTATATAATGTCTCACTAGAAACATTATAATGCCATACAGAATAATAAGAATATCTGGATCCCTAATCTGGTGAGATTTCATCAGTCACATAGAAGAACAGGAAAAAATGTAGAATGATAACCCAGATGTGTCCGGAGGGAAAAATATGATGCCATGACTATATTTTTTGGGGTCTAGGACATTACCCCCTGACATTACCCCCGGACATTACCCCCCGGGCATTACACCACCCTAGGACATTACCCCCGGACATTACCTACCCATTCCAATACATATTTAGAGTATGTATGTGTGCATGTATGTATGCATGTATGTATGTATACATGTATGTATACATATATGTATGCATACATGTATGTATGTATGTAGGTATGTATGTATGTATATAATTATGTATGCAATGCTGCATGTATGCATATAGGTATACATACAGGTATGTATGTATGCATGTATGTATATATACATGTATGTATGTATATACATATGTATATATGTATATATGCTATGTATATATGTATGTGTACATACGTGTATACTAGGGTGGTCCTTAAAGTTTGACTTTAGAAATTTCACCCTCCCACCATCCCAATAGATACTTCCCTAGTAGAAAATAATTGGTGCAAAATATTTTCAAGATTGGTCAGCATTTAGGGTATGCTCAAAGCAAATCAAATTTTATTATTCAGCGTGATAATCACATAAATTGATGACATTTTTACATTTTTTGTGTTTTGAATTTAATTACTATTAAGCACAAGAATGATAATTATAGTGCTTGCTAAGGTTAGCTCAGCACTAGGCAAAGACTGGACAATGAGCAATCGAGCATAAGGAATCATTATTTTTCATTATAAAATAAAAAAATTCTAAGATGCTATAACCTGGTTCACGTCACTATACTACCGTAATTCAAGGCAGTGTTTCATGCAATACTGGCAATGTCATGTCAGTGATAGTTCATTAGAGTATTGACGAAATGCTAAGTGATCCACCCTATGTATCGGCTGATGACTTAGAAGCAAGGCACTTGATTATGGCTGACTCATTTGAGTCAGGATACAGTGTGTAGTGTTCGACAACGACCTGGAGGACACACTGCATCTGTTTTTCATCTTTGGCCAGCAAGGCATTGCAGACCTGCATCAATGCAACTCCCCGTTCTGCTGTAACGATGACAACTCGAAGATCACGGCCAGTTTCCTCATCCCTCAGCTAATCTGAATTTGATTCCCAAGGAAGGAGTCTGGGAGAGAAAGAATCTAAAACAATTGCGTGTGTTACTGATAACAAATCCCCTCAGTGTCCTTCTAAGCATTGTGATTAAGTTCTGCAACCATAGCCATTTTCTCAGTGGCTTCGACTTCTGAATCAAAAAAGGCAAGTGCCACAAACTCTTCACTTAGGTACCAGAGGTGCCGGGAAAGTTTTTAAAGGGCACCCAAAGATGATGGCGAGCCGATTTCGACGAGCAGAGAGGCAAGTCGTTGGCAGGACCTGCTTTTGAAAATCGTGATAGGAATCATGACTTGACATACACCAATGCTTCAAGCAAACAGAAATTGCCACGGCCTTACCTTCTCTTGCTCTCTTTGCGAGCTCAAAGCCAGCGTCTCTGAAGATGGATATTTTCAGTGCATGCTGATATGATCCGCCACGAGCACGGTGTATGGGACCTGGCTTCATGAACGTTAGGCCATGTGATCGTACTCTTCGTAGAAACTCTCTCTATATATATATATATATATTCAGCTCGAGAACTTTTCGGCAATCAGCACGCTGGTGAGTTAGTTCCAGTTGACAGATTACGAGTTCTTGATGTCGGATGCAATAACAAGATCTGGTATTCCATGCTTCCAATCAGCTGTCAAAATGCTTGGCTAGAATATCTTAAACCGCTTGAACACCTAGACCTCAGGGTCACATTGTGATGCTGAATGCTTCCTGCAACAGCATCTCATGAATGTGAGGATGGCATGCCAGATACAGTACTTACCTTTATCTCTTGCAACTTTTCAATCAGCACACATGAACCACTCTTCATGCCTGTGTTGATGAAAGTGGTGTCAAAGCTGAGAGCCTTAATACGATCTTTGATGCACCAATCCAGCACAGTTTCAATCATTGCATCTGCTACCGATTGAGCAGTTCCGGAGGCAGCTTCAGAATATAAGCCTAGAGTATTCAGTGCCAGACCCTGACGCGATGATTGGAAGATGATCTACTTTTTTGTCCCCAGTGAGACCTGGGAGTAATTCCATGAGCTTGCGATCTTGGTTGAGCACCTTAGGTTTATGTGAACTGAGCTTTACTCGGCAGCCCGTGTGGCCCGATGGAGCTGTCTATGGCGGCGAATGGCGGATCACTTAATGCTGTATTTCTCAAGAGTTGCCTCCGGAAGCAGGAATGAATGGGGCAATTAACTGCACAACCTGCAGATCATTTGTTTTTGCCCTATCGACTGATGATAGGACAGATAGTGTCATAATGTTCGGTCTTCCACGTTTGTTTGCTGGTGGTGTAAAGATAGTACCAGTCATTCTACCTGAGAATCAGTACTTGAACTAATACAAATGGCAGCTGTTGGGTGATACAGACAGTACAGTGTCATATGACCTTTGACCAAAATATGCAGTGCTAAATTAGCAATGCTGAAAAGTAAGTAAAAATTGCCATTAGGCTACTGCACACCAAAAGTTAAAATTATCATTATAAACCTAATTTTGGTCATTAATCTATCACCTTTTATATTAAACATCTCGGATACAACTGCAGTTTATGTTTTATCGATTTTCGAAACTAAATAAGTTTTTCGTATATTTTCTCTGACTTTGCGGCTTGAGCACACCCTAAATGCACTCTAATTTCCAAAATATTTGGTGGGAATTATTTTCTAATAAGGATGTACCAGATGGAATGGTGGGAGCATTAAAAAATTAAAGAATTTTGGTGTTTTGATTGATAATCACTTAACTTGGAACGACCACATACACAACATCTCAACAAAAATTGCCAAAAGTCTTGGGATATTATCTAGAGTGGCTTACCTCTTACCAACAAATATACGTAAAAGCCTATATTATACGATAATACACCCTTATCTAAATTATTGCAATATTATCTGGGCAACCAACTACCCCTCTCGGCTGAAACGACTAACTATCCTCCAAAACCGAGCAGTTCACTTTATTGCTAGTCAACGTGGTAATTAAATATTTAGCTAGACTATGATATAATAGTTCACTAGTTAAGCAATTATTAGTATTATCTATATATCGACCTCCGACCTTTGAATGCTTTTTCTCTTAACATGGGTGGCCCCGCCTACAAGACCTCGGTCCTTCTTGGATCTTTCCCCCTATTGTACCTTGCATATTATAATATTCTTATTTAATCATCAAATGTTTTAGTTGAGGTCAATAAAAAGAAGTTTTTTGTTTGATTTGTTTATACATGTATGTATGTATGTATATATGTATGTATGTATGCATGCATGTATATTTGCGCTATGAAAATATTGTAATGTCCGGGGGTAATGTCCTAGGGGGGTAATGTCCTGGGGTAATGTCCTGATACCACTTTTTGATGTTACAAATGTAATTGGCTACCCAATGAAGACAAAACTTAACAAAAGACTACCAGTTACAACTCGAAGGCAAAGGACAAGTATGGTACTCAACAGGTCAAGTTGCAACTTGCAAGTAAGAAAGTGATTCACCCCTCATAGAGACGAAAACTTCATAATGAATCGGCCTCATCAGCAACATCAACATCTTACGATCTTATATTGAGTGGTAGTTGTACTGAGTCTAAGGAATCAAAGAGGCGCTATATCAATTTGTCTTCTAGGTTGTGGGGCCCTCCATTTGGAATAGACTTCAGCAAGCGCTGCGCGTGCTCCTTAGGAACAATCTGCCCGCCTTCTATCGTATCCTCAAGTCATTTTTGTTTGGCCTCAGCCTGGCTGTGAGTGCCTCTGAGTAAATTTCCTGAAGGGGCGCTATATAAATTTTAGAAATGAATGATTGAATGCACTAGAGCATTTGCTATCTCTTCTTTGGATTGTATTATTAAGCATATTTTTGCAGAGAATGCAATATAATATACATTTATACAAATACACACTGTACTGCATAGTTTTGCAAATACTTTCCACATTATGTGTGGCCCGATAATATTCAGTATGCGCTGATTGTGTGTGTGTTCGACCCCCGTCCAAGGCGTCAGTCACTGTGTAGGGACCTTGAGCAGGTCCTTCGCGCACAATTGCTCTGCAGTTGCGCCGTTGAGGCGTGTGCACTTCGGAGCAAAAGACGTTAGAAGAAAGGCGATATCAAATTTCAGAATAAATCAAATAAATAAATGAACATGAAGGTACAAAAATCGGTATCTTGATTTCGGGGTGACATGTTTTAAAAATATCGAGATGACAGTTCATTTCTTTGTTTTGTGCAAAAGTTCATCCAACTTTGATAAAGGAATGTGATGTTGTAAAAAAAGTTATAACCTTAGTGTATATTCACCATAATCGTTTCACTTCTTGACAGGATCAATGTCAGTAGGCCATGTGACGCCAGTTGAAGTGTTCTTTAATCGATAAGTTAAAATACTATTGGATTGTTGCTACGTATCACAATGAAAAGTTATACGATTAAAGTAATTAAGTGATAATATTGTTTAATAAACCCATTGCTTGCCGCATTTGATGTGCGATCAATATACTCAATGGCTTAATAGAGAAGGCATTGTAAACATCAAAAAGTCCACTTTGCAGTCAACAACAGCGGTGCTCATCCGGGAATTTTCAGAATAGCTTTACAGAGATTTCATATGCTGAAGTGCATTTGAAAGAGGACATCTGTGTTGCTATTGGAATATCTTGCGTTGTATAGCATTCTTGCATTGCTTATTTACTTTCCATTGCTGGTAGACCCTCGAATGATTTAAAAATCGGAGATTGCAACCGGTAAACATAGCAAAAGATTTATATTGGAGGTGTTTTTATTTTTAGTTTTTTTATTGGAAGAAATGAAAACAGAATCTGACATTTATAATAAAACCATGAAAATAGGATGCATGAACTTTCTTGGCGATGATGCTATTAATGACGGCAGTACAGTCTCTCAGAACCAATCGTATTTACCTCCTGAAGCATTTAAAGAGGGAAACCGTTCAAAAACAGGCCAAATGGATGTTTGGAGGTAGGCTACACATCATCAGCTGTTGACAAATAGAACATAATAATTTCGATAAGCTCTTCTTTTCCAATAACGAAGTGTCCTATATCCGGAAATTTTTTGAGAGATTTCGGGTCATTGAAATATGGGCCTGTAGGCTATAAGCCTTGGACTTGGATTCATTTTAAAGTGTTGTTTTCACCTAGGCGAAAATAGTGTTTTAATTTTGGCATTGTAGTTGTATTTTTTATTTTTAATGGGAAATTTTAAAGCGCCGTTCAAGATCAGAGCCATGTTAGCGGCTAGGTGGGAGATGGGAAGGTCTTCTAGCGCCTCGGAAACTGACCAGATGAGAGAACTAGGAGCTACGCCCGAAGGGGAGGGTAGACTGTTCCAATTGGAGGGACCTACGTAAGCTAAGCTCTCTGTTTTCGCCGTAGCATCGCGTATGCTTTGGACCAACAATAATCCAGAGGCAGATGAGCGGAGAGAATTACGTTGGGGTATGGAGAATACTATGGTATAAAACGCCAAAAGGTAAGTCGGGGCAGAACGAACAAGACAATTTCGCGTCAGAGTAAGAACTTTAAACTGTATGCGCTGAAGTGCAGGACGCCAATACAGAGAGTCACGTATGAAAGATGAAACGTGTACAAATTTAGTGATGCCACCGATTTGTCTGGCAGAAGCATTAGGGATAGAATGGAGCTTCAATACGTTTGATGAGAATAGACCAACGCAGGCAATGTTCCCGAAGTCCACCCTGGAGCAGATCAAAGCGTGAGCTTATGTCGTCACCGCGTGCAATGATAGCGACTGGCGAATAGAGCGAAGTTGACACAAGTGGTAAAAGCAAGGGTGATATACAGCGTTGACATGGTCAGAGAGATCAAGGGTGACGTCAAGAAGGATCGAGACCCAAATGCCGGACAGTGGAGGATAAAGAAATGTGGGGAAGGTCTGGCGAAGGGTTTAAGGAGTTAATCCTGTCAAGCTGGAGGAGCCTACCAAGCAAGCGGAACGTAGTGTTTGCTGGATTAAGGCATAAGTGTTACCAAGAGTAAACAACATGCGCTCAATCATCCACTGGCCAGAGGAAGAAGGACCTTGCGGGAACGCCTGCGTGTCATCATGATCAGCATTATGGTGAGACGAGAAACTTAAAGGACTAAGGATGCTCATCCAGTGCATATGTGTACAACATAAATAGTAGTGGGACCAATATGGACCCCTGGGGAGGCCAAATGGTAGGGTGATCCAGTCCATGAGGGTGGGCCCAATGACCACTGAGAGAGACCGGTTGGAGAGGAACGAATGAAGCCAGAGGAACACAGTCCGGAGATGTCGAATGATGTGGATAGGGGATCAAGCAGAATAGAGTGGTCGAGAGTGTCGAAGGCTGGCTTATATCAGCTAAAATGGCCTGAACCATTTTTCGTCTACAATAATTGTAGGTGAACCATTTTTCAGGGAACCGGCTGAAAAGCTGTTTGGGAGCCTTGCCTTGCGTGGCTGGTTAATTGGGTGGGGATGTGTATGCACTGAACACGTTTGACGCTAATATTAAATTGTTGAGGTAGTTGATTTAAAGCGTTTACAGGGCGCGGTCGATTATGTTAACAACGCGTAAAAGATTTGAGTTGAACATCCTGGTTTCTCTTATTTTTTAAAGATAGAAGAACTATATGAAAACTCTGAACGGTGTAATTGTGAATTAATAGACACGTGCTACCATAAGTTAATTATTAAGATGCAGCACAAGAATAAGAGAGTTTAGGTAAATCATAGATTGCAAGAGATGTGACTAAAATGTTAAAGGTTTCTCAGAGCAAAAAATATGAGATTATTTTAGAGTAAATTGTTGTGAATGCTTTCATTCTTCATTTTGCTCATTATTATGGGCAAAACAGGAGCTATCATTTATATAAAGTTTATCAATCAATCAGATGCTTTATTGTTTACCAGTAAGCATAGTGCATAATACAATCGCGGTAACAATAAAGTAACAGTATACTGTGAACAATAGGAAACCCCAAAGGAACCGACCGTTCCGCTAACAGAGGTCGCCCAATTTCATTCAATAAGAACCAATGAAGCAGTTCACAGAAAATCCTTTCGCGATTACATTAATAACAACTAACCAAATGGTAAACGTCATAGCAATAAACAAAGTGCGCCTCACACAATGCAAACGAAATCAATTCACTAGGTAGGCCTAATATAACAGCAGTCTTGTAGGCCGATAACACTGATTTTTAAGTTTAGACCTTTGAGCTCGTCAGGCCTAGGCCTCACAATAATACCATTCCTTTAATATAGGCCCTATTGGTCGTTTTTATCAGTTTGTTTGCTTGTATTTTAAGCTTTAGTGTAGTTGTTTGGCAGCTGCTAACAGGAGATCTGTCGAACAGCGTTCGCACATCTGATGAAATTACCAAAGATCTTGAAAATAAGGATATCTGCCCTGAAGAACTGAAAAAAATCTTACTTGGTTAGTTCATTTTGCTAATAACATTGTGAGTCGCACGCGTTATCGTTATATTAATAATGCATTGCACAAAAACGTGCGATACGTCAGTCGTGTATAGCTACAGAAATTTTGAGGAGTAGTATGTCATAATGGGCTTTTTGGCCAGTTGTCATCTTTGGTAAAAATTTTAGATCCTAACTTGTCCGAAGTATGCATTGGGTGTCGAAAGAACCAGAAAAGCGTTTCTGATGTGTTTCTGGTTCGTTGAGTTAACGTTGATGGTATATGGGGCGTTGGGGCCAGTTATCAATTTGTGTCCTTTGTTATAGCATATACTAACAGCTTTTTTCTATTTGAACAAATTGATTGCTTATGCATATAAACAGTTGCAAGATGTCAAGACAAGCAGTGAATAAGTGTGCTTGGAGACTACACGGGAAAACAACTTGTAATCGAAATTGTGTCGAGGAGTATTGTAGGCTTCATAATTATCGGGTAAAAAGAGACCAAGGTTAGAGTTGTCTGGGGGAGGGGATTAATAGTCTATAGTAAATTAGAGCTGTGTGCACACTGCGGACGAAAAAGTGCATAGGACAGAATGTGCTGCAGAGATCCAAATCGTGGAATCGTTAGAGAGTGGAAAGGGTTATCGTACGAATTAGGAGAACGATGCGATTTGCGAACTACGTGTAACTACGAATAAATCATCTTGAAAAAGGTTTCCTTGTCTCATCCTTATCGTATCATCATCGTGTCCTATCTCATCTTCATCTCATCCTCATCGTGTCTCTATCAGGTCTCTAAATAGGCCGATGGAGGTGCACTGGGTTCAACTACCCCAGTAGGAGTAGTCCTACGAGTTAGATAGCAACTGAACCAGCAACACGTTGATAAACAGTTGCACTCGAAGCGCCAAGCAGTAATATTTCAGTTATAAAAATAATTAATAATTTTCATTCTAATTCAATTCTAAGAGTCGAATTTTAATTCTATTCCTATTCTTAAAATAATTCAAATTTCAGTTCTAATTCAAGTTCTGAAATAATTTAGGAAATCCATCAGGATTCAACCTCAAATCAAGTCTAGTTCCAGGTCCTGTAAACGAATGTTCCGGCAAGTGCATCTTACCTGGATATTTAGCCTTAATACCACTGGTAACGGCATTTAAAGATCCAACTAAATCACCGCCTTTAGAAGACTTCACGAATTGGGTCTTTGTCTTTCCACATATATCACATGTGCCTCTAAGCATTGACCTTCCATTCTTCGTTGTGACATTTTGAATATTTTTAGTTTCAATACGAGTTTTACGCTTTACGCAATACATCCTTTTTAAATACAATTAACCATAACCATAACCAAGTGTTTTTATTGTCTCCAAAACAACAAACAAAATTACAAAGTGTTGACAATCAGCTGGGAGGCAATAGGGACTAACAGAAACCCTTAAAGGACAGAAAATCCTGTAATCAGGGTCACCCTTACATTAGAATGATAGTTGCAGTTGGTTAGGTATAAGAAATACATTGACAATTCGTTAGAAACTTAACTAGTTAGTTATTCTATACAATCATGGTGAAGACGATAAAGACGCGCAATGAGACAATTATAGATCCATTAAATAATTCCGCAATTTTATTTTAAATACGTTAAGATTATTTAGAGAGCGTAATTCATCCGGAATGACGTTCCATGCTTTCGGGCCAGCGTATTTAATCGAGAACATTCTAGTGTTTGTTCTCGAAAAGATAGGTCTATAGTTTGAGGAAGATCGTAACTTATAGGGATTGACCTCAGAGAGGGGTGAGAAGTAGTTGTCGAATACTGAAGGTAGTTGGTTGTGGGTATATTTGTACATGAATTCGTTGGTTTGAAAGATCAATAGCTGCTCAACTTTTAGAATACGTGTTTGTTTGTATATGGGGTCAGTAGAGATAAGGTAATGTGAGCCGTTGATTATACGGAGGGCTCTTTTTTGGAGGATATTTAATTTTTTCAATCTTGTTGGATAGTTTGAAGCCAAGATGAGGTTGCAGTAAGTTAAATACGGGTTAATCATCGTGTAATATAAAGATAAACGTATATTGATTGGCAATAAGTATGAAATTCGTGACAAAACTCCTATATTTTTTGCAATTTTTACTGATATATGTTGTATGTGTTCTTTCCATGTAAGGTGTTCATCTATATATATTCCCAGGAATTAGGCTGATGTTACTCTTGGCACAGGAACATTATTAATAGCAACAACTTCCTTGAGCTGGGGCAATTGCTTTCGATGCGAGCTAAATAATATATAGTTGGTTTTGGTAATATTTAAGGATAATTTGTTAGTTTTAAACCAATCGTTGACATGCTCAAGTTCCTGGTTGACAATTTGAAATAATTTATTTTAAGATTTGTGAGATGCAAAAATGTTAGTGTCGTCAGCAAATAAGAGAAATTGAAGGATGGATGAAGCATTTGGCAGATGATTGATGAATAATAAAGAAAGAAGTGGTCCTAAAATTTATCCCTGGGGAACGCCATATCTTATACGATTTAGAGAAGATAAAACTCCATTGCATTTCACCTGTTGGTATCTATTACTAAGGTAGCTCTGAAACCACTTTACTGTCGTACCTCGGATACCCAGATTTTCCAATTTAAGAAGTAGTAATTCATGGTCTACGGAGTCGAATGCTTTTGCAATATCGATAAATATGCCTATGGAATATTCATTGCGATCAATTGCCGTCGTTATATTGTCATGAATATTAAGTAATGACATCACGGTGGAATGACCCGATTGAAAGCCATGCTGGAATTTGCAAAGTAAACCTTTTTTTATCAATGTAGTCGTATAGACGTGTGTACATGACCTTTTCAAATAACTTCGAGAAATAAGGTAGGATAGAAATAGGCCTGTAGTTGGTTACATCCTCTTTGTTGCCCTGTTTATATATTGGAGTTACCCTGGCTACTTTTAAGGGGTTAGGGACAATTCCTGTCTCCAAAGAGCAGTTTATGATAGCAGAAAGTGGTTTGGCAATTAAGGACAGTACAGGTTTCACAACACTGGGATTAATATCATCAGGGCCAGAGCTGTTGGTGGATTTCAGTGAATGACTTAAAACAAGTATTTCCTCCGCGGTCGTAGGATATACTGCAAAAGAGGAAGAGTTAGGAGGGTCAAGGTATGAGGTTGGTGGATTAGTGGAGGGAGGTATTTTGGCAACTAGATCTTGTGTCATACTAGTAAAATAAGCATTGAACTTTTCAGCAATAAGTTCATTATTTGTAATTTCGATATCATTAGATGTTAGACATTTAATTAACGAGCCCGTTGGTTTTACTCTTAATATTGTCTTTATCGTTTGCCAAGTCTGTTTAAGATCATTTTTGTGTTTAGTGAATTCCATGGCATAGAAATTCCATTTCAGCTCTTTTGCATAAACTTTTAAACCTATTCTATAAGATACGAACTTTGCTTTATTTTTCACCGACGGGTTTTTTTAAAGGCTGCATATAATTTAGTTTTAGTTTTGCATGACTTATAAAGAGCAGACGTCATCCAAGGTTGTTTGAAAGATTTGGAGGAATTAAGTCTTTTGGGTTTGAGAGGGAACGCTGCGTCGTAGGCTGTTTTAAATTTAACACTGAATAGCTCGTATGCTGCGGATGGATCCTGATTGACACTAGATTCTATTATGTCTATTAAAGATTATGATTCTATTAAAATGAAAATCATACATTATAGTTTTACTCAAGTCTAAAATACACATTCCAAGATATATAGGCTTGTTGTAACATCGCTTCGTCCGTTTCATGTGAATGGCGATTAGGTTTTCGTCAAAAATAGTTCGAGTATCGTAACTCGTTCTCGCCGCTAGCTTTAAATTTTCGTAATGGACTATATACTTTACTTTATTTCACAGGTTTGGAATGAGTTTTGGCACATCCGATCCTTTAGCATTAACACTCTCTGGAGCAAGAGGATAGTAGTTGTGAAGATCGTGCAATTCTCTAGATTATAGAGTCTAGAATATTCCAAATCGACTTCTAATATACACGGTGTTCCCCTCCAATCGTTTAGCTCATCGTTACCCATCCATTGGAACCAACGAGTTGGTAGATTCTTACACATTGCCCATCCGTACAAATTGTTGGCGTCTAAATAGGTTATAAATGTTGAAGGCTTGCTATCGTCAAACGCTTCTCCCATATACTTATTGTTTGCCTGTCCATAACGGCTCCCCTTATCCCACGCTTGACCATTAGTATCATATCGTAATCGCTCAATAAATCCAACTGTACTCCAGTCAACTTCAATGCGGCGTCCCAAGAAAGACCTGGCGAAGTATAATACCAGGCGGGATCTAGACCATAGTTCTCACTGCATACATCTCTAAAATTCTCAAATACATCAGCAAGCAGGGGAACATCAGTCACGTTATATAAATCGTGATATTCTCTAAACATTTTCAATCCGAATTCTTGCCATACCATCTGTGCATGGTTGTAGTCTTCGTCACTAATACCTGAGTCGTTAAGTATTGAGTAGAATGCTGACTTTGGTGGTAGTTCTTTTCGTTCAGTCGCTCGACGGAATCAAAATAATCGTAAGGATATAATCCTTTTCTAAGCAAGAGACCGAGCTGATTACCAGAATAGTGTTGGCTTATATTCTTACACTGATCTTTGCTCAGGTTCTTCGATAAAGCGTCGAGACTCAAAGCCTTGAATCTAAAACTATCGATGAAATGTAATTCTCGTTTGACAGTTTTTAACTTATTTTCTTCATCTATAAAATTATCAACTACGACTTCTCTACTGAAAGAGATGTACTTTTCTTCGTTGCTAGGAATGCAGCTATCTTTTCATTATCATTACCTCGTAAATTCTTTACGAGTAGATGACTGTCGTAACCAGATAGATTATGGAACAATACTGGGAAAAACTTGGGGACTATATATTGTAGATTACAATTCTTATGAGCGGCGCCTCTATATTTTCCAGTTAAATGGCAATGATCTCTAACTCGATCTTTACCCAGTTCGCCCTCGCATATGTGACAAACGATAGCGGAATCGAATAGCGCCTGTTCTTTCTTTCCGAATATCATTCTCTTTGGAAATTTATATCGTTCATAAATATCTTTTATATTATCTATAAGAGTATCTATGACTATCTGAGCTACATCATCGTCTTCGCTCTTTGCTGTGAAAGTCACGGGAGCTTGCGAATATAAGTCATCGTCAAAACATTTTACATAATAGCAGAAAGAACTTGGGACGTGTTACTGATACCTGTTGGTGTAAGACATGCTGGGATCTGGTTGACAAGTGTCTATAGGTTTAATGAAAGATTCGAAATCGGCGTACACGACAAAGGGAACTCTCATCTTTCTATTATAATTTTTGAAATTCAACATAGTTCCTGATTCTGGAAGTTCTATCTTTTGAGTGGCGTGTTGGGAACAATACTCGGTGTGTTTTTTTAATGACTCCAACTCTCTATATCCTATCAAACACCGCTTACAATAGTGCATCGAAGTGTATGAGTTTGCGTTATGAACCGCCATCAGTCTGTTGAAGTTCTTTATCCAACAATAATGCTTCTTTTGTTCGTCAGAAATGTGTAATAGGTCTACACTGATATCGCTCTCGTGCTTTGATAAATATAGTGGGAATAGGTAAACATCTTTCTCATGACCAAAAACATTAATACTAATATTATTATTTCTCTCAAACTTACTTATCACATTAGCATCAGCTGCGACTGGGAATTCAATGCTGGACCAATGAAGTTCCTCAGACTGCTTGATTAATTCTTTCGTAATTCTTTCCGGATGTTCCTCAACGGGGTTTAAAGCTCTCGTTACACGCCACTTGAAGCAGTCTTCGTCTTCGTTCTTCATATTAACACTAGCCTTTTTACTCGCTAGACATTTCGGTATTGGAATGTAAGAACTACCCTTCAGCGGTTTATAAAC
The DNA here is from genome assembly GCA_959347315.1 of Bimastos eiseni. Classification (NCBI taxonomy): domain Eukaryota; kingdom Metazoa; phylum Annelida; class Clitellata; order Crassiclitellata; family Lumbricidae; genus Bimastos; species Bimastos eiseni. The sequence goes on along the minus strand of OY365810.1, from coordinate 807,534 downwards.
GACCGTGTTGATGTCCAACTTTGTAACCGATCTGAGTCTCCAGTTACTTCCACGCATCTGGAAGGCTGCCATAGACTCTAGGATTTTATCTTTCGCGTTGTTATAAATTTTACTCGTATCGGTAGAGTCTAGAACCACTTCAGTCTTTGAAACGAACGGGAAATCCGCGGAATCTACTTGCCCTGATTTCATATCAACATGCTCCATTGTGCAGGTAAGGACAAAGTTGACCTTAGTCTGTCGATTTCTAGACAAAAGGTCTTCCAGTTGTGGTTGAGCTGCTTTGAGAAAATATGTGGCGTCAATTCCGTTTGCACCTTCGACCGTGTATGATTTCGTGAAGCCCTTGATAGCTGCGACCGTCTCTTTTATTTCACGTGTTTTCATAAATATTTTACTGAATATAGAATTCACTTTGGCTTTCAGTGCTTCTATCTTCTCATTCACCTTTCTCTTTGGTTCTTCAGGTATGTACCCTTCAATCCACTTTGCGAACGTATTAATCCCGGATTTTGTCTTATCAAGAACTTTCGTACTGTCGTCGATGGCATGGGAACGAGTGATGGGATTCCAATCTCGGGAACGGGTGCGTCCAGCAAACTAGCATTGGATGAGACTGGCGCAAAATGTGCGGGGATGAGTGTTTGAGGCACATGGGATTCAATATTAGCAATCAAATCCGCTTTTCGTAGTCTCGTATAACCAACCATACCTTTCTGTTTCGCAATTTTTCTTAGTTCGATCACAGTCTGCTTCGACTATTCCATTTTATATTGGAGTTCCTTTTAAGTCGAAGTGAGAAAATATTTTCATCCATTTTATATACGAGAGAATGTTTTTTGTTGAATAATTACTCATGATCGAAACTATTGGAAATTCCCGTCACCAGAGGTTTTTGCCAACGCTGTCATTGTGGCGTGGACTAGAAAATTATAACTGAACACATCGCGCGGTTTTATCTCATCGGGTTGGTTTATCGAAACTGGGGCGGTCCGTCCAAACTAGGTCACTCGTCACAGCGAAGTTAGTTTGTCACAGCGAGGTCAACTCGTCACACTACTTCCGCTGTGACGGAAATCAGTGGTCGAATTACCTCTATAACCTCTATAACCAATGTTGTGTAATCGTCTAGAATAGTCTGGCGGATTGTTATAAATAAGCCTGCGTTTGTGATCAGTTGAATCACATGGAGAATCTACCGACAGCTATGAGTGGCTCAAGGGTATCACAAAAGCGGAGAAGCGTCTGAAAGATGACTAATCGACAACGAATATCGTAGTTAATGAACCTATGCATTGATTCGTTGTTGATGTTTAACTAAGGGACTAGGTTTGTGTATAAATTGTGGCTCTTTTAATTTTTTCGTGATTTTATGACCAATTTATAGGTCAATAATACGTTTTTTAATCTATTAGGTGGAAGATTTTGAACTATGTTATGGTCAATTGTCCAAAATACCGCGGTTTTCTACTACTCAACTCTTTCGTCATTCGATTGTAAATGTAAAAAAATATTTGGAACGGGGTCTTGATGTGCGTCATCATTATTCATTATTTCATACACAGAGGCAAGCTTATATACTGCTCACTTAGTGGCTGCGTCATTTGGACCCCTCGTATCCGCAAACCTCCATCCACTAGGTATGTTATCACCTTTAGGCTCCGTAGTCTGCTCTGGATGAACTCTGAAAACACAGCCAGGTCTACGAAGACCTCCAGCACCCTCTGCTTCATCTAACACTCGATTATGCTCGTAGGTTAGAAAGTTCGCCACATAAACTTCTTCTTCATCATATACAGGATTTTGAAACGTAATAAAATTATATCTTTCTTCTCCTGCTTCCCCAGCATCAGGCTCTATCAGTGGCTGCATCTCAATTTCTTCTGCCATTATAAAGCAGCGGTAATATTTTGTCAAATTATTATTATCATTATTATTATTATTATTATTGCGGTAATTTTTATATAGCGCCCCCTCAAGTTTGCCTACTCAGAAGCGCTCCCAGCTCAACCCCGGCCGAACAGAACAGTCTTAAGAGTAGTTAGAAACAAGGCAGACTGATTAATAGGTATTTCTCGAAAGATGGTAGGAATCCCATTCCATGTCACTAGACCAGACACTGAGAAGGTGCGGCGATGCCTCATAGCAGTCCTGGAACGGGGTACAATAAGTTCAACTTGTGCAGCTAAGCGGAGAGAGCAACGGCGTTGAACATGCCTAGTGGAGCAGTAGAGCTAAACCCTCAATAGAGCGCCGTACCAGAACAGAAACCCGATAAACAGTATGCTGTGGGTAAGGAAGCCAGTGGAGTACATCCCGCATGTACTCAGAAACTCGCCCAAACCTAGGAATGCGGCCTACAAGGCGGGGCGCAGGGCCCCGATCCGGCAAGCAGGAACTCCATCATGTGAGGCGCTACAGTAATCAAGCTTTGCTACAACAAAAGCGTGAACAGGCGTTGATGCCGTGATAGGAATCAAAGATCGGGAAATTACCTTCAGCTGTCGAAGCTGATAATAACAACTGCGGTAGAGGAGGTTTATATGGTGTGTAAATGTCAGCTCCTGGTCAGGGATAACTCCCAAATCTCTTACCGAAGTTGAAAAGGTGAAGAGTGGGTATTTCAAGCAAAGGGAGATTAGGTCTATTTTTTAGAACTCCTGGGGAGTGCCAAGCCAGATAAGCTGAGTCTTAGGTCTTAGCTGGGTTAAGCCGCAGACGGTTTGCTGACATCCAGGCCTGCAGGGTCGCCATGGCCCGGCTCATTCTTCCCACCGCTGCATTGGCCTGAGATGCCAGACAGTGGACATACGCCTGGAGGTCGTCGGTGTAAGACTGGCTGAGAACAGCTTCAGATGCGAGCAGAGGACCCAGGTCAGCGGCGTAAATAATATATAGAAGAGGACCAAGGACGGAGCCCTGGGGCAAACCAATTGGAGCAGGGACCCGCAGGGACTTAGTGGACCCATGGTGCTATCCTTCATGCTTCAAATCTGCTTTAGTCACGCCTTTACTCAAAAAACCTGACCTTAACACTAGCAATTTGTCTAGCTTCAGACCTATCTCCAACCTCAATAACATTTCCAAGATCCTTGAACGTCTTTCTCTTATGCGTATCAAGAGACACATTACTTCCTCTCCCAACTTCAGTCCCTACCAGTCAGCAGATCGCGAAGGCTACTCCACGGAAACTGTTCTTGTTTCTACACTGGATTACATCTTCTCATCTATTGACAATGGTAAAGCCTGCCTCTCTGTGTGTCTTGACCTTAGTTCAGCCTTTGACACTGTAGACCACCAGTTACTCCTTGCAAGATTTGCAAAAAGCTTTGGTGTCTCTATGACTGCCTTACACTGGTTAGCTTCATACCTGGTTGACCGCAATCAGCAGATGGGCATTGGATCTGCTCGGTCGGAGCCCACACTTTGCACTGCTGGAGTGCCACAAGAATCTGTCCTCGGCCCTTTATTATTTACAGTCTTTACTTCCCCAATCAGTCGTATAGCTAAACACTTTGGAATTCAATTACAACATTATGCAGATGATACTCAGCTCGATATTGCTCTGTCACACACTGATCAGTCTGGTAAACTAAAACTGGAAGAATGCCTCTCATCCATGTATGCATGGTTCTGTTTCAATGGTTTGCATATAAACCCAGACAAGTCTGAAGCAATTGTATTTGGCTCAAGTCAACGCCTGCGTTCTTTCCCTATGCTCTCTAGCATTGAACTGGCTGGCACTGCTGTGCCGCTTTCAGACTCTGTCAAAACACTTGGGGTTACCCTCGACAGCAAGCTCTCATTTTGACCTCACATAGCAAGCCTTTGTAAATCTTTTTTTTTCCACATCAGGGCAATAAGTCACATAAGGTGGGCTCTAACTCAAAATATGTCTGAAACTATAGCTTGCTCACTGGTCTCCTCTCGCCTCGATGATGCTAATTCACTTTTTGTCGGTCTCTCAGACCTTGAACTCAAAAGGCTTCAAAGTATCCAAAATACGTTAGCTCGAGTAGTGCTACGTGTTCCACTACGAACATGCTCCTCTGCCCTACTCCACCAGCTGCATTGGCTCCCTTTTGAATTCAGAATCAAATTTAAGTTAGCTTGTTTGATCTACAAAGCTATCATCACCAGTTCATGCTCTAACTCCTTACATTCCTCCTTGTTGCTTTTGATCATCAAGTGCAGGTCTTTTAGTTGAACCACGATGCAGAACAGTTATGGGCTCTCGTGCATTTAATGTCTCTGCTCCTAGGGAATGGAATCGACTGCCACTCTCTCTTCGTAGCTCAAATTCATTTCCTTCCTTCAAAAAGCGACTCAAAACTTACTATTTCTCGTTGGCTTTCAAGGATTTGGAAATCTGATTGCATCTTCTCCTGGCGACTGACTATCCTCACCTCAGATTCACATTTAGGTGTGACCTTGTGCGCGTTACAAATTTAATAATAATAATAATAATAATAACAATAATAATAGCAATAACAGTAACAATAATAACAACGATACCAACAATAACAACAATAACAACAATAACAACAATAACAATAATAACAATAATAATAATAATGGGCCACGACGAGAGAGCGGTCTTGAAGAAAGGAAGTGAGCCAATCAAGCGCATTGCCAGACATACCGACGGAGATTGATAAGCGCTGCAAGAGGATTGCACTAGTCTGGCGAGAACTATTAAACATATGTATTCCTGTCAGATAGCAATCCTATACACCAGAGTTCTTTGTCATCGTCGAGTACGATTGAAGAATACCGATTCTACATGGCATTTCAACTTTAACACTCCAGCCAAGAGTCTGCAAGGTATTCTGATGCTATTTGAATTTGGTAGTCACAACTGTGATAGAGACTCAGAGACATTCTACAATCCCAAGATACTTAAAATATCGACTACAGTAGAGGGAATCTCCAATCAACTCTACACTCATGGTATGCTTCCGTACCAACAGTGGAGCGAAGCTCGTAAACTGTTTGGTGGGAACGATGATGACAAGTCTTACATGAATGCTGACAAGTACTTGGGTAGCAGTTATGGATTGTGGTTAGATTTCAGAACTAGTGGCAATTATAGACAAAATTGTAGTGATAGACGAATCGAGAATGCCAGCGAAGGTATCACGACCCAGATAGAAAAGAAAGCAGAACAGACTGGAGGAGTGCTAAATTGTTACCTATGCTTAGTAATGGATGCACAGTTAAACATTGCTGATGGCCACTTCAGAGACGCAGTGTTTTAACTTTGTTACTAGTTCCCCCTTGGAGCCTCACTGTGCTGTGATATGTGGGTCAACGAATTGTGGAAAGACCAGGTTTGTGTTGGAAATCTAGAAAACTAGAATGGAGGATAATTCTATTTAAAAAATCCTTATATCCAACTGGCTCTTCTAACAAGACTTATCTGGATAGAAAATGGTTGTGGGAAAGCAAAGACGTTCAAATGGTAACCACATTCGATGATAACAAAACCCTACAAAATTGGATTCCAGCTTTCTACAAGATATTCAAGGTTCAGAAAACGGTGTATATCATATATGAGTAGACTCATTCTAAGGATCTGACCAAGAAGAAAGACATCTTGTCTGAACTAGCTTTTTCTGGTAGACATCACAAACAGTTAGTGTTTGTTCTGGCACACAGATATAACGTAGTGCTCAAAGATTTTCGGGAACAGACTATGTGGACAGCCTTGTTTTTCTGCAAGGACAGATATAGTTTTGAAGAGTGTTTAGTGGAGAGCGATATAGTACCACGCGAGGAACACGTCTCTATTCGAACCAAACTAGCACGTACTAGACACTTGAAACTTATATTGATAGCAAAGCCTTGTTGCTATCGTATTTGTTAGGCATTACTGAGTTATTACTGAGTAATTATTGAGCATTACTGAGTAATTATTGAGCATTACTGAGTATTTGTTGCGTAATCATTGAATATTACAAAGCAATCGTATTGGTATTACTTAATATTTGTGTAGGTATACTCTTCTATTTCTTAGTATAACACATAGTTTGGTATAATCACTTTTTTACATTGAAGCGTAGAGTTATGTCAGACGCAGATACATTGTTGGCTTCGAGTTGCTTTCTCCGTAGTTTGTCCCGCTGTTGTAGCGGGACAAACTACGAAGAGAAACAGGTTGGCAGCTGCTGTGGCTGGAGGTATGCGTGTTCCACCATTACAGTACAAGGGTCATGCTGTATTGTTGGAGGAGGTGGAGGCTGTGCCAGAGTCTAACTTGGATCTGTTGTAGTCTGTGCACGAAGCAAGGTTGGGTACTACGATGGCAAAGACCACTGGAAATACAATGATTTCTCTATACGCTAACTCTGCTCCGATGGTTCTCCCTATCCCAATGCGTAATATTTATCCGTTGGAACGCGATCTACAAGCAGATCCGTTTCTGGGACAAGCTCTATCTGGATTATGTTGTGAATTGTATTATAAGTATGGTATGCACCTAGCTCCACTATCTGTTGCTTTGACTATTGCTAAGTTTTGTGAAGTGCCAGTCAATAGTAGCGATGGAGCCAGCACGAGCATAAACTACTACCACAGTGAAAACATCAAAGAATGTCAAGTCAAGAGACAAGAAGCAGGCAGGAGAATTGCAGAAGCGAGGAAACAAAACAGGAGAGATTACTACAAGAGCTACTGTCCACCAAAGAGAAGATGATAGTGACATCATCATTAGAGGAGCCGCAGATGATAACAACACCAAAATTTGTAGCAGCAGCAGTGGACTATCAGTAGTGGGTTGTAGGTGGAGCGATATGTGTAGCTGTAATATATTATCTGTCTGGACCAGCTACACCGCCTCCAGCAGAGCCCTAGCACTAGCTGTAGTTTCAGAAAATGTCAAACGTAAAAGATCTGCGTTGGAGATGGATTATAAGGAACTGAACATTTATTTTCCATTAGTTCATATGCATTAATGTAGTTCCTGGAGGCTGTTGCTGGAAACTTCTTGTACAAGAGGACTTCTACACCTAGATCTAATGAAATACCTCCATACGCGAAAGATGTTGTGAATACTATCTATCATGGAGCAGTTGTAGGTGGTATGCGATAGTGTATTCCGTTATTGCCAAGAAATTGTTGAAGATGAAATATCTAAAGCACCTATAACTGATGCTGGTAAAGAATTAGTAGTAGTGTCGTTGGGTATTGAAACTAAGAATATTCTCATCGAGAAAGGTATAATCCCAGCAAATATCGTCAATAGTACTAGATAAAAAAGAATGGCCGTTGCAGTGGCGATGATGGTTGGTGGAGCTATAGCTAATACTGCTACATTCATAAGTGGATGGTGTTATACACAACTAGACCAATCCCAAAATTCAGTATTGTCCAGAAAACGATTTCTTTCAAATGTAATGGGAAGAATTTGATTTTAATGGTCTAAGTGAAAAGATATCTTTTAAATAGTTGGGTAATGTTGTATTTGGTCATTTTAAAAAGACTTTTCATTTGGAGAAGCAAATGTTGGTTGGTCCATTTGAATCCTGGTAATTTGCGGTTGGTCCATCTAAATTATAATACGGTATTGAGGGTTGGTCCATTTGAATCCTTGAATTTTTTTAAACTGGTTCATGCGACATTGTGCAATGGATCCAACGATTAACCTATTATTTTCTTAGTTATTCAGAAGCGATATAAATGAAGGACAGACAAGATATGCACACTGAAATTATTTAATGATGTTTTGTCAAATCCATAGCCCGCTTGCTCCAGCTCTTTCGTTGCAGGACTAGCTCAATCGCGAATACAGTCCAAAACCTTTCTGATTGCTTGCATTTCTTGGGTCTTAAACTACCACTATCTTTGGCTAATTCAGCCCTTGATTAATAAGCTTCTTTCTAAGCAATCACGGTTCAGCAGACATCCTGGGCTGATGCTTTTGATTTTTGTAGCATAGGCTATGCATCACATTCCGTCCAGGTATCCTTCTTATGCTCTTGTAAGCGTGTATTGAAATGCTTACACAAAGTGGCTTGGTCCAGTTGTACATAACAGAGTCGCAGGTTGGACTTGACGTTTTTGGTCATTTATTAAACATTCTGATGGGTAGAAGGTTGATAATAGCGTGTATTTTTTCAGAAATTTATTCTGAATTTAATAATAAATAAATAAAAAATAAGTGAAATTTTGAGGGTTGGTCCAGTTGTGCATAGCACCATCCAGGCTGGTGGTAATGCTATACACAGAATGTTGTCCAAGACTGGAGCAGTTGAGGAACGTATTCGACACGATAGAGCTCTTGAAAATCTACAAGGAGCACAAGTCAAGTGGAGCAGAGACAGACAAGTTCAGTTGGATTTTCTGAATACTCCTCTTCAAGAAGAGCAACATTCCGACCAAGTATTCTCTGATGTTGACGGAGCCATGAAAGAATATTGGCTAGCTACTGGTGGTAAATCTCCTGGTCACATGCCGAAAACACCCCCTTCTCCAAATTTGTCAGATTTTTATACTCCCAAGTGTGGAACAAGAATACTGTGAGAAGCTGTTTCTTGTCTTGGTGCAACTGCTGGTGTTGTCGCTTACAAACTTATATGATTGTGATCAGACTATAGTATATTGGCTATATATGCCTCGGTAGAGATTCCGTCTTCACAGATCCATTTCTTGGTGTCCATTGGTGAGAGATATTTTGTTCTGCTGGTATAAACCTATCATACGACATTTGCTTCGTAACATAGTCTCTGAACAGATAGTCTACAGTTTCTTTCCAACTAGCGATCCTTTGTACATCTTGTGTCGGATATCCTTCTTCACAACCGCCGTTTGTACACTTTTCGCTTTTTTCTTGCTTTTAATGTCGGCCAACAGGAATGAATACATTTTTGGTCATAGTCCAACAAAATCTACTATGGGCACTCATTTACACTCATCCTTGAACTTGCCAACCACTTTCTTGTTCGTGGAGTCGTGGTAAGGACTGTTCTCTGGATAGTCTGACAGATCGTATGAGTGTTTGTTAGCCAACGTGTCTTGATATTGGTTTTCTGTTTCTACCCTATATAACAGAGAGTTTGTGTCTGTGTATAGCAATTGTGCCTTGTCTCCGTATTTGGCTTTGATATCGGTAAACCAAAAGTCGTAGGGGTACATAAAATGCTTCGATAGATAAAACACTGCTTGTCCAACATTTACTGGTTTGCTTAATTTTATCTCAGTCTTTGGTACTATTTATGGCAACTAGCCCACTGGAGAATATTTTATGTGATTGGTATGCTGGATCAGCTTTCAGTTTACGAAGTTTATCACCATCATCTGTTTCCAGATTCACTCTGATTCTTCTCCTCAAGTTCTCCATAGTTTTCCCAAACACAGCATTATTCATCAGCTTGAACAAATCTTCGAATTCATTCTTTGCAGCTGCCCGCAACGCAGTGTTCTTATCAATATGTCGTCTCATCCAAGGTGACTGGTCAAACTCTATGACTTTATGCAGTTTTGTGACAATCATTCCAAGAGATTTATGCAGTTTCAAGTTTCTTTAGTGAACGGCATAGCTCTCTTTTTTACGAAAATTTACAACGAGTTTGCAACAAATTTTAACGATTTATGTCCACATTGCTCCACTAACTGCTCTTCTAGATCGTTCTGGATGTTTGACAGCCATTCCTTCTTGACTTGTAAACTTTCCGGAGCATGTGGATAATCATTTTGTGTGTCGTGGAGGTGGTCTGGGTATTCTATGTTCACAACAACATTGTAGCTTTTAGGTGAATCGTCGGGAGTAGCTAATATTTCTTCGATAGTTATATCATCTTTCCATGTGAATCCACCAGATGTTAGACACTGCATCATCGCCCATGCGTACAGGTTGTTCTTGTCGAGATACATTATGGAAGAGTTGGGTTTTCTGGATTATAGGCCGGACATTGTGGATTATTGGCTTTGCCAAATCTCTTGGAAACCATAGACACTCCACCTCGTAGACCTTTCTCCATTTGGAGTTGCATATAAATATCAGTCAACAATTCCAGTTTTACCTTACCTTAGTCATTTTCAACATGGCATCCCAAGCCATCTCTGGTGCCAACAGATAATTCGCTGGATCCACTTATAGTTTACCATGGATGTTGAACGACATTTCTGAAGTATATCAGCTAGAAGTAGAACATAAGAGTGTAGGTATAAGTCATGATAGTATCCAAAGTTTTTGCAGTTCAATTCATTCCAGACACTTTGCGCGTGATCGTAGCCTACATCTGAGATTCCTTCTCTAGTGAACTTGCTATAGAAAGTCTCTTTTGGTGGAAGTCGTGTTTCTGTAAATCGTTGCGGACCATCGATATACTCGTATGGGTAGACTCCTCTTTTCCGTAGAAGTGATAGTTTCTCATCATCATGTTGGGCAATCTTGGTCATTAACAAATAGTCTTTCAATGCTAGATTACCAGCTAGTTTTTATAGAGAGCTGTTCATGAACTGGTAACTATCTATGAAGGTCAATTTATCTAGAGAGAAAGTCATGTACTTTTCCATGTTCTTCGGAATGCAAGATACGTTTTCAAATTTAGTTTCCTCACTCCCACCAAGGGCTTGCAGGATAAGATGAGTGTCGTAGTTCCGAACGTTGTGGAAGACGACTGGGATTTTAATATCTTCGTGAAAAATACGTAATTTTAAGTTACATTTACTATGAGCAGCGCCTCTGTAGCGACCGGTAATATGATAGTGAACTCTAACTTTGTTCACATATTTCCTTAGTGTGATATAAGTTGGAGGAGAAATATCACAAACCTTGGCATTTGTGCTGGGACCATAAATATTGCCAACATCGAAATTATAGTCAGGGCCATCTTCATCATACTCTTCTCCACCATCACAGGAACCAACATTATCATCGTCAGCCCTTGTACTTGTGCTATCACCATAAATATCGCAAACATCGAAGTTTCTGTATGCCGCGTCCCTGTGATATGCCTCACCCTCGCAGGAAGTAACATCATCAGCAACATCAGCCTTCGTGTTATAAATATCGCCAAAATCGAAATTATCATATCCTGTGTCTTCACAAATATTTGTAGTATGAATGGCGCAAACTTTGATAGTATCTGGTAATTTCATCTTTCGTGTTAACTCCTTGAATCCTTCTCCACATATGTTACATTCTTCTGCCTTTTGAAAGCAAGTTTATCAACTGTTCTCCAATTAATTGGAAGAGATTTTTCAAGATTTTTCTTATATTTTCTTCTTCAGTTTTCATGGCTTGCAGAAACGTCTCTGCCGAATTGTCTTCCCTGTATGTGACTGGCTTGTAGGCACGCCCATCGCTATAAACAACTGTATAGCAGAAGCTATTTGCCTGCTGCTCCGCAATCAGTCTGGTGTTTTTACTTGTATCTTCTGGTTGGTCTGGCGGAGTGGTACACACCTCGAATTCTGCATAGATCACGAATGGAGCCAACATCTATTTCTTAAAGTTTATGAATTTTAATATTTTCTCACCTTCTCCAGGCATCACAACTCGCTGAGGTTTGTTACCATTTTCACAACAGAGGATTCTGTGATTCACGGCACATCTTTAGATGAGATTACGTGTAGGCAATTTTGACAATAATATGGCTTCGCTTTGTGCTTGCCATTCTTATTTAAGAGTCTAGCCAGATCTTTTACACACAGATAGCGCTTCTTGTTTACGAACACACCAGTAGCATCATCAACATCATCAGCATAGTGCTCATTATAGTCATTTATTGCAAACGCGAAATCAGTATTGGACTTAGTTTGCTTCAGTCTTCCTCTTTTGCGGGGTCTGCTGCAACAGCAGTAGATCTGCATTGCTTTCTCTGTTCGTTTCCTTAGAAATTCGAATGAGGTATTTTGTCCTCCCATCCGAATACATTAATCGATATAATTGGATTTATCTTCTCAACCTTGTATATGTCAGTGACTTGTATTGAGAATTCTATTCCATCAAACATCAACTGATCCAGATGTTCTTCGTATTTAGCTGGTCTATCTGGATGTTTCCCATGATCAACTGAATATAACGCTGATATGACCGCCCATTTGAAGCACGTATTATTTTCGCTCTTGACATTTATCACCGATCTTGGAGGTATGACCTTAGGAGTTTTGAAGTAGCTGCTCCCACGAAAGAGCTTATATCTGGCAGTACCTACATCCGTAGCCACGATTCTTTTCACAACCCATCTAGAGCCAGCCTGTGTGATATTTTGAACATGAGTCCGGATGGCTGCAACGTCTTCTCTCAAAGCCTCTTTGATATCACTGGCTTCTAGGAGCGGTCTGGCCTTGGAACGAAAATAGGATGTGGTAGTCCAATCTTTCCCTGGTTTATCGAATTATGTGGTCAAATATTATGAATATTTTATGCCTTTATGTCTAATCAGATCCTTTTCCATCACCCTGTCGTTGCATCTTCCATAATATCGAACAATCCTTCTGGGTCTGTCTGTACGGGATATCCTGCTGGGACAGTAAAGCGATAGTCATGAAAACTACCTTTTCTCCTGAAAAGTTCAACTAGTTCTAGTTCTGGGGAGGCTACTGCTACCATTGGATATGGAGGAGCGGATGCTGCTGCTGCTGCTTGCTCCAATCTTCTCTTGAGTCTACGTCTTCGGAGAGCTCCACCAGGCTGACTCATTGCTGGAATAACAACTGGATCTGGATTTCTCCGTGAAGGAGACGGTAGTGGTACAGCAACTGGAGGAGGTGGCTGTCTGTCGCGAAGCGCAGTCAAACAAGCTGCATACTCTTCTTCTGTTATCAGGCCGTTTCTAAACAACCCTGTTAGTTCGCTGAATGCGTTATTCATGGTAACATGTGTTTCGTATACCTCTACTCAGTCATTTGTTCAAATAGAAATCTCTATAGATGACAATCGTTTACACTCTTTCTTTATCCCCCGGTTTGGGTCTTTGTACCACAGTTTACAATCGACCGCGTGAACATGACAAAACTCTTCAACACAATTTCGATTACAAGTTGTTGTTTTCCCGTGTAATCTCCAAGCACATTTATTCACTGCTAGTCTTGGCATCTTGCAACTGTTTATATGTATAAGCAATCAGTTTGTTCAAATATACCATCAACGTTTACTCAAGGAACCAGAAACACCCAGAACATCAGAAACGCTTTTCTGGTTCTTTCGACACCCATTGCACACTTCGGACAACTTTGGATCTAAAATTTTTACCAAAGATGACAACTGGCCAAAAAGCCACATATGACATACTACTTGAAGAAATTGCATTTATACAACTTATTCGTAGTTAATACTCATCAACCTTTGCTTGTAATGACCTCATTGAAAGAAGACATGAAATCTATTGTCTGCGAAGAAAGGGTTGTGCCGGAGGATTTCTGACACGCTTTACAGACATGCTAACTTCCAGACGCTTCCTGTTCAGCCTTGGCGAAATGGAATATGCAAACGAGGATATCTGGGGCGGCTTCATCCCAGGTAGATTGTTCAACCACAAAAAATCACTGTAGAAAATGTGTCTGCAACAGGTTCAATATGCTCACATTGGATCGCTGGCGTCGAAGAGAAGATCTCTGCGGCAAACCACGCATGAAGTGGTCCAATTAATTTAGCCCAAATTGAAAAGTTCACTAACATACTTAGCATCACACGTTCCTATCACCTATGATGCCGCAGGAGACAGCAATACATTTTTCAATTATGTTCTTAAGTCGATCCATATCCAAAGCACCGCACCATCAATCTATAACGACCTTCCTTTGAATTCCGCATATTCTCAGTTTCCAAACTAATACTGCTCTCGCCGACAGCTGCACAATTTCCATTCCATTGAAGTCTCACTTCTGTAAATATTCCACCCTTGTTAATCAAAGTCTCCGCTTCTCCCCGTTTTTTTATACATACAAACGTAGAAATTTTAGATAAAATTCCATCGTCCATGTAATACCCCTTTGTCCGCCTCTTTTAGCTTTTAATATTTTCGCCAGTCTTTTATGGGATACTTGTCGCTCTATATGCCTTGAAAGAATTCAGATAAATTGCATCTTCCGGTGCGTACTTCCCTTAATGTTATGCTCAATAAAATGCTACAGTGTATTATTTTATCCTCAGCAATTTTCTCCACGATCTTACATACAGTGATGTCAAACTGACTGGTCTATTATTTCTAAGGTGCCTTTTTATACAGCAGCATATGGTAGCATCTGAGATGTGCTGTCTGTAATCTAATCATGCTTTCTTTGGTCATTGGCCAGTCTGCCTGCCTTAAATCAATTAAACAGCTGTGCATAGGCGAATCGTGGTCTTCGTACTGCTTGATGATTATTCTATTCAGTATTCAATTCATTGTGAGAGCTTCGATCTTCAGTTAGTAACAGCATAAACATGTAGGCTTACTGTCAAAATTGAAACTTTTAGACTTATTAAAATTGCGTTATCATCTGATATAACCTAAAACTCAGAAAATAGAATAAGATAGTATTAATTAAGAAGTAAATCATTTATAAAGCAAAGAAAAAAGCAAGCCTCACAATAAACTTAGGCATACTAAACGTCATGCAGGCTAGAACAAAAATTATGAAGTACACATAAAATTAAACAGTAAAAATTTTAGTTTTTCTCTCTACATATTGAAAAAGGAGAGTCCATGTTGTTTAATAATTTTAGTTTAGTGGAAATGAAAGCATGAAACCGTATGCCGCATTTGTAATCTGTGTGATAAGTTACCAGTTACTAGTCTATTGTAATTACCATAGTCCCATCATAATTAAATGGAATTATTTAGGACTCTCTTTTTTCAGTATGTAGCGAGAAAGAATAAAATTTCAGTGGTGCGCCAGTAGGTGTGGTCAGGGCGCCTGCGGAAGGTTTTGACAGCTTGGAGGTAGGAGATGAGCCAAAGATTAGTGTTGTGTGAGCTTTGTGTGGTAACGAGAGGTGCATGTGTGTTTAATTGACTAATAGAGAGTTAAGGAGGGTAAAAGTATGCCTACTTGAATGGAATGGTGAGGGTTTAAGAGATCTGGGTTTGGCGAATGATAACGCTCTTTGGACAGGCAGAAACTAACAAACATATGAAAGACGGGAGAAGGTATCGAAATGTGGACTCATTATAGTATAGCTACCAGTTTAGACCATGGTCGCGATAATGGAACTTTGGAATAGGCTATAGAGAAGACCGAGGTTTTGAAGGACGGACAAATTAAACGAACAAGATAGAAGTCAATAGCAGGCAGGACGAGTTCACATTTGATTTCTACTACCTTGTTCGAGTGCTGGCATCGCGGGTTTAGTCCGCTTCTTGGTAATTATCATCCTTCAATCTGGAAATTCATTGAAGCCCTCAAGAAGGAGCAGGGTATAAACGAATTGAAATGGAATAATTTGTAGCTGGACATAATCATCCTGCAGTAAGGAAGAAATTAAAAAACTGCGCTAATCGGTTGAACGAAGTCGTAGCCGAATATGGTTCGCGTTCTAAGATGGACTATTTACGGGGTATTGCTCATAACCTAGAGTTGCAAGCTTAATAAGGAAATCTGTCACACACCAGCACTAAACCACAACTGACATTGACATTCTTTACGAGGTGAAACCTAATCGTGCTTTTTAATAATATTATGTCATAGTCCGATTTCTGTATAATATGAAGCAGGATCGTGCTTTTTAATCTTTGTTTGTAATGAATTACAAGATGTTCACAGTTTCGCTGGCTGACTCGTTACGCTCATTTATTTACTTTCGTCCTTTCCAACATGCGCCCTTTTGATTGCGCCCTTTTAATTTTCGCCCTTTTGATAGTATGGATACCGTTCAGTAGGTGAGATTTTGATCCAATGCAAAATCCCCAGGACGACAGTTCTCAGCCAGATGGACACTCTGTTTTCGGGATAGACTTTATATCGTGACACCGGTGCCGAGTTCGAATGCTGGATAGTCAGGTTTCGGTTGGTCTTGATAATTTATTGGGACATTAATTCGAAGGGGCCGTCGGGTTATAGTCCTGGGAGATCCGAACAGTCACAATATCGACCCCCGAATTTCTGCCTTGAGATTTCCGGCGTCTCAGCTCATACAAAGCGAAACGCACCCGTGTTGCACTCCAATTCCAACCTGAACCCACAACCACTCTCCCATCGGCAGCCATGGTCAATGATAAAACCTGCGCCGTTGGTGAAGAAATAAGTAAAATATCCGAGATGAAGCATGTATATATGTTTGCGCTGACGGACATATAGCACCACTCATCCGACGATATCTGCTTGTGAGCAATG
This sequence comes from Bimastos eiseni, assembly GCA_959347315.1. Lineage (NCBI taxonomy): Eukaryota > Metazoa > Annelida > Clitellata > Crassiclitellata > Lumbricidae > Bimastos > Bimastos eiseni. The sequence continues at coordinate 791,274 of OY365810.1, read as the reverse complement.
TTGTATGCAAGACTTGAAACTTCAAGACCAAGACAAGACCGAGACAGTGAGGTACCAAGACCGAGACGCTATAGGTTCAAGACAGTACGAAACAGTAAAAGACAGGTGATCCTATATAAAAGACTGTAAAATACTAATGTATCAGTTTTCGGGAATAAGGTTCATTTGTAATTTCAATTTGAAACTTAGCCTATAATGTATATATTAAAAATTTCCGTGAACAGTTTTCATATTGCCGCGTTTTTTCTTTTTCGATATCTCGTCGTCGGCCTATCTTTTGAATAGTATAAAGAAAGCCTTTTTAGACACGTCTGAAATCTTAGAGACCATTTTAAAGAAGCAAATCCGATACCCGATACCAAACGAAATTTTAAGCTCGCGCATATCCTTACTTCAACGACTCTATGACTCTTTAAGCTTTTCATCATGACGCCCTTCACAATTACAACGCCGTCCTTGCAGACCATCAAATGCATAGATATAGCACTATGGATGGTATATATGGACGACCCTTCTGAAATGACGCAACGCTCCCAAACACCTGTTGATTTCGCTTATCTTCAAAGTAGCGGTTTAGAAATTCGGAGTTATATTATCATGATGAATCTCATCACTGCACGCGAACCATACATAATAATAATGTATATGCAGATAATCTGTATATAAATATTATGTATGGTTGGAGGATAATAATACGACTAGTTATGTCGGTGTATTCAATGCGTTGTTGCATCTGTAGTTTAAATGTTCATTATGTATGCTGCTTAATTAATTTTATTGGCTTATTTGATTCAGACTGCAGGAACAAAAATCCTTCTAAAAGGCCAACGTTTGCCGACATATCAGAGCGTCTACGAGAATGGTAAGCAAGTTCTTTCAAAATCTATCCATTCATTCATTCGTGAAGGAAATTTATATTGCGCCCATTAAGAAAGCTACTGAGAGGCGCTCTCTACTCCAGCACGGGGTAAAAAGAACAGTTTTAAGATGAGGAACGAGCATAAGTCCTACAGGAAAGCGGAAAAACTCAAGAGGAATTCCATTCCATGTTGAGTGGCTCACCAACGAGAAACAGAGAATATGCGTAGTGGAGGCACCGGCAAAAGGGACAAGGAATAGACCATGTTCAGAGAAGCGGAAGGATTGTGACCTAGGACCAGGCCCCATCAGGTGGCGACGAAAAGGTTGAGTCCAACCACGGTTTTTTGATGGTCAAAACATTTGACGCAGGAAAAGTGACAGAAACGATTTTAGGAAGTCACTTCTATTCTCTCATCGTTTTTGGCTTTGGTCGCAGATTTTGGTATTTCTCGAACGTACATTTAACTCCCCACACGTAATAATCCAAGGGGTTCAAGTCCTGTGAGCTTGGAGCCTCTGGTCCTTCTTAATGAAACCAGGACAATTGACTTTGAGCCAATCTCGCGTGAGGCGAACAGTATGCGCTGGTGCCTCGTCTTGCTGAAAGATGAATCCAGCTGGCATCAGATGCTTGCAATCGGATATTAATTGTGGAAGCTGCTACCAACGAAATAATTAGCACAGCATCCATTATGGCTTTCTCATCAACAAAATGAAGTTGACTTTTGCCACCAAAACAAACACCAGCCGATGCCATAACATGTGCAGCGAACTCCTTGCTTTTAACAATCGCATTTCTTGCCGCTGGTCCGAGCACGATTGTTTTGGTTGCTGATTGGCGGATTGAGGTAGTTTTTCTCATCCGTGAAGAACACACGCTACGTCTCGCGAACATTCAGCCGGCATAGCAGTGCCGAGGAGCGTTCAAGTCTTGGTGATGATAATCTGCCGAGCGGGACACGACTGAAAGCGATGTTTATTTGACAATTTGATATACTGCTGGCTTAATGACGTCAAAGTGCTGTTCTTCTACGCTGGTTCCCCGTTTCTCTTCTCAATAGTAATGATAATTCTTTAGTTTGCTTCACAACAATAACTTGAGAAGTGACTTCATAAAATCGTTTGTCACTTTTTCCTGCGTGAAATGTTTTTGACCATCAAAAAACCGCGGTTACACTCATTAAAAGTAATATAACTTTTGTTCTGTTCAAAATATTTTATTCAAATTTGGCCATTATATGCAGGTATGAATTAGTTTTGCGTGTGTAAATTTTCATTTACTAATCTCTACTTTTGGCCGAAATATTAGTCAAGCGAATCTCAGAGGTTTATTTTTAATGTCCACCCTGTATAAGAACAAGATTCTGTCTGTGTGTCCTTGGCAGTCAATGCATTTCCACAGTTTTAGAGCAATTCACTCCAAACTTACATTGTTGGCTCGGGGAACACTTGATACACGCAGTGCAGAGGTTCCGGAATTCCGTTCAAGCAGTCTTCCACGTAACCCGGGGCAAAAACCTACGTCGCACCCTCACACATCCATAAAAGCAAACTTCTCTTTGTAGGGTCTACACTTAGCTTATCACGGATTACCTGTGACCACCAGCTGACTGCCTGCCTGTCTGCCTGCCTCTCAGCTTTGTAAAGTCGTATAGAGTAGCTTGAGTGTCTGCTTTGTATAGGCGTATAATTATACGTCAACAATGTAGTACCGTAATCTCACACTGTGGACGCAACAGCAGAACTACCTCATCAGAGCTTCACTCCGATCATTCGACCTGGCACCGGAAAGAAGCGAGACGATTGGCTATTGCGGACTTTACTTAATATAGCGCGGGTGATTAAGCTGATCTCCCTGACGTCGCTTTTGTGGGCGCTGAGAAATTTTAATGGATTGCTTTACATTACATTGCTAAGGCTTTCGAAGAAACGGTCCATCTGAGCAAGCTACGGTGAAGTCAAGTTTGCACAATCGGTCTGTACTATAAATACTATTTATTTACATGTATATCTAGATTGTGTGTGTGTGTGTGTGTCTGTCTGTCTGTCTCTCTCTCCGTTTACGCTTTTACAGCTTCGCTCGGGGAACACCTCGGACATCCAGTAGAGGGGTTGGTAGATTGTTGAGGAGGAGGAGGAGTAGGAGGAGGAGGAAGAGGAGGAGGAAGTCGTAGGGAACGATTATGGAATACGGTAAAGGACAAGGGTGACAATGAGAAAAGGGTAAGGAGTGTGAACAGGAGGATGGGGTGGGAGGAGGAAGCGGTTAGGATAGGGTGAGAAGTAGAGGATGGAGGGAAAGTTTGGAAAAGTTGAGCGAGAACAAAGAGGGAATAGAAATTAGAGAAGACGGAGAAAGAGAAGAGGAATTATAGATGAGGCGGAGGGATTAGATTGAGGAAAGGTGAATTCTGCGAGACACGCAGCCTCCAGGGCTGCAGAGTCCACTCGGGCCAGTCAGGAACGACAGGCTGCAGATGCTGCAAGAAAAGGAATGCCTCCTCATAACTTCGTCCTCAATCAAGGTGCCCCATAATCTTCTTCACCTGGGCGAACGCCGGGTACACCAGCTAGTACATACATAAATGCATACTTATCTGAACTATTACGTACTAGGCTACCTCGAAAACTGTATCAGACCAATATCGTATGACTCCAATAATTCGCTGTTGCTGTCATCGAAGTGCGCTTATGTATTTGTGTCAGCACTAGAACCAAAACGAACTATTGGGGGCCCTTCGAATTACTCTTTACGTACCGATTCGGGAAATAAAAGTCCTTCATGTTTAAAAAAGTAAGTTTAAATGTGGGTCCTACTTATTAGATACGTTATTAACTCAGCATGTTCGCTGAAGTTTACAGTGTAGCCTGCATTATCTTAAAATTGCTTCTTCCTTCTGCTTCCTCTTTCTCCTATCCTCTTTATTCTTCTTTCTGAAAACTTGCTAGATAATTGCATTCTTTCATTGAAATTGTGTTACTCTTTGCAGGCAGCCAATCAACAAGAGCACAGCTGCAAATGATGCTGTTGATTCAAATTTAGCGAATGATATTCGTTCAGTAGCCTAAAAGAAGACTGCTGCATGTTAACGTCCATACTTCACTGGCAAACTATATATATATATATATATATATATATATATATATATATATATATATATTGTTGCGTACTACTATAAATGCTACAAGTTGTCTAGGTATGATTTCAAAAGTTTTATTAACAAAAGAAGGTCCAGGTTAACAGAAATAGCATGAACACTTAACTTCACATCCAGAATTCGTCAACGGGATGTACAACGAACATCAGAACAACGTCGACAGCAGAACGACCCTCGATGTAAGTCGAACAACACAGGGAGAAGCAGCAAGAACGTCTTCTTAACTAGCCTAACTACCCGAGAGAGGTGTGGCTTCAAAATACCCCAAATGAGATCACAGTCTCCGAAAACATACTTCACACTTAACCCTCAGCCAAACACACTCTGCTCCTTCCCATTTAGCATCAGCTTTATAAAGGTATAGCCACTCCTTAAAGAGAACCACTCCTATTTACCCTTTATCAGTAAAAGGATATTTAAATGCAAATAGACAGTATAAGGTAGTAGCTTATTCTAATATCCAAGAGAATACATAGAGCGTATACCATGTTAGATATATTGGCATCATGAACTAACTACGGTAGAGGACAATTATCTAACAATATGTATATGTATAAATTTGTTTCTGATTTTTTTTAAATATTATTTTCTCTCATTAATATTAGTAATTAGCGATTATGTGTTTTTACTTAGTACCGACCACTGATGATATTGTAACGGAACGGGGCCTATTCGACAGTGACCAGGATGACGACTTGCAGTCCCGTCCGATATGGGGGTAGTTCGAGTTGCAGTACGCTGAGTAAGGCTTCAGTGGTTTGCTGAAGACTAACCATTTAAGGGTTAAATAGCTCCTTTCTGGATGACGCCTGGAATAAGACACGCTTGTTCGATAATCCTCTTTTAATGTACAACGGAAAACAATACTTCTGTAGCGCCCATTCGGAAACAGTCCGTATCTCACTCCCTCAATACGCCCTACGTCGATAACTAACGAGTAATTGCAACGCTACGCCAATGGCTGACGGCGACTACTATGCTACGTCAATGGCTGACGGCGACTATCGCAAATCTACGACGACTATATCCACGACGACTATATCCACGATGACTATCGCAAAGCAACGACGACTATATCCACGATGACTATCGCAAAGCAACGACGACTATATCCACGATGACTATCGCAAAGCAACGACGACTATTCGTGCTTCCTAGGAGCCGAGACTGCAAGGCCGAAGCCGAATCTACAAGGCTCCCCGATGACGATCTCCAGACGACGACGACGACGATTATTCCCAGGCGACGACGACGATGATCCAGGCGAACTCCTTTTATACTAATTTGCTGTAGATAGTAGATGATACACAGTAGATAGGAGACAGTAGACAGTAGAGACTACACAGTGGACAGGAAACAGTAGACAGTAGAGACTACACAGTGGATAGTAGATAGACTACAGTAGATAGGATACAGTAGATAGTAGATATCTACAGCAGATAGTAGATAGACTACAGTAGATAGGATACAGTAGATAGTAGATATCTACAGCAGATAGTAGATGGATTACAGTAGATAGGTGTACACAACAGGCAGACACTACAGCAGGCCGACACTAGGTAAGCGTACCCCTAAACCGTTACAATATCAAGCCAATAATTCTTAAGAACAACGCATCTGCAAAAAATCTTATCTTAAAGTGGAAGTATTTAACAATAATAGGCCATTTACAGTTGAGATCAAATGTAATGTAAACCAAACATTTACATAGCGCCGTTCGGTTCATCACATTTATATAGCGCAGCTCCAATATGCAGCGTTCTCAACGGATGTCTGTGCTTGGGAAAGGGAACAAGAAAATCTTAAGGCGTCTCCGGAACAGGCAAGGTGAAAGGGTGAGTAATATAATGTAACCAAACATTTATATAGCGCCGCTCTAATTAGCCGCGCTCTCAACGGGCGTCTGTGCTTGGGAAAGAGGACAGGAAAATCCTAAGGCGTCTCCGAAATAAAATAAATGTAATGTAGCCAAACATTTATGTAGCGCCGCTCGATTTGTATAAAAGTAATGATACAGCCAAGGAGTGAAAGAACCCACAATATTTGAAGGGATGAGCATTCAGATCCTTTATTATCAGCCAGATTGGAATAACAGAGGAACACCTATGTAAAAATACAAAGAACATAATAATAAAATCAAACTATAAGTATTAATATTATTTAGGGGATCCCCTTAAAAGAGCGAATGATCCCGCTGGCCAGGCGCTTCTACGTACAGCTAATAGCCTATGTAATACAACAAAACAGGAGTTATGCAGAACAGTGTGCAAAAATAATGTCAGTAGAGAAATGAGTAAACTAAAAGAAAAGAAAAAAGCCGCTACTTAGCCAGCAATGAAAATAAAATTAAGAGAAAACCAGAAAATATAGATATTTGGACTATTCAAACACAGAAAAGGCTGATTAAGAGAAGTTAGGACACTTACTCTAGTTGACGAACCGGTAATTGGCTAGATGGATGTGTTAAATCTGCGTCCGTATAGTATATAGACAACAGATATCAAACTTACAAAAATTAATCACAACAATTACAGAATAATCTGTATCTTTTTTATTCATATCGCGTGTTAAAGATTGTTTAATATTCTGGGTCGCAATATCAAAACTAAATAATTAATATGTCACCATAATGTTAAAACGTGAGGTTCGCTAGTCGATTAAGCCTACAAAAACAATCATCCGATATCTGAAACAAAGTTCATTCAACTTCATTCGAAATATTTGAAATTACAATAAAATAATTTTAGTTCAAATAATTGTGATTACCGTTGCAATGTAATAAATGATTAAATTAAGTTAATAAAAACTAAAATCCGTGAATTGTTATGAAAGCATTGCACGCAAATACCATTTGCACATGCGCGAGAAACTCGAATGATGACGTATCTGTGAATCGCGCTATGTCGTACTAGCCATTGAACTGAATGATAACGCTTCGGTTATTGGGTTGCGGCCAACAGCGAATCAAACGTCACTTCCTATCCGGGCAGACGAGACTTGAACGAGATTGTGTTTACACACGAAACAATATTAAATTTGTCTATTTTCATGAAATTCAATCAATGGCCAGAAAAGTTAACAAGGCTAATAGTTTTGCATATCACTGAACTCAACGTCCCCATGCTGGTTTAAAACAAGTCTTTGTCACTGCTGAGAAATTAGTGTTAATGCAAGCGGCGTAGCTGTTCGCTGCCGATGTTTTTATGCAAAGCACCATGCAATTATAATATTGAAATCAGTCACGGGACCAAAATGTTTATTCATTGCTGTCTTCTAGAACAGACGACAGCGATGAATAAACATTTAGCCTCAAAGAATCCTGGGATGATGGGATCCCCTTACTTGAGCGATAATCCGAACTTTCATAGGCAATTAGCTGGGCTTGGTACTAGCAAGAAACAACGCATATGCAGATGCGTTGTTCTTACTTAATTAGTATTAGATGCCATGTCTGCAGATACGTGGAATTCTATCTCCACGATGCTATATCTCCATGATTAATTGAGATAGAAGTTTCATAGTTCCTACAAAGGTGTAAGGCCATCATAGCATGTTAAAACTGCACCTAACTCAAAACGGCCAAGTTTTCAGTTACGTGGTTCTTTCTTATGAGGGCAGTATTCTAAGGACTCTGTATGGTCTGGTAGACTGATAACCATAAGGAAGGGGTTCCGTGCGGGGTGACACCATGAGTGACCGCACAGCAATGACAGCAGTTGACACCAGCCCAGCAATGACGCCACTGGCTATGCGATTTATAGTTATTACGAGGCAGTAGATATCACTTCAGCTTTGAGCGAACTTAATCTGAAACTGCAAGGGTAGGGAAAGATTATTAGGGCCTACTACTTTGGTGGTCAGTGTGAAATCGTTTGTAAGAAAACAAACATTAGGCCTAGGAATACTGCAAAAACAACTGACGGACGGATATTTAGCTCATTTCCTGGCTTGCATAAAGATATATATATATATATAAAAACAAGAACATGTTCTTGAACTTTTGCGTTCCGACAGATATCGAGATCATTGGTAGCCAGTTGACTGAATTTGCCCGACGTTTCTCTTACTTCAGATTACACGAACAGTCATTTTTCAAAAACCGTTTTTACCCTTTGGGAGTGAGGTGGGGTATGACACACCTCATAGCTTTTCTGTGTTATGTATTCTATGTAAAACATGAAACCAGTCTCAGTTATTTTTGTCTACCTTAATGAATGTGAATTGGGGACACTTTACGGAAACTTGCGATAATTTCGAACAGTGTGTTATTTTGTATTTAATGTTTTCACTCATTTGGGCCCCCTGGGATGTTATTTCGCAGGAAATGTTTTATTTCATTTGGGGACCTTTGATATGTTATTTTGAATTATATATTTCCATTCCTTTGGTGGCCCTCTGAGATGTCATGGTGTATTTAATGTTAGCTCTCGTTTTGGGGCTCCCTGGGATGTTATTTTGCATGAAATGTTTTCATTCATTTGACGGCCACTCAGACGTTATTTTGTATTTAATGTTGTCATCATTGAGATTTGGGGGCCCAAGGCGCGCGCCTAGTGCGCCTATAGGTAAACGCGACACTTCACATGTTCCTATTTCAATGTATTAGTTATATCTTTAGCCAAAGAGCTATGAGCTCTGTTCAGCAAACCTTATTGATACCATTAGGAAGCTAGTTGCAATAGTCTATGCTCGGAGAGCAGTGGGCAAGAATTGACTTCAGTATTGATTAGAATTCTTTGTTGAATACATGTGGTAACTGCTTATGATCATATTGAATTTTGTACATTATTCAACTGTGGTTAATGGGCCAATCCTTAGATTATCCTGTCTGCTTGTACATATGATGAACATGGATATAATATGATATATTAATTTTCCAACAAATGTTGCGTTTATTGATGGCACAAAAGCTTTTTGTACTTGCTTTTGTTCTAATTTCCTATGCTTAGGTGTTGCAAAACCACACAGTTATCATGCTTCAATATTGGCCATGTTGATCGTGCTGCGTCGCCATCGCCATCTAGCGAACTGCTAGTTATTATTAGTCACATATTAAAGCCAAGTGAACCCACCATGTATATCTTACGCCATGGTTTTGTTATCACTTGAAGTAGTGTTAGCAAAAATTTCAGAGGTCACAAAGCTGCCACTGTCAAAGGACCGTTTTGATTTTGAGCGCGAAAGTTTAACAGATGAAAATGAGGAGAATTTTGAAAATGTAGTGAAGCAGGCTACTAGCTGACAGTAGGCCTATAGTTCTTAACGCAGATACTGACACTGATAACGTAACGTTGTGACTGAAAAATGCACATGCCAGTTCGATAGTAATTGTTGAAAAAAACTTTTCTGTTCGTGAATAATACTACTTTAACTGATAATTGGGTATCAAACTTTGTTTTAGGTCACATTTAAGTTTTTGTAGTTGACATCGCGACTTGCAGGTATAAAATATATATTGGGATGTGTCACACCCCACCTCACCCCTAAGGGGCCGTCCACATATTATGTACGCAGCGAGGGGAGGGGTTTTAAAATTTCGGCCATTTTGCGTACGGGTGCGTATGGTGGGGAAGGGGGGTCCCGAAAATATGTACGTACACAAATATAATTCTCTAATTATGACGTCCACAACAAAGAATATAAAAATCAGAACTGTAAACCTAATCGCAGACTATATTCCTGCTTAATCAATTTTATGTAGCGTTAAAACGGTTTCAAATGCAGGTGTTGTCAGTATTTTATTTCTTCATAACAGTTAACAAATTTAAGCTATTAAATATGATGCTTAACAAAACTAAATAGATGTGGTAAAAATCAATGTCATATGGATGTTTGTAGCTATTTAGCCTTTTCAGTGGGTGAGGGGTAGAGCTCAAATGTACATACGCATGGGGAGGGTGTCGACGAAATGTACGTGGTGGTATATGTGGATAAGCCCTAACGTTACAAAGGGTTACTTATGAGCCAGAGAGATTTGCAATTTGAACCAATCGACTTGCAGGAAAGTTCAGAGGCGCAAACTTCATTAATTTTTTTCATGCACTAGGCCTAAGCTTGATGGAATTTTATCAAGGCCTATCAGTTTTAACTTGTCCGACTATTTGACGACATGCTCAACGCGAGTCACTTTTTTGGGCCAAGTACATTTGTGCGAAAACATCTCTACAATCAATAGGCATATAACAAAATAGAACATATGAGGTCGAGATTAACTGATGATCATCTTCAAGCAATCTTTTGCATTGTAACAAGCTTTGAACCTCGATTTGGTGATAATTGCAGATAAATCTCAACTTCACAAATAGCATGACTTTCATTCCAAAAAATGAATTTGATTTGGTTTCAAATTCTAGGCTAAATTCCGTGAAAACATTTTCTTTTTTCTTTATTACAAATTAATTGACGGAGTAACAATATTTAAGGTTAGAATTAAATTAATTAATTAATTAAATAAATATGTCATGAGTTACAAAATTCTTGTAAATGTTAACGTTTAGGCCTAAATTCAAGCACTTAATTACTGTTTATTTAGCTTTATTAAATGCATATATGTAGGCCTAGGCCTATAGGCCATATTATCCCATACAAGCCTATTTATAAGCTTAGCGACTTCGGCGCTCGCATGCTATAGGCCCACCTATCAACCCGCACTTTTTCTATGCTTTTCAAGGACTCGATTGTTAAACCACTCCTCAAGAAACCATCCTTAGACAAAGAACTTCTCTCCAACTACCGGCCAATTTCTAATCTCTCTTTCTTATCCAAACTCTCGGAACCTGGTTGTCCTGTCTCGTCTCAACGGCTTCCTGACCTCAAACATTCTCCTCAACCCAAATCAATCTGCATACACCAAACATCACTCTACAGAAATACAACTCACCTCATTATACAACAAACTTGTTATGGCTATAGGTCGCCAACAAGTGTCTTGCCTATGCCTCTTAGACATGTCTGCCGCCTTCGACACCATAGATCACGCCATTCTTATCAAACGCCTTTCCTCTACATTTGGAATCTCTGGTACTGCCCTATCCTGGATCAAGTCATACCTTTCTTCACGCTCGTTCACTGTCAATGCCTCTGGTCACTCATCTAGTCATCCCAGCATCACCTGCGGTGTTCCTCAAGGTTCTGTTCTTGGGCCTCTTTTATTCATTCTATACACATCCCCACTCAGCAAAATCATTTTCTAGTCTTCTAGAGATCATCACCTTTACGCTGAAGATACACTACTCTTTTTATCTTTCTCTCCTCAATCACTTACAGATGCAATAAATCACATTCAAAACACCATCGCCCTCATTTCAACTTGGATGACCACCAACCTGCTCTGTCTTAACCCTTCAAAAACAGAATTTCTCATCATTGGCCTCCGTGAGCAATTGAACAAACTTACATACCCCTCCGACCTTCTTCAAACAAACCCAACTTATCCTGTGCCTTACTCTTCTCCTGTCCCCAATCTTGGAGTCATCTTCGATGAGAATCTTACCTTTTCTGACCACATCACTCAGCTATGTCGCACCTGCTATATGCACATCCGCGACCTTCGTAGATTGCGCCCAATTCTTAACTACAAGACTGCATGCACAACATCAATTGTTCACTTAAAGCTAGATTACTGCAATTCTCTCTTTCACAACTGTAATGGAGGGAAAATGGAGGGAAAAGATTGTTGTTGCCCTTTCTCAAACAACAATCTGGACATCAATTCTTGTAGCGGTGATGGATTGTAGCCGTGTGTCTCCAGTCTCTTCGGTTTGCGTTTACGTTATAGTTCAACAAAATGACACCAGAGTCTCTTTCTGATTATTATTCTTATTATTTAGGTTAACTTCAAAATATATTAACGTAGAACAATTTAGCTTGCTACTTCACTAACGTTCCTCATCACTCTCAGACTGTCGACCTTAACCAGACCTATCTCTATCGTCTTGGTCATCTGTCGTTTCCAGTCGCTTCCTCGAGAGCGGATTCCTCTTGCAGTCAATGACGTCCTCTATCGTGCACCTGACGCCTTCTGATAGTGAATACCGACTCTCAATTTCTCCCATCTTTTATACCCTTTCTTGCATCCTCCCATTATGGTCCTTCTACCTCATGTCTATCCTTATTTGGTCATCTTACATCAAATCTCTCAGGCGCTCAGCCCATCGCTCTTCCTTCGGACCCGGTCTTTTTAACCTATCCTAGCCCGGCATTCGCTCTTGCCTCAGCCATATTTGGTCATAATGCCCGTCTCTCCAACTGTCTCAGCCCACTCGCCCACGCTGATTCACTTGGCTATGCTTACTATCTGTCAGTCTCTGTCTATACATATATATATTTACTACTGTTGATAGACCTATAATGTCTGTCTTTATATATACCGTTCATATCTATAGCTATAGTGTTCGCAATTTTAGTTTATACAGCATTTGACATTATATTATATTGTTCATTACAGTTATAAACTTGACATCGCCGTTTTTTCATAACGCAGTCCCCTCTTCCATCATTACAACAACATTGATTCCTGACAAATGAGACGCCTACAAACAATTCAGAATGCTCTTGCCCGCGCAGTCACTAAAACACCAAAACACCATCATATAACCTCTGTCTTAAAATCACTTCATTGGCTAAAAGTGCCTCAACGCATCCACTGCAAAATTATATCTATCATCTACAACGCCCTTCAAACCTCTCAATCCTCTTACATTCGTCAACTCCTTACAATCTAACCGCCCGGAGCAACTCGCTCATCGTCATATTTTTCTCTATCTCGACCTCCAGTCTCATCGTCTCTGAAATTCTGCAACCGCTCCTTAGGCTATGCTGCACCAGCACTTTGGAACGGACTCCCAAAAGAACTCTGTCAGTTTGATCATCCCCACATCTCAACTCCAAATATAACCTCTCCTCCGCTTTCATTATCCTCTGCTACTTTCCATTCACGACTAAAAACCGAACTCTTCAATGTGTCCTATCCAGAATCTACTCCTGTGCCACCACATGACAACCCTCATCATCGGCTACCACTGTAGCACCATGCTGTCTCCTCGGCTTGACTCCCTGGATTTCGACCCGGCACCGAAAGGAAACGAGAGGATTGGCTATTGCGGACTTGATTTGACATAGCGCCGGTGAATAAGCTGGTCTCCCTGACGTGGCTTTTGTGGGCGCTGAGAAATTTTCGAGGATTTACATTACATTACATTACCCTGTGGCCCGCAAACTCTCACTGTGTTACTAAAGTGGCCCTAGGTATAAAAAAACTTTGGAACCTCGAGCTCTGGCATAAACAAACAACCTTCAATATCAGCATGCACCCATGCTTTCACGTTATTACATTTAAGTCATTAAGTGAGGGCAAAAAACTGGTCCAGTTTGCCCTCACAAATCAGTGTTGGGCACGAGACCAACAACACAAGACCGAGACCAAAACCGAAACTCTTTTTTTTTATAAACAAATCAATTTTTAGGACGCTGAAACGGAATACGACGCTTAAATCATTTATTTTATTGCAGAAGAATAGGCCTACTAATCGCCACTGCTTCTGCGAATCAATTTTTTTGGGATTAAACGCCTGTGGATGGGCTGGTTCCCTCAACATCGCTGGACATGGCGCTATAGAAATATCGAGTAAAACTACGATAACTTAGTTACCCAAGGAATCTGTTAAAAGACTGTTAGTGGAGGAATGGTTACACGTCAAATATCCGTGTACACGTTTTACTCTAGAACATAGATGTCGCCCCAATCTAAATTTTGCTTGTAATTGAACAAAATATGATATTTTGAACCTCCAAAGGCTTTTTTTATTTTCCTGATATAGCCTTGTTATCCGTCAATTTACCTTCATAGCTACAATATAACGAATCAGCTTATTATGCGAAAATGATGTGATTATCCCCAAAGACTTGTGACACGGCATCACAGTGGACTTTACAGTCTTGTACATACTCTATCATTGTTGCTTACTGAACTAAGAATAGAACAGGTCTAGGAAATTCCAGCGGTTTCGTAAACTATCATCGTCAACTTCAAAAAGACAAAGACCTAGTTTAAAACTTAATTGTTAAAAGGTTTTTACGATCAATCGAAAATCGATATTTTTAGCCTTAACTTTGCTTGCACTTGCGCCTTGAGGGAACAAGCATGACAACACGGTCGTGAAATTGGTTAGTCTCTAGATTAAGACATTTCGTGATTGATATCGAACGCCGTAGTGGATAGGTTTTGTCTCTCTGACAAATTGTTGGCATCCGGTATTTCAAAATGTTATTATGATTGATTGGACGACTACTGATAGTTGTTTGTGATTTTACGAGAGTTTTATTCAGAGAAGCGTATATGAAATTTCACGTAGTGTGCTGTGCATCTGCCATAGCACTTACAGAATGCAAACAGCTACTTACTCGTAAGACGAAGGCAACTAAAAATAGAACAGATTATGGTAAAGTCCAGTATATTTTTGTTGCATAAATTCCCATCATCGACTTCATACGCAATTATAGTAACTGTTATACCTAAGACTGTAAGATCTTCAATTAGACACTAACATTTTCGGGTTTGGGTAAAATGCGGATATGACGATGGCCTAACAGGTAAAATGCGGATTGAATCATGCGGATATATGGCGCGGATTAATGGGTAAAACGCGGATGATTGATGGTGCGGATTAAATGATGTAAGAATTGGCTAGGAGAACTATGGAGGCCCAGACTAGTATTGACTAAATTTGTGACATGTTGGCTATTTTGTGCGATGAACAGTAAGATATCGTCGTGTCTTGATTTTAAGTGAAATCTTTACAAATGCAATTGCAAGCGGCCATTATGTTGAAGTCGTACACACTTGCGAATATCGACAAACTTTTGTAGCGCATTTCTGGTATGGTATAGAGGCGAATCTATTTATATGCTAATCGCAAATTCTATTGCTCTCTTCCCCTTCACTCTCACAACTCCAAGGATGTCAGTTTTGTAGTAACTCATTATAATTATTTTTATTGTGCATTCCTTGATTGCTAATAGGCTATCTGATGTTCCTGCAGTGCCTTTACTGGCATTTCAATAAAGTACATACTTATTTTTTTAATAAGCTGGTCTCCTTAATAGAACCTTTGTGGTTGCCTGACAAGTTCTTTGAGATTTATATTACTTCTTGATCAAGAGCTGTGCATGCAGAACTGGCATTTATGATATTATATAGAATCGGCTATAGCATCTGCTGCTTAAGAAACGTTAATTCAAAACAGAGTAAGCATTCACAACAAGCATTTTATTGAGTATTTTAATGTAACAGAGTACTCAATTCAGCTTAGTCATAACTAACTCAGTACAATTATTATTTAAATAGTTAGGTGACAATAATGTGTACAACTGCAACATGGAGTTAACAAAAGAAAGAAAATTTAAAAACCCTGAAATCTAATTATTCTTCATTGTTAGAACAATATGCCCAATGAAGTACTTACATAAGTACTAGCTAGTACAGCACTAACTAATAGACATTTGAGCATGGATTCAGTATTGCATATAGTGAATAACTTTTAAGTAGACAAGGAAGATATAGACAGTACTTCGGTGAAACTTTGGCGGTTTTGCCGGTTTGAATTGAGAAGCATTCTGTGCTACACCTCTGTAGCAAGGCTAAGCCCCGTGGCAATCTGTGCTACAGGTGTAACATTGCTACATGTAGTATTGCTGCCTGTAGCACTGCTACATGTAGCATTGCTGCACCCTGAAGACTATATAAGGGACTGCAGAGTTCAGTCGAGAGTTTTAAGAGAATTGAGTTCAGTTCAGAGAGAGTCCGAGTCTGTCGTTGAGTCAGAGGCGGCTTAGTAGTTAGTAGCGTCATTGGCAGTCTGCTGTCAATTATTTTATTGTGACTATTATTCATTGGCTGTTCGCTGTTGCTGTACTTCACAATCAAGAATATTTGTTGAGCATGGTGTGTGACTTCATCGTTAGCTTAGTGACTTTGATTCTACCATCAGGACAGTCTTAAATCCTGCGCCAGACTGGGTAGGTCCTACCCAGCGGACAATCAAGAAAAAGACGGGGAAAACCTCGGAGCTCGGCCTTCCGAGGTACCAGAAGAAGACGGGAAGGAACTCAAGGTTTTCCCAGGGCATTCGCTCCAACTGCTGCTGCCATGCGACGCCCGGTGTTGGACCAAGGGGGGGTTCGCCATACACTGATACGCTGTAGCGAGGTGAAACGAGGTATGCCACAAAACACTTTTAATGGGCAGGGCAGTCTCGCTCTGAATATGAAAATTAAAATGTATGTAATATAGTTGACCCATAAATATATTGAGGTTACTTGTTCAGTAATCTTAACCAAGTTAGGCTTATGTAATATAGGATAGGGTGATACATATGACCTATTAGATGCTCAGCGTTTTGGAGTAACGCTGTTATATAGGCAGTTATAACCTGCCCCTGACAGATGTCTGCATATAAATTTGTTACAGAAAAAATAATTTTCTAATCATTGTAGAAAGGATCAACTCACCAAAGAACTACTGGTGTAGCACAAGTTTCTGCCTTTTGACCAGGTGACATTCGATTACCTCTGTGGTGATTCAGATTCCTTCCTTTTCTCTTCCGTGCTACATAACTCTGGTCGTGTCCTACTTTGTCTTTTGCTTCCTTGTTAGAGTTGCAGTGTCTTTATTCTAACAAACCTTGATTCACAATAATCACATAGCAGTTAAATATAATCTACTGTTGCAATGACATTTCATGTTCATGGTAACAGACATTTGTCAATAATGGAAGGAACAAAGCATTGAAAGTGTAGATAATGTGTTAACTCGGACACATTACTTTAGTAAAGCAAATTGACAAATTTCACAATACTGTAGTAAAGCCTGCAAAGAAGAATTTAGAGCTAACCACAAGACTAACTACATGAAATTGCATTGTATGTACATAATGCTTATAAGGCACCATTCTTAAACATTAATCAGTAGCACAACCAACACATCTATTTTCGGTCTGCAATGTAGAGATTGAAGGTTAACTTCCATGTACTGGTGACAGTTCATCACAACAAGGAAGCAAAAGACAAAGTAGGACACGACCAGAGTTATGTAGCATGGAAAAGAAAAGGAAGGAATCTGAATCACCACAGAGGTAACTCTCTGGTCAAAAGGCAGAAACTTGTGCTGCACCAGTAGTTCTTTGGTGAGTTGATCCTTTCTACAATGATTAAAAAATTATTTAGTAACATAAAATATTCATTTGTAATTTTATTAATAATTTAAGAAATTTTAACTTTAGAAATTTGGAGGTTATGATTATTTAAATGTCCCTGTTAGATTAACATACCAGTATTCACTATATGTTAATTTATGTATATATATATATATATACATACATATATATATAGTGGCGTATGACGTGAAAAACAATTGCGCTACAAAAGTGTGTAGATATTCTCAAGTGGCCATAATTTGCATAAACATTGCGTCGGTTATTTAACATTAAGTCTGCACAGATTTTCAAAATTCGCAAATAATTAGCGGATGATTTTAGAATTTCGGAAATAGGTGCGTTTGAATGCATATTGTCTGAGGTATGTTGAAGAAAAGCTGTCGTGACGTTTTCGCGTTCGCCCCAGACTTTCATGTCCACCGGCGCCACACTGTTGTCGGAGCATAACTATGGAGGCTTAGACTAGTATTAACTAAATCGGAGGCAATAAACATTACGATTTAATCGTGTCTATATTTTAATATTTACTAAAGAACGTCATTATTGAGCAATGCAAAATAAACCCAAGCTAATTCATGTCTGTCAAGTTGAAACACACATTCCCTTTCACATTCGACGACACATTCGCCAGGAGAGTGATATCCCCAGGCAATAGCCTTTGCATTTAAAAGTTATGTCATCACTTCCACTGCAAAATTAACAGACTTGGCCTACAGGCCTATGCCATTCACACCCCTTACATACCACTAACCCCTCTCCTCAATACACCAAACCGCTTTTTTGTACAATACATAATGTACCCTGTGCCATCGATCAAACTTTGGTATTAAATACACTAATGCCTATGCATTGGAATGGGGCCTAACTTTGACGGCTAAATTAATTGGCTCTGACGGCCTACAGACCTAAGCCATTCACACCACATACACACCAATAACCCCTCTCCTCAGTACACCAAACCGCTTTTTTGTACAATATATAATGTACCCTCTATCATTAACCAAACTTTGCTATTTAATACACTGTAATGCTTATGCATTGGAATAGGGCCTAATTTTGACAGCTAAATTAATGGTCTCTGGCCGCATACAGGCCTAAGCCATTCACACTACATACACACCAATAACCCCTCTACTCAATACACCAAATCGCGTTTTTGTACAATACATAATGTACCCTGTACCATCAACCATGCATTATGTATGGAAAATAGGCTGACTTGACTACTCAAGGATGTGCGTAGAGGGGGAAAACACTGTATATCCTGTCATTTTCCTATTTATAGATCCTTCCATTCACACCATAGATCGTAGATAGCAACAAGAGACAATTTTCTGAGCCTGATGATTTATTGCTCACCATTTCTTGATCGTGATTATTTCACTTGGAATAAAATTATTATAAGTTTTATTACGGTGAGATAAAAGTATGGGTATCGCGCATCGATGACTGGCTAAATAAAGTATCGCACTAGTTTTATTTGGTCGGTATTCCTTGTGTTGTGTGACCAAATAAAACTATCGTGATACGCGCTGCAATACTTTATCGCGATATTAACTGCCCTGTAGATAAACATAATTCTTTTCACCTACACACATAGTATACAGCTTCCATTTGAACGGCATTCTTTTTATCAACAATTTGGTTGCGTTGTTACTTATTATCTTACTGCAATGTAACTATCGGCGCTCTGAGATCATTTAAGGGCGGCCATGTTGTTTACTACAGGAGACTGTATTCTTTGCATTTACCTTGTAAAATATGATTTTTGCGTCGGTAATTATTTATTAATGTATGTTGAACAGTTAACATAAATACTGCATAGAATGGTTTAGTTTATGACTATCAAAGCTGGATGTGATGAATAGAATCATACATAAATTGAAACCAGGGATATGGTCTTGGTCTTGATCTCGAATGTGTCAGTCTTGGTCTCAGACCATCGGTGTTGGTCTAGGTCTTGGTCTCGAATGCATCGGTCTTGGTCTTATATGAACGGTCTTTGGATTGATCTCCGTCTTAAATTAGCGTTCTTGATCATTTGCTGTACTAGAGCAATGTTTTCGATATTTATCAGTTATTTTAGATTATTTGAGACACCGAATGTTTGAGCCCTACGCGATTGTTGTTGATTTATGTCGTGCTGACCATCTGTATATACATGTTATTATGGACAGGAAAAAAAATGCATCTGCAACATAGCCAGCCATTTAAAAATTTGCTTTCACAAATTTCAATGTTTTGGAGCAATCTAATAACTACGTGGTCGCACTGGTCGGCCAAGTGTGGACACTGTTAACCTACAATTCTGAGGTCCGTGGCACAAGTACACCATTCAAACGGAACACTAATTTACTTGTTCAGATGTCTTAAAGTATTTATCTATCATATTTTTAGTGTGATATTCTCAGGCCTAAGCCAAAGGCTGAACCCACAAAGTTCAGAGTGGCCCGTAAAACTGTTTTCTTGACCATTATTAAGATTAGTGTTCTTCAGCAATAAAATTAATGTTTTAAGTGTGCTATTCTGTTTTAGCATCATAATAAATGTTATTGTTTATAAAAAAGTATCGGTCTTGGTCTCAGACGTCTTGGTCTTGAGCCTCTCGGTCTTGGTCTCAGTTTTGGTCTTGAGTTTATGCTCTTGTGCCCAATACTGATAGAAGCTAGATGTGATGAAAAGAATCATACATAAATAGATGCTGGCTGTGATCAAAAATTCCTGCTTAACACATTGCCTGCAGAATCAATTATTGTCCGCACGCGGCAGCCTTATTAGCGGTTATCGGAAATTATTGAGAGCACGCGGCAGCCCTATCGGCAATGAGCAATAATGTGAAAATAACAGTAACTTTTTACTGTTCTTTACTCTACTCTACTCTATAGTAACCTGGCTAAAAGTCTGCAGTTGAATGATAATCCTCATAACACGGCACGACACAGAGTGCAGGCTTAGAAGGACATGTGCGGCAGAAATAATGTGTCTCTTTGCGCTGTCCACGCTTATAGCACGCCACACATCTATGACTTGGTGACTGTTTGTGCCCAGTGTAATACCTGTGCAGAGGTGTATCTTTTCCGCGACGCCATAGCTAACAGACGGCTAGGAAGCGGACGCACGGCTGAGCATACACCAGTGCAGTACACTAAGACTGGCTCTGTGAACAAAAAAGTGTTGATTAGTAATCATGGGAATTTGTAATTAAATATCTAAGGGTCCATTCACGTAATTAGGTACTCAAAGAATTATATGTTAATACCCCTCCCCCTGTGTTTCATGTCTTTCCTTTTTTGATTCCTCCCTCTGCGTATGTACCAATGAGCTTCTCTTAATCCCCATTTTACAAAAGTCAATTGGCTGAAGTCATTAATAAGACATTTGTTTTACTGTAGGCTACTATTTATTTTTGTTAACATCATATTTGCTAAATAAAATTTGTTTACTGTTATGATGAAATAGAATGCTAACAATTCTAAAACTCATTTTCACAGAAGTTTTATTTCTACATTAAATTTATTAAGCAGAAATGTAGTCAGTGTAATTGTAAATACGACAATTTCTAGAGCACCGTCAGTAGCAAGCTACTTCTAGGGTGCTTCTACATAACTGTCATCGCAAATGTAAAAAAAACTAATGCTCGGCATTGCGGGCGGTCATTGCCTAGAAAGTGCAATGTTGACTGTTTTTAAGAGCAGAGAGGATTTTTATCTCCTGAATGGATGCAGGGAGACTGTTCCAGACACATGAGCCAGCAACCCGAAAAGCCCGATTGCCAATTTTGTCTTCGTTTTATCCTAAAAAAATCAGATGATCTAGAAGATCGTAATCGTGACCTGCTGGGTTCGTCTGATAGTGGCCTGATGTGGTCTACTAGATAACGTGGTGCACAGTTATTGAGGCACTTAGACACCAGAGTGCAAAGTTTGAGTTTGATGCGTTCACCTATTCTAAGCCACTGAAGCTCGTCTTGTATCGAAGTTGAAACATGGTCAAACTTTATCAACCTCAGTACCAGACGAGCAGCAGCGTTGATGATACCTGCAACTAAATGATGCTGTGGCAAGCTAGCAAAGGCGACATTGCAGTAATCAATTCGGCTCAGGATAAGGCTTTGTATTAGATGGCGAGTCGCATCGTTTGTGAGAGACTGAGATACAGACCTCAGCTGCCTTAAGATGCCAAAGCAGGTCATCACTCCAGCACAGTGGATGACAAGCCGAACGAAAGTTGTAGTCGCTGGAGCAGAATGTCGTGATCGACTGTATCGAATGCGGCAGACAGATCCAGAAGGGAAAAAGAGAAAGGTTGCCAGAGTCAATCGCAAGAGGGATGTTGGATAGGATATTGGCAAGAGCCGTCTCAGTGGAGTGGAACGCACGGGAGGCCGATTGTCTGTCTGGGAACAGCAGGTTGACATTGAGATAGTTAACAAGTTAACAATATAATAATAATAATAATAAGTTGCCTGGATACAGTCCTTTCCATTATCTTAGACAGAACAGATAGACCTGTTGGAGAAGGGCTGATAGTTTTTTTACATCTGCGGTGTCTAGACCAGGATTTTTTCGCAGTTGGGTGATGGTTGCAACTTTGAAGATGGCTGGGACTCTGCCGGTTGAAGTGGAGCAGTGTACCAGTTGTGTGACAACCAGGGCAATTGTTTGCAACTTAGTTTTAGTTCTGATTTTCATATTTTATTACTTTAGATCTGAATGATCTGAACAGAATTTAATTTTGCTAATAAATTTAAAATCCAGATTGCAGTTTCTTGTTTAAAGGGATATATTCTTTCCATCAGTCTCAAATGTTATTTGTGACCATTCGTTGAAATTTTTATAAAGTGGCGTCCCTTCTAAAAATCATGTTTTTCATCGTCAGACTTTGTCATAACCTCACATTGGCCTATTTATAATATAAATATGCTGACGTGGATGTCTTAATTCGAAATTTTATTTGCATATATATGCATTCTGTTGAGATTCTCTCCTCACCATGTGCACCTGTACTCAACATCTCCTCTGATCACCTCCCCTTGAGTTTGTGTAATTATGTGGATTGGCCATAAGGCTGTAGTGGATTGCTTAATGCTTGTGTTCTTACAAATTATTGGAATCAGTTTTTTAGTAGTTACTATGATTTACTGGGTGACAGCTGATTATGATTGACATTTTTATGAGAATTTCATTTAGAAAACAGATCATGACAGACAATCCCAAAGACATTGAGCCCCTATTTATGTGAACAATATGTCCACCTCAGAGCGCACTCAACTCCTAACTACATCTCATGATGCAACGTACTAAGTAAGTAAGTAATGAAGATGAAAGCTCAATAATTTATCGTAGCGCTCGGAATTACTCAGAGTTGGACAAACAATGGGTCTGAGTATTAATTAAAGATGACTTGTGAAAAATAAATCGGAATTCCAATTGTTTTTTGTTTTGAAGGCAAAAATCAGATTTTTTTTCAATTTACAAAAGGCAATCGCATGTCATTTTTTAAACCACTTTATCACTTTCATAGTGAAAAACTGAAAATTGCAAAAAGAAATGAATTCATGCATTTTTATTTTAAGTTTAATGTTTATCTTGTTTGTTTACCAAGAGAATGATACTTTTTAGATATTCGACACTAGGTACTTGGACTTGTACTCGGTGCTACTTACTCGTTATCAATCAATCAGTCAATCAATCAATCAATGTCAATTTGATATAGCGCCCTTTCAAGGTATCTACTCAGAGGCACTCCCGGTCTGACTATGGTTGAAAAAAAATTGATTTCAATGAACAGTAAAATGCATGCGAGGAATTTCTTGGCAAGAGGACTAGTTCCCCATGGACAGCAGAACAGTCGGTCATTAGTGGTCTCAACGGGCTGACACAACTCCTTGAGGTAAACTGGTGCAGCATCGCAAAAAGGCAACACCAAACATGGGCAGAGACACTGAATGCAATTATATTAAAATGGATGCACTGGAGAAAGGGTAACCAGCGCAGGACATCCCGTATATAGGTAGATACACGATCCGTTTTCGGGATGCTTCCTATGAAGCGTGCAACTGAAAGCAAAACATGTTCCAACTTCCCAATCTGGCTCCAAGGAATGCCAAAAAATATGGAGGAGCAGTAGTCTAGGCGGCTAGTTACAAATGTGTGCACTGAGGTGGCTGCTGCACTGGGAGTGAGAGAGCAAGAAACCACACATAGTTGACGCAGCTGGTAGAAGCAGCTGCGAGTGACGGCATTTACGTGCTTCGTGAAAGTGAGCTCTTGGTTAAGAATGACCCCAAGTTCCGGACAGAGGAGGAAATGGTGAAGAGAGGAAAGCGGGTTGAGAGTGCATCCTGGTCAATTCGAACCAATTGCTGTCTAGTTCCAAGCCATGTAAATTCCGTTTTAGATGGATTTATTCGAAGTCTATTTGTGGACATTCACAAAATCCAAGAGAGTCAGTAGCGGCCTGCATGGATTGGACAGCAGCTAGTGCATCAGACGCCCGGCAATGAACATAGGCCTGAGTGTCATCAGCATAAATTTGATGAAGAATTTCATACGAGGATTGGAGGACTCCTACTTTTGAAGTATATAGGATATACAACAATGGGCCCAATACAGATCCCATGAGGTACAGGAGCCCAGTCAGATCTAGACGATCCAGAAATGACGCAAGAGATGCGTTCACACAAGAACGAACGAGAGGGTTACCTGGGACCTGTCAATGACGGTACCAAAGTCAGAGTTACCTGCTCATAAGCACTCCAAGCCCAGCCACAACTAAAGAAAAAAGTCTTGTGGGACTTATAAAAACCTGACGGTTGGGCTACAAGCAAAGAGCGAAGCCCAAGTGCATATTGAAGGGCCCACAACCGAGAAAGCACGTCGTTGCATAATATCCAGGCACACCTTTGGAACTAGAAGCTGACCCCTCATCACAAAGCTAAGCACCCGACATGCTGCAACGTTGGACACTGGGTGGCAGAGATTGTGCAAGTAAGATGGAGCACAACCAAAAACGCAACGTGAAACCAGAGCTGAAATGCGATATGAAATTCGTTGGGACACAGGCAGCCAATGCTATCTATCTGTCTATGAATTAGATATATAGGACCCCTTCAAGATAACCACCCAGAGGCACTCCTGTTCTTGGCCAGAGCAAAATTAAAAGTCTTGATTTGTTGATGAAATGCATCAGAGGGTGCCTTAGGATAGGAAGGGAGTGAATGACCAAAGAGAGGCCGTTCCACGCTGCGGGAGCAGCAATGGTGAATGCCCTAGACTGCCATGGTTGTTTGAGCAAAAGATACAAAGAGATTATATGTAGTGGCTGTTCAAACGCAAGGATCTGCAACCCGGACATGATGTGACAGGGACAAAGAGAGTTTGCAAGTAAACTGAAATCCAACCCAATAGATTGCTCCAAGCTAAAGACCATAATCTGTAGTGAATTCACTGACAAACAGGGAGCCAATGCATGTAATCAGAAAGGGAGAAAGTTAGAGGGAGCCGATTTGACGACATCCAAGAAGTGACAGCAGCAGAAGCATTTGACATGAGTTGGAGTGCATCTGTTGCCTCTGTAGCAATACATGTGCAATACCTCGTGCATGTAGGCAGAAACGGAAGAATTTAGGAAACCGTCCAATAATGCGAGCAGCCGAGCGAGGAACCCAATTCAACCGCCCCAAAACCACAAGGGAAAGGCCAGCAAGTATAAGGAACAACAATGGTCAACTTGAGCAGTAACGAAGGCATGAACAAGAACCATGTCACTGTGAGTGAGAGAGCGAGAGACCATTCGAAGCAACAGTAACAACTCCGTGCAACTAGGTTTACTTGTTGAGAGAGAGAGTGAGATCAGAGTCAAGAGTAACTCCCAGATCACGGACTGTGAGGGAAAAAGTTATGTGAGGAAAGAGCAGGATAAGATGTGTATGTTATGATCACATAATATTTTGAACATGACTTTTTCTTAAATTGACATTAAAACAATTTAATGTGTGTTGCAAAGAAGAGAAAATCGATACTTTATTGATGTGTGGCCGTGCATTAGTTTGTCTGAAGCCCAAAATTTGTGCAAGCAAATTACATTTATAAATTGATGATGCACCACACTTGTCTGCTTGAATATCATTAGTTTTTCAGTTGATGCACAAGAAATATTGTCAGGTGGACATTACCAATGCACCTTTTGGACCTATTGATCCAGGGCAAATTTGAATGGGTATTTGACATTTGGTATGTAATTTTCAACCAATCAATCAATTTCAATCAATTTGTTTATTTGTAGCCACTATAAACAGCAAAATATAAAGAACATCAATTTTAAAACTAAGGGCTACATAGGGGCTCCAAAAGGGATTGAAATCCTGCTAGGAGGGACGCCCGAGTAACAGAATTACCAACAGAAAAGATAACTGCCATATTAGCATTGTTGCCATTCTAGACAAGCTGGGGGGAAAAATCAGTTCACAGAAACTAAGAGAATTTTTAACTAGTTAACTAACATAACTATTGCGGAGGTGTGGACGGGCGACAAGTGAGGGACCAAAAGCCAGGGTGATACCATCTGCCATGTCACAGCTACATCCAAAGCATACATGTACATTGGGTATACCTGTGTGCTAATACCAAGTTTATGATAAAGTGTAACGACCAGTTTCAAAGCCATTGATGTCACATCAATGGCTACCAATTTAGTGTGGAGTGACCTGCTGCTTGACTCTGCCTTCGATGACATACCGCCTGTCACATTCTTTGAAGTCTTTAATCTTCTCAAAAGCATGGTTCCTAAATCATCAGCATTGGACTTCATACCTACATCACTCATCGTCTCTTGTTCTGATGTATTCTCTCACCTCATTGCACACTTGGCCAACCTATCTTTTGCTGCGAGGTGCTTTCCTTCATGCTTCAAATCTGCTTTAGTCACGCCTTTACTTAAAAAGCCTGACCTTGACACTAGCAATTTGTCTAACTTCAGACCTATCTCCAACCTCAATAACATTTCCAAGATCATTGAACGTCTTTCTCTTATGCGTATCAAGAGACACATTACTTCCTCTCCCAACTTCAGCCCCTATCAGTCAACATATTGCAAAGGCTACTCCACTGAAACTGCTCTTGTCTCTACACTGGATTACATCTTCTCATCTATGGACAATGGTAAAGCCTGCCTCTCTGTGTGTCTTGACCTTAGTTCAGCCTTTGACACTGTAGACCACCAGTTACTCCTTGCAAGATTTGCAAAAAGCTTTGGTGTCTCTGGGACTGCCTTACACTGGTTAGCTTCATACCTGGTTGACCGCAATCAGCAGGTGGGCATTGGATCTGCTCGGTCGGAGCCCATACTTTGCACTGCTGGAGTGCCACAAGGATCTGTCCTCTGCCCTTTATTATTTACAGTCTTTACTTCCCCAATCAGTCGTATAGCTAAACACTTTGGAATTCAATTACAACAGTATGCAGATGATACTCAGCTCCATATTGCTCTGTCACACACTGATCAGTCTGGTAAACTAAAACTGGAAGAATGCCTCTCATCCATATATGCATGGTTCTGTTTCAATGGTTTGGCCATAAACCCAGACAAGTCTGAAGCAATTGTATTTGGCTCATGTCAACGCCTGCGTTCTTTCTCTATGCTCTCTAGCATTGAACTGGCAGGCACTGCTGTGCCGCTTTCAGACTCTGTCAAAACACGTGGGGTTACCCTCGACAGCATGCTCACATTTCGACCTCACATAACAAGCCTTTGTAAATCTTGTTTCTACTACATCAGGGCAATACGTCACATAAGGTCGGCTCTAACTCAAAATATGTCTAAAACTATAGCCTACTCACTTGTCTCCTCTCGCCTCGATTATGCTAATTCACTTTTTGTCGGTCTCTCAGACCTTGAACTCAAAAGGCTTCAACGTATCCAAGATACGTTAGTTCGAGTAGTGCTACGTGTTCCACTACGAACATGCTCCTCTGCCCTACTCCACCAGCTGCATTGGCTCCCTGTTGAATTCAGAATCAAATTTAAGTTAGCTTGTTTGACCTACAAAGCCATCATCACCAGTACACCTACCTATATTCATACTCTACTAACTCCTTACATTCCTCCTCGTTGCTTACGATCATCAAGTACAGGTCTTTTAGTTGAACCACAATGCAGAACAGTTATGGGCTCTCGTGCATTTCATGTCTCTGCTCCTAGGGAATGGAATCGACTGCCACTCTCTCTTCGTAGCTCAAATTCACTTCCTTCCTTCACAAAGCGACTCAAAACTCACTATTTCTCTTTGGCTTTCAAGGATTTGGAAATCTAATTGCATCTTCTCCTGGCGACTGACTATCCGCGCCTCAGATTCACATTTAGGTGTGACCTTGTGCACGTTAAAAATTTATTAATAATTATAATAATATCAATAGACGGGTGTAATTGAAATGGTGACGTTTTGTAATGTCACCATTTTCGGAAACTGTAACTGAAGTATAAAATGATGCTACCAACACCACTCAGTGTAGGGATTATAAAATCAGAGATAATGAATTTAATAATTTATGATTTCAGTTTATTTCAGAAAATATTTCAACTGATTTCTAAAATCACGAATTGTAGCAAAGGACGCTGTTTTACAGTTCGTTTCTTCTTTATAACCACAATGGCTGCTACCCATGAGAACAAGGACTGGAAACAACTTGTAACTGATGATTGCTTCATTGGAAAAGGCGCATTTGGTGATGTCTTTGGTCCATTTGTGTGGGATAATAAGACTTGTGTAATTAAGAAACGATTGTTTACCTCAGAAGATGATTGTAAAAAGGAACAAGAAGCAAATAATGAAAAAAGTGCGTGTGTTAAGTGGATGTCACTGCAACACGTTAATTTAATAACCGTTTATGACGTTTGCTTGGAGCCACTTGCTCATTACATACTGATGGAATATGGTAGAAGCGGATCTTTGAGGAAAGTTTTGAATAAGTGTTCATCTGCTCTTCCGTTGCATATTATAACGAACTGGAGTATTCAGATTGCGCAAGGCATGGCGTATCTTCATGAAAAGAACATTCTTCACAGAGACCTCAAATCGCTTAATGGTGATTTTTAATGCTTTGTGTGTCTTCTGTGTGCATATTTGCATGCAGCTGAACATTTCTAATGCAGCCTATGAATTTCTTAGTGACAATTCTTGATTGTTTCCCTGCCTTGAACGTTCAGCCTATGACACTGTTGGGTTTCGCATTGTTCAGGTTGTCCTATATATGCTGTCACTATAATTTACGGTTTTCATATTGTAATTGCAATCAAAGTTTATGATATCTTTTCTACTCACACAACACTTGTCCATTGCAATGAACCACCCAAAGCATTTCGTGTCTTGTGCTGTTGAATGACAACAGGTTCTGCCAATCCATATAACGACAAACTGCAGCTTTCTTCTAGTGGTTTTATAAAGTTTTATGTCGTGAAGAAAGAAGAAGAGAGCAGTCCCCTATGTGTGCCCAAGACGTAGCCATGGGTGTTAAGCATTAGCGACTCAGCAAGGCAGTAGCTAAATAGTTTTCATGTTGATCAGTGGTGTCCAACCTTTTTTGACTTAGGGCTACTTTTATTTAGTTAGAGGACATGATTGGCCACAAGGTTAACAGAATTATTTCAAATTTTAACAGATTTTTTGTTTAGAATAGAATCAAATTTTGGAATTCAATTACAACTGTATGCAGATGATACTCAGCTCCATATTGCTCTGTCACACACTGATCAGTCTGGTAAACTAAAACTGGAAGAATGCCTCTCATCCATATATGCATGGTTCTGTTTCAATGGTTTGGCCATAAACCCAGACAAGTCTGAAGCAATTGTATTTGGCTCATGTCAACGCCTGCGTTCTTTCTCTATGCTCTCTAGCATTGAACTGGCAGGCACTGCTGTGTCGCTTTCAGACTCTGTCAAAACACGTGGGGTTACCCTCGACAGCATGCTCACATTTCGACCTCACATAACAAGCCTTTGTAAATCTTGTTTCTACTACATCAGGGCAATACGTCACATAAGGTCGGCTCTAACTCAAAATATGTCTAAAACTATAGCCTACTCACTTGTCTCCTCTCGCCTCGATTATGCTAATTCACTTTTTGTCGGTCTCTCAGACCTTGAACTCAAAAGGCTTCAACGTATCCAAGATACGTTAGTTCGAGTAGTGCTACGTGTTCCACTACGAACATGCTCCTCTGCCCTACTCCACCAGCTGCATTGGCTCCCTGTTGAATTCAGAATCAAATTTAAGTTAGCTTGTTTGACCTACAAAGCCATCATCACCAGTACACCTACCTATATTCATACTCTACTAACTCCTTACATTCCTCCTCGTTGCTTACGATCATCAAGTACAGGTCTTTTAGTTGAACCACAATGCAGAACAGTTATGGGCTCTCGTGCATTTCATGTCTCTGCTCCTAGGGAATGGAATCGACTGCCACTCTCTCTTCGTAGCTCAAATTCACTTCCTTCCTTCACAAAGCGACTCAAAACTCACTATTTCTCTTTGGCTTTCAAGGATTTGGAAATCTAATTGCATCTTCTCCTGGCGACTGACTATCCGCGCCTCAGATTCACATTTAGGCGTGACCTTGTGCGCGTTACAAATTTATTAATAATAGTAATAATAATAATAAATTGAACATCCTGTTAAATCATTTTAGATTATTAATGTTTATTTGAAAGTTTAATCACTGTTTACATTAATAATGAAAATGCCATTTTTAGTGTTGAATATTGTTTGTAAGTTTTTCAATGTCCGGTTGAAGATTAGTTAGACACTAAAAGCGAATTATAGTAGGCTAAGCCGCTAATCTTATCTTTCATTTAACTAATTTAATGTAGGCCTATACTTGTGTTAGACATGGACCAAATACACTAGGGGTTCTTTCACAAGAAGGAATACTTAAGTATTAGCGGCTGCTTGCTGGCATAGACTAATTTCTTGTCTAGAGATGTACTAAAACATAGATTATTGTCATAATTGAACTACAATAGTACATTTGATGTTACTTATAAACGTCAAAAAAATATAATAGTTTATAATAGAAAATAATTATTCTATCAAATATCCATTTTTTGCATGTATATTTTTTTAATCTTTGATTGGTCGAGGGCCACTTTTTGATGCCTGGCGGGCCACTTTTTTCCCACGGGCCACAGGTTGGGAATCGCTGATGTAGATGTGTAGAACTTCAGCATAGATTAGGAAATTACTTAACAATTTAGATGCATACCAGCAAATCAGTTGTGAATTAAGCCACGAAATAATCTATGTACAGCGGTAGAGTATGACGCTGTCAAATGGGTCAACTGCAGAAAATGATTTACAAGCAAAGAAGCAGTTGACCACTGTGAAATTTTCACCAATGACATTTCTGTGTCTGCAATAAAAAGTTATATGTGCAAGTTCATGAAAATCATAGCCTACAAATCTGTTAAAATTTTTGTATTTCGTAAAACTAGAGCTGTACCGATATCACTTTGTGCCGATTATGCCGATACAGGGTATTGCCGATTATTGAAATTACTGATACCGGTTATAGATGCCGATACCGATTATTGATCATTTCATTTTGTTTTCCAAGATGTCTGGTTACATAAGATTGGCCTACTGCTACTGCCTACTATTGTAGCACATATATATACGACTTTTTACTGCTTGCGTTAGCCATAATAATGGTTAGTGGTTTACTTTCAATGTTAGAAATAGGCAAGAAAAATGCTAGTTATGCATTACGAAATATAATAAACAATTATGCCTCTTCTTCTCTTTTGTAAGCAACTGATCTTCGCAGGTGAACCAACTAGGCCTAAAATGGTATGGGTACACGCAAAAGACATTCTCTGCCGCACCATGTGAAATTAAACCTTGAACTATTATGATTTCAACGTCACTGGTAGCAAATTCAGACATGCGATCACTTTCTATCTCTAACCAACATGCTGAGGCACCCGACATTCGCCCAGGTTGAGACTGGTTTTTGATCCTAGAGAGAAGGAAGCTGGCAGCTGTAGGCTTTACTAACCCTCCTACTGGGTGTTCGAGGTGTTGCCCGAGTGAATGGCAAAGGTTTCGAGTTGATAGGTTTAAAAGTGTGCAAAGTACATACCGACCTCAGTGACTGTGCAGACGTATATCTCCCACACCGTCCATTCATTCCCCAAGCGAACTGCGGTTTAGAGTCAATAGCTGTAAAAGTGTGCAAATTAGTACAAAGTACATGCCCCCTGAGCAACTGTGCAAACGTATATTTTCCAAACCATCCATTCATTCCCCGGGCGAACGGCGATTGTTTAGTCAATATCTGTATATGTGTTTAGATGCATACAAAGTACATACCGACCTGAGCGACTGTGCAAACGTATATCTCCCAAACCGTCCATTCATTCCCTGAGCGAACGGCGAAGGTTTAGAGTCAATAGCTGTAAAAGTGTGCAAATGCGTACCAGGTACAAACCCACCTGACCGTACAAACGTATATCTCCTGAACGAAAAGTTGTGGCAGAGAGATATCACATGCAGGTGTTTCGGCGAGATGCTACTAGCGACTGAGAAGGAAACTTTTCTCTGGGTCCTGAGACAGGTTTTTGGCCCTGGAGGCCAGGAAGAAGGTCGGTGGCGGTTTTTACGAACCCCTCGACTGTGTGTGTCCGGTGTTCCTCGAAGGTTTCGAGCGAATAGCTCTAAAACTGTGCTAATGCTTCGCTGGACAAAGACAGACAGAATTCTCTCTTTATTGATATATATTAATATAATATATGTGCTATTCCCTTCGCCACACAAGCCACAGTTACGACCTCTCACTTTGGTCTACTAGAGCCTCAACAAGGTGCCACCAGTGGCCAGTTAGTAGCCAAGAGAGGCAATATACACGTAGCTGCTCAGGGTAATTAAGCGGGTGCAAAGCCTTTCATTAGCGCTGCGATCGAGAGGCGGAGGGATAGGGGGAAATTATCAATTTATAGGCTTGAGAAAATAATGGGACAGTCATCATTTTGCCCTTAAAGACTGAAAATAATACCATAAAATAAAAAATAGAATTTTAATATCGGCGCAGATATAGTAGTGAGAGTAGTGAGCCATCAATTGATGATCAAGCTGCAACAGAGCTCTGTTGCATAGTTCCAGGCAAATCTGTTAAGTTTTATAGGGGTTTAGGCTAAGTTTCATTGCCTTCATCTTACGTATGCATGTGTATACATTTACATGCATGGTAGGTTGGCCCGAAAAAAATTGTTCCCCATTTTTCATCGCACACCTTCTAGTTTATGTGAATTGGTGTAAGAAGTGTTCAGTGAAATTTTTATGTCAATCTAATAACAGGAAGTGGTCCCCCACAGCCCCCTAAAAGATACATGGGAAATGCATATGAAAATATTTGGCAATAAGATATCTCTCCAATCTTTTACGGCTCATAACTTTTTTCCTATCAAACAGTTTGTGTTGAAATTTGCACAAAACATTATGTTAAAAACAACTTGCTGTAGAATAAGCCTGTATGCTTGGGCTGGTAGTCTTTCTAGTTTTTCATATTCAACAGAAATCGGAAAAATTGGGAAGGCCATATTTCCGACTAGTTAATTTACCATCCGTTAGCAAAACTAAAACTGAACTGATATGAACAATTGAAAAAAAATTTGGTCTTAAATACCTTAAATCAGCGTTTCCCAATATTTTTTGGCCACAGAACCCTTTTGATCTAAAAAATGTTTTGCAGAAGCCCGTTCAAAACCAGGTACAACGCTTGAGCAAGTAGATATTATCAAATTTAGGCCTAGATTAATAATAGGCCTGACAAATGTCGATGACAATGATATAAGTCCATATAAATTCTCTTTCGGTTAAATCTTATTTTTGCGTCGTCAATTATTGCCGTTGTTTGAAACATGATTTTAACAAAGATTCCTGCATTAATCAAAACTGGATTGATGAAAAGAATTATGTTTAAGTGTTTATGTTTATGTTTATCTGAATTGATGACAATATTTGTGTTTAATTCGGAGCTGGATTGATGAAAAATTGCATGTTTCACTGGGCCCAAGAATAACGTAAAGAATTCTGCATTACACGAACTTGGATTGATGTTGGAATTTCTGCTTAAATGGATGCGAAAATGATGAAGGGATTTCCACCGAAATGGAAGCGAGAATAACGGGACAGGTTCCACATCAAATAAAATTCTCATTTTTTTCCAGCTTCTATTTGCGCATGATTATTTTCTGCATTGCATCCTTTCATCATTGCATAAGGAGGACATCTTTTCGTCAATCCAACTTCCATCTGAGCACTATTTTACATCATTCTGGCTTCCATTTCAGCATGGTTCTTTTCATCAGTCCAGCTCCCTGTTAAACGGAAATTATTCTCCATGTGAAATCAGGTTAAGCCTCTTTAGCATCGGTAGTAGAAGCGAGATTGGTGAAAAGAAATCCGTTTAAATGTGAGCTAGGTTGATAAAACATTTTCTGTTTGACGCTATTTATTAACATGGGTAATTTACGATGCTAAAATAAGATTTTACCTCTCTTCCATATCAAGTTATATGCAGATGTTAAGCAAAATTCTCCTATGGAATATTCGTGTAATTTATTTTAAATTGTTTTGAGATTATTCTTAACGAACTTATGAAGTAAACCGCATCACAATATAGGCAAAAATATGCTCCAAGTTTTTGAATGTTTATGTGTAGGGCTACTATGCTTTTGCTTCTTCTACTGGCAAAGTCTGTTAATGTTTAACTAAAAAAAATTAAAAATGCTACTATAATATTATTTCACAAAACACTTTTGTTAAAAACTTAATCTCTCTAAATAAAAAACACCAACTTTTATCTGGCATATCACTACGTCATATCCGTAGTAGTCAATCTGTTTAACTGCTTGCGTGCCTTACAACATTGCATCTTACTACATATTGATATTGCCAGTTTGCAATCTAGAACATTCATTTGTAATAGAAGACATTATAAATTTTATAAAGTGACCTATATAGCAGCTTCAAAAAAAAAATCTGTTCACACTGGAAGTTTTCCACGGAACCCATGTCGTCACCTCACAGAACCCTAGGGTTCCGCAAAACACAGTTTGGGAAACGCTGCCTTAAATCAGTATCTACCTTCTAAGTGAAATAAGTATCAGAACTCTAAAAACAATGCAATGGAGTCAGGCCCTCTGATACAGTGCCCATGACTAAAAGGCTCAAGCTAATTGTCAAGCAGGGTGACAGAATAAAATGGTTTTGGGTAAAAAAACTGGCACATATATGATGGTGTTATGCTTAAAGAGAAAGATGGATCGATGTCAATGTTGGATTTATGCTTAAAGAGAAAGCTGGATCGATGTCAATGTTGAATTTATCTTTTACATATAATTATAAATTATACTTCTTTTGAGGTCAATCCATTATCAAGATAAGCTGAATTTATTTTAGATAAAATTATACTTTCTCAGGTCCATCTGTTATGAAGATAAGCCGAATTTCTAGCCAGGAGACAGTTTAGGTGTGCTGAATCCACAGTTGAAGATGTATCATTTAGTCAACCATCAACTCAAGCAGGAGATTATAATGCCTGTCCCTTTGATGGCTGTTGGAGGTTGGTTCCATATGTTCTACATCCAAAGATCATGATGATATTCAAGTGAATATCATTCATCCACATGAGCGGCTATTATTAACTGTACTTTAACAACTGGTATAATTCCTGAAGCTCTCAAAATTGCTAAAATCATCCCGATATATAAACGGGGTCCTAGGGATGACGTTAAAAACTACAGGCCTATCTCTGTCTTACCGTTTTTTACCAAACTACTTGTAAAAACAATGTATATAAAACTATGACTTTATTATAAATCAAAATATACTTTGCGCAACTCAGCATGGCTTTCAGTCCGGATATTCAACTGCTATGTCTTTAGTTAATCTTCAGGATAATATCTCTAAAGCGATTGATAATAATGAATATCCCATAGGCATTTTCATTGATATCGCCAAAGCTTTTGACACTGTCGACCATAAACTCCTCCTGTTAAGAATGGAAAATATAGGAATTTGCGGATTGGCTCTGAACTGGTTTCATAGCTACCTTCACAAGGCACCAGCAAGTGTTCTGCAACAGCCTGTTATCATCCTTAAAACTTGTATGGTATGGTGTTCCCCAAGGTTCAATTTTAGGTCCCCTCCTCTTCTTAATTTTTATTAATGACTTTTTAACGAATGCTTCATCTCTGCTTCACTTCCTTCTTTTTGCCGATGATATCAATATTTTTGCCTCGCATAAATCCTATGATGTTTTGTTTGAACAGTTTCCTCATGCACTTTTTCTCAAATGCTTGTATACGTTTCTCTTCTTCTTTCTTTATTGTCCACACCTCACAACCATACGCTGCTACTGGCCAAGCCAAGGCCTTCATGAGTCGCAGTTTGGTTTTAGTACTGACTGATTTATTCTTCCAGATGCTTACCAACTTAAACATGACTGACATTCCCATATCATATGAGGTATTCCCATACCATATGAGGTAAAATCAAGATTAGCTGCTAATCTTGATTTTACCTCAATCGCGCAGTCCCCGTCCTTCGTTACTCTGTTCCCCAAGTATGTAAATGAGTCCACTTGTTCCAGTTTGTATTCGTCCACCTTGATCAAAATTGCATCATTGCTATTTTTCATTACTTTTGTCTTTACTACGTTAATCAGCATACTGTATTCTTTTGCTGATATCTCAACACGTTGCTCCAAGTCCTGTAAATCCTCTGGTGAAGTGGCCAGTAGCATGATGTCATCAGCTTATCTAAGGTTATTTATGGTCTTTCCTCCAATCCTGAATCCCTTGTGCTAACCTAGTAGTGCTTTTCGCATTACCTGCTCTGCCAGAATGTTAAACAGGCTTGGTGATAAATTACATCCCTTGTCGGACTCTTTTCTTGATACTAAACCATGTCGACATAATTCCGTCTGTCTTTACAGTAGCTCATTGCTGTTTGTAGAGATTTCACAATAGCTGAATGAGGTGGGGTGGGAAACCCATCTCCATCATGGTTATCCATAGTTGATCGTGTTAAATCATGTCAAAAGCTTTTGTAAAGTCAATGAAGCAGAGGTACAGTGAATGTTTCCTTTCTCGAAGATGATTCTTAAGTTCACAATTTGATCTTGCGTACCTCTTCTTGGCCTAAAGCGAGCCTGTTCTTCAGCGATCTCTGTTCCAGCTTCGTCTGGATGCGTTCCAGTATCACTCGTAAAAAAATCTTACTGGCATGTGAGACTAGCGCAATTGTTACGTGATTACCACAGTGAACTAGATTTCCTTTCTTCGGCAGTGGAATAAAAATTGACTGTGACCATTCTTCTGGCCAATTCCCGGTCTCCCTTACATTCACATATATCTCATGTAGTTTTGTCTGAGTCATTTCTCCACCTAATCTAAACAGCTCAGCAGCTACACCATCTGGGCCTGGGGACTTCCGCATAGCTGCTTTCAATATGGCTCGTTTTATCTCTTCTTTTAGTGGCGGTGGTTCCTTTTCTTGTATTTCGATTTTTATGTCTTTTCCTCATTTTCATTGCTGTAGAGTCCTTTGCAATATTCTTTCCATCTTTGGTTTACTTTTTCCGGTTCAACAACTTTTTTGTTGTTGTTGTCATTGATGGCTGTGGTTTCGAGGCTTGAATGAGCCAGTGAGCTTCTTCACCATTTGGAATACAGGTCTGGTGTTACCTTTCCTTTCGTTCTCCTCCAGCTCGTTGCATAATGTCTCCAATTGCGGCTGCTTGTCTTTTCGTAACATCCGTTGAACCTCATTTCATAGAATTTTGTACTCTTGTGGAGACTTTGTTTTTGCATCTCTTTTCTTTCTTATTAATTCAAAGGTGTCACTGGAGATCCAATTCTTTCACTTGTCGCAGTTCTTCAGTAGTGTTGTTTTGGCGGCACTCAGAGTGATCCTTTTAAGTTGTTGCCATAGTTCATCTGGTGTGTGTGGTTGGGCAATTCCCTCAAGTGCTTCGAATCTGTTAGTTATTTCAACTTGGTATTGCTGTTCTATCTGATTGTTTCTGAGTTTGCGAAGTCTAGGAGAAGAGGTTTGATGGTTCGTTTCTTTTTGAATCTAAAATGCATTGTCAGTATTACTAGATTGTGGTCTGAGTCACAATCTGGACCGAGGCATATGCGGCCGTTATTCATCGATTGTTTCCAATGTGTATTAATCAGGATGTAGTCGATTTGCGATCCGGTGTTTCTATCTGGGCTTCTCCAAGTATATCTATGTCTATTGTGCAGTCGAGAAAACGTATTGGTGATTGTGTTGTGTGCAGAAATCCACCAAAGTTTGTCCTCTGTTGTTTCTTTTTCTGTGCCCATATTTTCTGAGAACATCGGTTTCCAATGCACCCTCGCCGACTGTAGCATTAAAATCTTCTGTAATCAATAATATGTTTCGTTTGGGGGTCTCTGCAATGACCTGATTTTTAACTCTGTGTAGAATTGATTGATTTCTTCATCTGGCTTGTCTGCTGTTGGTGCATAGCATCGTATCACTGTCACGTTTCTTGGTCTAGATGAAACTGTGGCTGTCATTACTCTGTTGCTCACTGGATTGTAAGATATTAGACTAGAGGCAACATTCTTGTTCATCCAGATGGCT
Source organism: Bimastos eiseni (assembly GCA_959347315.1). Taxonomy (NCBI): domain Eukaryota; kingdom Metazoa; phylum Annelida; class Clitellata; order Crassiclitellata; family Lumbricidae; genus Bimastos; species Bimastos eiseni. The sequence continues at coordinate 753,370 of OY365810.1, read as the reverse complement.
ACTCCATGGTGTTCCCTGTTTGTCTTACCTGAGGAGAGCACTGTGTGTCCATTTAGTGTCTTGAAGTGGCCATTGTCTGACCATTTGGTTTCTGATAACCTGCATATGGAGATGTTTACCGTAATCTTGGGCCTTTTTATCATGGGCGACTTCCGAGCCAGTGTAGTTTCTATATTCTCTTCCATTAATACTCTGTGGTGGAGGGTGTCTATTTATTCACTGGTTTCTTGCTGGTTTCGCAGTTGCTTTACCGTTGTGCCAGGTTGGACCCGGTATGCGCCAAATCATAAGCTCGGTGGCTGCCGTTGGGCGCATTGTGCTTCTCATCTGCCAGCTACTGATAAGAACCGCGCTACTGCCCTTCTAGGTTTTCAGGTTATCCCATAACCGGTTGCAGTTTTACGTTGTGCCCATGAGTAAGAGAAATAATTTTGAATATTGGATGTAAACAACTTCATGTTAAAACGACAAATGTCGGTGTCTTTGTTCGTTGCTAAGCAACATGCATTGCGACATCTTACGATGTTAACTGATATACCGTTGTGGATTATAAATTTATTAATTTCGCTTTCCAGTTTTACAATTCAAACGTTTAACTTACAATTATGCAAAATTCCGAACAAAAAGCTGAAAAATAAATAGATATTCCAGGTCTTGATATCGAGAGAAAACGAATGGTATAATAACCGTGTTCTGATGAGCTCAAGTTATTTCTTAATACTTTAAAATTTAGCAGATGTTAATCAATCGACAGAGCACAGCTCACACATATTTAAAATTATTTTATTAAAACAAGTAAGCTGGTGAAATATACCTTAATGGAAACGGGATTGACGAAAAGAAACACACCTAAAAGGAGACAGGATTGACGGAAAGAAGTACACCTAAATGGAAGCGGGATTGATGAAACAAATATGCCTAAATGGAAGCGGGACTGATTAAAAAATACCTAAATAGAAGCAGGATTGTTGAAAAGAAATATACTTAAATGGAAGCAGGATCGACAATTCCCACTGCCAAATGGTGTGTATTATCTCTGTTTCTATTATTGTTTTATAAACTTTTGCGATTATGTCTTATGGCCATTTGTCGGGGTATTTCTAGGTGTTTCCACGCTTTTGTCTGTGCGCTTATGTCCTGTGCGCTTTTGTTATGGCACTCATACAGGTTGGTTTGATTATTTTGTGAATGATTATTCATGTACAGATTCTTTTACTTAAGGCCTTCTCATAGGAGTTGCATGACTGAGTGATGCATAATCAGATTCAGATTAATTGAGAAAGAAGTTCATGTTCAGCACAGGGTAGGAAAAGCAATTTCTATTTGTGCATTTATTTTTATGTTTTAGTCATAATAATGGAAGAGGATGCTTCCACTAATCCAAATAGAAAGACACTGAAGATAATAGATTTTGATCAGATGCGTGAATCTCACCATACAACTGTTATGACAAAGGTTGGGTCATTTGCTTGGATGGCTCCAGAAGTTCTTAGATCAGCACAATTTTCTAAAGGCAGTGATGTCTGGAGGTCAGTAAACTGGGTTATACTATCCTTCTGATCCGTGACGGTTCTTTTTTTCATCCACCAAACACGAACATTAAATAACACTACTATGGTCCATAACTATGGATATATTTTTCAATTTCTTTGTAATGTAAGATAAGTTAATTTCACATTTAATGCAGCTATAAACTCAATTGACATTGTACCTCTGAGATTATTTTTTTATGGGTTTGAATATTACTTTGCTTGGTGAAAGCACAAACACCTCATGTGTGGAATAGGGTGTCCACATTTCTTTTCTGCCATTCTTGGACACCACAGTGTCACGATCCTTCTGATCCGTGACGGTTCTTTTTCTCATCCACCAAACACGAACAACGATGCTTCTTGATGTTTAAAGAATATATTAATATCTTAGATACAACTATCTACATGTAGCATTAGATTTTAACTAGGCAGAGGTCGACTTGGTTTTCGAAGATCGTAACGTCCTACGCCCTGTTATTGATGGCTTTCCTGACGTCTTTCCAAGTCCCAAATGCTCTATCCTGTAGCCCCTCTTTGCTACAACTGATAAACATTGTCCTCCGCCATCGCTCATGCGATGCGGACCTACGACCCTGCTGTCCCATTGGTCCACCTAGACCCTCAATTGCCCACCCCTTGATGCTGATTGGATGAAATGCCCCTCTGCAACTAAAGTTCGTGTTACTTTTAGTATATTGTTAAAGGCATTTTAGAGAGATTAAAGAGTTATTAACGTCAAAAGGAGTTCATAGGCCTCCGGGGATTAAATCCCTGCTCAGCCGTGGTCCGTTAACAACGTAGCATCTCTTTTACCCCTGCCCTGGGTTCATTGGGCGTCGGAACCAGTTGAGACCGGTTTCTTCGGTCTCATATTACCGATCGCTGCCCTAGGGGCTGGAGGATTCTAAACGTCTCTAAAGTGACCACCATCCCTGGACGAATAGCTGAGGGATTAGATTCAGCCTTGTCTTCGTGGCGATTTGCATGGATGACCTTGTCGCTCCTTAAGTGTCCCTAGAGAGTCTCTGAAAGCGGATAAGGCAGATGCCCCCGCCGTCCTCCCTCCATTTCGTCATTAACCGTCCTCCACGTAGACTCTTGAGTTCCGATGCATTTCTTTAGCGCCTTTGCAAAAGCTAAAGTTGTGACACACAGTACTTTTAATCAAAGTCAAATTCAATTTGGAGTTGGCTCATTGGGAGGAGTGCTATACATGCACAATGCCTCACTTCAGATATATTTATAAGATTTCATACCAAAATCAAGCATTTTATTTGTAGCTTTCTGATATGAAACTGTAGCTTCATGAAATAAAATGCCAAATGCTAATTTTCAAAATCTAAGCCCATGATCGCAGAGTGCAGCACAATGACACCATGTTTTAGGCGATGACATACATGAGCATTTTTACATAGTGGTCAAATTTTACATAGATGTACAAAACTGCTTTCACCTAATTATGCCCTCCATTGTCTCCATTGTCCACTCATATCTCAATTACTGTAATTCTCTTTTTTCTACCTCTAAGCAGCACAACACAATTGTCATCAACATATCCATAACTCACTAACCCGAGCTGTCCAGAACGCCCAAACATCACATCACCCCATCCTCAAATTACTCCTTTCTCTAAAAATCCCAGAGTGATTCCACTTCAAAGTCCTATCACAACCTCTTGTACACGGCAATACTCCTATTTCAGACATCTTTGCGATCTATTCACCATCCAGTCAACCTGCTCTATCTGATCACTCTCCTGTCTCAGTCTGTCTTGACTGCTGGTCACTTCTCATCTGAAGTTATCCAACTTATCTAGATTTTAAGTTATCTCCATGTCCCTTGTTACATTCAGTTGGTGATTTCACTACATTCTCTACTCATGACTTCTCTTTTTCAGATTGCATGTCCACCATAGGCTGTGTCTCTTTTGTGAACCAATCTTAAGGGTATGGATTTTGTGCACCATTATTTGATTTTGAGTGTCGTATATTGTCACTACAGAAGTCAAACATTGAGGATAATAATTAATTAATAACATATGCGTAACCATCTATATATTAAGATCTCTGACAGACAAGTAAAGTCTAGGTAATCTTTAAGAAAAGACGATATTTAATGACAAAGTAATATACAACCTGAACAACATGTGCAGAGAAACGACAAGACACAGCGATAACGTTGTTCCATGCCGCCTGAGGCCAACCGCACGGTTGGCCTCAGGCGGCATGGAACAACGAGATATAGCTGATGTCAAGCAAGGCATTCGCCACAGCTTCTTAACTAATACAGCTTGAGACTAAGACCTTCATAAATACCTTCATAAATAAAGGCAGCAGCAACGACGAGCTGAACACGACTTGCCAAGAGAAATCCGGTTCCAGCTCTGAGAGATTCCTCTAACGCCTTCTGATATAGTCAGTCGAACACATACGATTCTAGCTGTACACTATGTGAACTTGCCACTCCTCCTATTAAGCCAAGGTCCTGCAGGTGCTTATGCTAGCCACTATTATATAAAGCATTCACATACGACGTTATGCGAACATGCACTATAAATTAGAGCTGTGCCGATTAATCGGCCGGCCGATTTATGGGGCCGATTATAGAGATATCGGCAATATCGGAAATCGGCAAGATAATCGGCGCCGATATTAAAAATTTTTTTTTTATTTAATAATATTATTTTCAGTCTATAAAAGCAAAATGACGACAGCCACATCACTGTATCACTGGGTTAGTGAAGGACGGCATTTCGTTCCGTTCCCATATTGTGTCGTCGAGCCAATGGCTTATTTAGACCAGTGGTGAGACCACCCAACTGTACTAGTATAGACTGTGGGAATGTGTCAACATAGGTCTTGTGCAGAGTGAGTCATAGTACCTGCTTATGGGCGAAGGAATGGCTGGCCAATTCAAGCCAAGGAGCGGCAGGCCAATTCAACAGAGGAACCGATGAATGTACATCTTGGAGGCATGCCAAATGAATACATGCTAGTTGCCAATCAGATCTCCCCAACACTTGTCAGTGGCCTGAGAGGCTGAGACTAGATAGGAGAGCCGTGACTTTTATTACCCTGGGCACAGTTCGTCGGCGGGCGGAGTGTCTAATCTGTGTTGCCTGCCTAGGATTAGTAGCCAACTACATGCATACGTCTCTTACGGGGGAAGTGTTTGCTTGCATCAACAATAGGCAGTAGCAGTATGTCTATATTTTGGAACCAGACATCTTGGGAAACACAAAGAAATAATCGGCAAAATAATCGACTAAATAATCGGGTATTGGCAAATGAATAATCGGCAATAATCAGTATCGGCATAATCGGCAATTACTGCTATTGGTACAGCTCTACTATAAATATCTGTAGCCTAGTTCATGCTATATCGACGACAGACCACGAGTTTTAAAGACACGTGTACTACAGTTCTATATCGGAGCCAGGCTACGAGTTCTCCATACACGCGTACCGTGTCCAAACAATATATAAGACTAGGATTCTGTCTGTTTGTCTGTCTGTCTGTTTGTCTGTCTATCTGTTTGTCTGTCTGTCTGTTTGTCTGTCTGTCTGTCTGTCTGTTTGTCTGTCTGTCTGTGTGTCCTTGGCAGTCGATGCATTTGCACAGTTTTATAGCAATTCATTCCAAACCTACACTGTTGGCTCGGAGAACAGTTGATACGCGCAGTCCAGAGGTGCCTGAATCCCGCTCACTCCGTCTTCCACGTCTTCCGGAACAAAAACCTATGGCGCACTCTCACACACCCATTAAAGCAACGTTTCCTTTGTACACGTAGCCTACCAGCGTTTACCTGCCACCACCAGCTGTCTGCCTGCCTTTCTGCTATAGATGAACAGAATCTAACACACAGAGTTTAGGCACAATCCGATATGACAGACTTAAACACCATTCAGTTTCCTCTAATGTATCACCCAAACAGAAACCATGCAGAAAAGTCACACAGCGCTTCAACCGAACAATGTGCCACCACCACAGCAGCTACACTAGTCAAGTCAAGTTGTTTTTATTGAAACCAAGGTATGTCAAAACTCAACAAATATACAAGAAAATGCAGAACCAATGGCTCAAAGGGAGAAACCCAAAAGGGCCTAAGCCCCACTTACTAGCCCCGCCCCCAGTAGTTTTGAAATAACATAACTATGCAGACGGATATGATAAAATATGCAGTATAATTTGAAATAAGCTTAACTAATGAACTAAAATGCACACGATAAGGAATTAGCAGGCCTGAGAGAGAACATGTATATGAAGATGCTTTTTGAATGCATAAAGACTAGACAAATTTCTAAGCTGCAAAGGAAGGCCATTCCATAAACTCACACCCACAAATTTAAGAGAAAATTGATGTGAGTTAGTTCTTGCAAAAACCCTTCTTATATTTGAAGCAGATCTCACTTCATAGTCGTGAACTGAAGAAATTGGTTGAAAGTAGCCATTAAAAGTAGGAGGTAAAGTATGCAAATTATATTTATACATGAATTCACAAATTTGTATGATTTTAATTTGATCCTGTTGTGGGATACCAAGTTGTTGAAAGAGGAGGGAGGAGGAGGCATAGTGAAAAGATCCTGAAATTACTCTCAATTCCCTTTTTTGTAAAGTAACAAGTCTTTTCAGCCTAAAAACATATTTAGAAGCTCATACCATGGCACAATATGATAAGTAAGGGTGGACAAGTGTATAGTACAGAGTAAGTCGTAGGTGGAAAGGAAGCAGGTATGCAATGCGAGATAAGATATCTACATTTGTTGAGATCTTAAAAGAAATTTGGGCTATGTGAGTATTCCAGGTTAGATGCTGATCTAAGTGAACTCCCAAAAATGTGACCGATGCCACTTGTGGGATCTGAAAACTATCAATTGAGATAGCACATGGAGTAAGAGGAATCTTCTTTCTATGAGAACAAAAAAGGATGAAGTTGGTTTTAGTTATGTTCAGGGAAAGCCTATTACTCTTGAACCATTCAGCAATCTTCTGTAATTCTTGATTGGCTAGAACAAAAAGAGTCTTGTAATTCTTGTGTGAAAGGCATTTCAGTAATTCTTGTTGGAGGCATCAGCGAATAAGATGAATTCAGCTAAGCATGAAGAATTTGGAAGGTCATTAATGAAAATTAAAAACAAAAGCGGACCAAGAATGGATCCTTGAGGAACACCATATTTAATCAGTTTTAGTTTCGATAAGAGTCCCTGACAGTCGAATAAAATTTTCACGATTCTTGAGATTTTAAACGACGATAATCCCAATATTTAGAAGTTTAGCAAGCAAAATAGAATGATCCACGGAATCAAGGGCCTGAGCAAAGTGGAGAAATATATTAATAGAAAATTTATTATTATCAATAGTGGTGGTAATATTCTCTTGGTTATTAAGGAGTGCCATGGATGTGGAATGTCCGGGTTGAAAACCATGTTGGGAAGGATAAAGGATTTTCATTAAATATGGGAGAATTGATATAGGTCTATAATTAGCTAAGTCGTCAGGGGTGCCCTGTTTAAGGATAGGGACATTTTTTGCTAATTTGAGTGCGGATGGAAATATACCAGAATAGGGAGAGCAGTTAAATATAGTTAATAAAGGAGTAACCATATTATCAATGACAGAGATGATAGTAGAAGGGTCAAGTTAATCTAAACCAGTATTGCGTGTAGATTTTAGTTAGCGACTAATAGAAATTATTTCGGTTTCAGAGGTGGGAATGACTGCAAAAGAGTTTGGCCTTGGAGCATTAAGATAATTTTCAAAAGATATGGACGAAGGAAGTTTTTTATTGACCAGTGATTCAGCAATACCCGTGAAGTAATTGTTGAGCTTCTCAGCCATGATATTAGGATCCGTAATTTTGTTGCCCGAAATAGTTAAATACTGAGTATATCTATCAAGTTTTTCTTAAGTCATTAGCATATTGTATAAATTGAGATTCGTAATATGACTGCGCAGTCTTGATTCTTAATGCCTTGAATTTATTTCTAAAAAGCACAGAGTTTGTTTATTAGTAGTAGTTGGGTTTTTAATAAATTTCCGATATAATTTTTCTTTTTTTGGGATGACTTAAGGACTCCAGTTGTCATCCAAGGATTTTAGAATTTATTACGATTACTTACAGGCTTATTAGTTTGAGGAAAAGCTACATTTTAAGTGGATGTCAATATAGAAGAAAATTTATCATAGGTTCATTCCATGTGAGATCAACCAGATCCTCCCACCTTCGACCTTAGATTTTCCTGAAAATTTTACCAGCTGTTAGTCCATCATTTTGAGGCGCAAATACCAATTTGTTTTAAGATATTTCCAAATTTGATGGAGATACGCCATCTCAAAGTGAGGTGGGGTCAACAAAAATTTGTCTCCGATTTCGCGAAATTTTCTCTGAGGCCATATTCAACATGAAATAACTGAAGAAGTAGAGCAGATACTAACATGAGGTTTTCACTGCTGTATTCAGCCAGATGGGGGTAACCTGATGAGCCTATTATAAAGACTGTGTCATGAGTAGAGACTTTGCAAGACATCCACCAATATGGCATCTCAGAAGTCGCAAACTGCATTTTCTTGAATTTGCGTAATCTGTATGAGGTAGAGCACATGCAACATTTGTTTAAGCATGTAAGGGGCTCCCACTGGATGTACTTTACTGTGGTGTTTAGATGCAAATGACTTCATACTGACATGCTAAACTTTGTCAAACTGACCAACGGGGGTCAATTTCGCCAGCCGATTTTGGGAAAAGGGACAACTATAATTTATCTGAATTTTATATTTGGGAATAGTGCATGCAATAAGCTTTCTGGTGATATAAAAATTACCTTGGGACCTAGAAGCAATCAGGAGTATTGCATTGTTGAATATTAGCTCAATTTTCGAGTCGAGGCTACCCATTTTTGTGCAATAAATTACTTGGTTTAAAGAGTTTTTTCAATTAGACATCAAAGAAATACACCATCACAAAAGTGGCAAGCATACAGTGCAAACTGTTGAAGTTTATCGATTATACTGGTATGTTGCATGCACTGCATCCAGATTCCAGAAGAGTGGCAAGCATACAGTGCAAACTAGGCTCATCAGGTTACCCCCAACTGGCTGAATACAGCAGTGAAAACCTCATGTTAGTATCTGCTCTACTTCTTCAGTTATTTCACATTGAATATGGCCTCAGAGAACATTTCGCGAAATCGGAGACAAATTTTTGCTGACCCCACCTCACTTTGAGATGGCGTATCTCCATCAACTTTGGAAATATCTCAATAAAATTTGGTATTTGCGCCTAGAAATGATGAATTAACAGCTGGTAAAATTTTCAGGAAAATCTAGGGTTGAAGGTGGGAAAATGTTACAAAATTGGTTGATTTCATGTGGAATGACTCCATATGCAGTATCAGGGTTACCTTCATGGCAGTACGCATAAATTGGTGACCAATTACACTGATCGAGGAGAAATTTAAATTTAGCTGTAGAAAACTCATCAATTGTTCTAATCTCTTCAAGAGAAGAGGCGGACTTATCACACAACAGGGTGCTATTTATTCGAGACATTATTGGTAGGTACTCAGAAATATCAGTAGCAATTATGAAGGAATCAATTAGCTTAGTTGGAGTGTTAAGCAGAATGTTATCAATTAGAGTTGCTGTATAAGAAGTTATTCTAGTGGGCTTAACTATTGCCGGGATGAAATGGTTGGCCGATAATGAATCAGTTAAGCTATTTGTCATCAAGTGGTCCTGATCCTTTAATAAATCAATATTAAAGTCACCAAAGATTATAGCCTCCGTAATTTTCTTATTAAGAGAAGAAATTAAATGTCCAAAGTCTGAGGTAAATGCCTCAACGTCTTGACTTGGAGGTCTATAAATAACTCCAATTGTATAATAAGAATGATTCGACAAAAGAAGGTGAATAAATAGACTCATAAGTAGAATGATCAAATTGGTTATCCATATGAGAGTAAGTAATATTTGATTTAATGAGGAAACCCACTCCTCCCCACGACTGGTAGATCTATGTCTGCTAATAAAATTGTAACCAGGGATGAAAATCTGGGTCGAAGTAGTTTGATCCAACCAGGTTTCAGTAACTGCTAATATATCTACTGGAAATGCTTCTAATAAAATAAGTAAGTCAGGTATTTTATGAATGATGCTTCGACAATTGATATGCATTATCGAAAACTGGTCAGAATTGGGTACAATCAATTGACTTAAACTATTAGGGGAGTGGTAGGAACTTTTGATTGGCCTGTAAGTGAAATAATTAGCATCGGGGTCTAGGTTGGGGTTATTCAGTAGAATTCGGGACTCAGTCTCATCCGTATAAAGTTGCAATTTAGAGAAGCTCTCCTCCCTCTGCATAATTTTATGGGTAAGCAACTCTTCTCCCAGGACAGTTAGAAAATCACGGTCATCCTCAAGGTGATTGAAAGGAAGTAGAGACAAAGTACAGTAGTCACATGTCCAATGAGGACAGTCTGTAGTTACACCTTGGCAACACAATAAGTGAAACATTCTATTACAGCAGTTACAGGCAGTTAAGTTATTACAATTCATCAACAAACAAAATAACGTGTGCACAAAAAACAGAAAGAACTATAAGAGAACCTACAAAACAAAGTTATCACTCCAACACAAGAGGGTGATACAGTCAGAGCATAATATTAGTCACAAATGAAAAACAAAAAAACTGAAAGGTCAACTCCAATGCAGTTGGTAACTCCAAGAGCAAATAATAATCAAAGGGAGGAAATAAAGAATTTATGAAAAACTAAAGAAAGGCTGCAAACCACAGTCAGATCACAACAGCCCATCCCTCACACAGAAAGGCAGATCAATGCAATGCTTAACCGACATGTGACAAATAATCAAAAAGAAAATCCAGTACAGTTTTGTGTAACCAGCAACAGAGCATGATAGGAAAAGACAGAAGGAGGTGGAAATATACAATGATCGGCCAGTAACTAATGAATTGACGAAGCTTCACATATCAGCATCACGATATGCTGAGGCAATTGAATGTCGATTAAATAGATGGGGATATCATGTGCACTCATTTTCAAGAAACATAGCATAACAAAATCAATAAGCAAAAAGCATTTACATGTTACAAGCCAGTTATTGTGAAGCAGTTTAGCATAAGCATCAAACTGTAAATTTTGCATGATCAACAAACAAGCATAGTCATCATAAGGTAGCATAGTTAAACATGACATGGCATCAACTCACAAACAACTAACCAAAAACCAGATGGAGAAGCTGGGACCTAAGCTGGCATAAGTTATCATAAGTTGATCATGACAAGTCATTAATTCACAAACAGGCAACTAGGGTTGCCGTCGTACTTGGCATAAGTTAGCACAAGTTGATCATGACAAAACATTAGTTCACAAATAGGCAATCAAAAACCAGACGAAAGATCTGGGTCATTGGCTGATGTCATACCTGACACAAACTAACACAAGTCGCTCATGACAAGACATTAATTCACCAACAGGCAACCAAACGAAAAAACCAGACAAGAGATCTGGGTCGTGGGTTGACATCATACTTGGCGTAAGTTGAGACAAGTTGATCCTGACAAAGCATTGATTCACGAACAGGCAACCAAAGGAAGCCAGACGAAAGGATCTGGGTTGTGGACTGACCTCGTACTTGACATAAGTTAACACAAGCCGATCATGACAAAGCATTAATTTACAAGCAAGCAAACAAAAACCAGAGGAAAGATCTGGGTCATGGGTTAATATCGAACATAGCATAAGTAGCACGAGTTGATCACATAAGCTAACACAAGCCGATCATGACAAGGCATTAATTCACAAACAAGCAGACAAAAACCAGACAAAAGATCTGGGTCATGGGCTAATATCGTACTTTAGCATAAATTAGCTCACACCTGCATTGTCTGTTTATGCGCTGGAGGGCTGAGAGAGGTGCTCAGGCTGAAGTACCTGAATCATCATGATCCTTTTTGGTTTGTGAGTCTCAGATTCGCCAGTCGAACAACAACATGTCCGCGCGAGATCCAGGTCGAGAAGATTTTCTTTTCTCTGACTAGTCTACGAGCTTCTGCAAATATGGTTGAGTTCTTCTTTGTCAAGTGTTCGTTCATAAAGATGCGATCATCTCCGTGTGCGTGATGCAATGCTCGTCTTGCTGTGTATACCTGGTTCCTGACATTACGTGTGCTGAATCTCACGAACAGGGGATGACACTTTAGCTTGTCCATTCGTAAGATGCGATACGCAATAGAGATGTCAGTCCCCTCAAGAGTAATTCCGAGTTAACACTTGCACAAGTCTAGTACTGTTGCCGTGGCTTCCTGGGCTGACTCGGCACCTGATGATTTCTCTGGGAGGCCATGAATGACCAAGTTGTGAAGACGGGTGAAGTTTTCAAGCTCGTCCATGCGAGACGACATTGAGGATGACTCATCCACTAGGTCATCAATCCTCTTTGACGTAGTTTCAGTAGTATACAAATACCAATTTTAGCGCAGAGATATTTGTGCTATGAAAGTTGATAGCAAATCTACGCTATTGAAATTGATAGCGCAGAGCGCATTTTGTGAAAAAGGTGCAAACCCGAGGGTAGTAGAAAGAGCCAGAAACGCGTTTGGCGCAATAGAAACCTGAAGAAAACTGCACTAAAGAATGTAACACCAACCAGGGTGCAATAGAAGCTTGCAGAAGACTGCGCTTAAGAATGTGATATCAATTTTGGGTGTACAATGATAGCTCATAGAGCACACCTCGAGCACACCCTGGTTGTGGGCAGGGTCCCCGTGATGGGCTCGTATGCGAAGAACCTCTCATGTAGCTGGAGAGCCCATCACGAGGACTGACACAGTTTTTATGCCCCTCTGTGTTGATGTAAGTATGATTTATAGCATATGCCAACAAGTAGTTTTCTACTTGAACAATTCTGGTGTTTATAGATGTTAACAGTTAGAAGATGGGAAAACGAAGAGAGAATAAGTGTATGCCAACCACTAGGAGAAAAAAAGCTCTGTAATCGAAATTGTGTAGAAAAATATTGCCACATAAATAATTCTCGGATAAAAAAAGGCGCATGGATAGGGTTGTGTTCAGCGTGTGGCGTAGGAGTCAAAACCAAGCTGAGATTGTGTATGAAGTGTGGATATGACAACCTATACGGGAGATTGCTATATAGAAACCCAAACAAAGGGATGATTAGAGAATGGAAAAGGTTATCATCGATAGAAATAGACTGTCTATCATACGATCTTGGAGAACCATACGATTTGTGAAACACATGCCACTATGATTTGGACATATTGTGAATTATTATGTCTCTTCAAGGTTTCTAAATAGTCTGGTTGCGCTGTCGAAGTCAGAGGAGCACGGAAAGTGGAGAGTCGTTTTCTTGTGGAGTCAGACCAGCATTTACACTTAATTCAAAACTGACTTTGAAAGTTGCTTTAAAAATTCTTCTCTGGCAGCATCGTGACCCTGTTTGAATAAATCCTGTTTTATATCTTTGTTAATGGATTCGCCTACTGATTTGAGTCGAATCTGGTCCTTCAAATCACGATACTTTTCTACTTCCTCAAGAATTAGCTTAAATTCATCCTCACTGATATCATTATCCTCCAAGGCTTTCAAAACATGACTGTGGATGATGTTCAATTTACTGCTAGCTAGAATGCGTATAGCCTCGTGTTTTCGGCCTTGGCAGAGCATCTTCGACTGATGGCAACATACACAATATCGAGCAGACTCACCATTCCCGCAACGACCTCGAGGGCTATTCCTGGCATTATTCTGACCCCTGTGACCAACAATGCGGTAGCCCCAGATCTTTATATTTTTTTTGCAAACGGCTTTGACCCTCAATCTCTGACCTCAGGAATGTCTCCAGGCCCCCAATGTTCTCCAGACGAAAAACCTGTGGCGTCGTCTCACTGGAGCCCTTCGTTGGCGGTAACAGTTCATCTGAGACTTTTGAGGCTGCTAGATTTGGATATAAAGACATTATAGTTCCTCTAACAGTAATGTTAGGGTTAATACAACATCCGGAGTTCCTCTGTTCTTAACCTCAATAGGAAAACCTGTCTGCCAGGGAATAAATATCACCCATGTTGCATCAAATTGTGAATTAGAAACATCAACTGTCCAATCCAAGATACGAATCGATGCTTCACCCGAACTCTCGCCGAGAAGTGTTAATTTCTAGAATCCAAAATCTATATATATCATATCTGGTGCGTTCTGTAAGGTTATACATGGATATCTAGCCGCTGTTAGTGAAACATTCTGCCACGCATTCGAGGTCAATGAACCGCTAGCTGTATAAATGTCACGAGTAAAATAGTCTTTTGACACAAAGTCAGGAATTGCAGCCAACATATCTGCTGCGGGTTGTATCCCAGTTGGCCAATCCAACCAAATCGTCAAAGTCATATTTATGTATATTCGTTTCCACATTTAGTCTCAGATAACCTCGAATATTATAATGTGAGTCAACCATCTTTTGTTCTTATACTATTCAATCCCCAACTTTAAAATAGGTGAATATCTGAAAGTTTCTAACTGAGACTGTCGTTGCTCTTTCTATAACATGGCGAGGGGCAGCAAACCTATATATTTTATATGCAATGACAGAGTCGAATTGATGTTCCTCCACCTGCCCAAATGTTCTAGTCAACAATCCGGTGGTTGAATCGTACCGGTCCGTGAAAATTAGTCTATCAGAATAATCGCGAACGGCTCCACTAATCTTAAAAGGCAGGAGTCTGAACCAAAGATCAAGTTAACTTTCTATATGCGTACAGGCGTCGGGCATTCGATCTGTAACCAACATCGAGAATCATTAACTAATTAAGTTAATAGCACGACTTATGGTGTTAAAAGCAGAAATTGCAAGAAAATTACCGCGCTCTGTACTTGCGCTAACCTCGAAACCCGTATAGTTACTTGTGTTGGATAATGCTGGAATATAAACGGTATAACAGATAAATTTCAGATTACTCATGTATTGCCTAATTGTGTCGCCGGCCACCTTTGTCACTTGCGCTATACTGGCAGAATCGCTTTCAGATGTTGGTGCATCTGTGGGGAGACTAGTAACTCTCTTACCAGCTATAATCAAATCACCACTCATGGTATCGCCGGCTTTGAGTATGTGAGCACCTCTAAAGATAGCATCCCGAGAATCTACATACTGCCTGAATGCTGTGTTCAGAATCGTGTCCTTGTTGTCAGCAGCCTTCGCAGCTTCTGTCTTTTGATCTGTATACAACTTGACAGCTGCATCTAGCGCCATAGTCCTCTCAGCCACGCGATCATCGTTGATATTAATCTGATCGATTGTATTGTTTCTAAGAGTTGTGAACTGAGTATCTACATATTGCTTGTTTGTTACATGTAGCGGTCCCGTGGGCATTCTATCAAGGTTTGTCGTGATGTCGCCAACCACTTTTTATACTTGTGCGATGCTGGCGGCATCACTTTCCAACATTGGTGCAGCTGTGGGGAGGCCAGTCACTATTTTACCCCCCATAATCAAATCACAAGTCATGGTACCACCAGCTTTGAGCAAGTGATCTTGTCTAATTATAGCATCCTGTGAGCTTGTTTCAGTTCTAAGAGCGATGACTTGTGCGTTTTCATACTGCTTTGCAGAGCTTGTTCTTTGCTCTGCGTATTCTCTGGTAGCAACATGCTTTTGATCAATATATGACCTGAAAGTTGTGCCAGGGCCATATCCTTCTCATCTGTATATTCTTTAACCAAAGCATCGTGATCGACTGCGTACTGCTTGGTTGTAGCACTCTCAGCATCAACATATCGTTTGTTGGTAACGTGCAACTGGTCAGTGGGTGCTCTATCAAAGTTTGTCATGTTGTCTTCAACCACTTTTGATACTTGTGCGATACTTGCAGCATCGCTTTCAGATGATGGTGCATCTGTGGGGAGGCCAGTAACTCTTTTACCACTCATGATCAAATCGCCTGTCATGATATCACCAGCTTTCAGCATGTGAATATCTCTACAGGTAATTTCCCGCTCGCTGGCATACTGTTTTGCTCCTGTAGTCTTTTCATCTGTATACTGCCTTGCAGCGGCTGTCTTTTGGTCTGTGCACAACCTAACAGCTACGTTTAAGGTGCTGTCTTTCTCGTCCGCATACCGACGAATCGAAGCACCCAGCTCAATACTCAGTGAGGCATTCTTTTCATCCGTGTAACGCCTGGAGAGAGTACTAATCTCGGTTTTTAAGTCTTCAGCGTGCTTCTCAGCAGCAGCAGCCTGCTGGTCTGCATACGTTGTCACTTCACCCCAAGTAGCAGCATCGTCTTTGGACTGTGGAACGGGAAGTCTAATTATTCTGTGACCACCCATGTCTATGGTTGCAGTCATCGTTCCACCAGAAAGTTGAGGATCATCCAGGTCCAGCGTATCCGCATAGCCCTTACTTGCAGCATCGATTTTTTCTATAGGCCCACCCACATTTGTGACTCGAAATCCACCAGCTGAGAGAATTCAAAGCATGGTATCCCCAGTCCTATGAACTTGTCCAGCCGTGCTGAACTGCCATCCTACTCCTCCCCCGCTGTCGCACCCGTAAAATTTCTACCAAACTTATCGACTGGCATCGTTCTTATACAGGTTAATCTATTAGTTCAAGAATGATATGTTCAAATTTATGTCCAATAGAGAGTTCATTGAGCACGACTAAGCAGAGGTGACCACATATGACATCGCTAAGACCCTGTAACTGAAGCGTTTGTGTCTTAATGGGACGACCTAAATATCCCACGAGTTCTTTAGGTGGAGCCAACCCAAAACTGTCAAAGTACACAGTTTTGTGCCCATCCAACCAGTAAGCAACCCAGTGAGTGCCATCACCAACGCTAGAGTCCAGATTCACGGCTCCACACTCCTTGTCATACGGTGAGATAGGTAGACCATCACGCATAAAGACTCCACGGAAATTTGGTAGCGCCTCGCCAGCTTTCTCGATTTCAAAGTTGCTCAGAGGTTTCAATTTTTTGGCCCGAGGAATAGACCCGATCCCTTGCACATTGGACAACAACCCCGGTTGATGGGGGTGATGACAGGCTGCCGACCTAGAAATAATCCCTTACCAGCCCATCGAATATCATCCTCGATTTCACGATTGTGACGCTGTGCCTCGGCCAGAGCCGCGTCGTTGGCTTGTTTGCTCTGCACAGCCTTTGCAACCCCGGCAGCCCCACCAGCTAAGGCACCAACCACTGATAACCCACCGAATATCGCTTGAAGCAGTGCCAACAGCGGAAGAAAACCATCCATTTTCGACATCTTTTTTATTTGCGTTTTGCTGAACCTCAACTCCATTCCGCGTCCTTTATCCATATTCTTCACAATGCGGTTGGCGTCAATCCGAGTATATCTTCTCCATGAAGCTGTTCACGAGAAAGTCATATTGTAGCACCTGTGCCACTGTGTGCAGCCTTGCCCAGCGTTTGTTTCTGACTCAAAGTCAACGACAGACCAAATTCGATGTACTCTGACTTCATGTTGGTATGTATATCTTACTAAGGTTATTTTTTATTTCTAAATGGATGCGAATATAATAGACAGCGTTGTATTTAATGCCATCCGATTCGAGTCTTGGGAGTCGATTGCTGATTAACACTGCGTATGCCGTAGTGTTGGCTGGCACTGCGGCGTCAAAGTCTACCGTGATCTGTATGTCTTGTACAGTGGTTTTCAATCGCTCCGATTCCCTGCGAACATGCAAGACAAAGATCGGAAATAAGTCTACGAAATCGAGTGGTGTGACTTGACACGAGGATTCACGAGCATCGATTCCGCAATACTCTTCCTTGAAGTCTTGCAAAGCCTTGTAAGCACGAGATGTTCTCAGAGCAGCAAAGTCGAACTCATGTCAACGATGGGATAACGATCGCTGTTAAGCATGGCGTATATATTGCAGACCGCACATGATCGAAGAGAGCTGGGTTCTGATCTTGATTTGCCGACTTTTTACAATCTGAAAGGCAACAAGCATCCAGCGAGGTTTTTCTGTGCCAGATTTAACGCTAAGTCGCTACGAGAAGGTTGTTGCCCTCGGAACAAAAATATTGTCGCACTGCATGGCCCGAAATGCTACGGGTACCTTGACCTTCGATTCAATCTGTTTCATGAGCATACTCTTGTACTCCAGAGCTGGAATCACATGAGGCATGAACCAGGATAGCTTAGACAGTGCAATTTGGCCGGCGGCTGCAGCGCTTTCCTTAAAGATCGCGTCTGTATCAGTCTGCCGACTCAGCAACAGAGATTGCTTAATTCCATACAAAACCTTGTGGTAATCGTCACAGAAACCAAATAAGTGTCTGAGGGGAACGACGAACGAAAAAGTGCCAACCGCATCAGGCTTAGCGATGATCATATGTCGCCTCGCTTCAAATCCCAGATTTGCTTCAGCGGCTGCTGCAGTCGTGTCCTTCTGCCAGCACATGTTGAGACCTTCTCCCTTGGCAAAGTCGTCACCGTAGACCAACGTTCCCTTCATCGTCGTGGCTTGTCCTGGAGACATGATGTTTTCGATCTTGGCGTTGTTAGCCAGGTATCGGATCTGAGAGAACATGTATGGGATGGCATTGTTGACCAGTGAGACGACAGTGGCCACAACATATGCGTCGTTTGTCGTCGACGTAAGCCTGCCCTCTAGAAAAAGGTAACTCTTCGACGGCTGAGTGAAAATATCTTGATTTTGGATGTCTAGCTGCATTACCTGACCATTATTAATGGCAGCAGGGTTTTGGGACTCATATACGCGGAATTCGTAAGATTCGATGCTATTATTGTTAGATATTACCGAACCTTTGTCTAAAATATCGCTTGCCACATCGACAGTCGCCATTGTATAACTTCAATTGCTATTACTTCTAATGACGACGACTATATGTCTTGAACCCATACCCCGCTATGTGGCTATTTATGTTAGCAGCAGCTGTTTGATTAGCAGCTATATGCTTTAAATATTCAATGCTTTTTTCACTTAGTGCCTTCTCAAGAGGTATAGGTAGCGATGGAGCAGCAGCAGTCGTAGCAGTAGGTCCTGCAGCAGCGAAACGTCTTGCCTTCACAGCATCAACGAGTTTCCTTACTGCAGATGCGGTTGATGCACCTGCTCTGGCGACACTGCCAGCCACATTGGCAACATTCGTTTTCGCGTCTTTGTTTGAAGAGATAAAATTCCCTACACGATCAAACGCACTAGCAATCTTAGGTAACCAGTCAAATATTCCCACTTCGACAATAGTTCTCCCACCATTTCGAGGGTGTCTTCGTCTAGCTGCAACCACAAACATGTTTCTATACACCACGTATGTGAAATCTTATTGTTATAGTTTCACCACGAAGGTTCAATTGCTTACCATTTTGGTCTGTTAGAAACACTCGCATACGTTGAATATTTCCGGAAAGTGCCACAGGTAAATAGACCAGATTATTCGGTGATTCTATTACCTTATATCCTGGCGAGACATCTGGAAAGAAGCTATACACCACCGGCGTTTGAGCACCGTTAATATAGGATCCAGATATTATATCGCAGTTAACGAGTATAGCATTCACCGAGAGTATGTTAACAGTATCCTCTCCTTCATTGTAACCGGAATGAAGAATCTGATCCTTAACGCCGAGCATAGATTTAATCGTGGATCTAGTCATGTGCACGCGGTAAGTGGCGTTGGTAATCTCTACATAAGCACGCAGAGTTGAGCTGTTAGCACCTCCTGTGATGTGGTATGTACCCTTCACCCTATTCCAATCACCGTTTTCTTCTAGCTGTCATTGGATCGGGAAGTTAATCTGTGGAATCTCGTAACATCCTTCGGACAATGTAATCGTTTTCCAATTTAATCCAGAGTCAGAGCTGTAGACGAAGACGTTGTTACTGTCATCAATATTCGGTATCAAGTTGTATGTCTCGAGTCCAGCCAGGGCCATCTCAAAGCGTTTTTTCGGATCGAGATACAGAGGTGGAGAAAAGTGTGTAGTGTACTCGGTGGAATCAGTGGTAGTTCTGTTTCACTCAATCGTTCAACTGTATCAACCTGGTCGTAAGGGTAGATTCTTTTTTTGTAAGTTTGAGATCGAGCTGATTACCAGAGTAGTGTTTGCTTATATTCTTACACTGATCTTTGCTCAGGTTTCTCGATAAAGCGTCGAGACGCAAAGCCTTGAATTTAAAACTATCGGTAAAGTGTAATTCTCGTTTGAAAAATTTTGACTTGTTTTCTCCATCTGTAAATTTACCAACTACGACTTCTCTGCTAAAAGAGATGTACCTTTCTTCGTTGCTGGGAATGCAGTTGATCTTCTCGTTATCATCACCCCGTTATTTCTTTATGAATAGATGACTGTCGTAACCGGATAGATTATGGAACAATGCCGGGAAAAACTTGGGGACTTTTTTTTAAAATTACAATTCTTATGAGCGGCACCTCTAAATTTACCAGAAAGGTGACTATGGTTGCTAACTTGTTCATCACCTAGTTCACCTTCACATATGTGACAAACGGTAGCCAAGTCGTATAGCGCCTGGTATTTCTTTCCGAATATCATATCCTTCGGAAATTTAAATCGATTATAAATATCTTTTATATTATCTATAAAAGTATCTATGAATATCTGAGCTACATCATCGTCTTTGTTCTCTCCTGTGAAAGTCACTAGATCTTGTGAATATAGGTCATCATCAAAATATTTTATATTATAACAGAAGGAGCTAGGGGTGTGTTTTTGGTACCTGTTGGTGTAAGACACGCTGGGATCTGGTTGACAAGTGTCTATAGGTCTTATGAAAGATTCGAAATCAGTGTACACAACAAAGGGCACTCTCATCTTTCTTTAATCATTTTTGAAGCTCAGCATAGTTCCTGGTTCTATCTTTTGAGCAGCATGTTGGGAACAGTGATCGGTGTGTTTATTTAGTGAATCTATGTCTCTATATCCCATCAAGCATCTTTGGCAATAGTGCATCGAATGAACAGAGTTGTCTATTTGAATATCCATCAGTCTGTTAAAGTTCTTTATCCAACAATAATGTTTTCGTTCTTCATTGGAAATGAGTAACAGATCCACACAGCTATCATTCTCATGCTTTGATAAATACAGTGGGAATAGGTTAACATCTTTCTCATGACCAAAAACAGTAATACTGATATTATTTCTCTCAGACTTACTTATTACATTATCATCTGCAGCTATAGGGAATTCGATGCCGCACCAATTAAGTTCCTCATACTGCTTTATTAATTCTTTCGTAATTCTTTCTGAATGGTTATCAACGGGGTTTAAGGCTCTCGTTACGCGCCACTTGAAACATTTTTCGTCTTCGTTCTTCATATTGATGAAGTCTTTTTACCCTCCAAACATTTCGGCAGTGGTATATAAGAACTTTCAGCGTTTTATAAACGACGGTGTTGATATCGAACTTTGTAACTGCTCTGTGTCTCCAATTACTACCACACATCTGGAAGGCAGCCATTGATTCTAAGATTTTATCTTTTACATTGTTATAAATTTCGCTCGTAGCGGTAGAGTCTTCAGTTCTCGAAACGAACGGCACATTCACAGAATCTATTTGGTCGGATTTCAGATTGACGCGTTCCATTGTGCAGAATAGGACAAAATTAACCTTAGTCTGTCGATTTCAAGTCAACAGGTCTACTGCCCGTGGCTGAACTATGTTAAGGAAAGATGTGGCGTCGATTACGTTTGCTCCTTCGATCGTGTATTGTTTCGTGAAGCCCTTGATAGCTGAGGCCGTCTCTTTTATTTCGCGTGTTTTCGTTAGAATTTTACCGAATATTGAATTCACTTTGACTTTCTGTGCTTCTGTCTTCTTGTTCACCTCTTTCTTTGGTTTTTCAGGTATATACCCTTCAAACCACTTTGCAAATGTATTAATCACAGATTTAGTTTTATCGTAGATTTTCCGTACTGATATGGCTGGTATAGGAATGAGTGTTGGGATAACAATGTTGGGAATGGGTGTGTCAAGCAAACTGTTCTTTGTAGCATCGGATGAGATTGGGGGAAAATGTGAGGTAATGAGTGTGTTAGGCACATAGGCTTCAATTTTAGCAATTAAATTCGCTTTTTGTAGTCGTGTATAACCTACCATACCTTTCTGTTTCGCAATATTTCTTAATTCTTTCACAGTCTTCTTTGAGTATTCCATTTTATATTGTGTTGGCATTCCTTTAAGCCATCATAAGAAAATTTCATCTTTCATGTTATACAAGATCTTTTTACCATGTGATGACTAATTCTTTTCTTGAGCTCATGCCACCCTTTCATTTTTTTGCCTGTTCTCACCCAACCCACTCGGATCACAACTACGACTGCTTCCCCTAATGACAACTTTTTTACTAACAGAATTTTCAAGGTCATTGATTATGTTATATTAATAAACGATATATCCGATCATTTACCAATCATGGTTTGGATCGAATCACTACCCGTGTCTAAAAAATACACATCTTTTGCGTCTAGTTGACGAATTGATAAAGAAAGTAAATAACGTTTCCGGGAGTCCGTATCTCGGATTGATTGGGCTGAGGTGATCGATCACTATGAGGCTAATGATCCTGAATCAGCTTACGACAATTTAATGTTGAATATTAAATCCGTCTATGAGCCTTTCCATTTGTCATCAAGAAATCAAATTCAGTTAAGGTTTTTCGTCAGGCATGGATGACGCCTGCCCTTCTGAATCCCTGCAAAACTAAGACCAAATTGTATAAAAAATTTATAAAAAATCCCACAACATTGAATAAGGAAAAATTCACAAATTCAAGTGTGTGCGGAGAAAAGCTGAACAAAATTTTTACTCTGTTGAGTTTATGAAATATTGCAACGATATAAAACAAACCTGAAAAGTTATCAAAAGTATTTTGAGGGTCAAACCTCCTGAACATATTATTAAAAGCTTGACTTATAATGGAGTTGAAATTACGAATGGAGCACTAATAGCGGACAAATTTATTAATTTTTTCACTGGTATGGCACAGGACCTTGTGGATAAGATACCTCTATCACCTAATACAATTGACAGGTACCTTAGCCCACCTGCTCTGACCTCATTTGTAATTTACCCGACCACAACTGATGAACTTGTCAGCCTAAGTCACTCACACAAAAACCACCAACAACTCTGGACCGGATGACCTCAACCCTAGCCGAATTAGTCCCATACTAAACTCATTGCCTGGCCATAATCCCTTATAATAAAATCCTCATTCTCAACTGGCATTGTTCCCAGTAATCTAAAGCTGGCTAAAGTCACACCAATTCACAAACAAGGACCCAAAGACAACTGCCCATTTCAATCTTACCATACCTATCGAAATTATTTGAAAAGGCTATGTATGTACGCCTATATGAATATATTGATAAAAAGGGTCTTCTCTACTCGCTCCAGCACGGCTTTCAGGCAGGCTATACCACTTCCATGTCATTGCTTAATTGACAAGATGGTATCTCTGCAGCTATTGACCGTAACGAATATGTTGTAGGCATTTTTATTGACCTTCAACATGGTGAACCATAATCTTCTTTTAACCAAATTATATAACCTGGGAATTCAAGGCATTGCCTATTCTCAGTTCGCCAGTTACCTAGCAAACAGGCACCAACTAGTTAAATGTAATGGCCATTTATCCAATTTTAAGCTTGTCAAGCACGGCGTACCTCTGGCCTCGGTCCTTGGTCCATTGTTATTTTTATTATTTATCAATGATCTTCCAAACGTGTCTAACCTAATTACCTTTTTACTATTTGCTGACAACACCAGCATTTTTCCTCCCATAGATCTTTTTAAGAACCGTGCTCAATGAAGAACTCAACCATGTAAATGACTGGTTTTCTGTAAATAAACTCTTCCTGAACGTCAGAAACACTAACTATATTTTGTTCTGCTCTCACCGCAAATTACTACATGCCCCTCAGGATTTGCTCTTTATAAACAACTTGCTCATCCCTAAGGTTTCTTCTGCAAAATTCTTAGGAATTCATATAGACCAACATCTAACCTGGAACAGTCATATTGAAAGCATAGGATCCAAAATTGCTAACAATTTAGGTGTTTTATCAAAAATAACCCAATTATTAGATAAGCAAGTTCGTTTGAACTTATACTATGCACTGATCCACCCTTATTTCTCCTACTGCACCTTAATTTGGGCCTCTAATTATCCCTCAAGTTTGTCGAGACTGGTTATACTTTAGAAAGGAGCACTGCATTTGGTAAATGCATCGGGCTATTCTCTCTCGACTGACCTCATTTTTAAACAAGCTAAGATTCTCAAAGTCAACCAAATAGTGACCTTTCAAACTGCCGAGCTAATGTTTAAACATTATAATAATCTGCTTCCATCTATCCTCTCCGATTACTTTACCCGCTCATCGCAAATTAATCCTTATGCTCTTCGAGCCTCCAACACCAATACCTATAGGCCTACTTTTGCCCACACAAAACACTAGAAAATTTTCCATTAAATACACCAGACCAACAATCTGGATTAATCTGCCAATAACCCTCTGCCAAAAGCCTAATATATGTGCATTATGTGATTGATGATTGCTAAACAATAGCGTATAGCACCTCGCATTTAATGTACATCTTTCTTTTTTTCTCTCACCTATTGTCTGCTTAGTTGACTAGTTAAGTCCTACAGCTAATTATTTTATGTTATTATCCTAAACTAGCCGTCTTTACATGTTATAATTAAATGGGTAACCTGATTAGCGGGACAATTTGTCTCTTTAGGGTTTTCTGTTCCCTTGTTCCCAATACGATTCTGACTATGTTTATGTTTTCTCAGATTTATCTTGTAATGTTTTTGGGACAAATAAACAATATGGTTATGGGTATCAAAACTTTTGTAAATTCCCGTGATTTTTGACCTATTGGTGACTGTTTTGACCCAGGGCCTTTGTTTTGCATGAATTATGACTCATTGTCAATATTGTGATGAGCTATAGGTTGGTGTTTGACCTAGGGCTTTGGTTGTTGTCATTTTTGTAATTTTGTGACCTACTGTAAGTTACTAATATGCATGGTAACCTATTAGGTGGACGATTTGACCAATGTTTTGGTTAATTGGCCCAGCTTATCCAAACCCCTACTACTTTCTTGAGTTTCACTTCACTTGGGCTGGTACAAGCAGTGTTATTGTGAGATATGTAAACACTATACAGAAAGTATCTGGTTTAGGCTGACCAGACGTCCAGGTTTTCCCGGGACAGTCCCGATTTTCTGCTAGCTGTCCCGGCTCCCGGGAAAGGTAGGAGAAACCCTAAAGATGTCATGGTTTTTAAAAACTGACCTGACTTATCAATGTCTCCTTTATTTTTCAAACTGGCAAATGGCAAGAGATAGATATTCAAGATATTAAATTTTGCTAGGTTTGGAGATGTGTGTAATGTTTGAAAGGTTGTTGGTGTACTGGTGAGGGTTTTCATATAAAGAAGTGCTTTAGGCAGATATGAATGGTGATTGAATACTAAATTCAGCAAAAGACAACTTGGCCAATTATGCAAAGAGATGGGCCTTGAAATCCTAAGAAGATGAGATATTTAGATATTATGGCCATAGGTTAGGTTATTGTAAATTTGTCAGATATAAGGTGCTCTTAAGTATTGCTTTTGACTATGATGATATATTAGCAATTGTGCATGTTTTGCTAAATTTGTTTATGTTTGACAGTTATGGTGTGGTTGTGTGGGAAATGTTAACAAGAGAAATTCCCTACAAAGGTACTAGTAACCCAGTGATTGCATCCGGTATACTAAATAAGACCCGAGAGTTGACAATTCCTGATTGGTGTCCAGACAGCATCAGAACTGTTCTGGAGGGTAAGTACATTTTATTTCTTTAACATTCTTTTATCTGTCTTATACATATTCTACATAGTTACTGATTTATTTATTTATATTGTTTGTTGCAGTGCACAGAAAGTTTCTGACGATATCTGCAATAATCAAGCATATCATAGATAGAATAGCAGTTCAATGTCTAAGGTTCCAGCAATTTCTGGTGCATTATGAGTTCAGTTTTGACAACAACTTAAAAGTCGAATATGGAATATTTTTATGTGATCACAATGTGTATTGTGTATCTTCAAGCAAAACTACTCAGATACATCTTGGACCTTACAGCACAAGATGATGGTCAGGCAGAATGGTCTTCTTGGGCTTTATAGAATACACCACGCAACCATCATAAATTATATACCACCTGTGACCAATTTTGAGGTCTTGTATGTCTATCGATATAGTGCTTGTGATGACCTACATACATTTACATGTAAAAAATCCAGTCATGCTGATGCTGAATATTTTTTTATATAAATTGGATAGGATGACTGCTGTTGGTGTGAGATAATTGTCACGATCGTTCTCGATCAGTGACGGTTCGTTTTCTCATCCACCAAACACGAACAACGACGCTTCTTGATGTTTAAAGAATATATTAATATCATACATACAACTATCTATCAAAACGTACCTTAGAAATTAACTGGACAGAGGTCGACTTGGTTTTCGAAGATCATCACATTCTACGCCCTGTTATTGATGGCCTACGATGTCTTCCAAGTCCAGACACTCTATGCTGTTGCCCTCCTTGCTAAAGCAGATAAACACCGTCCTCCGCCATCGCTCATATGATGCGGACTACGATCCTGCTGTCCCATTGGTCCACCTAGACCCTCACTTGCCCACCCCTCGACGCTGATTTGTGGGATATCCCCTCTACTACTAAAGCCGAGTCACTCCGTTAACGGCGTTTTAGAGGTCCGTTGAGATTAAAGAGTTATTTAGCGTCAAAGGAGATCATAGGCCTCGGGGATTAAATTCCTGCTCTGCCGTCGACCCAATAATCTCCTAGGCGTCTCTTCCCCCCTGTCCTCGGTTCATTTTCGTCGCTAAAGTGACCGCTATCCCTGGAAGAACAGCTAAGGGATTAGATTCAGCCTCTGGTGTCGAATGTCGTCTTCGTGACGATTCGCATGGATGACCTCCTCGACGAGGTGAATTGACAATTGACGCTGGTCGCTCCTTAAGTGCATCTCGCTTTCTCGGAAGGCGTATAGGGTAGATGCCCCCGCCGTCCTCCCTTTAATTCGTCGTTAGCTGTCCTCCATGCAGCCTCTGAGTTCCGATGCATTTCTTTAGCGCCTTTGCAAAAACTCCAGCTGTTACAATAATTTTGTGACATGATAAGGAATATTTGATCCCATCTTAAAATAATTTGCAAAAAATCTGGGAATAATTTAGCCTACTTGAAATTTATTTACCGGTATGTTTCGCAAAGATAATAGCTTATGTGTTATGAATGCTGGGTTAATGCAAGTTTTCCAGTGAGTACTATGAGCAATTGTAATAGCACATTTTTGAGAGTTAACAAGTGGTTAAGGTATGATCTGTAGATATGTTGCAGTAAGATGAGATTATATCATAGATGAAATAGAATTGATTTAGGTAAGTAGCGTCTCGTTCTGAGCCGGAATCATATATTTTTTAAAGCTTTACTCAGATATTGTGATTTGTCCAGGTGAGATTGATGATAGAGATGAACCAAGTGTCAAGTTCCTCCTGAGTCCTAGACCGTGCTTTTTTTTAGCAGTTTTGCAAAATTTTTATGCTTTTTATGAATAGTCTGGTTTTGCCTCAGCTTACACTAGGAAGTAGTAATTAACTAGTATGTACTACTAGTAGTTACAGTATTTGTGTTTTTGGTTATGTTAATTTTTTTTGTAAATAAACAAATCCGAATTTCGTTTTTAACAAAGAAAATCGGAAGCCATTTTTTATTAAAACTCGGTCACAAAGCCCAGAATTAATTAGCTTTGGCTCGGGATTTGGCTTAATGCTTAGTGTTTGTTGACGGTATCCTATCAAAAGGGCGTAAATTAAAAGGGTACAGTCATAAGGGCGAAAATCATAAGAGTGATCAAAAGAGTGCATGAAGGGCGACAATCAAAAGGCGATTAAAAAAGAATAATGCATTAGGCAACAGTGCTCTTTTGATCGTTCGCTCTTTATTAATTTTCGCCCTTCTGATAGTAAACTTTTGTTGACTGTTGCCTAATGCATTATGTTTTTTTAATCATATTATATTTGTGGCAGTTTTAGAATTATATGAATTATTAGATTTTAAACAATCTACATTTTACATTATTTAGTCTTTGACCAAATAGTTATTCTATTTTCCTTTCAGGCTGTCGATGCTATGAAAGACATGAACGACCAGCTTTCGATAAAATTCTTTCAGGACTGCAATCAACTCGTAGGCATTTTACAATCGAGCTCTTCCATTGTCCCCTATGGGTATTATATATCAAAACTGTTTAAATGCTTCAGAAAGGTGCTGTTGTCATCTCTTACACAATCGCATTAGAATTCATGCCATGTGAAAAATACTTTGAAGTTTTGTCTCCTTAGTCCTGTTTGTCAGTGTGTTTTGTATGCCACTGACTTCTGCAGTGGCTAGCATATCATTCATTTTTATCTTGTTGACATTCCATGAATAATAATTCACCACATGTGCAAGAAATTTTGGCAACTATATTCACAGCCCAAATTATTCTAATTAATGGCATATGTTTTTTTTATTTTCCTGCAAACTGTTTGAGTAACCTCAGGAGTCAGCACACAGCGAGTATGCTTGATATTGAAATACTGTAAATTCTCAAAGGATAAGTGATGAATATAGTTACCACAAATGCATTCAATCAACATTCATTTAGGATTTAGGTGTAGCATGTTGCATGACAATTAGCTTTACCCATGGTTATAATTTTAATTAATCTAATCTAATGAATTTTATATCTTCAAGCATCAGTTGATGGTTATTTCAAGTTAACTCGTGTTCAGTATCATGCTTCAGTGGCTGAGCAGGCTGGAGCCGATGGATTTTAAGTGCTGTTCTGAATGCCATTATTTTTTTATCAGATCCTAAATATTATTAACACACTGTGGTCACACAGACGTGTGAATCTGAGATGTGGTTAGTCATTGTGTGGTGAAAAGCAGTTTGGTATCCAAATGCCAATGAGGGATATGTGTTTTTAACCAATTCTTAAGTGAAAGAGAAAGTTCTAGCATCGAATTGACATGAGTGGTTGATTCCATGGAGATGGAGCTAAGGCTTACATAATGCTGCTTTCCAGGTCAAGTTTCTGTAAAAAAAGTGAGTGACTCGGGCACATTTAAGACGTGACGGAAATCGATCTTTAGCAAAAGACTAGTTGGCCCAATTAGCAATCTGGTGGGAAAAACAGTAGAAGAAGAAACATTATATGAAGTATGTATTAAGTTGAAACATGAAAGATTTGGGCAGGGTTTGACTAAGGAGACAAAACTTCAAAGTATTTTTTCAGGTGACATGTTTCTCAAATCGCTATATTTTTCTAGATCTTATAAGTACCTCATAATATATGACACTACAGCCATGACTTTTAGAGTAACCTAAGCGACAACTTTTTAAGATAGTGTGACAATTTGTGCTTAACAGAATCAAATGCTGCAGAAAGTAGTTCATTGAAATATGCAGATGAATATTTGATTATTGATTTGTAATGTTTGTGACTAAATGTTTTCATTATGTTTCACAGTGAATCTAAGTGAGAAAATGTTCAAGAAAGGTGAAGTCAGAGTTTCAAATGAAAGCCTTACAGTAAGTGCATCTTTTTGACTTGCGCAGTTGCAGGGTTTACAACGAGGTGGTCACAGTTTATCTTTTCTGTTCATGTCATCGGCCACATCAGTCGTTGATCAATTTCTACGTCATGTCAATACATTATTATATCTCGCTGCAGAATTTATTCAGTCACCTTGTCACCTTGTGCTGTCATTTCTTGGAAATCTAGCGACCGCCATGACCAATCCTCTCCAATTTTTTCTGTCCGAAGTTGCGTCTCTTAATTCCTCCAGGCTCATTTCAGTTTTTTCATGTATCACATCCATCCATTTTTTCCTTGGGCACCCTCTTTTCTTCCTTCCTCCTCCACATACCAGCATCATTTCTTTTTCCATTCCATTTGATCGCATAACATGTCCGAAAAACCCTAGCTTCCTTCTCAACGCTGTTTGTTGTAACGTCTCATCATTCTCGACTCCAATCTTCCTGCGCACTTCTTCGTTTGTCTTCTTCTCCTTCCATGATATTCTCTGCATCTTCCTCCTTGTCCACATTTTGCATGCGTTATTTTCTTCTCCATGTTCTTTGTCATTGTCCATGTCTCACATCCATATAGTACTGTAGGAAAGATCATTGCTGTCACGAATCTTTTTTTGTGTCTATGCTCACATGTTTGTCTTTCCATATCTTTTCCAGTCCGTTCATTGCAGCTTTTCCTATCGCGACTCTTCTCTCTATTTCTGAGTCACATTTTCCCTCTTTTTCTATTAATGATCCCAGGAACGTGAAACTTGTTATCACCTCTGTTTCCTCTCCGTCTATCTCGAAACTGTCCCAATCAGCTGTTGTCATTATCTTTGTCTTCTTTAAGTTGAAGTATAGGCCTGCCTTCTCACTTTCTTCAGTTTTCTTATCAGATTTTCCAGATCTGCTTTCTTCCCTGCCAGTAGTGTTGTGTCAACCGCATATCTTAGATTATTCAATGTCCTTCCTGCTATCTTTACTCCTTCAGTAAATGGGGACAGGATGCACCCTTGCCTGACCCCTTTCTTGATTTTAAATTTGTCTGTGTCTCCAAATTCTGTTCTTATCACCGCTTCTTGGTCTTTGTACAATCCCTTTAATAGTTGTATCAAATGTTTTGGTATACCCATTTCTATTAGAGTTTTCCACATCAGTTCATGGTTAATGCAGTCAAATGCTTTGCTATAATCGATGAAACATATGTGTATTTTTTGTCCATATTCCCTTTGCCTTTTCATTATCCATGGCAATATGATCTCGCGTTCCCCGGGATTTCCTAACTCCTGCCTGATTGTCCGAAAGCTCTCTCTCAATTATATTCACCATTCTTTTATGAATTATTTTGAGTAGTATTTTGCTTGTGTGTGATATCAATGCTATAGTCCTGTAATTTTCACACTCTTTCCGTCTTCTTTCTTAAATAAAGAAATAAATATTGATCTCTTCCATTCCTCTGGCCACTCTCCAGTTTTCCATATGCTATTGCATATTTTTGTTATTGTCTTTATCATTGTGTCATCTCCCGTTTTTATCAGTTCTATAGGTATTCCATCCTGTCCTGGGGCTTTGTATTCCTTCAGTTGTTTGATTGCCCATTCCACCTCTGCTTCCATAACCCCCAGTTCCTCTTCGTGTTCTGTTATATCGTTTTGCTCTATTTTTACTCTCTTGTCTTCGCTGTACAGCTCCTCCGTGTAGTCCTTCCATCTTTTTCTTTATCCCCTCTTCATCACCAATTACGTTTCCATCTCCTGACTTCAGTGAGCCCATTCGAGGTGTAAATTTTCTCGTTATTGCCTTCACTTTTGAGAACATTTCTTTCGTTCTCCCTTTCTTTCTTTCCTTCATCCTCCATTTCCCTGCACATTTCATTTAGATGTTTTTCTTTATCTTTCCGTGCTTGCTTTTGGAAGGCACTGTTCATTTCTCTTACTTTATCTTTGTTTCCTGCGCTTTTTGCAGCTTTCCTTTCTCCTGCTATACTAATAGCTTCTAGCGATAGCCATGGTGTTGTTGTGAATTTCTTCTTCGGGATGTGTTTCTCTGCAACTTCCAATATCGTTCCTTTCATCTTTTCCCACAGGTTGTTTGTGTCCTCCTCTACTTCCATCACGTTCCTCTCCAGTACTTCGAATCTAATCTTTATTTCCATCCTGTATTCCGGGGTGATGCCTTTGCAGTCATATGTGGTCATTCTTTCTCCTTTTTTTTAGTTTCTTCGGTTTCGTTAGTAATGTTGCCATTAATAGTTCGTTATCAGTTCCACAATCCGCTCCTGGTTTCGTTCTTACATCTCTGATTGTGCTTTTCCATCTTTTATTTATCAATATGTAGTCAATCTGATTCCTGTATTTCCCATCTGGTGACGTCCATGTGTATAGTCTTCTTCTTGTTTGTTCGAACCTTGTGTTCATAATTCTCATGTTGTTGCCTTCACAGAACTCTATCAGTCTTTCACCTGCATCATTTTCCTCCCCTAGGCCATAGTTGCCCATTGTGTCCCCTTCTCCTCCCGTGCGATTTCCCACTTTCGCATTAAAGTCTCCTATGATCATTAATACATCTCCTTTTGCAGTTCTGTCCATTACACTCTGTAACTCAGTGTAAAATCTTTCATGTTCCTCTTCTGGTGCTGTTGATGTTGGAGCATACACCTGTACAATTGTGGTGTTTACCTTTCCTCCCCGGAATCTTACACTCAATATTCTATCGCTCACAGTGTCGTATCCCATTATTGCATTTGTACTTTTCTTATCACACCTGACTGCAACCCCATTTCTTCCTCTCTGTTGTTGGCCTGACATTATTATCCTGTATCCGTTCCAATTAAAGTGTCCTTGACCTTTCCATCTTGTCTCACATAATCCTATTATTGCTATGTCTAGTCGCTTCATTTCTTTCTGTATGATATTCATCTTCCCACTCTGCATACTTCTCATGTTCCAAGTGGCTACCCTCATCCTCTGTTTTCAGCTCAGATTAGTTTTTGCCTTCTGATGCGATCCACCACAGGACATCTTTTCGGTTTTGGCCCTGTTGCTTCGTTAGATCCAATGGCTCTCAACTTTCCGTCTCGCTCTTCCCCAGTAACTGTTGAGTTGCAATCCGGCCTGGGGGTCTCGCCATCTGCAGCTATCGATTGTTCTATATTGATCATTACAGTTTTCTTGGCAGATTAGCAATGGTGGTTTGCCATTGCCTTCCCCTAGGTGTTTTTATTGAGACATCATCTCCTTGCGTTGATGACTTCCACCATCCGTCCTTCAAAATCTTCTCCTCTGGGACTCGCATATACTGGCGAGGGTTCGGTCGTCCACCACACACTTTGCTTCCAACAGGGGTACCACGGGTAGGTGGTGTGAGGGGCAATTGAGCAACACAGGCTTTATGAGACGCATGTTGCCCCATTTTACTCCCCATTTTATTCAGTAAATGCGAAAATTGTTAGAATATTTTTGAATTTTTATTGTGCAAGGTTTCAGCATGGGATTTATTCATTGACTTTGTCAAGGATTTTGTGTGTTTGAGGACATTTGTTCACAAGTTACCTTGGCCTATGCCATATAAATTTTCAGAATGAATGAGTGACTAAATGAATCTGAACACGTCTTGTGACCACTATTCCCTCCTATCGCATCTATTCTGTAGCAGCAATTGTGTACATGTATAATTTACTGTCACTCACACCCAACTTCAAAATGTTTGTCTTAGTATATAAATTTTGCTTGCTGTGGATTGTCTGCATGTTTTATAAATGAATATATAAATATATATTTGAATATATATGTCTATATATAAATGTGTATATATACACATATATCTTATATTTAAGAACAAGATTCTGTGTGTCCTTGGCAGTCAATGCATTTCCACAGGTTTACCAGCATTTACCTGTGACCACCATCTGTCTCTCTGCCTCTCTGCTTTGTATAGGCGTATTAGAGTAGCCTGCGTTTCTGCTATGTATAGGGAAGTATAGGCGTATAATTAAACGTGAACAATGGAGTACCCTAATCTCACACTGTGCATGCAGCAGCAGAAATACCTCATCAGAGGGATCACTCCTCTGATTCGACCTGGCATCGGAAGGAAACGAGAGGATTGGCTATTGCGGACTGTATTTGGTATAGCGTGGGTGATTAAGCAGGTCTCCCATACGTGGTTTTTGTGTGCACTGAGAATTTTCATGGATTTACATTACATTTCATTGCAAAGACTTTCGGGGAAATGGTCCATCGGAGCAAGCTACGGTGAAGTCAAGTTTGCACAATCGGTCTGTACTATAAATACTATTTAGTTATATGTATATCTAGATTCTGTGTGTGTGGGTGTGTGTGTGTGGGTGTGTGTGTGTCTCCGTTTACACTTTTACAGCTTTGCTCGGGAACACCTTGGACCCAAGGGGTTGGTGGATTATTGAGGAGGAAGAGGAGGAAGTCATAGAAAACGATTATGAAGTAGGGGAAAGGACAAGGGTGACGATGAGAAGAGGGTGAGGAGTGTGAAAAGAAGTATGGGGTGGGAGGAGGAAGTGGTTAGGATAGGGTGAGAAGTAAAGGAAGGGGAGAAAGTGTGGAAAAGGTGAGTGAGAACAAAGAGTGAATAGAAATCAGTGAAGACGGAGAAGGAGAAGAGAAATTATAGATGAGGAGGAGGGATTGCTGCACAGTTCACTCGGGCCAGTACGGAACGACAGGCTGCAGATGCCGCAAGAACAGAAATGCCTCCCCACCGCTAATATATAGAGCGTCCAATTACCACGTTAGCTAACTGTACACCTTGTGCTGCCAGTTCTTGGAACTTTAGCGATCGCAGCGGAAAAACGTCTCCACTACTTTCTTTTTGAAGTCGCATCTCTTAATTCCTCCAGGTTCATTCCGGTTCTTTCGTGTATCTCGTCCATCCATTTTTTCCATGGTCACCCCTGTTTTCTCCTACCTTCTCTGCACACCAACGTCATTTCCTTTTATAATCCATCTGCTCGCATGACATGTCCAAAGAAACCCAGCTTCCTTCTCAGCGCTGTTTGTTGTAACGTCTTATCATTCTAGACTCCAATCTCCATGTGCACCCTTTCAATCGTCTTTTTCTCCATCCACAATATTCTCTGCATCTTCCTCCATTTCCACATTTCACATGCGTTAATCTTTTTCTTCATGTTCTTTGTCATTGTCCTCATCTCACAGCCACACTATCTCAAAACTGTCCCAATCGGCTGTTGTCATGATCTTTGTCTTTATGTTAAAATATAAACATGCCTTCTCACTTTCTCTCTTCCCTTCTCACTTTCTCTCTTCAATCTTCTTATCAGTTTTAACAGATCTACTGTCTTCCCTGCCAGTTGTGTTGTGTTGTGTCATCCGCATATCTTAGATTGTTCAGCGTTCTTCCGGCTATCTTTACTCCCTCATTTGTCTCTTCCATTTCCGCCCTCCTCATTATCCTTTCGGCATACAGGTTAAATGGAAATGGGGACAGAATGCACCTCTGCCTGACCTTTTCTTAATTTTAATTTTGTCTGTGTCTCCAAATTCTGTTCTTATCACCGCCACCGGGTTTTTGTACAATCCTTTGAGTAGCTGTATCAAGTGTTTCGGTATTCTCATCTCAATTAGGGTTTTCCACATCAGTTCGTGGTTGATGCAGTTGAATGCCTTGCTGTAGTCAATGAAACAATTCTGTACTTTTTGTCCATACTCCCTTTGGCTCTCCATAATCCACCTCATGTTGGCAATATGGTCTCGAGTTCATCGGGATTTCCTAAATCCTGCCTGGTTGTACAGAAGCTCTCTCTCAATTGTGCTCTCCATTCTTTTGTGGATTATTTTGAGTAGTATTTTACTTGTGTGTGATATCATCGCTATTGTCCTATAGTTCTCACAATCTCTCGCATCTTCTTTCTTAAATATAGGGATAAATATTGATCTCTTCCAGTCCTCTGGCCATTCTCCGGTTGTCCATATGTTGTTGCATATTTTTTTAATTGTCTTTATCATTGCATCATTTCCAGCTTTTATCAGTTCTATAAGTATTCCATCCTGTCCTGGGGCTTTGTTTTCCTTCAGTTGTTTGATTGCCCATGATTCTACCTCAGCTTCCATAACCTCCAGTTCCTTTTCGTGTTCTGTTATGTCGATTTGCTCTTTCCTTACTCTCTTATCTTTGCTGTATAATTCCTCCATATATTCTCTCCATCTTTTCTTCACTCCCTCTTCATCCCCAATTACTTTTCCGTCTCCTGACTTCAATGAGCCCATTCTAGTTTAAAATTTTCTCGTTATTGCCTTCACTTTTGATAACATTTCTTTAGTTCTCCCTTTCTTTCTCTCTTCCTCCATTTCTCTGCACATTTCATTTAGATGTTTTTCTATATCTCTCTGTGCTTGCATTTAGAAGGCACTGTTCATTGCTCTTACCTTATCGTTGTCTCCAGCCTTTTTTGCGGCTTTTTTTTCTACTGCTATATTAATAGATTCTCTCAATAGCCATGGGGTTGTTACGAGTTTCTTCTTCTTCAGAATGTGTTTCTCTGCAGTTTCCAATATCGTGTTCTTCAATTTCTCCCACAGGTTGTTTGTGTTCTCCTCTGCCTCCATTTCACCCCTCTCCAATACTTCGAACCTATTCTTTACTTCCATCGTATATTCCTGTGCAATGCCTTTGCAGTCGTATACGGACAATCTTTCTCCTTTTTTCAGTTTCTTCAATTTCGTTTGCAATGTTGCCACTAGTAGTTCGTGGTCAGTTCCGCAATCCGCTCCTGGTTTCGTTCTTATATCTCTTATTGTACTTTTCCATCTTTTGTTTATCAGTATGTAGTCGATCTGATTTCCATACTTTCCATCTGGTGACGTCCATGTATACAGTCTTCTTTTTGGCTGTTCAAACCATGTGTTCATGATTCCCATGCTGTCACCATCTCAGAACTCTATCAGTCTTTCTCCTACCTCATTTTGCTCACCCAGACCATGTATGCCCATCGTGTCCCCTTCCCTTCCCGTGCTCTTTCCCACCTTCGCATTAAAATCTCCAATGATCGTTAGTACATCCCCTTTTTGGTTCTATCAATTGTGCTCTTTAGCTCAGTATAGAATCTATCATGCTCCTCCTCTGGCGCTGTCGATGTCGGGGCATACATTTGTACAATCGTTGTGCTGACCTTAAATCCCCAAAATCTTACGCTCAGTTTTCTGTCACTAACTGTGTCATATCCCATTATCGCGTTTACACTCATCCTATCACACATGATTGTCAATCCATTTCTTCCTCTCTCCTTTTGGCCCGACATTATTATTTTGTATCCATTCCAGTTGAAGTGTCCTTGTCCTTTCCATCTCTTTTCGCTTAATCCCGTTATTGCTATGTCTAGTTGTTTCATTTCTCTTTGTAACACATCCAACTTTCCGCTCTGCATGCTTCTCACATTCCATGTGCCTATTTTCATCTTCATTTTGCAGCTCAGATTGAGTCTATGCCCTTTGAAACGATCCGCCGCAAGACATCCTTTCGGCTTTAGTCCTTTTACATAATTAAGTCCAATGGCTTTCAACTCTCTCCGCTCTTTCCCAGTAATTGTTAAGTCGCACTCCAGCCTGGGTGTCCCACCGTCTGCAACTATCGGTTTAATCATATTGTTCTTTCCCTTTGCGATTTTCTTGGCACGTTTTCAGGTGTGGTTTGCCATTACCTTCCCCCAGGTGTTTTTATCGAGACATCATCTCCTTGCGTAGAAGACTTTCTTCATCCAGGATCTTCTCCTCTGGAACTCGCTATACCGGCGATAGCGCGGTCGTCCACCACGCACTTTGTATTCAACAGGGGGACCACACGAAGGAGGCATGGTGGGCAATTGAACAGCAGAGGCTTTATGAGATGCACGCTGCCCCATTTTCATTCCCCTATACACGAACTATAAATATCTGTAGCCTAGTCCATGCTATATCGATGACATGATGCGAGTCTTAAGGACGCCTGTACTAACAGTGCTATATCGAAGACATGCTACAAGTCCTAAGGACACAAGCACCGTATTCCAAAAATGTGTATATAAATAAATATAGATATATATATATATATATATATATATATACATATATACATATATATCTTCTAGGGCCATCCAGTTTAATTCGATCATAAACATGCTTAAGGCAAAGAAGTCAATAAAGACGGATGACCTAATAATATCCAGTTTGACTACACGTTTGTTCACTGGCATGATTCCATTTATTAAAGACCTAATCAGAGATCTTGCAAGGGAGCTAACTGAGCTAACTATTCAGTGAAGCAGATGGTTGATGAATAATCAGAGAAAATATGTGGAGAAAACTAAAACATTGCTTCATGCAAAATCGTCTCTACTTGAAGAAGAAATCGTCTTCTTAAAGAAAAGACTTCAAGCAACAAAAGCTCCACTAGACTCGATAACTTAATCATTCATGGTATTCCGAGACACTTGAAGGTACAGTCAATTGAAATTCTTGATATCGTCAACATGCCTAGTGGTGAGCCGTTTAATGAAGGACACCAATGCTGTTCTCAAGCTTTTTACATCACAATTGTGTCTAGATTTAGTTATCTTGGATATATCATCAGCCCACAGAATCTTGTCTTGCTTCAAAGATAAGTTTTGTCCCTTCATTGTGAAATCTCTATGAGACGAGCAAGAAATATAGTATTCCAGGCAAAGAAGTTACCGTATATACTCGCGTATAAGTCGATTCGAGTATAAGTCGAAGCTTAATTTTTTGAGAAAAAAGCTGCCAAAATCAATGACTCGCATATAAGTCAATCCCATTTAACTCAAAACGAGTACTTGGATGACTAAAACATATTTAGTGATTAGAAATTTTTTATGAATATACAAAATCTAATAAAAATTGTGTTTGAAAATCATTCAAAATAATATAAACAATCAATAACTTCACTGATTCCGGTTTGTATCAGAAATTTAATAAGTAAGAAAGGCATTTTTCATGTAGTGTCGGAGTTAACAGTAATAACGGAATTTGCCTTCAATGCTTGAAATGTAAACATATTTCTAATATAAAAATATTGGACAGGTATATAATCAAATTATTTTAATAAAATTACATTTCGATTTTACCTATTTGTTTGTGGAACGCTTTTTACTGTGAAATCCGTGTTAAAACTAGACAACTTTCTTTTGCGTAATGTGTGCGTATTTGATCGTCTGAAAATCTTTGGTCTATTTTGCGTCTCGCGTGTGTGTCGAAAACCGTTTTTGTTGTCCTGAAATAACATTGAATTTCTCAACTTATATGCGAATATATACGGGAACTTCACAAATCCCTTCGCTCCAAGCGTGCTTTCATTAACCTCCTTAGGGTTAACCTCGAGTATAACTCGGGCCGTGAATTCCTTGTAAAACTGGTTAATCCCAAGTCACATCCGGGTGCTGGGATAATACAATTATATATTATAATATATTAGACATATTTATAATATATAGTATGTTATATATATTTATATTATATATTTATTTTTATATTATATATATTTATATTATATATTTATATTATATATTTATTTTTATATTATATATATTTATATTATATATTTATATTTTATATTATATATATATATTTGTATTTATATTTTTATATAAATATATACTATATATATATTTACATGTTTATATATATATTATATTATAATATATACTATATTATATTATATATATATTTTTTTATATATATTTATGATGCATAATATATTAGACAAAGGCAAAGTAGTTTAGTTGGTAAAGTCTTGAATAGACTTTCGTTTATTCAATTCTAACAGAGCAGTTTCTAGTATAATCGTCAACAAATGTGACGTTTTTTGCACACTTTTCAAGATGGTAATGTAATGCTAAGGAGGTTAATGAGCATGTTACTCATGACAATGGTGAAATCTTTGCTCGTTCCCGTAAACTCTTCCATGAGAAAAAGGTCACTTCTACTCGGACCTATGGAGGCCAGGTCTTCATCTGCCATACAAACAATCTTAGCAAAAGCCAAAAAGAACCATGAGCGTGGATGATCTTTATGACCTTATCGTAATGTAATGTGCAATCTATGCTAAGAATGTCTGCTTGGTGCTTTCTTGATTACATTCTTATTTTTAACTATTCAATGTATTCTTGTGTTGCCTCTTCAATCATTGCCATCTAAATGTTTCTCTATGGTTATAATACGAAATCTCACACAGTGATGGCGTATTCTGTTATGTAAAATGCACTCATTATATTAGATTATATACCTTATATTTACTACTGATTAAGAATTTGATCATGTTATGTAACCTTATGTGATGCATGTTTTCATGCTATCGCGCTTTATAGTTCCTATGGTTGCATGATCCCTCATTGATTACCGCCGATCCGCTGCTGGTTCCTTGTTGTAAATTGTTTGTTAACTGTTCTTCTGTTCCATTTATTTTTTCGTCATTGGCGTTAATTCGTCTTACATTTCAGTTGTGGTAGTCACACGCTATCGGTGATGGCCAGGCTCAAGATGAGCATTTCTCCCACGAATTTGCCTAACTGTGGCTCGTGTAGTCTGTTTATTTCTATTAGTAAACTTGTGGTTTGTGCTAATTTTTGCTCTAGTTTCCATAGTGATTGCTGCTTACAGCAAGTATCTAATTTAAGTTCTTTGATCTCTCTAAATTGCATTGCATCACTCTTCCCATTTAATCATCTTAAGCTAATTTATTCATGAGCCCTTGGATGGCAGCCGGCCTTCTGAAATATGTTAATAAGAAAAACAAACTATTCAAATTTGATTAAATATCCTAATGAAGCAAACATAGCAAAATTCGTCAAATGTAGAAACGAATTCAAGTCATTAAGAATCAAAACCAACAAACTTTACTATAAATCAGTTTAGAGTACTGATGGTGAAATCAACTCACTACATATGAGAGATCATATAGTAATAGACCCGGGTGAAATGGCGGACAGATTTAATAATTATTTTTCGGGACTTGCTCAATCTCTTTTAACCAAGTTACCGGTGTCTAGCAATGTGTGTCAAAATTACTTATATGATCCACATCCTCACTCGTTTGCTGTAATACCCACAACTAGCTTAGAGATTATAGACATAAGTAAATTAATCAAACATTTCCACAGCTCTGGCATTGATGACTGTAACTCTTGTTCGTCCTACTATAGATTACATTGCCTCTCCACTGTCTAAAATATCCAATTGCTCTTTTACCAAGTGGCTTATTCCCTTCATCTATGAAAACTGCCTTAATAATCTTGATCCTTAAACTTGGACCTAAATATGAAATAGAGAACTATAGACACATCCATCTTGCCTTATTTTTCTAAGTCACTTGAATAAATAATGTAGGCCTACATTAGGCTTACGAACTATATAACTAAAATGAAAGTGCTCTATTACATGCAACATAGTTTTCAAATCTGGCCAATCTACAGATATGGCATTGCTGACTCTCCAAGATAGCATATCTTCTGCTATGGGCAGAAATGAATATTCTTTAGGTATATTTTTAGATATAGCGAAAGATTCGATATTGTAAATCACACCATCCTTCTTGCTAAATTGGAACATAATTAAGGGCATTCAAAGTATTCAACTTGAATGGTTTGCAAGCTATTTAACAAACAGGCACCAGCTTGTGTCAATTCGTGGTTCCTGCTCCAAATTTACTTGTATAAAATTTGGGGTTCCTCAAGGTTCTATATTATGCATTCCCATTATTATTTTTGCTGTTTATTAATGATTTGCCTAATAATTATTCATCATCCTTAGCCAGTTTTATTCTTTTTGCGAATGACTCAAATATTTTTCTCGCATAAATCATATGAATATCTGATTAACATTGTCAATCAGAAAATTTCATTCATATCGGATTGGTTTAAATGTAATAAACTATCTTTAAATTTATCGAAAACTAAATATGTTCTATTTAGTTCTCATCGTAAAAGGCTTGGCACAATATCAGGGTCTATCAATATTAATATAGACACACAACTTTTCCATTCCCAAGTGACTTCTGTAAAATTTCTAGGTATTCTACTTCACCAGCATCTTGGACTACCCATATTATTTTTATTTCGTCAAAAATTGGAAAACAATTGGGAATTTATCTAAAATAGCGTATTTAGTATCCACTTGTTATCGCATTGGTCTTTATTCGCTGATTTATCCATATATAGTACTGTAATATGATATGGGCTTCATTTAGTTTTCCTGTCTCATTGTTTTGACTCTTTTCCAAAAAAGAGCAATATAAATTGTTCCTGGATCTGATTTTTCTATCCCATCTGCAGATTTGTTTGGTCGGCTTGAAATCATAAAAGTTGATCAGATATCTATTATCTACTTGTTATCGCATTAGTCTTTGTTATTCACTTATTTATCCAAATATAGTACTGTAATATGAAATCCTAAAAGTTGATAAGATAAAAGAACTTCCAAATTGTCATCTTCATGCATAAATTTAAAGCTAATCTACTCCCTTTGATATGCATTCATTATTTAAAAAATACTTCCGAAATTCACAATTATTCATTAAGATCGGCTGACAACTTCAGAGCTATACGTTTCTGTTCTAACACCCGTAGTTTTGCTTTAAAAAATGATGGCCCAAAATGGTGGGAAACATAATGGGTAGCTGTTATACGTAAGATAATGGAAGAAAATAGTAAAGAATTGTGGAAAAGAAAAGTGGGGAAGAATTAAAATCTCTCATTCAAGGCCTGGATAACCACCAATATATCTACTGCATGACCCTTACCACGAGCAACATAGTTAAATAGTTAAATTTTTCATTATGCGTATAAACCTGTTTATTGCTCAATTTTGTTCCTGTCTATCATTCTTCTTTCTTAACTTGGAAACCCGTCTTACGATTATGGGTGTGTCTTAGTGGTGGGATCTCTATGGTCCCTTAGGTTCTCACTTGTGTTCATGCAATTCCTATAAATTCTTGTTCTTCTATACATTGCTTGATGGACACAATAAAGATTGTTATGCTAAGTTATGCCTATTTTATGCATGTTGCCCTTGCAAGCTGATATCTTGTAATACTTGTACATTGAGGCTTTTTGTTCGCAAGTTGCTTAGGCCACGTGACTGCAATGCATCCAACCATTCCTTCTGGTGTATGTTGCATTGTATCATATTTACATATTTCTATAGCGCCTATCCCAGTATGACCTAATCAGAAGCACTCTCTCTGCGAAAAACCCTGTTGGAAAAGAAAGGTCTCAAAAATTTGGGCAGAAACAGAAGCCCCCCGAGTTAAAATCAAGGAACAAGTCAGAGAGGGAATGTCATTCCTAAGCAAACGATCCACAGACACATAAGCATGATGTTGAGCGAGTGATGTCCGAGTCCGAATTAGTAAGAGAGCGTTTCGAATTTCCTGATGTGCGTCGTCTTCCACCACTGTCGCCATGTTGTGAATGCAGTGTCGCTCTCCTCTATAAACAAAATTTGGCCCAGAGACTCTGAATATCCATACCATATGTCAGCTGTCGATGGGAATCTGTTGGTTGGTTCCCCGCTTGTGTGTGGGCCCACCGCTGGTAACCTTTTCAGCTTACTGTGCACTGTTTTGCTAACGTCATAGCATATTTGTTATTAATGATATTTAACATAATAAATTATGGGCTTGTGCCTTTCAGTAAATGTCTTGAAGGGGTGCTACAAAAATGTTCTATTACAATTGAGCTTCCGATTTTGCAGGTTTTTAAGTATAGTAAAACAAGTTATTACCTTCAATCTTTGATGAGCTAATATTCACACTCAAATATTCATGTTTCAGAATTTCAATTTGAAAAGTGTGAAGTCAATGGAAACTGAACCAGATCTAGTAAAGCAGAAGATGTTGGATAAGGGCATTAAACCTATTGACAATGCAATTAAACCCAGCCAACATGTTGCAGAGCATGGCTCTGATCTGGATGTCAGGCATATGAATAAACCTATCCGTTCTTCAGTATTTGGAAAGATGAAGCATTTATTTGCTCCAATTGGTAGTAAAAAAAATAAAACACCAAACAATATCAACGAAGCAATTGAACGGCACAAAGAGTTCCTGGAGGATCGCATAGAACCAGATTATGGACTTCTGGATAAATTACTTGCAAACAAAACTCTTTCTCGGAAAGAAATTTCTGAAGTTACGGCCAAGAGTTCTGTTTGTGCAAGGAACTCTCAGCTATTGGATTATATTTTGGAGAAACGTCAAGGCGATCGTTTTATTGAGGCTCTTCGAGACACTGAGCAACTACACATTGTCAATTACTTAAATGGCACTGGAGGTTAGTGTTATTCGGCATGGCAGAGTACAATTCTAATAATTTTGTTATTGATATAATTGTATGTGTGAAAATAGGTTAAAATAGGGGTTTTAACAATATGCAAGGTTCAACTCAATGAAACCGTTTAGATGCAATTTCCATTGTTTTCTGATCTTGGGTCAGCATAATCAATGATTGCTCTGCTTTGATTCACAGGGGCATTCTTTTTTCATTATCCTATTATTGCTATTCCATTTTATACTTATGATCCAAGTCTCTGCTCCGATCTCAG
Source organism: Bimastos eiseni (assembly GCA_959347315.1). Taxonomy (NCBI): domain Eukaryota; kingdom Metazoa; phylum Annelida; class Clitellata; order Crassiclitellata; family Lumbricidae; genus Bimastos; species Bimastos eiseni. Next base: position 709,566 of record OY365810.1, on the reverse strand, counting down.
ACGGCCACTACAGCCGTCTTAGATCGAAGCAGAGAGAGAGAGAGAGAAGAAGCACAGCGGGTGCTAGAGAGGTGAGACACGGTGATACAGTCTAGAGTACCAGAGTTAGCTTATAGAGCATATAGTAAGACGTTTTAGCAGACGGTCCACTTTGCTTGACCTGAGCCCTGAGGTAGACGATCCTCTCAGAGTCATTTGAAGTGGTTGTATATAGGTTTTTGGCTCTCACTAAAAGTTATAGCTAGAACTGACATTTTAGCAGACATCCACTTTGCTTGGCCTGAGGTAGACAATCGCCTTATACAAGGGCCTTGGCCCCAAGGTCCGGAGCCCATTGGCCCCAGGTCCAGGGAGAGTTACAGGTAGCCCCATGCCTCACACAGCTCCCCACGCTGATAGCACAGCGTGAGCACCACTGGAATTAAAAAAACAAAACAAAAAATGGGAAATATTAAAAGCGCCTGTGAATTTCTCCATGTCGGAGAGACAGACACAGGCACATACACAAAGAGAAGAAGTGACAGACAGACACACACACACACACACACACACACACACACACAAGAGGGTGGGCAAAAAGTTATGAGATGCTTAAAGAAACATTAAAATCTTCTAATTACGAATTCTCTTTCGGTCTGTCTTCCTCGACGAACTACCCAATCGCCATACAATCACGTGGACTTTCATTGTGTTGTGCTGAAAATGTTATTGCATATAACTATTGATTTTCAATTGAAAGAGTAGGATGGTCACACATATAATACTCACAAGATGTCTAGATGAGCAGAGAATAAGTGTGCTTGGCAACTACAAAGTAAGACTACTACCTGTGGACCAAACTGTGTACCAGAATATTGCCACCTTCACATAGGTGAAATAAGAAAGGGTGGTGGACTAAAGTCGTGCACTGGATGCGGAATAGGAGTTAAAAGTAAAGTAGCATTGTGTGTAGGTTGTGGGCGAGACACTGCACGCCACCGCCTTTGGCGTCGAGATCCAAATCATGGAATCATTAGAGGGTGGAAAAGATTATCATCGATAGAAATAAACTGTTTTTCATTTGAACAGAAAGATAAGCATATAGCATACACCCAGTTAGTCTTTGATCATGAACAATGCAGTGGCAAATCTGACTATTCTGTTGCGACAGGTTCTGATCACGCCCCAAACATGTGCGAATATGATAGTTGCCCTTGCAGCAGCTGCCCTTGCAACACCACCCCCAACTCCAGCTCCACCTCCAGTCCCAGCACCTCTAGTTGCTGTTAGATCCTCCAGAGACCAACCAGCATCCACAAGGCCACCGAGAGACCAGAATTCACGTGCTAATTCAACTCCAGCATCAAGATTGTGTGTAGGTTGTGGGCGAGACACTGCACGCCACAGCATATTTTAGTAAATTTTGGCCGTCATATGTAAATATGAATTAGTTTAGCGCCTGTAAAATTTCATTTATTAATCTCGACCTTTCGCCGAAATATTGACAAAAAACATGAGGGGGTCTCTTTTTAATGGCCCATCCTGTATATTATAGAAATTATAATATATAATATATTATAATTTCTTTTACTATTAAAGTTTTTTTTAATTATCACATTGGTCTGAAGTGAATCAGTCTGGAGAGGCCCAGCCTTGATAGTACAACCATGGAGGGAAGTCCATGACACACGTTCTGTCGAACGCCGCTAGCAGAGCCTTTCCAACAATTGCTGCTAACACTTGTCAGTGAAAGTGTAGTTTTTCGCAATTATACATTCTGTCAAACGCCGTTTGCAGAGTTGTTCTATTGGTCACAGCTGCTGAACCATTAAACTCAACAGACATCACTTTTCTGACTTCTCCAGTGAGCTTCTCTGTGTCTTCAGCAAAACTCCTTTTTTGTCGTGTTTGAACAGAACAGTGCAATGCAAACAAGCAGAGCAGAACAGAACAGAAAAAATCCAACTCTCAATCGCTTAAATGCCATTCATTCTTGGCACAAGACTTATCTTTTCCAAATTGCTTATTCATTCATTAAAGAATTTGTATAGCGCTCCTTCTGCATATCTTCTTAGAGGTGCTCTGGCCCTAGCCTACGTGATGTAAAATCTCATTATGAACGATTATTTTACATCAATTAGCAAAATAGTGCACATTAAGCTGAAAGAGTCACCAGTAGTGTGCCCACGCACACATCCAGTTGAATAGCATGCCTGGACATTCTTGCACTCTGGAGTGAGTTTGATGGGACAAATATCCAGATTTGATCACCTCTCCAGCTATATGCTGGAGAGTTTACGCTGCTCCCTAACCGGCAGCTCACTGAGGACAGAATTGGTGCCTTAGTGTTGCAATGTCAGCGGGGTCTTGCCCAGACTACCTGATGCTGCTTTGTTGTCCCTTGGGCATTTGAGGTCTCTGCCTTGTAAAGAAGGGGGTGCTTATAGTCCCATTTGTCCGAACTGCTACTATGCACAGTCATGCCTTTTCTGTGTTAGGCCCAGTAGTGTCAAACAGGCTCCTCAGAAGCTACACATGCTCTCTGCGATGGGACTCTTACTGAAGATTTTTTATTAAACTCAAAACGGTTTTTATTGGCTCTGCTGGAGTCAGGAGCACCTCAGAGTAGTCCCAATGAAAGGGCACTACATAAATTTAAGAATGAATGAATAACATTATTTCATTTGAGTTTGTATTTGGTGAAAATAATGATTGTAATAATTATTGTAATAATAATAACAGTAATCATGGTAATAGTATGGTTATTATTATTATTGTTGTAATTAACAATTAACTCTCATTCATACTTAAAGTTTCTTGCATTGAATGATTGTTTTAATAATTATGATAATATCAATAATCGTAATTTTAATAATAGTAAATGGTATATTATTGTAATTATGTGACATAATTTGAATATGCCTTAAAAATTGTAAAGCTATTCATTAAATTTATATCTATAAGTATTAGAAATGTTGGTGATTGTTTTTCAGAATATAGTCCAGACTACGGAGAAGAGTGGCCTTTGACAGAAGAGGAAATGTCAAAAATAGATACCAATCAGTATAGTTTGATTGAGCTACTAGATTTGAGTATTCTGCTTGATCTTCTATATTCAGCAAAGGTCATTAGCAACAGACAGAGAGTTGTCATTTCAGCAGAAACAAATCCATACAGAAAAAATGGAGCTCTTTTAGATATTTTGCGAAGACGCAGCTCACACGACTACCAGTTGACCATCGATTGCCTTCGTCGATCAAACCAAAGCAATATTGCAGAAATTTTTGAATCAGGCGGAGGTAGAGTCAGTTATGATCTACAGATAGTTTTATGAAATTACGTATGGTTGATAGAGCATTGAAAGTCTTCATTTCTTTAGGGCCTATAAAGTTTCTATATTCCCGTCATCTTTAAATTGTGATTTCATGACCTCTTACTATGATTGGTGCCAGTCAACATGAGGGTTATTTTATTGAAGTTGAGATGATTCTGGTGATCAATTATATAGCATCACCAGCATAGCAGAACGATGTATGCTTCCGCAGCCTGGTGGGGACTGCCGAACTAATAAAATTACTCCTAGAACGCCTGATGAACAGACTGTGACGACCATTTTCACTTCCAACCACGTTTATTAAATTTACATTTATTTTAAACATAAAATCAACGCTCTTTGTGAATCCCAACCTTCTCCTTCTACGCCCACTCTCGTTGTGACCCACCTCTCGACATTGCCTCCCTGCTCTCTTCGTCAGTCCGTCTGCAGTCCCCACACATGACTCTCACATACGCCCCCCTCTTTTAAGACAATGTTCTGGTAGGTAAAATTAAAAGACAAGGGTACCAGAACATTGTCTTGACGCAATAAATTACTCTCATTACTACAAATGAGAATCACATAAATACGCAAACAAAGCCAATCAAAAACATAACTAATCTATCTGCCCCTTTAAACTTCAAACGAAAACAGAACTTAGTAGTTCTATCGTGCCAGCCAGGCAAATACGAACACATAGAACAAACCTCAGAGTCATCCTATACATTAGTCATCAAGTCAATCGTTCGTTTCCCACCATAGATCACTCTAAAGCACACTAACAACATTAACATCTTACTAGCAATCTATGCTTAAAACAATCTTGCAAGTGTTTCACAATTGTTACATAAACTATTCTGTTAAATAATAACCTATTAATGTTTATAACATGTCAACATTTTCATATGTTCAAGACAATCTTACAAGTGTTTCACAATTGTTACATAAGCCATTCTGTTAAATAACAACTTGTTAATGTTCATAAGATGTCAACATTTTCATATGTTCAAGACAATCTTAGAAGTGTTCCACAATTGTTACATAAACTATTTTCTTCACATGACTATCTATAACAGATTATCAATTACACAGGGTCAGAATAATCTTGAGAGTGCATCACAGTTGTCATTTAAAGATCCCTTTCGATGTCTAACCTCAATGTCAAATTGTTGTAAGGCTAAAGCCCATCGCGTTAACTTCGAGTTATTGGGAGCACCTGCAGTTAAATACTTCAAAGGGTTATGGTCAGTATACAAGAGTATTTTAGTCCCTAACAGATAATGTTCAAACCTTTGCAAAGCAAAAATCACTGCTGATACATCCCTCTATGGGTCACACAAGCAGTAAGTTCTTGAGACTCTGGTTGCATCGGCACCTGCCAAAATCCTGAAGAACAATCTAAAGTTGTAATGTAATGAGAATTGGCTACTTGATTAATTAAATCCTCAGACTGACACATAGGAAAACAATCAGATACAGAAAAAGAATTGACCTCTCGAAAGTCACAACACAATCTAAGACTTTTGCCATCAGCCTTTCGTACACAAACAATAGGATGTGCCCAGGGACTGTTTGATTCCACAATCAATCTCTCATCCAACAATTGATTAATCCGACGGTCAACCTCTTCTTTAAACAATTGGGGTACTCTATATGGTTTCTGCCTTTGCGGGCAAACATCACCCTGTAACCTTATAGAGTGGGTACCAATTTTACAAAGTGCCGGTTTGTCATCAAAAAGTGTTTTAAATTTCTGCAAGAGCTGCCTTAGCTCCTGTTGCTGTTCCCCATTAAGATGATCCAAGACAATTCGATTTAAAGCAGTGGTCTTATCTGTCATCTCTGTCAAGTCATTGTCAGGCTGATATTTAATCTCACCAAAATCTTCCTCACCATCACATATCAAGCCAACAGCACTAACCCTTGCTTTGAATGGTCTCAAGTAATTAACATGTAATGTTCTCTCATTTCCATCAGGTAACTGTACCATGTAACTACCTGCAGAAATCTTCTTTGTAACTATGCCTGGACCACTCCAACCTGCACTTAACTTATCATGGCGAACCTTTTCCAACATCACCACCTGATCTCCTATCTCAAATGTCTTTTTCTTTGACCTTAAATTGTAATAATGAGCATATCTCTTCTGAGCATTTGCTGCATGTACATCTGCTATATCCTTTGTTTGCTGCAGTTGCTTTTTCAACTTTTGCATATATTTACTTGTGTCTGCAAGTTCCCATGGAGCAATCTGTTCTCCTGTCCATGTTTCTCTGAAGGTCCACGTCCTGTCTGTCCATGCATCATCATGAAAGGACTTACACCCGTGGTAGCATTAGGTACTTCCCTATATGCCCACAACAGAAATGGTAATTGCTTCTCCCAACGTTTAGGATTTTTCCGTACTATTCGGTGAAGCAAGTTCTAGAGAGTCTGATTCCACCTCTACTACAGCATTTCCTTCTGGGTGATATGGTGAACTAAATCTAGGTACACACCCCAGTCTCTTCATGAACTCATTCATAAGCTTCCCCCTGAAACTTGCAGCCCGATCAGTGACTAGCACCCTTGGTATACCGGTATAAGAAAACATCTCCAGTAAGGCATCACAAATGGCCTCTGTGGTAATCGTTCTCACAGGTCTTGCATCTGGGTATCTTGAACACTGGTCTACTAGACACAACACATACTTATAGCCCCGTGACACTTGCTCATATGGTCCAATGATGTCACAGTTCATTACCTCAAAGACATTGGTCGGTCTTACCACAGGAGTAATCGGTACTCGATCTATCACAGTTTTTCTCCTCCTCAACTGACAAGCTTTACAACTCTGGCAGTATTCCTTAATTTCTTTGTTCATACCAGGCCAGAAAATGAAGACTTAATTCTTTGAGTAGTTTTTGTTGAGCCAAAGTGTCCTCCCCATGCACAATCATGAGTTAATTCTAAAATTTCTTTGACCTTTCCTTTTGGCACAACCATCTGATGAACATTCCCTAGTCCAATCTTATCCTTATGAAACAACAGATTATCACCAGCCCTAACATAAAAATTCTTCTCTCTCTTCTCTGCTTTTATCCAACACTCTTTCAACCCCTCATCAGTCAGCTGTTCCATTTTCATCTGTTCTGCTGCATCAACTAACTGCTGAGTGTCATCAAACGCTTCATCTCCATCACCTCTCTTCATTTATAACTTCACTGGTCCTATTGACTACAGGTATCACTTCCTCTGCTATATCAAAATTTCCAAACACTGTTGCTCCCTCTGACATATCCTCCATCTCATGACTAATTGTCCCCAGTCCTTCATGGTCAGTCATATTTTCAATGGTTACTGTGTGGTCTTCATCAACCATCAATTCACAGTCATCTACAGTCTGGCTCAGTTTTAAGGCTTTATAGTCATCTATGGTTTCTTGGTATATATATTGATCAATCTCTCACATGGAATGACCATATTGTGAATATCTCACTAATAATAGCAAAAAATATAGGAATTTTGTCAAGAATTGTCTATTTGTTACCTGCAAACATCCGAACTGACTTATATTTCACTATGATCCATCCATACTTAACATACTGCAATTTAATTTGGGCATCCAACTACCAATCTAGACTAAATAGACTACACATTCTGTAAAGGAAGGCAATGCGCAGGATCTGGCCTGTTTTACCTCCATAACATAGACCACATTTTCAGTCAGCTTCTAATACCTAGGCTTAACCATATAACACTTCTGCGATTAAACGAGTTCATATATAGATACACCAACAATCAGTTGCCCCTGTTTTCAGGAACTACTTTACCCTTACCTCCACTGTTAACCCTTACAGCCTATGCTCCTCTCAAAATTATAGACCTGTTTTTGGTAGGACCAATACAAGAAAATTTTCCATCAAATGTGCTGGCCCAATTGCCTGGAATCAAACCCCTGTTGAAATATGTGGTGTTAACAGCTACTATCTCTTCAAATCTAAACTTAAAGATTACCTGATTTCTAATTTTTTGTGATAACAGTTTCTGCACTTTCTGTATGTCACTCTTGTTCTTTTAGTTAACTAGTTAAGTTAGTCTGCTTGATGTTATCTTATGTTTATTAACCTGCTGTCGTGAACTTTTAGTAAGGGTGGCCCTGCTAGCGGGACCGGTTGGTCCCTTTAGGGTTTATATTTTATCCCAATTGTACCCTTCCAATTTTGTTCTTCTGTTCCAAAAATGATAATTGTTTATGTTTGGTACAATAAAAAACACATGGTTATGGTTAAGGTTAGTAAACACTCTGTGTCCACCCTTAAGTCATCAGTCACCGCACAAGTCAACATTACTGACACCTTATGATGTCCTTTGTCCGAAATTAATCTACGGGGCAAATTAAATACTTCAGCTTCAATGGGTACTCCAAAGGCTCCCCATAATTTCACTTTGCCCATAGGTTGACCGCCTTTGCCAATTTCAGGTAACCTCCTCTTGTTTACGACAGTTACCTCAGAACCTGAATCCAAATAACAAACACTTTCAATATCACCAATTTGTTACTTTACTTTGGGTATACCTGATAAAAACACTAACCTTCAAAGCCTTAAGAGTAAACAAAGAACTTAATTTTACATCTACCTCTTCTTTCTTTTTCCCTGACCTCTGTCTCTGAAGTTCTCTCTCCCTTTCACTTAAGTCAAACTCTGACTCCCGAAAATAGTCATTGGGTCCATATTTTACCTCAGAAGCATTACAAAAACCTTCATGTTCAACCACCTATGCTTCATCATCCCTTCTGACCATTACACTACATCCCTTTACCTCACTTACCTCCTCTTCAACCAGTACATGACTGATTTTTGCCTCCAGCACGTTTGTTTTTCCCTTATTCAGTGGACATTGAGCCTTTAAATGTTGATCAGAAAGACAAATGAAACATTTTGGTTTATCCAATTTCCTTTGCATGTCCCCTTTTCACTTCCCCAAGTTATCCTGTGCCCCTTTGAAGTTAAACTTGGAAAAACTGGGCTTTTTCTCAATTTCATTAAAATCTCCATGACCATTTGATCTTTCCCCAAATTTTGATGAAAATTTGTCAGGAGTGTCCCTGAAATTTGGATTTTCAGACATGTTTATTGAGAAAATGTCAGTTAATTCAGCCAAACTGATTGGATCAAGCCAGCCATCACCTTCTTTAGCCACAACATGTGATCTGACAACAAATGACATGCATTCTTTCATTCTAACTGCAACCCACAGATCTTATAGTTTCTGAAAAGAAGTGACATTCTTAGAATCGAGGTAAAATCTTAGATACGTGTAAAGTCTGGTCGCAAATTGCATCCAAGATTCTGTGTTCACTTTCACAGCCTTAACAAATTGCACATGGTACTGTAGAGGCGTTAATCGAAACCCTGCAACAAAGCAGTTTTCAAAGTTGCATAAGTATTCATCTGAACAGCCGGAAGTCTCCTAACTAACTTCTTAGCTTTCTCAGACAGAAATGGCATTAGCAGGGCACATTTCAAATCATCAGGGACCTGATACAACAAAAACATGCTTTCAACAGCTTCAAGATACAACGGTAACTCGACATCCTCGTCAGGCATTTTGGGTAACAAATTTTTTTAAATATTCCCAAATTTCTTAATTTTTGTACCCGACGATTCTTCTTCCCTTGTCTTTCTCTCTCGTTCCCTTTTGACCTCTTGTAAGACCATCTCTTGACTTCTAACCTGTCGTTCCATCATTTCTCTCTGTTTTTCTTCTCTTCTCATCATCATTTGCATCATTTCAACCATCCTAATTTCCTTTGCCTTTTTAGTAGGCAAATTTCCTTCAGAGTGCCCAGTGGCCACTAAACTTAGTTCCACAAGCTGTTCCTTATCTAGATCCACAATAGCTTCAGAATCAGCACCTGCACAAACTAACAAACCAATCAATGCATCCACACTAAGATGCCCAAGTCTACTCTCCATGTCCATGGTTAAGGTTCCTTGAGACAATGCTTATTCTATTCAAAAAGAAACATGAATACCAGACAGTCTCAGCAGAAAACCACCAGGACTTGACTTTGAGTCCAGACTTCAGCTCAAAATTGTTCGAAACAGATTTGACTGGAATGCACCTTTCTTTCTTGCTTCACACCAGTACTTGGAAGAAAAAGAAAGTTCACAGCATAGTTGAGAATGTTCACAACTGAACTTGACTGTAATAAACTGTTCTTTCTTGATTCACAACCGTCTCTGGAAGAAAAAGGTAGGTCGATAGCGTACTTGAGTCCAACTCGGACCGACACCAGCGAAACTTCACCGACTGTCATGGGGCCACCCGAACACTTTCGTCGACAGAACCGCTCCCGAAATCATATGGAAGAAACGGCCAATGGCTGACTACACCGTTCGCCACGTCACCTTCACCGGAATTAACCTCTCCAGTCACCGTCTTCGACCACGTGAAATCACCTCACACCGACCTCTGAGCACCGACTTCAGCTTTGAGAATGTTGTTCAACACATCCCCGACTTCGAATTGTTCCGTTGCCTTCAAATAACGCTATCCTGGTCACGGCACCATTTAATGTGACGACTGTTTTCACTTCCAGCCACGTTTATTAAATTTACATTTATTTTAAACATAAAATCAACGCTCTATGTGAATCCCGACCTTCGCCTTCTACGCCCACTCTCGTTGTGACCCACCTCTCGACACTGCCTCCCTGCTCTCTCCTTTTCTCTCCGTCAGTCCGTCCGCAGTCCCCACACGTGACTCTCACACAGACTATAAAACTTCTGATCTATATACTCAAATTCTCATGTTATGAAGCAACTTGCTAATGAGGCAGACACTTTTTTATTCAAAGCTGTTCGGTACATGGAGAACATTTCACTCAGATGCCATCTTCATCATGCTTGTATCATCCATCGCTTCTGTCCTCTTCAGTGTCCCGCAAGGCTCTGTTCTAGGGCCTCTGTTGTTCGTCCTCTACACTTCTGAACTCTCAGCCATCACTTCTCGCCACGGCATTGAAATCCACCTCTATGCTGATGATACTCAACTCTATGTACATCTGCGACTAAACGAGGTTGCAAATGCTACAGAGCGACTTCGGCCTTGGATTGACGACATCATGCGATGAAGTCTGACTATGCGTCTCAAACTTCACCCTGACAATTCTGAGATCATATGGTTTGACCGCTCCTCTAAGCTTCCTCGGAGTGCAGAACTCTCACTCTCTACATCCTCTTCTAGAGCTAATCTCTCCATCACTCACTGTTCGGGATCTTGGAGTCATCCTCGACTCAAAACTTTCCCTCAAACATCAAATTGCTGCAATCTGCAGGGCATGCCTGTTTCATCTCCGGAGAATCCGACAACTTCACTCTATTCTGGACACTGCATTACTAAAACACTGATACACTGTGCCTTATTCTGATACGACTTGACTACTGCAACTCAGTACTGTATGGCCTCCCGGAATGCACACTTCTTCCGATAACTAGAATACTGACTGCATTAGGCTGCACAACTGTGCCTTGGACTCTCCTACTGAGACCATAATTATCACACCTGCTCTTCATTCTCTACACTGGCTTCCTGTCAGTGAGCGTATCTGCTACAAGCTGGCACTCCTCATGTACAAAGCACGCACAGGTCATCTGCCGTCTTATCTGTCCTCCACGGTCACACTTTGCAGCTCTGTTGAAGGCCGCTCTTCTCTTAGATCAGCCTTTGCTGGAAAGTACGTTGTCCCCAGTACATGTCTTGTCTTTGGCCGTCGGTCATTCACTGTTGCCGGTCCCTCCATCTGAAACTCTACCTCCTCATGTTTGCAACTCTCTCGGTGTGTCTGACACTGTCTGTCTTTTGCTCAAACCTGAAAACCTACCTCTTCCAGTCCGCCTATGAATCTTAGTGTTTGCCCGGCTACAAGGTGCACTTCTGAACTTTCTGTAAGGAGGGCATTATCAAATTACAGTTGTATTGTATTATTTATGTGGCAAATAATGGTACAATTTTAGCCATACTTTCATGACCCTAGGCTAACAGGAAGCAATATAGGATTGTATGAATGTATGAAATGATAAGCCATGGACAGAAAAGGGAATAATAAGTGGTAGAACAACAGGAGTTGGTGGTACAAGGGGATTGTCTGGATGGATCATGTTGCTGAGCACATGAGAGGTTATGCAAGGGAGAGGCTAGTAGGTAGCTATTTAAATAAAAGAAAAATTGTGCGAATATTTTTAATTACCTATTGTAATAGGCAGATTTTGTAAGATGATAATGTTCAAAAAATGATTCATCCTTAAACTGGTCTTTTTTATTAGTTATTGTGAGCATTCATGCTCATCTTGATGGACCTTTAGAAAATGTTACTACAGCAGAAGATGAAATAGTAACAAGAATTACAGATCTGCTTAGAGGTACATCAATCATGGACGGCCGTAGATTACTGGGACTTGCTCAATTAAGAATTGTTTCCGCCAAGAAAGGAAACAGCATTGTTCTCTACATCTGGTGTGAAACAGCGAAAAAACTATTTCGTTTGTATGACTTGCTGACCTTTGGTCGTCTCAAGGCCTTTGTTGAGCAGAGTTTCAACCAATTATTGAATTATTCACAAAAAGCTGCAGTGAAAGATATTACAATGGACAAGGATCATTTCAAACGCATGAAAGAGTATTTCACAGGTGACCAATTAATTATTTTCAGGTTTTAACTTTTTTTAAATGTTTATAATGTTATATCATATCCTTTCTTCACATTCAAGTCTGCTTTAGTGGCCTTGCAATGAATCCAAATAAGTAAGTGGTAATTATTCTTATGCTCCACCAGTGTATAAAGTCTTTCTCATCAATTTCATGAATTGACATACATTCTTTGTTAAAATAAAACTCTTGTTGCCATACATTAACGGTCACACTATGACAGCAATGGGTTAACAATGCCTAGTCAATTTGGGGTTCTTGATAAATTGCTGTAATATATGGAATTTGCTGCCACTATTCGATTTATTGTGGAAATAGCTGCATTTGTAGTGCATAAATGATACTGCTTTGCTATAATATAATTGTAAAATCGTAACTCCTGTGATTTTTTCATAACCTTCCTGTAATTGTACTAGGGTAACTATCTTATGTCTTTGGTCAACATGGGGGCCGTATAGAGTAATGGGTAAAATTGGGGCGCAGAGCTGAGGAATCGAGTTTGATATCCGTATTCCTCCATAAGGTTGATTTTGTCCATCTATCACTAGGTGGTAGCATTGGTTAAATTAGATACATAACGTGATGGGTGCCGTGAATGGCTGCCAACAGTTAAACTTGACTCCTGTGATAACTTGTCATTATTCCATACTGTACTTGTAAACATGCTGCAGTTTGTCAGTTGGAAATTAAACTAAAATTATTATTACTATTATTGTCATTTTATATCATGTCATAGAACTTTATCTAAGTATCAGAGCTGAAGATCTTGTTCATTGTTCTGTCCATTTTACCAACCTATTCAATTCTTATCTTTTTATTGAAACCAAGGTATAACAAAACTCAACATATATACAAGAAACTGCAGAACCAATGGCTCAAAGGGAGAAACCCAAAAGGGCCTAAGCCCCACTTACTAGGCCCCCCAGTAGTTTTGAAATAACATAACTATGCAGACGGATATGATAAAATATGCAGTATAATTAGAAATACACTTAACTAATGAACTAAAATGCACACGATAAGGAAATAGCAGGCCTGTGAGAGAACATGTATACGAAGATGCTTTTTAATGCATAAAGACTAGAAAAATTTTTAAGCTGCAAAGGAAGACCATTCCATAAACTTGCACCCACAAATTTAAGAGAAAATTGATGTGAGTTAGTTCTTGCAAAAACCCCTCTTATAGTTGAAGAAGACCTCAATTCATGGTCGTGAACGGAAGAAATTGGTTGAAAGTAGCCATCAAAAGTAGGAGGTAATGTATGCAAATTATATTTATGCATGAATTCCCAAATTTGTATAATTTTAATTTGATTCAGTCGTGGGATACCAAGTTGTTGAAAGAGGAGGGAAGAGGCATATTGAAAAGATCCCAAAGTAACTCTTAATTCCCTTTTTGTAAGGTAACAAGTCTTTTCAACCTAAAAACATAATTAGAAACCCATACCATGGCACAATATGATAAGTATGGGTGGAGAAGTGTATAGCACAGGGAAAGTCGTAGGTGGAGAGGAAGCAGGTAAGCAATGCGAGATAAGATACCTACATTTGTTGAGATCTTAGAAGAAATTTTGGCTATGTGAGTATTCCAGGTTAGATGCTGATCTAAGTGAACTCCCAAAAATGTGACCGATACCACTTGTGGGATCTGAAAACTATCAATTGAGATAGCACATGGAGTAAGAGGAATCTTCTTTCTATGAGAACAAAAAAGGATGAAGTTGGTTTTAGTTATGTTCAGGGAAAGCTTATTACTCTTGAACCATTCAGCAGTCTTCTGTATTCCTGATTGGGTAGAGCAAAAAAAGTCGCGTAGTTCTTGTGTGAAAAAATACGTTGGAGTCATCGGCAAATAAGATGAATTCAGCTAAATGTGAAGAATTTGGAAGGTCATTAATGAAAATTAAAAACAAAAGCGGACCAACAAGGGATCCTTGAGGAACACCATATTTAATTAGTTTTAGTTTCGATAAGTGTCCATGACAGTCAACACGTTGCTGTCGATTGGTAAGATAACTTTTAAACCAAGATAAGTGGGTGTATATTTAGAAGTTTAGCAAGCAAAATAGAATGATCCACAGAATCAAAGGCCTTAACAATGTTGAGGAATATACCAATAGAAAATTTATTATTATCAATAGTGGTGGTAATATTCTCTTGTTCTTGGATATTAAGGAGTGCCATGGATATGAAAGGGCCAGGTTGAAAACCATGTTGGAAAGGATAAAGGATTTTAATTCTAGTAATGTAATCATAGAACCTGTTATACATAAGTTTTTCGAGTAACTTAGAGATATATGGGAGAATTGATATAGGTCTATAATTAGCTAAGTCATCAGAGGTGCCCTGTTTAAGGATAGGGACATTTTTTGCTAATTTGAGTGTGGATGGAAATATACCAGAATAGAGATAGCAGTTAAATGTAGTTGATAAAGGAGTAACCATATCATCAATGACAGAGATGATAGTAGAAGGGTCAAGTTCATCTAAACCAGTATTGCGTGTAGATTTTAGTTAGCGACTAATAGAAATTATTTCGGTTTCAGAGGTGGGAATGACTGCAAAAGAGTTTGGCCTTGGGAGTATTAAGATAATTTTCAAAAGATATGGATGAAGGAATTATTTTATTGACCAGTGATTCAGCAATACCAGTGAAGTAAATGTTGAACTTCTCAGCGATGATATTGGGATCCGTAATTTTGTTCCCCGAAATAGTTAAAAACTGAGTAAATCTATCAGGATGATTCCCATTGATAATGGATCTAATGACATGCCAAGTTTTTCTTAAGTCATTAGTATATTGTATAAATTGAGATTCGTAATATGACTGCTCAGCCTTGATTCTTAATGCCTTGAATTTATTTCTAAGAAGCACAAAGTTTTGTTTATAGATAGTAGTTGGATTTTTAATAAATTTCCAATATAATTTTCCTTTTTTTGGAATGACTTACTTAAAGGAGGCCAGCAGTTATCCAAGGATTTTTTAATTTATTACGATTAGTTACTTAACTCCCATAGTATAATAAGAATGATTCAACAAAAGAAGGTGAATAAATAGACTCTGATAAGTAGAATTATCAAATTGGTTATCCATATGAGAGTAAGTAATATTTGATTTAATGAAGAAACCCACGACCGGTAGATCTATGTCTGTTAATCAAAGTGTAACCAGGGATGAAAATCTGGGTTGAAGTAGTTTGATCCAACCAGGTTTCAGTAACTGCTAATATATCTACTGGAAGTGTTTCTAATAAAATAAGTAAGCCAGGTATTTTATGAATGATGCTTCGACAGTTGATATGCATTATCGAAAACTGGTCAGAATTGGGTACAATCAATTGACTTAAACTATTAGGGGAGTGGTTGGAACTTTTGATTGGCCTGTAAGTGAAATAATTGGCATTGGGGTCTAGGTTGGGGTTATTCAGTAGAATTCGGGACTCAGTCTCATCCGTATAAATTTGCAATTTAGAGAAGCTCTCCTCCCTCTGCATAATTTGATGGCTACACAATGAATCAAACAAATTTTTAGTATTTTTGATTACATAACACTTAATCTATAAACATTTTACGTTCTATTGTAATATGCTCTGTTGAGTATCATATGAATTGTTCCACATCTTCTGTAAACAGATAGACTTACAGGACAGAATGGAGATGGCAGCAGTTTTATATTACAGCACTCGTGCAACAATTTATAGGGCATCATCTTTGAGGAGTTTCTCTTTAAACCGTGATATGCAAATTCGTGATTACAATTAATTACCATTATGTTTTTCATTTCTTTCACACAGAAATCGAATCAGAGCATTTGATTGTCGAAAGTAAAGTCGAACCAGAAGAAATGGAAGGTAGGTTTTCATATGCTTGTAGGCCTAAATAGGGGAAAGCTAGTTGTACACTATTATTTTTCCACTTAGTCTGCTTGCATATTTTCTGTATGCTTTTTAGAGCTGTACTGTTAATAGAGATATCGGCGGTATCGGATATCGGCAAGATAATCGGCGCTGATATTAAATATATTTTTATGTATTTTATAATATTATTTTCAGTATATAAAGGCAAAATTATGGGTCTGTGAAGGACAGCATTCCGTGCCGTTCCCACAGCGTGTTAACTCGGGCTTTGTCGAGTTTGGCTACTTAAGACCACCCAGTGGGCATGGGAAAATGTCAACATAGGTGTTGTGCAGAGTGAGTCGTAGTAGTTACCCTGGACACACCCGGCACAGGTCATCTCTGCTGGCCCAATCTTGCTGGGGGCAGATATTTTAGTCCAAAGGGGCATGTCGTAAAAGTGGGGAGGGAATGGCATCATTGGCATGTTTCTTAGAAGAAGGCGTCCGGTTACATAGATATCTCTTTTCTCTCCTCCGTCATGCAAGGTCGATGGCGGTCTGCCCAATCGGTATTGCCTGCCTAGGATTAGTCCCAAACTATATTATGTGTACGTCTCCTACAGAGCAAGTGTTTTGCTAGTGTCACAACCATAGGCAGTAGCAGTAGGTTTATCTTTTGGAGCCGGACACCTTGGAAACACAATGAAATAATCGGTAATCAGAGTGCTGGAGAGCCAAGGAGACAGCAAATTTTTGTCTGGAAGGGATAGTGGAAGTCGATTCGATTCTTTGGGAGCAGAAGCTTGGAATGCATGAGAACCCATATCTGTTCTGCATTGTGGGTCAGCAAAAGGACCCATATTTGATGATTGCTGGCAAAGATAAGAGTTGTAGGGCATTATGAATCGGTGAAGGTAAGAAGGTGTGCTGGTGCTAAGAGCTTTGTATGTCAAACAGGCCAATTTAATTGTTTTTATGATCTTAACAGGAAACCTATAGTTGTATCGGATGGAGTAGAATTGTGTACCTTATATGTAGTTAGACATGCAGCACTATGCAAGTGGAGGAGTTTTGCATGCATTGCTTGCTGACTGTTGAATTCAATGTTTGAGAGGCCCTCAAAAGAGAATTAGCATAATCAAGGTGAGAGGCGATACGGGAATAGGCTATGATTAGCAACATATTCTTAGTCAGAGCCTACCTCGTGTAGCATGTTGCCCTGATGCGATAGGAGAAAGCTTTTCAAATGTAAATGAAGCAAACATAATTTGGCTGTTTTGTTATTTAAACAGTTGATGTAGCTGAAGTACTTGAATTCAGAGGAACAGAATCAGGTGAAGGTCAAACTCAGATTCACTAAATTATCTTGTAGCCTTTACCATCTGCAGCTATTTATAATAATTATATTACGCTTTCAAAAGGGTCAGATTGAAACACGCCTATCACACACACACACATGCGCAAATGCACACACAATACACGCATATATACTATGTGTACACACATAGATATGTATATAATATTTGTTATTCACTTTCTGCAGCAATTAAGTCTTGTGTTTCTGCATGTTCTCAGATTTCTATAGAGTTGTAAACATGCTGACTGCAGCATCAGAACTGGCCAAACGTTTCTTGTGTATGTCGTTGCTTGTGATCCTAGAACCAGTACCTTTGAATGCACAGTTGTACACCTTTCCGTATCTAAAATGAAACAGCACACAGAAAGCATATTGTGATTGTTTTGTTATTTCTCAGTTTACGCAGCTCAAATACATGAACCCGAAGATTCGGAAACCGTTGAAGGTTAAACTGACACTCAGTTAACTTATCTTGCTGTAAACCTCATTCAATGTTCATGTTTTACTGATCCACCCACATCAACAATTGCTCGCTCACTTGAATTTATGAAAATTCAGAAATGTATTGTATCTTCATTCATTTAATCAATTGGAGCAGATAGGACAACTTTAATTTAATGTCTTGCTTACAAAGTTCTGAATCCAAAGCTCTGGAGTCAATAGACGGTTATACTCGAACCAACTTATCTCGTGGCCACTGCTGTCGGCAGTTATTCATAATATTTGATTGCACTTGCAATATCAATGAGATTTATCAAGTGATATATCAATGCAACTGGTCATACAAAATCTTTGAGTCTATATATAGATTCCAATCTGGTGAAATAAGGCTTTTTAGGACAGTTGTTATAGTCACTCAGAAGAAAGAGTAGTGGTGTAGTGGTATTAAAATCCAGAAATGCTAGAACATTACATGCTTCAGATCCTGATTCTTGTCTCAAGTTCCTGTGGTTTGTGATATCTTCTGCTGTTGCTGTTTGCAGGATCAGTTTTTATTGGTTGAAATCTTATATGGTTTCTGAATGTGTTGATGACCTCTAATGTGGTTTGATGTTTTGCATTCCTACATTTTAAATTATATTGTTAACTAGATGCCAGATGATGATTGCCCATTCTAACACAGTTAAAACAAGAACCTTGCAAAGTGTTTTCCACTTAATATCAACCTGCGCGCAACACTTAATTCAACTGCAGTTGGACAGCTGTGCAACTGTTATTCTATCTGCTTGTATATTCTTCATATTTTTTATTTCACACATATGAACTTATAGGAAAACATTTTTGATAAACATTTTAAAATTATTCGGTTTCATCTTTGAATGGGCAATGATCTTGTTAACAGCTTGCATGGGGTGGCCATGTTCTTAGCATGTAGTGCGATACTTGTGCCATAAAATGATATGAAATGAGCATTTTATTATGACTTTGTAACGTATACTATACCACAACCACTACAGAACTGAAATGAGTATAATAGCTTAGCAGAAAGTCATTTCATGACATTTATGTTCTGCTATATAATATAATGTTTCAAATAAGTATTAAAGACATTTTTATTTATGCCAAGTTTAATGCACACTGGCTGATATAACTTACAAGGTAATTAAATGTATAATACTATGCTGAGGGTTTTTTAAATATAGATGAAGCCGGGTGCACTTAGAACCAATCATAAATTGATCTCTCTAATACCACTGACTGATTCTAACAAATGCTTCTGATGTTTTTCACTTGAGTTTTGTAAACCTCTAGTGACCCTTATTATTATTTATTATCATCATCAATTAAATTTTTAACACGTACATGGTCACACCGAAGGTGAATCTGAAGCACTGATAGTCAGTTGCCAGGAGAAGATGCACTCAGTTGTACATATCCTTGAGAACCAAGGAGATATAGTGAGTTTTGAGCCACTTTTAGAAAGAAGGAAGTGAATTTGAGCTACGAATAGAGTGGCAGTCGATTCCATTTCTTAGGAGCAGCGACATGAAATGTATGAGAGCCAATAACTATTCTGCATCGTGGCTGAACTAAAAGACCTGTACTTGATGATTCTAAGCAACGAGGAGGGATGTAAGGAGCTAGTAAGCATGAATATAGGTGTACTGGTGATGAGGGCTTTGTAGGTTAAACAAGTCAACTTAAATTTTATTCTGAATTCAACAGGACGCCATTGCAGCTGGTGGAGTAGGATTAAGGAGTGTGTTCATAGTTGGACACTCAGCACTAATCGAGCCAGAGTATTTTGGATGCATTGCAGCCTTTTCAGTTCAAGGTCTGAGAGACTGACAAAAAGCGAATTAGCATATTCAAGGCGAGAGGAGACAAGTCAGCAGGCCATGCTTTCTGACATGCTCTTAGTTAGAGCTCACCTGATGTAACATATTGGCCTGATGTGATGGGAACAAGATTTTAAAAGGTGTTCTATGTGAAGTTAAAATATGAGCTTGCTTAGGTCGGAAACACAGCTGTTGGCCCTGCATGACTTCTCAAGGGGGTTGCTCCAATGCTTGCTGAGCCTATCATCAGACTTTTTTAACAGGTCAATAATCTCCTCCTTTGTTCCGCCACAGTGGAAGACTAGCACCATCACGCCTGTTGCAAAAGTCGCTTCACCCTTCAGAAGAAGCCGATTTTCGACCTATATCAGTTACCTCCATCCTCAGTCGTTTTCTAGAAAAGTTTATTGCTTACTGTTTTTTCCATCCATTCCTGACACAGCCGCAATCCAACCAGGAATTTGAGGATCAATTTGCCGTCTGTCCATCGGGTTCAACCACTGCAGCCCTCATAGCCTTGACCAACAACCTTTTAGCGCCTTTGAGAGGTTCTTATAGGGCGGTATATAAATAGCCTAATACATACATACATACAAGAACTCCTTCATGACAACCAATATGTCCATATGACAGCCCTCGACTTTTCAAAAGCCTTCGACATGGTCGGACACGCATATCTTGCTGAGTGGTTGGCAGAGTTGTCCATTCAGGATAGTATACAACTGGATCATTAACTTTCTTAGCAATCGCAACCACGGAACCAAATACAATGGTGTCGTCTCTGCAATCATTCGAATTAATGTCAGCATTGTCCAGGGTACTGGACTCGGCCCTTTACTCTTCATTGTGGCCATATCCAGAGTAAAGACTGTCTATCCTACAAGTAGATTGGTCAGTGGTCAAGTATGCTGATGACGCATATCTGTTGATTCCTGGTTAGAACAAAGACACTATTGAAATTGAACTAAGCCATGTTCTTCAGTGTGCTGCCAAATGCAACTTACGATTAAATTTTTTTTAAACCGAGATGATTATACGACGTTATCGGGGGCAGGGAGGATGAGGAGAGGACCCATTGGAAACGCCAGGACTGCCTAGGGTCATCATGGGAGTCACTGTGACTGAAAACCTCAGTTTGAACCTCATCCAAATAGGATACCGTATGTTGTCACGCAGGGAAATCAATGTATGCTTTGCGCATAATGGCCTCTCAGGACTATTGCTCTTTGATGTGTTGCATTCGACAACATTGTCCTGCATGTTGTATGCGATCTAGCACGAAAATCCTTTTTAATGAGAATGCTGTACTATTAAATGTATTGCTTATTTGAAAGCTGGTCTCCTAATCCCACAACCGCATGACCATACTGGCACATAATCTAGAGTGAAAATTCTTTTTTAATTAGAATGCTGTACTTTTAAGTGTATTGCTATATAAAAAACGATCTCATAATTCCCACGACCACATGACCGTGTTATTCCACAGGCAAACGATCTAGATCGAAAATCCTTTTTTAATTAGAATTCTGCACTTTTAAATGTATTGTGCATTAGAGTGTGGTTATGCAGTCGGTTCAATAAAGAATATGCTTACTTACTTACTTACTGGTCCAGGGCAGCCCTAAGTATTTTGACAGTTCCAGTAGGTACTGAGATGTTAGAAGTTGATATGTGATAATAATAATTTATCGTCATCATAACCATTAACCATCATTATTTTATAATTATTGTTATTATTTAAAGTATTGTGAACCTACTGCATTATGTTCATAATTTCTGTATGTCCTGTTTTATTGTCTCACAGAACTGAGTGAAGATGTTGATAGCAAGAAGCAAGGTGAAAAATTGGAATAGTTTGTTGTTTCTAGTACTTCCAATTACGGATTCGATGTTCAGTATTATTATTATTAGTGATACGATAATTTTTAATGTGCAGAAAGTCATAGAAATACGATTCTGGAACAGAGTTAGTCAGTTGCTAGATGAGGATCAATGTGTTCTCCCGATGTTTGAATGCCAGTTTGAAATAGTAAATTCAAAGTTTTTTGTTAAGGAAAAAAGAAATAGTTTGAGTATTGAATTAATATTTATATATTCATTCCTTGTTGGGATAAGACGAAGGAAACGAGAGCTCTGTACAATGCTAAATGGAGGTTCAACCAATTAAGAGACCCATATAATCTAAACTATCAGGCAAAGATAACTTTTTCGTGTTGGGCTGCACCTGCTATGCTGCTCTACTGCTGCAAGCTCAGAGGGCGCTGTGCTCTGTTGTGCAGGGCCTCAGCATTCCATTCTCATGCAATCAATCAATCAATGCAATTTATATAGTGCCTCTTCAAGATAACTATTCAGAAGCGCTCCCGACCCAGGTCCTGTCAAAAAGGAAAGTCTTAAGAAGTTTATAGAAAGAGCCAGACTGGTCGCACAGGAGAGAGCGCAGGTCAGATGGGAGGTTGTTCCAGACACTAGAAACCACAATTGTGAAAGCCCTATTTTGCCTGGTGACAATATGAGCATGTGGAACCACAAAGTCACCTCTAGAGGCCGAGCGAAGAGATCAGCGACCAGATTTAGCCGAAGTTAAGGTGAACAGATCCCAAAGATAAGCAGGCCCATTGCTCAAGACACAGTGCCAGACAATAGAGGAGATCCTATATTCAATGTGCTGCTGAACCGGAAGCCAGTGAAGGATGTCCCTCATGTACGTAGAGATGTGACAAAATTTATGAACGCCACCAATCAAGCAAGCTGCGTCCCGTTGAACCCCCTCCAAGAGTTGCAATCGGACCTGCGGAAGCCTACAAAAGAGAGAGCAGCAGTAATCTAATCAATTTACGATAAAGGGATGAACCAAGGTGGCAGCAGAAGATGAGGACAGAGCTGGATACAACACGCAATTGGCGCAAGAAAAAATAGCTGGAGCCGAAATAGGCTTCACAAAAGACAGTACTGTTCTTGATCCAAAACTACTCCCAGATTCTGGAGACAGATGGAGAAGACAAAGGTAGGGAATTCAGAAGAAAAAGACCACAAACCTAGCTTGTTCAGCTGCTGGCAGGTACCGAGCCAAATATGTTGAGTCTTCTGCGGGTTAAGTCGCATTCGATTTAATGACATCCAGGCGGTTAGAGCATCTGTAGTTTGAGACACTGCGGAAGAAGCCTGGGATGATTAAAAAAAGTAAGTAAGTAAGTAAGTATGTTTGTACTTTATTGAACCGCTTGCAAACGCATTGCGGGGACATCATAATATGAATGTTCAAGGCAATGTACACTCTCAAAATAAACATATCAAGCAATTAGACATCCTCAAAGTAGTTAAATTAAAATAATGTAGGCCTACACTCATAAAATAATCATAGCTAGCAATTACAAAACAGACATCCTATGAGTGGCTAGAGTAAATAGAAATCAATCAATACTAGGCCTAATTACACTCGCAATAGGAATAGATTCAATTGTATAGCATTTGGGTGATAAAACCACATCGAGTTAGTGCGTCAGCGCGCTGGATCTCTCGATTGTGCGATCGAGGACGGAGTGAATAGGTAACAATCTTTAAAGGTGGCAAAAGACAACTTAGAACATGGGAAGGATTGTGTAGCACAGAAGAGAAAAGAGAGGAATCGGCACGACCACAGAGGTCATCAAAAGTCACCTGGTCAAAAGGCAGAAACTTGAGCCGTATCAATTTCCTTGCAATTGTGTTAAGACGAATTCTCTGGTCAGCACTAACAAAGCCTGACCATGCAGGGGAAGCATAGAGGAGGCGGGAAAGCGAGGTGGCTCGAACTACATCGTATAAGCGCGTTCCCAACAAACCATGAGCAACAAGGATGCGTAGTGCATAGAGTGATCGGCTGGCCTTTATACAGATCCGGTCAATATGTGGGTCAAAACTTAGTTTATCAGTAATGGTTACCCTTAATATAACGGATGATACCACCCTTTCCACACCTGGTATAGGAGGTGGGAGATTTGGTAACTTAGATCGCAGGTGCCTAAGTATCTCTTTGGACTTATTACCATTGAGCTTGAGATTGCAAGTTAGTGCCCATGTAGCTACATTTTCAATTTCAGAGCCTGTAGTATCTATGGCAGAAGCGGGAATCAGAATATAGCTGTCTTAAGCAATCTATTGCTGCAATGCACAGATTTAAGACCAGAAATAGTCACCACAAAGTTAGGTGGTCCGAGCAATGCACATATGATTGAACATCATCTGCGTAAGAATGGCTCGTAAGAGAACAAGATGCAAGTAAAGACTTGATATCTGCAGTGAAGAGAATGTAGAAAAGAGGCCCAAGAACCGATCCCTGGGGATGCCAAAAGGGGCATGAAATAGGACACCAGGGCGAGATGAGTGAAAGACAACAGATGTAGAATGCGGAGAGATAAGGCTTGATCCAGATGAGGGGAATGTCACTTATCCCAAAAGTTAAGGAGAGACGACTCAAGAGGATATCATAATCCACTGAGTTGAATGCAGTGCTGACATCATATATGGCCAGAAAAGTTACTTGGGATCTGTCCATGGCACCATATTATATGTCATAGAGAAGACAAAGTAGAAGGGCTCAGTTGAGTGACCCTTATGAAACTCAGATTAACATGGAGGAAATAGATTGTTAGTATCCAAATAGCTAAATAACTGGCTGGCTACAAGTTTTTCAATTATCTTAGAGATGAAAGTGACTAGCTATTGGCCTATAGCTAGACGGAACAGACAAGTCAAGCCCCGACTGCTTTATTATTGGTGCGATAATTGAGCGCTTCTGGAAAGATGGCAGGACTTGTTCACGAAGAGATGTTATGCTGCAGCATTGTGCCTTCTCTGTTGTGAGCTCTACCACTTGGAATGAGCTTCCTCTGGACCTCTGGCTTTTACCTAGGAATTCCTCATCTTCTTTCTTCTCACCACTTAAATCTGTCCTCTTTAGCCCTTTATGGACTGGGGAGCGCCTCTGAGTAGATTTTTTGAAGAGACGCTATATCAAGTTTCAATGATTGATTGATTGGTTGATTGAATATATGTAATTTGCATTTACATTGCTACAAAACGTTCTTCTTCGATTTTACAAGTTAACATGACTATATTAATCACATAATTTACTTTAATTTCCGATATTTTGACATTCCTTGTTTCGAAATGCCATGACAGCCGATATTTCATATAATTTATGCAGCCATTTGCAACACTTGATACAAAGGCAGGGCTAGTTTAATTTGCAAATCTGGTGCATTTGTTATGTATCAATTGGAGAAATTGCAATAGCTGAATGAAAACTTCAAGTCAAGGCAGCAAAATCGTTTGCATTTACATGGAACCAACAAATCGTCATCATTTCCACAAGAGCAATGTTTCACTGGTGAAAGTGCTGAAATAATATTAAAGTCAATAATAAATCCAGGGTGAAATCGGGCAGTAAGGCTCATAGTTCATAGGACAGTCAGATCTGGGTCATTCCACACTAAATTATCACATTTTTAAACAAAATTTGATATCACCATCTTGGATTTTGTTGAAAATTGGCATGGTGTTTATGCTTGACAAGAAACTAAACAAAATTATTTTTTATTTTTGGTCGAGCTATGTCCGAAATATGGGTTTATTGAACTTTGACCAAATGACTGCAATCTGCAGTCAAGATGCTGTAGTTGGGTTCCATTGCACCTAGAAGAGTGATATTTATATATCAAATTTGGGTCACAAAGTTTTTCCTCAACCTGAATTTTAAGACATTTTTAATTTATACAGTTACTGTTATTATTTTATTGAAATATATGGCATCATTATTATTTGGCACAAATTCACAAACTATATTGTGGTTGAACATGGATATTTCAATCAGGGCCGTACCGAAGGGGGAGTCCAGCGGGGCCTAGGCCCCGGACGCAAATGTGGAAAGGGTATAAATTTCAGGATGGAGTAACTTATTATTCCATAAAATGCACTATTTTCAAAATATGGGAGCGCCAAATTGATGCTACGCACAGGGCGCAATTATGGCTCGGTATGGACCTGATTTCAATCAACATCTTTGGTTTCATATTATTTAGACTTTTAGTAATAAATCAAATATTCTGTCCTAAATAATGGTTTTAAATGATAAATATATTTTCAGAACCAAGAAATACATGTTTGATATGCTTACTTACTTGCTGTTGATCCCAATTTTATATTCATGTGTTAAATGTCATGTTTAATGACATTTGATGGATAACATAAATTATATAAGTAAAATTTTACTTTTTGCATCAATTGAAAACCCTAACATACCTATAAGTTTTTTAGGTTTATTTGCTGCTCCATAAATATGGTATCTAGAGATGTCGGTGATTGAACCCTGACTAACCGACATAAGAGGTGTTTTGATCCTTTTAATTGTCATCAACAGTGAAAGACTTGTGGTCTGTGAGTTAGTGAAATGACTAAATTCACACTCATCTCTACAGTTTCAGATAGGTGACAAACTCTGCACTCAGTGTCATACAGAGAATGCAATTTCAATGCCAGAGAATGCCTATAAACTCGTATTGAAAGTTGCTGCTGAGGAGCTTGAAGCAATGTAGACAGAAAATCAGTATAATGAAGATAATGAAAACTGAAGAATTTATCTCTCCAGAGCACCAACTATCTCAACTTATTTCATAACTGTGTGCTTGGTGAATCTCCTTTGGATCATAGAAAAGCATGTACAAGAGTGAATTACACAAATAAAATGCTTGCAAAATTTCAAGAAAGTGTGTAAAGAAAACTACAATGATTATAGGAAGTAGTAGGCCAGCTGAGAGAGACACATAACTGGAACTTCTCGGTCCTCTTCGGCATGCCTCAAGGATTTATTCTTGGCCCACTCCTATTCATCTTGTACACATCAAGCATCATCAACTTCGCATCGCAGTACATCACCAGTCATCTATATGCTGACGATACCCAGTTATACATAAAGCTCCTTGGAAAAAATATCAACAACAGCAAAGTTAAAATCGCTTCATGCGTCCGGGATATTCAATCCTGGTGTGCATCCATACGCCTGAAATTGAATGCCTCCAAGACTGAACTCATCTGGTTCGAATGGCGAAACAGCACGATTGTGGATGACACAATCAAAAATCTCAACATTGATGCAACCTGCACCATCACACCCTACGATGTAGTCCGCGACCTCGGTGTATTTCTGGATAGTAAGCTGAACATGACCCACCACATATCCACCATTGCTTGAGCGTGCTTTTTCCACATGCATCGGATTCGACAAGTCAAATGCTGCCTGAATGAAAACTGCCTCTGTATCCTCATCCAGGCCCTTGTCATTTCTCGCCTGGACTATTGCAAATCCATCCTCTCTGGACTTCCTGCATCAACACTACAGTCCCATCATCAGTCCTACTCTCTGCTGCTGGCCTAATAAAGGTCTTGCTCCTCGTGACCACATCACATCATCCCTACAACAGCTACACTGGTTCCCCATCCATACCTGTATTGCCTTCAACATTTCCCTTCTCATGTAACACATTCATAACAGAACCTCCACCTCGTACATGACGTCCATAGTTGCGTCATGCGCTGCCTCTACCTCAAGAGGACTCCGTTCATCTACGCATGGAGACTTTACCATACCTCGCACTAACAAGAAGTTTGGGAACCATGCAATCTCAGTCGCAGGATTCACAGAATGGAATAATCTCCAAATTTCAGTCCGTCAAGCCACAAGCCGCTTTTCAAGACAATACTGAAGATCTACCTATTCTCCCTGATCTATGACTAAGAATGCAGCACAGCGCTTTTGTGCAAGACTTGTCTTGTCAAAGCGCTTTATAAATGCCTAGTTGTATTGTATTGTATTGCATTGTAAGAATATGATTCAGAAAGTGCAATAATAAGTCAGCTAAAGGAATATCTCAAATTATCTTCAAAAGCAAGTGAAAAGGTGCAGATTCTAACAGTACCACCCAAAAACTTGAGCATCAGGCAAACAGAAAGTGAATTTAATACCTCCAACTATTATGGTTTGAAAGGTATATGAGCTGGTTTGCTTCACTTACCGCACGTGCAATACCGTGTGGCTAATAACCACGTGTGGCTCATAACTGCGCCGATCACTTATATAGGCCTTATTAATTATCCACCAATTTATCACACCTTTATTGTAGGCTAAGCGAGATAAAAAGATTTTTATTTAACTAGAAGCTGGATTAATTAAACGAATTCTGATCCAAGCCGGATTAAGCAACAGAATTTTGTTCAACTTGAAGCCATGTTAAGGAAAAGAATTTTGGTTAATTAGAAGGTGGATTGGCGAAAAGAATGTGGGTTAAATGGAAGCGGGAATGGTGAAGATAATGCTGTTTAAGTGGAAGAGGGAATGATGAATATAATGCTGTTTAAATGGAAGCGGGAATGATGAAAATATTAATGGAAGGAATTCTGTTCAATTAGAAGCTGAATCGATGACAAGAATACCACCTAAGTGGAAGCTGAAATGATGAAAAAATTTCTGTTGCACTAGAAAAGAATTCAGTCTGACTAGAAGCAGGATTGATGAAATAATGCAGTTGAAATAGAAGCAGGAGCTATGTATGTTCTCTTCTCACCCATGTGCATGGTTATGATCAGCATGGTAATGAGCCACACGTGGTGATTGGCCGCGCGGTTTTGTGTGCGCAGTTATTAGCCACGCAGTATTGCGTGCGTGGTTATTGAAGGATTCCATAGAAGCTGGTTAAAGAAAAAGGTATCCTTCCAAACCTAATCCTCGATCAGACAAAACTTTAGCAAACGACACTGTTTATAAAATAAAACAATTCTACTGCAGTAACATGATCAGTCAACTTCCACCTGGCAAGAAAGATTACATTTCTGTGATAGTTGAGGGCCAGAGACAACACTTGCAAAAAAGGCTTGTTCCATGTAATCTTAAAGAGAAATATCAAAATTAAAATGAAAAATGTCCCGACCAGGCAATTGGATTTATCAAATTTGCTGAACTCAGGCCTAAATAGTGTTCTCACCAG
Organism: Bimastos eiseni; assembly: GCA_959347315.1. Classification (NCBI taxonomy): domain Eukaryota; kingdom Metazoa; phylum Annelida; class Clitellata; order Crassiclitellata; family Lumbricidae; genus Bimastos; species Bimastos eiseni. The sequence continues at coordinate 681,084 of OY365810.1, read as the reverse complement.
AGGCAGGGGAACATATTTGAAGCATGGGGAGCATTCATGGCTTGGATGTGTTATGCAGACATTCCTGGAACTTAATGAGGCTGAAGTCAACTTTCTGCATCCACATGGGCCAGCTCGATCATTCAGCTATCCTCAGCCTGCTGGCAATCTAAAAATATCCACTGATGACATAATTATTAGCAACAGGTCTCCAACTAATAACATGACTGGAGGGACGTACTCACTGAATGTCCATTAAATGAGAGATGCTGCCAATGCCCTATAAAGAAAGTAAAATATCATTTAAGACTTTTGTCTAAGTTGTTACACAGCATTTATATATTTTAAATTTGGAATGTGACATTATATCATATCATATCATATTGCAAATTTTCTTTAAATAATATATTTTCACAAGGAATTGATACTGGTCAAACTTTATTGTCTGTCTATATTATAAAATGTTTTAAAATTTAGGTTTCAAAGAAGAGCCACTTAGTGGCCCAAATTACTGAATTATTATGCTGCGCTGGTGCCATTCGTGAATCTCAAGGAACATTAAGAAATTCTTTGCAAAAAACTATAAGTGTGCCCATTCTGAAATTTTAACCGCACTTTCTTTAGGGGCCGTCCACATATTACGTATGCAACGAGGGAGGAAGGTTTCGAATTTCGGCGATTTTGCGTACGGGTGCGTGGGGGATGGGGTCACGAAAATATGTACGTACGCAAATATGATTGTCTAATTATGATGTACACAATACAAAATATTACAATCAGAACTGTAAGCGCAATCGCAGACTATATTCTTGCTTAATCAATTTTATGTAGCATTAAACCCGAAAATTTTACAGATAAAATATCAACAATTTTTTTATGACTGACCCTGGGTTTGGTTAATAGGTTTAGATTCATTATATTTTTTAATTTTTAAAAACAAAGAATTCTAGTAACCTTGTCAAAATAGAGCTTTCAAATACCTTCAGTTTGATATTAATATCACTCTCTAGATGCTATGAAACCCATCTTACAGCATCACGACCATCTCGACATGCGGTCATTAGGTGAAAGTTCAACGATCCATATTTCGGAAACTGCTTGACCAAAAAATTAAAAAAAGTTTTCTAAAAGTTTCTCATCAAGGTTAAACACCCTACCAATTTTCAACAAAATCCAAGATGGTGATGTTGGGTGACTGTTTTGATTTGATGTTAAAACCTTATTCTGAATTCAAAAGGAAGCCAAAACATCTGGCCAGGCACAGCTATAGTGTTTGTTTGAGTACATGTGAGGAGAACCATGTACTTTGGCTGGTAGTCTAAAGATCCAATGTACATTATCCTCTATAGAAACTCCTTTAGAATTAGAAGCGTGTTCCTGTGGATGAAGGCCCTACAGAATGGTTTTCCACTGGCAGTTATAATGCAAGACTTAACCAGGTCTGCACTATTCAATGTCACATCACCTGCTAATGTTACTCTGACAGCACTCGATACTGTATTCAAGTGATTGTTAGGACATACTTTGCAATCCATTTGCTTGAATTAAGTGTTGTAATAATATTATATTTTTTTTAGTTTTTCTCATTTATTTCTTACATACAGAGTAAGCTGCTGCACCGGATTCTGCGTACAAGAATATATTTCTTGAGTTTAATTTGTGCCCTGTTTGGACATTTCCTTCCATCACTGTTTCCACCACAACAATAATGCAAAAGAATTCCTTTGTAATGATCCTACCTTTTGTAAAATCTTCCATATGTATCATGCTGTCTGTATTTTTCCACTTTTAGGTGGTGCCGGAGTTGTGAGGACTGAGGACGGTAAGTCAGAAAATTGAAGTAATCGTTTTTAAAGCCTCTTACTCTGTCAACTATTTCAGGTCATACCCTTAAAGCTGATGGTTGTGCATTCCATTATGAGTAACAGCGTGAGAGAAAGTGCAGAAATGAAATATGTTGCTGGTTAGGATGGAATTAAGAAATAATAATACATAATAATTGTGGAATTATCTACCACTCTTTGTAGCATTTCACGATTTATACTGTCTTGTTCACTTGTGTGTCGTGTGCGTGCGTGTGTGTGTGTGTGTGTGATCATCAATGTATTAAGACATAAATTTGGCTTCTTCAATTAATTAATTTGTTTTCCAATTTTCCTACTTTGGTTTAAACAACATTACTAGCTTGTTGCATTATTTAAATTTCTCTTCAAACATAGCAAGTCACTCAAGCCTATATTTTTGACAGTTCCTGGTTATACAGATGCCATATTAATTAATTAATTCAATTTAATCAATTAATCAAAGTTAAATTTGTGAGATTGATCGATATAAATGTATAATCAGGACCAACCCTATAGTTTTAAGACAGATTGCAAATGTATGCTCCACAAAACCAAAGGCAACAGAAACCTGCATAAATGCATTAGGAGAATTTCATTGTAGCATTTCTTTTGGTGATTGAATGGCTTATGTTGAACAGTGATGTATTGCAGAACCTATAACAAGCATGGATCTTAATGCTGCCAGTCTAAGAAACAACACGGAATTCTTCAGCCATCATATTTTGCGAATAAGAGACGTCATAGACAAACTGCGTCATGCTGAAATCCTATCAGACGAAGACACGAGACGATTCAAAACGTTGAAACATAAAAGTGACATGACTTACGAGATCTTGAATGTCATCGGGAATTTGTCTTCAGAGGACAACAACACATTCGTCTCAATTCTGCGTGTGAGTGGCCAGACCTTGGTTGCCGACATTGCAGAGAAGGGTGGCTGTGAGTATTCTGTGCAATTTAGAAGCACGCTTTATCCCTTGGCCTGCCCTCCCAGGATTCTCACTTGGCATCGAAAGTGACCCAAATATTGAGTTGACCTCAATACAGTCATTGCCATGGGCGTTAGATGAGAGCCATATTGGGTTTCATATGGGAATATGAGTCCTATGTGGGCTGTAGGCCTATGTCGGCAGGCCAGCAGGACTTAATTTCATGTTGCACTGATGATATTGCACTAAGCAACATTAACATTTGATCACTGCCATTTTGGGATCACAGGCTGCCGAAAATCGCCTAAATTGCTTAGCCCTAATAAACAATGTTTTCATGTAAAAGGGAGTTAATGGGAAAAAAGTGTTTTGTTTGGAAGATATATTCAAAAGAAGTCATGAGAATAATCTGAAGTAAGATTCCACTTTAATAGTTGTGCTTTTTAGGTTTTTCCATTATTCATTTTTTTCCATTATTTGATATTTTACATTTAATTTTATTATTATTGCAGATAGTAATGTGATTATGTTAGCTGCCTATTTAGTACATCACAAAAGAGAATATTATGTTCGGTTTGTTTCTGTTTAATATTTTCTTTTATTCTATACCTCAATCGTCAGTCGCAGTATAGACTTGAAGTGTCAAGTCTCTGGTGAATTTCATGCATAAATATTTTGTATGTCGCTTTCTGTAGTGGTATTGAAGGTGACAGTAATACATGAACCAATGGAAAAACTTGAAGAAATAGAAAAGCAAATTGTTGAAAGACTCGATCAGCTGCAAGACACGACTGTTCCAAAGAGCGAGGAAGTTTGGCGCTTTGTGAGTCAACTGAAGAGAGGCAACATTGAGATCGTTAGTTCCCAACAGGAGAGAGGAGTGGTCATCTGGTGCTGGTGTCGATCAAAGTCAGCTCTCCAGACATTTGAAGATCTTAGTTTGTCAGACTTGAAACAACCGAACCTACTGAGTGGTCTCTTTAACCTGTTGCTACCTGGAAATATTGCACCAGCCATAAGCAATGTGTACCTGGAGAATAACGAGGAAGATTTGGGTAAGATCACTTAATTGCGTAAATGCATGTAATGAGTTTCAATTTAGGTTATAATTGATCTCTTTTGTTTATCTCTATAGCAAGAACAAAGGTGTTATTTCATTAAGACATCATCATCATTTCACGTGTTTCTTATGTGTCTGTTACTTTGACGTGATTAGGATGTCAACACTTTACTAGTTAGAGATGCGCTCTTGAGCTTAAGAGTTTAATAACCCTCCGAATGACAATCGAGCAGAAGATCATAACATGATTATAGATTGTTAATCATCGATGATGTTTATGGAACTAACTTTTGTTATGGCCTTTAGATTCTATAGAGTGTTTAATTGCTCTGTTTTCAGTTTGCTGGATTCTTGTCTATCTGGGAATGTGTTTATTCTAGTTAACATAACAAACTGCAGAGATGCTACCATACGTTGTTGTTATATCAAGTAGATAAAAACTGAAGAGCAGACGTATATATTTATTTTATAACTAGGTATCACTGATTGTTGCTTTACTAAACAATTGATCCCAAGTTATTAGTTCTGTTTGTCTTGTGTTTTCTTTTAGTTTTCCGGAAACTCAGAAGCAAAGTTGTTAAGCACATCTTTACAATTGGTGAACGACAGGCGTTTGGTGTTACAATGCTCCAGGCAAAGATTTGCCTTCTCTGTCAGAGTCCAAATGCAATCGTTGTGTATGAAGAGAGAGACTTGACGAAGCCTTGTGAAGAACTGTCTCTCGATGATGTCGTTACTCCCATGGACATGGCATACTCCAAGGAGTCCAATTGTCTCTACATCACTGATAAGGGCACAGCTAGTGTCTGGAAGATTACCTTCCCATTGCCTAATAACAAAGTTGATCGATGGTTGGATTCTGTGGCTGCTGATCCGTTCACTCTCTCAGTGACCAGCGATGGACGTGTGGTGATGGTCAAACGAGGTGCTCCATCCAGTCTTGAAATCTACCATCCAGATGCCCGACTACTTCTCCACTTAATTCTTCCGAGTCATATATTAAAACCGAATCATGCCGTGGAAACATCCAAGGGAAACTTGGTTGTATCCTACGAAGAAGATGTTGGAGTTCCAGGAGGAATGTGTGAGATTACGAAAGAAGGACAGTTGATTTCACGCTTTGATTCGGTGTTTCAATCGATTACCGGTGTTCCAGAAGAAGTGAATAAGCTTCTGGCTCTGCTTGCCAAAGTGAACTTCAAAGGTTTTAACTATCTGGCCATAGATGACAAAGATCAGGTCTATGCTTGCAGTAGTGTGAAGAATGGTTCGATCGCAGTCTTCGACTCTCGACTCGTCTTAGTAGAGGATGGAAACTCTGGTCCTAAGGCTGTGCATCGAGTACATTTCCTCATAGAGAAGATGCAGCTGGTAGCATTATATGGATCACAAAGAAATCACATTTCTGTTTTAGCCATGTAGTGAGTTGTTATTCATAGTTAAGACAGAAATTGCTTCATTATTAATAAAAAAAGTTTAATAAACAAGAACCAGTGGATATCACAAAGTGCAACTTGAATCGTTTCTGAGTGAAAGCTTGTAACTTTTTGTAGCCACAGAATCAGATGTGGCTGCTATAATAAGGAGTAATATATGATAATCTTCAAGCTAAGACTTTATGCAATGTGCTTTAACTTTGATGTACTGTGACTATTAGCCCAGATCCTTAAATCCTGAGGAGGGAAGGGGTGGGAATTCCCTCCTCACTCTGATGCTAGATAGAACGTGAAGGCTTTCCTTCCACCAATTTTTCTAAGCTATGCCATTAATATAGACCTATGGCAGTTTAAACCTATAGGAGCAGTGCAAACAAATAAATGTTTGTCAACAGTAACCAACATATTGTGTTACTGACCAGAGTAGTGGGTATTAGTCATTTCCAGCTAATAGAAGTTTGCCATTTTGTTGAATAATTACAATGCTGCACACTGCTGTTGTATGGACTTCCTAAAGGAAGTATATGCGCTTCCAAAGGGGCAGTTCCCTCCACATATCGAGGCAGATTTACGGCCCTGGATAAGCCTAGAATAAATTCTGTGAAAATTGCAAGGGAGTTTTGGCTGTAATTGCCTTCCTTAGATGTCAATGCACGAGCTGTAAACCGTATAATTACAGGGTATATGCATGAGTTATACATTCATATGCATAATGATGTCCTACAGGCTATATATGCAGACTGGCATATATGCATAAAATTCTTTACATAAGTAATAGCATGTATACCTGAAGTGGTTAATTTTTATCAACCCATATTGATCTTATTGCTCTTGTTATCATTTACCATCTACATTTTCTTGTATAGGGTTTGCCAGAGTCAGCGGCGCATGTCCCCTTTCTGACCTTCCCGTTCTGAGCATCTTTTATAATAATTAGTCAGGATTTTTCTTTCGCATTTATGGTACTTGTTTTTATGTGTCAATTGACGTTTTTGAGCCTGTGTTGGTTGATGTTTGGAAAACAAAATAGCTGATTTTGATTGATTGAAATTCAAGTGTCTATGATCTAGCACCTCTGATACAAGATCCATGATCAGCAGATATACACTATAAAAAAAGAATATCCATCACCTAAATGTGAATTTGTATTATATTGTATTTAAGCATTTGTGGAGCGCCTCTTTAGGGTTAGCCGTTCAGAAGTGCCGTTAGAAAAATCAGCTTTTGAAAAAAGCGACAGTGGATAAGAGATTGCCAGATAGAATTTTAAGCAGAACAGAAGGATTTTAAACCGAACAGAAGGAGAAAGCGCTTTCAGAGATAAGACCGAGCCGTATTAATCCATGGCAGGCCCCTAGGCTTCGAGCTTCTTTGAGGCTCGAAATCCCAATTAAGCGCCCTTCCCAGTTCACCCGCGAATATCATATCTCCTCTCGTACAATTCCTTAAAATAATATTATAAATGAAGTTATGAGTAGAGTAACAAAGAAAATAATATCATCTTGTCAGACAACCTTTAATTGGCACGAATAAAAGCGGTACTAAAATACCGGTGCTGTACAGTTAAGCATATAACTTTATAGGCTTGACTACGTTTATGTAGGCCTATCTATCTACAGGTACTTAACCATTTATCTAGTTATTCTATAAAAAACTGATCAAGGACATTGTCAGCATTTTATTTCCCGAGCACCGACGATTCTACATGCATTAATGTCTAATGATTGAGCTTTCATTTTTCAGACTGGATTACAGGTAATTCTTAATACGTTTCAGAGCAGAAAAGGATCTTTTTCCAGAACAGTTTGTGACGAGAAGTGACAAGTAAATGCGTAAATGCGTGAACAAATATAGACCTGCATGTTTGGAAAAGTATCCTGCATTTAATTGTTAACAATAGTTTGAAGCAGTCTCAATGCAATAAAGTCCCCATTATTGTCACCTTTTTTAATTAGCAACGCATCAGATTCAGGTTCATTCATGTAGGCCTGCTCTTAGAAATGAATAATTTCTTCAGGGAAGCTAGGTCCTATGAATAGATATTCTTCAGCCTCTCTGCCGCATCCCTCAGTTGGTCACTGTTTGCCGGGGTCATTTAACTCATTTTTGAAAGGAAGCCGAATTTGCCAGAAACCACCACATCTTTCCAGCTTCTTCTGAAGTGCTGCCAAAAAGTTATCAAATCATGGGAAGAAACACCGTGACTCTAAAATTCTCCCTCCGTGGTAACGCGGTATCTTAAGAATTGTCATCATTTTCCCTGAGTTTTACACTATACTCTCTTTCTTTGGGTATCTTCATTGTACACCAGTTCATTTTCCCTTTCTGCTCAACGTGGTCAAAAGTAGCCAGTCAATTACCTTATAGCCCAAGTTTTGGGGGCGTGGCTAGCTGCTAGCTGGTACATTTGCTCTTGACGTCTAATTGGACATAGGTCTTCACTGTGTATTACGGCGCTCTGGTTGACCAGGTCAGAGGAGCAAAGCGCCTCTGACCAAGACCGTGTTTGGGCCTCAGCCCATGGCACCTGTGTTGTGCGGTGTGTATAATGATAGACGCTGTGCAGGTCGCAATGCTTGAATCCCTTCCCCTCTTCTTCCGTGTAATATGCATGACGATACACATGTATGTGTGTGCCTGTATCTGTATATATATAAATATATATACACAATACCCATTGTATATTTATATAGACTGTATATGTAGACTGACAGAGGGACAGAAAAATCCAGGTATTTATAATTGAACCGGCAGGCCTAACAATTGAAAAGAATTGACCAGGGCTGTATGTACGGCTCTCGGGTTGCTTATTTGGATGATGTCCATGGTTTGAAATGTATGTGTGTGTGTGTGCTTGGGTGTGCTTGGGTGCGCTTAGGTCTTCATGTATTTCATAGATACATCTCACAGACGTCTCCTAACTCATAGCTGGTACCATCAGCAATATCTGCTGGCATTGTCTGGTGTAAATTTCCGCCTTTCATACTTTGCTAATTAAAGAATAGTTCAACGTAATTACACTATACTAGTGAAGAGAAATATGCTTAGCCTACAACTTTACTAAATGCGCGTCATAAGAAGAAACACTTGGCAAAAAAGATTTATGCGATATAAAACAGTTATGATGAAAATGAATAGTCTTGCAAGCAACAGCTTCTAACACGACCAAGACGAATGCTAGACTAAACTGTTGCAGAACATTTTCATGGTACAGTGGCTTCTGACATCTGATAAGACAGCCATGGCCTTGGCTGAGCATTTGAGAAATTTGAATATGAAGTAGAGGCAGAGGAGAAAGTTTCGATTTGGTTGTTTGGTTCGAAACACTTGGCAAAAAAGATTTATGCGATATAAAACAGTTATGATGAAAATGAATAGTCTTGCAAGCAACAGCTTCTAACACGACCAAGACGAATGCTAGACTAAACTGTTGCAGAACATTTTCATGGTACAGTGGCTTCTGACATCTGATAAGACAGCCATGGCCTTGGCTGAGCATTTGAGAAATTTGAATATGAAGTAGAGGCAGAGGAGAAAGTTTCGATTTGGTTGTGAAGTCTATATCCACTGCTATGGCAAGCATGCATATACACAATCGATGTCAGTGAAGTTTCATTATACAAGAAGTTATGACTTTTCATTGCATTACCTTCTTGATTGCGTTTATTCAATTATTGATGATTTTCGTTTGCAATGATTTATCTGAACTATTTGTAGTTTTCACTATAATTATTCTATGCCGACTTTGTCTTTTGAGTGTCTTTGATTGAGATGTTTTTATTGTCTGCCTTTAAATGAAATTTAATTAATTCTCATTTTCATGAAAACGTGTATGCTCACGTGTGTGCTTTTGATTATCTATGATAATGAGTTATTACTATAAAAATCTTCTTATCACTGGTAATACTTAAGACTTTAAAATGCGTAACTAACTAATAGAATAATCAAATTCGAAGTTATGTATGTTCTCGACTGCTGCTGTTGCTGCTGGGACCTGTTGCCGCAGTTGCCTCTATATAGCATGGCCTGCTTTAGTTTGTGCTGCCAGTTCAGCGTCTAGATAAGAATTTAGTTAAGTGTTGTTTATGCATTAATTCGTCTAAACTTAATGACGAACTTGTTACTTGTGTGCTTTGCTATAAAAGTTTTCATTTGTCTCACCTTGATGTACCAACTACTAATATTGCTTCGTGGTTTTGTAGTGCCTGCCTGTCGCAGTTGTTTCCTTTTAATCATGTGACTGATGATAATGATTTTGCTCAATGTATTCTTGAAGATAGGGCTATTCGTCATTCACTTCATAAACTGAGGGAAGGGCCACGTCTTGACCTTTTTACCGACTCTAGTCTTGATCGCCCGCTACTCAATAACAACGGCCTTGATCCTGACGAGCATTATTACACAATGAGACCAGGCCCTTTGCACCTATAATGTCCCCTCTTCCATTGACTTTGCAAGTAAGTGTAACTCTGGACTTCTATCTATACTGCACTTAAATTGTCGAAGTATGATTGGGAAGCTATCGTGTATCGAGGACCTTTTGTCTAGAACAGCGACTGACATATTAGCAGTCACTGAAACGTGGTTAGATGATAAGCTAGTAAACTCAGTTCATATTCTTGGCTATAACTTTGAATTTCGCTGTGGATATACAGGCTGGGGTGCAGGCGTTGGTTTTTTCATAAAAGATAACATAAAGTATCATCCTTATAGTCTACCTGTTAATTGCCTCACTCATGTAACATATGAATCCCTCTTTCTCCGCTTTCCTTATAACAATAATGGTACTTTCTTCATAGTTGGTGTACTATATAGACCTCCAGGTCACGACCTAGATCTTTTCAATAATGAATGGTACACCCTATTAACGGCTTTAACATCAAAGGACAGGGACTCGTTCACAATAGGAGAAATTAATATTGACTTGCTCAAGGCACAGAATGATAAAATGACCAATAATTTCCTGGACATTGCGTCATCCCATCACTTTCTCCCAGTCATTACCCAACCTACGCGAATCACAACTTTCTCCGCTTCCCTAATAGACAACCTCTTTACAAATCGGGTCTTTAAAATCATGGAGTCCAATATTCTAATTGAGGATATATCTGATCATCTGCCAATTATGGCATACGTTGAAATAACGCCAAAATTTTACAGCTATCCCGTTATTAATCATAGTCGACGTTTTGACGCAAATTCTAAAGAACTTTTCAAGACCCTACTATCACAAGCAGACTTGTCTTATGTAAAGGATTCGTGTGATGCAAATGATCCGGATACAGCTTATAACTTGTTTAATCATAAATTTACCAGTGTATATGACATCGCTTTCCCTCAGACTATAACAAAACCTAAGTCAAGGAATACATTTAAGCAGCTTTGGATGACACCTGCCCTACTAAAATCATGTAAAAATAAGGCAAAACTTCACAACGCTTTTGTAAGGAACCCAACACCTGCCAATAGAAGCAAGTATATAGCTTATAGAAATAAGTTTAAAACGTTACGAAAAAATGTGAAAGAAATTTCTATGTTTCGGAATTCACAAAGTATAACAACGACCTTAAACAAACCTGGCAAACCATTAAAACTATATTACAAGTGAAATCTTTGCACTCGCCAATTAAGTCCATAATCTCTGGTAGCTTTGAATTGACGGATGCTAAATTGATTGCTGAAAAATTCAATAACTATTTTACGAGCATAGCTCAAGAACTTGTCGATAAGATACCATCCTCTCTTGCATCCTTTTCTGACTACCTTGGTCCACCTCATCTTAGTTCTTTTGCTGTCCATCCTGTTACTCCTGATGAGTTACTCACGCTCGTCCGGTCTTTGAAAAATACACACTCTTCTGGACATGACGACATCAATGCTAGTTTAGTTACTCCTTTACTGAACCTGATCGCTAATCCATTGACTGATATTATAAATTGCTCTCTAACTACTGGCACTGTTCCTTCTCTCTTGAAAATAGCCAAAGTCATACTTATACATAAACAAGGTCCAAGTGAACTCATTACTTATTATAGGCCCATTTCAATCTTGCCTTTCTTTTCTAAGTTATTGGAAAAAGTCATGTATTCACGCCTTTCTGACTTCATTAGTAAAAATAACTTTCTTTGTCCACTTCAACACGGTTTCCAACCTGGCCATTCCACGATGATGTCCCTACTAAACCTACAGGGAAACATATCTGCTGCCATTGACCGTAATGAATACTCTATCGGCGTTTTTATTGACATTTCTAAAACTTTCGTTACTGTAAACCATGATTTATTAGTATCAAAATTGGCTAAATTGGGTGTTCGAGGGGTGGCCTTAGCTTGGTTCCAAAGCTACCTAGCTGATAGACACCAGTATGTATACTGTAACGGTTCTATATCTAGCACTAAATTAATTAGATATGGTGTACCTCAAGGTTCCATCCTAGGTCCCCTTCTTTTTTTGATCTTTATCAACGACTTGCCTAATGCCTCGAGTCTCCTTCATTTTTTATTATTTGCAGACGATACCAACATATTTGCATCACACGCATCTTATGATAAGCTAATTGCATTAATGAACCAGGAGCTTACTCGTGTCAACGAATGGTTTACTGTAAATAAACTGTCACTCAACGTCACTAAGACCAATTATATCCTCTTTACCTCTCATCGTAAGCATCTTCTTTCTGAGTATAAATAATATCCCCATTCCCAAAGTCATCTCAGTAAAATTCCTGGGGGTCTATGTAGATTAATATCTTACTTGGAACAGCCACATTGTAATGTTAGCACCAAAAGTAGCCAAAAATATAGGAATAATATCTAGAATTGCCTACCTCTTACCAACTCATATACGCCTTAGCCTATACTATTCCATGGTCCATCCTTACTTAACTTATTGTAATCTTGTATGGGCTTCAAACTACCATGCAAGACTAAAAAGACTCTTCAAAATAGAGCCCTTAAAGTTATTGTTAGAAACCCTCATCTTGCCTCATCCGAATATCTATAGCCTGACTCATATACTGGGAATTGAGCAAATCAATCTATTGCAAACCAGCGAATTTATGTATAAACACTTCCATAACCAGCTGCCTTCTATCTTTGATAATTATTTTGTGCCCGTAGTCCAAGTGAACCCGTACAAACTACGCTCGTCTACTAATTATAGGCCCATTAACCCATTAATGCCCAACTTTTTTGTTCTGCAAAATATTTTCAATTTTGGCTACATGCAATGACTTTAGATCATATCTCGATTACTTTTGGTCATTTTTCATTTCCCTTTATTTTTATGCAGCTTTGAAGTTTGATCCCATATATGGGATTGTAGGCACGCATGATGGCATCAACTTCTAGGACAAACAATATGATAGGGGCCGTTCACATATTATATAACGCTTAAAACATCAGTTTTTGGCCCATCCCTACCCCTAATAACGTTATATAACAGTAGCTGTGACCCCACCCCTATATTATATAACAGATATGCTACCTACCCCTGCCCTACCTCAGTCTATAAGCACATTAAAAGACATACAGTCGACATAATTGTATTGCACAATTTGAAACTTTAATAACAACACAATGTTAGTCTTCCAAGCAGTTCATATGCGGGCTGCCGTTGCATTTGAGGCATGTCAACTTGGCCCTGCCTCCACAAGTAGGCCTACCACACTTCAGCTGTGTTGGATGGCTGTGTGGATACTGCTCCTTGCCATCACAGCGTACATCGACAGCTATTCGGCCGTCAAGCGGAACCCTGTGTCCCATTGGACGTCCATTTGGTTATCGTTTAGTGTACCGCTGGATATAGACCTGAACATCCTGCTGCCAATACATGTGATGACGTGGAACAGTGGTGTAACCAACTGATCATCAGGATTCCAAGCAATGATCGCATTCTGTTGCTGTCGACACGAGAAGTGTGGCTTCCCTTTGGCCAGGCATAAGCCTATCTATAGTAGAGCTGCCGCACACAAACTGAATAATGTCATCAAAGAATAGCTGAAACAAACTGACAGCTGACATTCCTGTTCAAGTAACCTTGGCTTACTGGCTGACCATTCAAGGAACTGTAATTATACTGGTAGATTACGCCTGCACCAACTTCGAAGCTGTTGGCGTTCTTAATGCTCCTGCTGTGCTTTGCATACGTTTGTTGGTTTCAGGAACTTCATCATTGTCTGAATCACTGTGTAGCTCACGTTCGACGTTGCCTAGGCCTATGTCTTGCCTATCAGTTCCATCAAGTGTTGTCGCAACAGCTTCAGCTAGCTGTGTTGGATGGCTGTGTGGATAATAGAACTGGCTAATTTGACAAGTAGTTCATGGAACCGTTCCTCATCACCACTGTCATCATCAGTTATGTCCCCAACATCCGGTAGAGCAATTATATTATATCCCATAGGGAATTGATCGGATAACTAGAGCTCACGTAAAACCCTACTTCATTAACGGATAACTAGAGCTCACGTAAAACCCTACTTCATTAACGGATAACTAGAGCTCACGTAAAATCCTACTTCATTAACGGATAACTAGAGCTCACGTAAAACCCTACTTCATTAACGGATAACTAGAGCTCACGTAAAACCCTACTTCATTAACCTGGTGTGTGCCTAGATCAGACAGTTTAAAAAACACCGTTTTCCAAGTATGAGATCATTCATTCACTTTGCAACCATATCGTGAACATAAAATGCATTTTGGAGTGCATAAAAAGCATGGTTTGCAGACTAGGAAGTGGGTGCAGGCTCTTGTGCCTACAATCCCAAATATGGCATGGGGCTACTGACACCCAGCTAACACTAATTAAACCATTATCTGCATAAATGGTGTTTACCTTATTACTAAAATACATTTCTCCAACCAATAAATAAGTTACTTTTGTTTAACAAGAAATGAGCTAATAATACTAAATTTTTCAACCAGCCATATTGGCAGAAAATGAATTTGAAATATGTATCAGGACGTGACGTCACTGAGCCATAAAATATAAAAACTCTGCTGGATGTAAATTTATTTTCTGGAAGAACAAATGTCAGTTAGTGAATCAACATAAAAATTATTTGTTACTATGTGATGTTGCAGTCTTTAATAACAGTTTCTAGTGCCATCCCATATATGGGATTGTAGGCATTAATGGGTTAAAACGCGTACTAACACCCGAAAATTTTCGATTCGATGCTCTGGTCCTAATGCATGGAATAGAGTTCCGGCAGAACTACGCTGTCTTCCCAATGTCTTTTGGTTTAAACGTAAACTGCGTGTTTATATAAATAACTTAGCACACAGCAATTTTCAAGTGTGATACTGAACAACTATATTTGTAAATAATGATTGATGAATGCTATTTCGTTTACTTATATCTTGTATGAATTTGTTTAGTTAACTAGTTAAGTCTCTTTTCTTAACAAACTTACAGCAACTGAGTGAATTTTTATACCGACATCAATCACTTACGTAATGGGTGACCCTGTTAGCGGGACCACGGTCCCTTTAGGGTTTGTCTTCAGCCCAATTGATCGCTGGCATTCGTTTGTTTGTATATATATATAATTGCTGTACATAATGTTCTTACTTTTCTGATGAATTGTCAGTGAACAATAAAGATATTTGGTTAATACACCTTCCACAAGTCTGGGTCGCTAAATAAAGGAAATTGGATAACAGGCGCGTCATGAGGCACATGTACTACAGGTCTACAGATAGAACTACTTGATATGCATTTTAATAAATCGTGTGACATCCACATCAACAGCGTGTTTGTATATATATATATATATATATATATATATATATATATATATATATATACATATATATATATAAATATATCTGAGTCAATTGCTGGGATCATAGCCACCTCAATCGACAAAAATGACTATTGCCACCCGATTAACAGCATTGAGCTGACCTGTGCAATAGACAGAACTGACCACACAGAGCAACAAAGGAAATCCCTCAGGCGGTCCGCAGTGCATTTGGTTCGAGATTCGATTGACAGCAAGCACCCACGCCTCCATGATGTATATGCATGCTTTCCTGGGGAAAACGAACGGGGCAAAACTAGGCCTTTAAAGCCCAAGTTTTTAAGGCGTGGTCTAATGAATACCTGCCGCCTGCTAGCTACCAATCAGATCTCTCTAAAGCATCTCATCCGCCTGGGGTACAATCTTAACCAAATGGACCGCTGTGGTCAGTCTATCTGAATAGGCTCAAATGGGCCAAATAGACAGCTGAGGGAAATGCACTGGAAATAACAATTGAAATAATGATCGTGCTTCATAGTCCTTTTAATTATATGCATCTACACACCTGTACTCGATATGCCACTCATATGCCTTCGTGCCTGTATTCGTGTGTGTGTGCGTGTGTGTGCGTGCGCAGCTTTACCCAGTACGGCCATCTTGCAAGCTGCTCGTGGACAGCCTCCCGTCAAACGTGTGAAAAGCGCAACCAAACCCATGCGGGAAGTTTGCTGCAGTGTTGTAAATCGCGACTTCAAGGGATGTCTTCGTGCCATTGGACACACACTTTTCTAAGTAATAAAAGTAAAAAAGTAAAAAATCTTATGGGGGTTTGTCCTAATTTGGTGTATGTTAGTCCTGGGGTGTTTATTATGTTCGAGGGGTTTGTCGGGGGGGGGGGGGTGTTTTTGTCCGCGACCCTCCGCCACAACTTCATCTGTGGAATGGATTGGCAGAGGACAAGTACCGCACCCTTCTCACAGTTTCATTCCGAATTCTGTATGAAAAATACTTGAATGTTCTTTGTAATTTGGGTGGATCAATGCTCTGCGTTTGGCAAGGAAACTAAGTCAATCACAGGGAGTGCATCACAGACGAGAAATAATGCGTCCTCACAAAGGACAGAAGTTTATACTCAAATCGAATGAAGAGCTTCTGACGTAATAGGGTTGATGACTCGTATGAAACGTATTTTCAAGGTACAATTTCTTTTGATATCTCATTGGACAATGGTCTTCGCTTGCTTAGTAGGCTTACAGCTCAGCCGGACCAGCTCACAGAGAAACAAACGCAAACAATAGTGACCACAGGCAGCCGCCAAGAGTGCTCCAAGAGCCGAGTGATCTTGGGCAACCGCCGTATTTATACACCTATAATGGTCCATGGGCTGATATCCTGTATGCGTCCTATTGCGCTTTGGCTCATGGCTTTATATATATATATATATATATATATATTATAAGTAGATGTATGTAGAGAGACAGACAGACAGAGAACGGCCCAGAGGCATGCAGGCATTTCAGTTGAAAGGAATTGACCGGCGGTGGACTTGAATATGGCACTTCTTGACTGTAGCCCCACTCAATGAGTTCAGGTTTGATTGACAAGCAGTTTGTCGCACAACTGCCCGCCCAGAAAACATCGTCTTTAAGAGCTTCACCGCTTCGTTCAGATCCATGTGTGTGTGCTCTGCGCTTTATGCTTGAGACGACAAACCAGAACACCAGTAGCCTCTGCCTATGATGCAATATTCCAAGGTATTTAACTTGAATAAAATTTCCCTTGCCTCTTGTCATGCTTTACTTGTTTCATCCAGGATTCCTGTAAATCGTTGTAAAACGATCCATATTTTTTTCATATCCACAGTTGAATGCCTTTGAAGCATCACACATGTAGTGCATCGGCAGACCTTCTAGTATCTGTCACTCAGGCCTTTGACAACAGGCAGGCAGACCAAGCTTTATGCTTGTGACGACAAACCAGAACACCAGTAGCCTCTGCCTATGATGCAATATTCCAAGGTATTTAACTTGAATAAAATTTCCCTTGCCTCTTGTCATGCTTTACTTGTTTCATCCAGGATTCCTGTAAATCGTTGTAAAACGATCCATATTTTTTTCATATCCACAGTTGAATGCCTTTGAAGCATCATACATGTAGTGCATCGGCAGACCTTCTAGTGTCTGTCACTCAGGCCTTTGACAACAGGCAGGCAGACCACAAAAGGCACTGACTAAAAGTTCCCACAGTTGAATTTGAATATCCACCGAAATAAGTGATTAAAGTGAGAAAATTGAGGTGGGATCCCCATTTTATTTTGGACTCCTCTCGATTTTTTCCGGGCTCCTCAGGTGTTTTCCGGGCCCCTTAGATTTCTTTTCGGATCCTTCTTTGTATATGTACACAAAATTTGTTTCTCGGCCCCCGCGTTTTTATTCAGGCTCTCAGCAGAGGGGTTGCTATTCGACAATTAAAACAACGCAAGTAAACAACCAGGCAAATAACCTGTGCTACATTTTTTAGCCAGACACAACTTGTCTAAAATATTATTTATTACTGCACTTACTGGGGTACCCGACGTTCGCCCAGGTGAAAAGGATTATGGGGGCACCTTGATTGAGGGCGAAGTTATGGGCAGGCATTCCTTTTCTTGCAGCATCTGCAGCCTGTCGTTCCTGACTGGCCCGAGTGGACTCTGCAGCCCTGGAGGCTGCGTGTCTCGCAGAATTCACCTTTCTCAATCTAGTATCCCTTCTCCTCATCTATAATTTCTCTTCTTTTTCTCCGTCTTCTCTAATTTCTATCCACTCTCTATTCTCGCTCACCTTTTCCAAACTTTCTCCCCTTCCTCTACTTCTCACCCTGTCCTAACCGCTTCCTCCTCCCACCCACCCTTCTTTTCACACTCCTCATCCTCTTCTCATCGTCACCCTTGTCCTTTCCTCTACTCCATAATCGTTTCCTACGACTTCCTCCTCTTCCTACTCCTACTCCACCTCAACAATCCACCAACCCCTCTACCCTCTACTGGGTGTCCGAGGTGTTCCCTGAACAAAGCTGTAAAAATGTAAACGGAGAGACAAACACACAAACAGAGAGAGAGAGAGAGAGAGAGAGAGAGAGAGAGAGAGAGAGAGAGAGAGAGAGAGAGAGAGAGAGAGAGAGAGAGAATCTAGATATACATATAAATAAATAGTATTTATAGTACAGACCGATTGGGCAAACTTCACTTCAGTGACTTCAACGTAGCTTGCTCAGATGGACCATTTCTTCGAAAGTCTTTGCAATGAAATGTAATGTAAATCCATGAAAATTTCTCAGCGCCCACAAAAGCTACGTCAGAGAGACCAACTTAATAACCCGCGCTATTCCAAATAAAGTCCGCAATAGCCAATCATCTCGTTTCTTTCCGGTGCCAGGTCGAATCCGGGAGTGAAGCTCTGATGAGGCAGTTCTGCTGTTGCGTGCACAGTGTGAGATTAGGGCACTCCACTGTTCACGCATAATTATACGCCTATACAAAGCTAACTCGCAGGCTACTCTATGCGCCTAAACAAAGCAGAGAGGCAGACAGACAGGCATGCAGACAGCTGGTGGTGACAGTTAAACGCTGGTAGGCAACGTGTAGGCCCCTACGAAGAAAACCTTGCTTTTATGGGTGTGTGAGGGTACGGCGTAAGGTTTTGCCCCGGGAGACATGGAGGACGACTTGAACGGACTTCAGGAACCTCATCCTCTTGTTTAACCAGGACAGTAAAAATTTGATAGCTATTCACGACAAATTCGTGTCAGATGAAATGCCATTTGACGAATTCTCAGATTCTTCAACGATTGTGCTACCCAACCATATGTATTCGCGGTCATCGACCTCACTGCAAAGGTGTACGACGGAAAGTATCGATGCGGGTTCGATCACTTCCATAAACCGATGGCAGTCAGTTAAACACATGATAAAGATAACACATAAAGACACGATTAGGACACGATGTGCACAACAGCGCGAGGCGTTGACGCAGGATTATTTAGACCGCAGGTATAGGCTAAGACAGAGATTTCAGGATGAGAAGCTAGGTGAAGCCTATCTGCTGTACGATGCAACTAAACTGTTTCAACCAATCGCAACAGCAACGGTTGATTCGCAGGCAATGACGGGGAAGGAGCTACAAACAAATGACCAGTGTCTTAGAATGCCTGCCATCAGAGATTCTAGCCGAAGCTAATTTTAACCCAATAAAAGCGTTTTTTGCAGATATAAGACCGGCGATTGAGGCGCCCTCACCCAAGGAAATCTTAATCGATGTCGATATGGATCTCGATGTCGATATAATCAGAAAGCATGATTTTAAACCACTCGGTGAACTCGATTTTTCCGACGTGGAAGGAATTAAAGCAATCATCGAAGATATTATCGAATTAAAGACGCGACCTTGGTTCTAAAAAATCAAAAGCTATAAGGAACAGAGATAAAGAAACGTCTGATGCGTTAGATGTAGATATTAAAGCTCTAGCGACCTATAGTAAGCGACTTACTCAATTGGTCGAGGGTCATAAGCTGACCGAAAAAGGAAAGGGTTTAGTATCTCCTATGCGAATGCAGTGTGTAAAGTTTGGTAAATTGTATATAGACCCCAACGCATTATCTATCGGGAAATTATTGGCATAGGCTATGTCACGATCCTTCTGATCCGTGACGGTTCGTATTCTCACCCACCAAACACGAACAACGACGCTTCTTGATGTTTAAAGAAATATATTTATATCACATATTCGACTTTCTATCTACACGTAGCTTAGAAATTAACTGGACAGAGGTCGACTTGGTTCTGGAAGATCGTCACGTTCTGCGCCCTGTTGTTGATGGCCTCCGACGTCCTTCCAAGTCCAGACACTCTATGTTGTAGCCCAACTTGCTACAGCAGATAAACCTCGTTCTCCGCCATCGCTCATGCGATGCGGACCTACGATTCTGCTGTCCCTTGGTCCACCTAGACCCTCACTTGCCCACCACTCGACGCCGATTGGATGGGATGCCCCCTCTATAACTAAAGTTTGAGTCACCTTTAGTATATCGTTAATGGCGTTTTAGAGGTCCGTTGAGATTAAAGAGTTATTAACGTCAAAGGAGATCATAGAACTCCGGAGATTAAATTCCTGCCCAGCCGTCGGTCCGTTAATATCCTAGGCGTCTCTTCCTCTGCCATCAGCTAATTGGGCGTCGGAACCAGTTGGTACCAGTTGCTTCGTTCTCATATTTCCGAGCGCTACCCTGGCGGCTGGAGGACTCTCGTCGAATGAATCGTCGCTAAAGTGACCGCTATGCCTGGATGAGCAGCTAATGGATTAGATTCAGCCTCTGGTGTCAAATTTCGTCTTCGTGGCGATTCGCATGGATGACCCCTTCGACGCGGTGAATTGACCTGGTCTCTTCTTGAGTGCGTCTCGATAGATTTTGAAGGCGTATAGGGTAGATGCCCCCGCCGTCCTCCCTCCAGATTCGTCGTTAGCCGTCCTCCACCTAGCCTAGGAGTTCCGATGCATTTCTTTAGCGCCTTTGCTAAGCTAAATTCGTGACAGGCTATATAGGTGGAAATCTAGTTTATCAAGCTCCTGCTGATGAATCGCTAACCAAACGTCTTCTAAAGTCCAAACACTACTCTCCAGCTGCAATCGATACCTTTAGAAAGATCATACATCTAGCTGAAAACACCAGTTCACGGTCGTAGGAGCAACAAGTGTTGACTAGTACGGGGTGAAGGTGCAAATCACGTGCAGTTCTACAACAACCCCTACTCTCTCGTAGAAAGGTTGCAGCTCCTCATGGCCTCTCGAGAAGCGGGGAACACTGGCCTGGACAACGAGATCTTGGCCATTCTTGACGAACGGTTGCGATCTGGAGCTATCCCCAAAGTGTTAGCACTCCAATTGAATCGAAGTTTGCTGCTTATGTAGAGATTACAAACGCCACTTACCGCGTAAACATGACTAGACCCACGTTTAAATCTATGCTTGGCTTCAAAGATCAGATTCTTTATTGCGGC
Source organism: Bimastos eiseni (assembly GCA_959347315.1). Taxonomy (NCBI): domain Eukaryota; kingdom Metazoa; phylum Annelida; class Clitellata; order Crassiclitellata; family Lumbricidae; genus Bimastos; species Bimastos eiseni. The sequence continues at coordinate 660,056 of OY365810.1, read as the reverse complement.
TACAAGGAAGGAGAGCACACTGTTGACATACTCCGGGTGAATGCTATACTCGTCGACTGCGATCTTGGTCCTATATCAATTGTGCTCAAACGCCGGTGGTGTATCGCTTCTTTCCATATGTCTCTCCAGGATATAACGTAATAGAATCACCTAATAACCTGGTCTATCTACCCGTCGCACTTGCCGGCAATGTGTAGCGTAGGCGAGTGTTTCTGACAGATCAAAATGGCAAGCAATTGAACCTTCGAGGTGAAACTATAACAATAAGATTTCACATACGTGGTGTATACAAACATGTTTGGGATTGCAGCTAGACGAAGACGCCCCGAAATGGTGGGAGGACCATTGTTGGAGCGGAAATATTTGACTGGATACCTAAGATTGCGAGAGCTTTTGGTCCTGTAAGGAATTTTATCTATGAAAAAAAGACGCAATATTGAATGTTGCTAGTGTGGGTGGCAGTGTCGCCAGAGCAGGAGCATCAAGCGCATCTGCAATAAGGAAAATCGTTGATGCTATGAAGGCAAGACGAGTAGCGGCTGCCATCGCTGCTGCAGGACCTACTACTACTGCCACAGCTGATCCATCGCTACCTATACCTCTAGAGAAGGCGCTAAGTGAAAAAAGCATTGCAGAATAATTGAAGCAAATCGCTGCGATTCAACCAGCTGCTGCTAACATAAATAGTCGCATAGTGGGGTCTGGATTCAAGAAATATCGTCGTCGTAATTAGAAGTAATAGCAATTAAAGTTATAAATTCGCCAGTAATGGATAACTTTACAATGACGACTGTTGACGTGGCAAGCGATATTTTAGACATAGGTTCAGTGATATCAGATGAAAATAGCATCACCTATTCGGTTTCTGTGACGACTATCATAAAATCGTGTATGGAATTAAGCAGTCTCTATTGCTGAGTCGACAGACTGCTACAGACGCGATTGCTAAGGAAAACGCTGCAGCCGCCGGTCAATTTACCCTTTCTAGGCTGTCCTGGTTCATGCCGCATGTGATTCCAGCTCTGGAGTACAAGAGCATGCTCGTGAAACAGATCGAAACGAAGGTCAAGGTACCCGTTGCAGTTCGGGCCATGCAGTGCGACAAAATTTCTGTTCCGAGGGCAACAACCTTCTCGTGGCGACTTAGCGTTTGTCGGACACAGGAAAACCTCACTGGATGCTTGTTGCCTTTCAGACTGGAAAGTCGACGAATCAAAATGAGAACCCAGCTATCTTCGATCATGTGCGGGTTCGAAGTATATACGCCATGCTTAACAGTGATCGATATCCCATCGTTGACATGAGTCTCGACTTCACGGCTCTGAGGACATTACGAAACTTTAAGGAAGAGTTTTGCGGAATCGATGCTCGTGAATCCTCGTGTCAAGGCACAGCACTCGATTTCGTAGACTTATTTCCGATCTTTGTCTTGGATGTTCGCAGGCAATTGGAGCGATTGAAAACCACTGTACAAGACACGAAGCGAGGCGACATATGATCAAGGTAGACTTTGACTCCGCAGTGCCAGCCAACACTACGGCATACGCAGTGTTAATGAGCGATCGACTTCTGAGACTCGAATCGAATCGCAGTCAATTCAACGTTGTCTATTAGATTCGCGTCCATTTAGAAATAAACAATAACTTTAGTAAGATATACATGCCAACATGAAGTCGGAGTACATCGAATTTGGTCTGTCGCTGACTTCGGGTCAGAAACAAACGTTGGGCAAGGCTGCGAACAGTGGTACAGGTGCTACAATCCGACTTTCTCATGAACAGCTTCATGGGGAAGATAAGCTCGGATTGACGGAATATGGATAAAGGACGCGGAATGGAGTTGAGGTTCAGCAAAACGTAAATGAAAAAGATGTCGAAAATGGGTGGTTTTCTTCCCGCTGTTGGCACTGCTCCAGCGATATTCTGTGGGTTATCAGTGGCTGGTGCCTTAGCTGGTGGGACTGCCGGGGTGGCAAAGGCTGTGCAGAGCAAACAAGCCAATCGTGAAATCGAGGATGATATTCGATGGGCTGGCAAGGCATTATATCTAAGTCGGCAGCATGTCACCACCACCACAGAGGGTTGTTGTCCAATGTGCAAAGGATCGGGTCTATTCCTAGGGCAAAAAAATTGAAACCTCTGAGGAACTTTGAAATCGAGAAAGCTGGCGAGGCGCTACCAAATTTCCGTGGAGTCTTGCGTGATGGCCTACCTAACGCACCGTATGATAAGGAGTGTGGAGTCGTCAATCTGGACTCTAGCGTTGGCGATGGCACTCACTTTGTTGCTTACTGGTTGGATGGGCACAAAGCTGTGTACTTTGACAGCTTTGAGTTGGCTCCACCTAACGAACTCGCTCGATATTTAAGTCGTCTCATTAAGACACAAACGTTTCAGTTACAGGGTCCCAGCGATGTCATATGTGGTCACCTCTGCTTACTCGTGCTCAAAGAGCTCGCTGGTGGACGTAAATTTGAACATATCATTCTTGAACTAATAGATTAACCTGTATAAGAACGATGCCAGTCGATAAGTTTGGTAGAAGTTTTACGGGTGCGACAGTGGGGGGAGGAGTAGGATGGCAGTTCAGCACGGCTGGACAAGTTCATAGGACTGGGGCTACCATGCTTTGAATTCTCTCAGCTGGTGGATTTCGAGTCACAAATGTGTGGTTAGGCCTACAGAAAATACCGATGCTGCAAGTAAGGGCTATGTGGATACGCTGGACCTAGATGATTCTCAACCTTTCTGGTGAAACGATGACTGGAACCATAGACATGTGTGGTCACAGAATGATTAGACTTCCCGTTCCACAGTCCAAAGACGATGCTGCTACTTGGGGAGAAGTGACACGGTACGCAGACCAGCAGGCTGCTGCTGCTGAGAAGTATGCTGACTACTTGAAAGCCAAGATTAGTTCTCTTTTCAGACGTTACACGGATGAAAAGAATGCCGCACTAAGTATTGAACTGGGTGCTTCGATTCGTCGATATGCGGATGAGACAGCGCCCTAAACGTGGCAGTTAGTTATACACAGACCAAAAGACAGCCGCTGCAAGGCAGTATACGGATGAAAAGACTGCAGCTGCAAAACAGAATGCCAACGAGCAGGGCATTACCTCCAGAGTTAATCACCTGCTCAAAGCCGGTGATACTATGACAGGCGTTTTGATTATGAGCGGTAAGAGAGTGACTGGCCTCCCAACAGCTCCACCATCATCTGAAAGCGACGCTGCCAGTATCGCACAGGGGACAAAATTGGTTGAAGACACCATAATAAGTTTTGATAGAACGCCTACTGACCAGTTACAAGTAACCAAGAAACGATATGTTGATGCTGAGAGTGCTGCAGGGGCAGTACGCAGTGGAGCAAGATGCTTTGGTAAGCAGTATGCCAACTCACAAGTCATCACTCTTAAAATTCAGACAAACTCACAAGAAGCCGCCATTAGAAAAGAACACCTGCTAAAAGCCGGTGACACCATGACTGGTAATTAGGTCATGAGTGGTAATAGAGTGACTGGACTCCCCACAGATACACCAGCATCTGAAAGTGATGCCGTCAGTATCGCACAAGTGACAAAAGTGGTTGGCAACATCATGACAAACCTTGGTAGAACGCCTACTGAACCGCTACATAGACAAACAAGCGATATGTGGATGCCCAGTTCACCGCTCTTAGAAAATATACAATCGATCAGATTAATATCAACGATGATCGTCGAGAGGGGTAGGGACCTAAATGCGTCTGTTAGGTTGTATACAGCTCAAAAGACAGATGCTGCCAAGCAGCATGCAGATCAAAAGCACCTGGTATTGAACACTGTGTGACAGCTGTCAGGCTGTATGCGGATATTCAGGATGCTGTCATTTCGCATACTCACGTGCTCAAAGCTGGCGATACCCTGAGTGGTGATTTGATTATGGGTGGTAAGAGAGTTACTGGTCTCCCCACAGATGCACCAACATCTGAAAGCGATTCTGTCAGTATAGCGCAAGTGACAAAGGTGGCCGGCGACACAATTAGGCAATACATGAGTAATCTTAAATTTATCTGTTATACCGGTCATATTCCACCATTATCCAACACAAGTAACTATACAGGGTTTGAGGTTAGTGCAAGTACAGAACACGGTAATTTTCCTGCAATTTCTACTTTTAACACCATAAGTTGCACTAATAACTTAAGTAGTTCCTGGATGCCCGCGGGTAATGATTTCCGATGTTGATTACAGATTGCATGTCCGACGCCTGTACGCATATGGAAAGTGAACTTGATCTATGGTTCAGACGCCCGTCCTATGAGATTAGTGGAGGCGAACGTATTAATGATGAGGTAGTGGATTTTAGGGACCTTTACGATTCAAACACCGGATCGCCGCCTGGCATAATCGGACGGGTGGGAGAATATCGAATCCACTCTGTCATTGCATATAAAATATATAGGTTTGCTGCCCCTCGCTATGTTATAGAAAGAGCAATGACAGCCTCAGTTAGAAACTTTCAGATATTCACATATTTTAAAGTTATGGATATTGCTTAGTATAAGAACGAAAGATGGTTGACTCACACCATATGATTAAGGTTATCTCAGACAAAATGGGGAAACGAATATGCATAAATATGACCTCGACGATTTGGCTGGATTGGCCAACTGGGGATACGATATCCCACAACCCTCAGCAGATATGTTTGGCTGCAGTTCCTCAGAAACATATTAACTTTGTGTCAAAAGATTATTTTACTCGTGATATTTATACATCCAACGGTTCAATGACCTCGAATGCGTGGCAGAATGTTTCACTAACAGCGGCTAGATATCTATGTATAGCCTTATAGAACGCACCAGATATGATATATATATATATATATATAGATTTTGGATTCTGGAAATTAACACTTCTCGGCGAGAGTTCGGGTGAAGCATCGATTCGTGTCTTGGATTGGACAATTGATGTTTCTAATTCAAAATTCGATAACACACGGGTGATATTTATTGCAAGCCAGACAGGTTTTCTTATAGAGGTTAAGAAAAGAGGAACTCCGGATGTTGTATTAACCATAACGTTACTGTGAGAGGAACTATAATGTCTTTATATCCAAATCTAGCAGCCTCAAAAGTCTCAGATGAAGTGTCACCACCAACGGAGCCCTACACTGAGACGACGACGCAGGCTTTTCGTCTGCAGAAGATTGGGGAGCTGGAGACGTTCCTGAGGTCAGAGATTGAGGGTCGCAGCCGTTTGCACAAAAAATATAAAAGATCTGTTAATTTCGTTAACGGTGCGTTATCGAAATTTACAGATCTTTTATATTTTTTTGCAAACGGCTGCGACCCTCAATCTCTGACCTCAAGAAAGCCTTGGAGGTTAATGAGATCAGTGATGATGAGGTCAGCAACTTTTGCACTTCTTGGCCTTGGAACAGATGCTGGGGGTACCGCATTGTTGGTCACAGAGGTCGGGATAAACCAGGAATATGCCAGGAATAGCCCTCGAGGTCGTTGTGGGGATGGTGAGTCTGCTCGATATTGCGTGTGTTGCCATCAGTCGAAGATGCTCTGCCAAGGCCGGAAAACACGAGGCTATACGCATTCTAGCCAGCAGTAAATTGAACACCATCCACAGTCATGTTTTGAAAGCTTTGGAGGATAATGAGATCAGTGAGGATGAATTTAAATTAATTCTTGAGGAAGTAGAAAAGTATCGTGATTTGAAGGACCAGATTCGACTCAAATCAGTAGGCGAATCCATTAACGAATAGTTAAAAAAGTATTTATTCAAACAGGGTCACGATGCTGTCAGAGAAGAATTTTTAAAGCAACTTTTAAAGTCAGTTTTGAATTAAACTGTAGATGCCGGTCTGACTCCACAAGAAAAAGACTCTTCACTTTCCGTGCTCCTCTGACTCCGACAGCGCCACCACTCGAAAGGAATTAGAATATTAGAATATTTTTTTAATTAGGCTCTACTTTTCCCGTTTCTTGACCCAACCCTCGTGCACAACGCATGAGCTACCTAGAAAGATAGTGCGCTTCTATGGCCTCTCCGGCCCCGTGGGAGGAGGCTACGCCTACGAGACCACCACGGGGAAAGGGATGATTGAACGCTTGTGCTCTGCGAGCTTCCATTGAGCCGTGGCACTAAGAACTTTCATTGCGTCGTGGACCTCCCGTAGCGCCATCATGGGGCCAAAGAACTTCCGCAGCGCCACCGTTTTAGAAATGGGGTTTGTGGAGGAGGAGAGAATAACGGATGAGGCACAGCGTTAGGACCCGTCAATTTTCGTCAATTTTTCATTCATCTAGACTGATGCTACTCACTGTTTCAAGCCCTGCAAATGCCATATTACTGCGTGGGTCAACTTTTTTATGCCCCCTCAACACTTTCCTATTTGCGCAAATGCCTTGAAGTCTACTCGGAGGCGCTACCAGCCCAACCACAGCGGTGCAAATCAGTCTTAGGCAATTTGTGAAAGATAGACTCAAGACTGGGTAATAAACGATGACACTTATAGCCGAGAATTTGAACGTTCAAAAGTAGGCTTTTATTAGCATAGTTTGTGCTTTAGGTAAATTGACACACTCCCATAATCAAATACTGTGCGATATAGATGTTACATATAGTTACGAAATATGTTTTGTTGCCTGCTATTTTCAATTTAAAACTAATGAATTTTTGCTTCTGCACAACGCTTTAAATTTAAGACAGTAATTTTGTAATTTGGTATCACCCCTCTGAGTGGTGTCACCCTGTGAAGTCCGCACCCCCGCACCTCCCTAGTGACGCCACTGAAGATAACTGTTTAGAATTTGCTCGAGCTTATAATATGTCTATGGAAAAGAGTGTAAATATGCATTTCAGCGTATGTTATTATTCATAATTCTATTATGGTGTATTTTGGAAGCTGGTTTGAGGAAAACAACTATATGGGCTTCCCTAAGTGGAAGGTCGATCGATGAAAGGGACATGCTTCAGTTGACGCTGGATTGATGAGAGAATGCTATGCATGACGATGGAAGTGAAATCGTTGAAAAGAAGGCTGTATGCGCAGAAACTAGATTGATAAAAAGAAATATAGCTAAATGGAAGTTGGATTAATGAAAAGAGCATACCTAAATGAAAGCTGGATCGATGAATGGATCTTATGCTTAAGCAAAGCTACATCGATGAAAAAATTCTGGTGCTTTGGACTTTTGGAACTGTTCAACTTTTATCTTTAGTAGGCTTATATTGCTTGCAATAATGCCAACAACAATTAAATACCGTGGGCCCTACTTTTTTTGAGCAGTGTTGTTGAGTTAGATACGTTAAAATGCTCATTATCATTATAATAAGCACTCCCATCAACATTCCCATCATCAGATAGGCATGGCGCATGCACAAAGGAATCCTTAGAATTCTTTAAAAGTTGTGATGGGACTAAAGGAAGAGATGCGAAATTTGGAACTCACCGCTTTCCTGGCCAAGGCTTCGTATCTTCTAATGTCCAGAAGTTGTTATAAATTATCACAAGATTGCTCTGCATTACAATCGCAGTTGCATTGTCGAGATGTTTGAGCGTTTTCGAGAACGACTAGTCTTGATGAAGCACGCTATAAGTGCCGAGTTGTATTTTTATATTGTATTGTAAATTTTCATCCCTGGCATTTAATTCTATGTAAACTTGCTTACGTTCACAATTATTCGCTAGATGACGGCTTACACTTTGTTCACTCCAGCTTAATTTGGTAATTTTATAGACATTCTAGAGACTAATCGCTCGCCATTTTGTGCTAAGGACGGATTAAGCAAAATATGAAGAAACTCTATTTTTTGGCAAAACCTGGTAAGATTCTGGAACTGCGTACATATAATTTAGTCAACAAACACATTTACTTAACTAGATCAATGAGAGATTTGCTAATACTATGGTTCAAGCCTATATTAGGTTTAATGCCTAGTTAGACCTTAACGCGATGGTGAATAGGCTGGTTTCCTTGGGATCAACCCGAATCATCGAAACCCGAATCCCCGAAAACGCTGAAAAGGCCAAAAAGCCTGATTCCCAGAAAACAGCAATGCACTATTGAAAAACGCTGAACTGTCTCAAAACAGCGCGATTCATTCATAAATCCAGCTTCTGCGTGAATTCTTTTCATCGATCCAGCTTCCATTTAAGCAGAATCCTTTTCATCCATCTAGCTTCGATTTCGGGGATACGGCCGAAATTCGTTTCGGGGAATCGGGTTTCGCCGATTCGCTGCGCACCCGTTTCCTTTGGCTTTCACGTGGCGCTTTTGGACATTGCGTTGTTTTATTCGGTAAAAGTGTATTTTAACGTAGTTGGTACAAGTATATTTTAGCGTATTTTACTACCTCGCGTGCTTGCAGTGTATTTTAGCGCATATAATTATTTTCTTCATTATATCATGTGTTTTGTAAGTAGAAACTGGATTGATGATAATGACGATGTTTAAATGGAAACTGGATTGATGAAAAGAATTTCGAAAGTGAGTTTTAGAGTTTTTAATTAAGCAAAATACTGATCAGAAATTCCACTGGATTCCATCGCGACACAATTTTGTCATCAATCGAACTTTATATTCTAATAAAATAAAATAAATGCATATTTTCATCGATTTAGCTTCAATTCATGCATATTTCTCTTTGTCGATCCAGCTTCCATTTAAGTATATTTCTTTTCATCATCCCAGCTTCTATTTAGGTATATTTCTTTTCACCAATCGGGTTTTTTGCGTGCGTACACGGCTTTGTATACATAGACTCCAGGTCCATTGTAATGACATTCTCGCATCAATCAAGCATATTTTCATCTATCCAGCTTCCATTTGAGCATAATTTCTTTCATCAATCCAGTTTATACTTGCAACTTATACTTTTCATCGATCCCGTCTCCATTTAAGCTACAGTTGGACATTTAATCACGTCAAATAAAAAATTACACTAAAATACACTGGAGGCACCATGGTATAATGAAATACGCTTAAATGGAGATGAGATCAATGGAAAAAGTATAACCTGCCAGTGCAAGTTGAAATTGAATTGATGAAGGAAATTATGCTTAAATGGAAGCTTGGTCAATGAAAATATGGTGCCTGATTGATGTGAGAATGTCGTAACTAAATGTTAATAATTTTTTTGAAAAATCCTCTTCAAAATCGTTCAACTTTTAGTAAATAGTTACGATGGGTTCACTGTTTAATCCATTAAATGAATTGAAATGAAATGAAATGAATCCATTAACTGTCACCACTGCAGTCCGTGGGGACATAATGGTTCCGCGCTCCTGTACATCGATGCGGACAAACCATGCCTTCTCGTGCATTGGACCATCATTCTGGAACGCTCTTCCTTTACAACTTCGCAACATTGCACTGCTTGCAGCCAACTGTTCTAAATTACTTAAATCGCATTTGTTTAGATCTGTTGGGTAGCTACATTTAGCGCCTTCAAGAGGTTCATACAAGGTGCTATATAAATAGCCTAATACCTACATACATGATGTCGTCCATTTAATCCGTTCGCGTATTATTTGTTCCAACTTGCAATTAAACTGTCTTATTCAGCTACTTTCAGGAAGCAGTTGTTTTATTTGAGTTCTTCGTTTGCAGATGGTTCTGAGCCATACACCCTGACTGCAAATTCTTCCCAATATGCCTTACTAGTAAATCTCCAAGCAGACCACTTTTTCTTTTACTTGTGACCCTCTTGGCGACTTTTTCCTGCTTTAGCTGCTCTAATGGCACCGTGGTTCTTCTGATGTCCTAACCTATGGGTCCTGCACTATATCGACTGTTCTTTTTCATTGTTTTTGTTCTCCATTGAAGCACTTTCTGACTTTCGTTTTATAATCTCCTCCAAAGTAAAGAGGCATTTCAGCATAATCTCCAAGCTTATCTTATCTGTCTCTGAACTTCTCTTCTCGTCATCAATATTTCTCAACGTTACCTCACCACACTCACGGGTACTTCATGGACCTGGCAACGGGGTGCAATATTATGTATCATGGTTCGACTCTTTTAAACATTTTTTGTTGATCAACTTAAAACTAAAAATCAGCCGATTGAAAATATATTTGCCTCTCACGTCTGTAAACGGACTAAGGTTATTTGCTTAAATTATGCATATTTCAGGAATGATTATATTGACATTTTAGGAATAATCCTCAGGTATTGGATCTCACACTTTTGCATTTGGTTCTCAGTAGAGCACATAGCTATAGTGGTTTTCTTTAAAACAACTGTTTAAACACAACACCTAAACCTATTTCGTGAATTGACAAATTACTGTATGTCGTATTGTATGCAACTTGGAGAACGAGATAAATATATGGAACATATTTTATGTTTAAAAGAATATAAGATTTCTTCATTATCTATGTTATAGATAAAAGTCAAAATGGAAAAAATGAACAGAACATGGCTCCATCACATACAATGGTAAGATTGTGCACCATTAGTCTAACTTCTTAGGCAACATGTTTAACAGCATCATAAGCTCTTTGGCGATATCATTTGAAGCGGCCATCGACTGATGCTTTTTCATTATGAGTTTTATTGGATTACTCTTCCAGAATGATGGTCCAGTACACAAAATGGATATATATTTAGGATATTACAATTCTCAAGTGTTGGAGTTACTGATTTCCTCCATTACTGAACTGTTTTGTATTCATAATCTCAATTAATCCGTGAACATACACAAGAATACTGCACCTTCTCGAGAATATACTGAAGTGCAGTGAAACATTCTGGCTGCATAAATGATTCAAACAGTGAATAAGTAATAGAAGACCTACCGATTTTGGGTGAGTTGCCAATATAATTTGTGCCATAGAGCAGAATTATTTAGTACATGAGTTAGCTCATCTTGTATCTTGGTTGCAGTATGCCAACCTTGTATTACTAATAAACGAAAATCATCCGTCTTGACACTTGATTGGTTGACTCATTTGTTGATGACAACAGTGACTGTTAGTGAGTGATCAACAAATAGGCGATCGTTAGGACAAGTTGGGGAGAGCCATTTGACCGGCAATGTCCTGTAAATTGGTGCAAGATATATCATATAATATATGATATATCTTGCACCAATTTCGACTTTTCCTAACGATCGCCTAAAGCTGGGAGTCAAAACCCACCGTTTGTCGGCTCCTAGTTATTGAGATAAAGGCTGAAATGGGTGAGAGGGGTAAAAACACAGAAAATCGTTTTATGGTATATTGTTACAAATAAATATGTCTGCTTTGAATATCTGAAATTAAAAATGTTGAATTCAAATATTTAATTGGAGAAAAATGACTTTTAATGCATATGGTGTCTAGATTTGCATTGCTAAAATACGCATGTTTTCAATGGTGAACGACCTAGATTTCATATACCAACCTGCCATTATTTGTAAAGTGGCAAAGAGATTTTGATGCTACGGGTTTTATCTCATACAGCTCTTTATTGCCAAGCAGAGTTGTGGAGTAATCAAGTAACGGTTGCTAAGATATTTGATGACATGAATATTCTGAAACTTTGACTTGGATTTTCTCAGTTGTTAAGATTATACTAGTGAAAGACTCGAACGAGTATATTAAGTTAGATAAAAGCTATTTCGATTCTGTAAAAAGGATTTTGAAGTAGATGCGTTGTAGATAATGATTTAATAAAAAAAAGTCAAAAACGACCTGTGATGGGTTTTGACCCCACGCCTCACATATGGTTTGACTCACAAATAGAACCAAATCAATCACTTCTAGTGCAAATCCAGCAAAATCTAGGATTAGAGCCCTACAATATAAAAAAGAAAGTATGCTTATAACTATGTATTTGCGCATGAACTATTGATCCACTGCACCGATTGCTCCTAAAGTTTGCAAGAATACTTCTTGCCACACGAGAACAAACATCGGGGGCGGGGGTTCGCGATTTCTATACTTGACACCTTCCCTATTTTTTTCTCAAATTTTGCGAAAACTCACCAAAATTACCCGTTTTCCCAGACACATTTACCCTTTTTCACAGACACCCTTATGATAATTATAACAATGCCGACCTTGCTCAGGCAATATTTAGCTTGGCTTAAACAAATGTCTGTCAAGTTGAAACACGCATTCCCTTTCACATTCGACAACACATTCGCCAGGAAAGTGATAGATGAAGTCTAGAGTCGCATTTTATAGTCATACGATGTTGGACAAAGGCTAAAGATAACACATGCGAGCCTAAATGAACAACCCTGTCGGAAGCATACACGACCTGATGATATTTGGTGTTCTACAAGTGCAAGTATGATCATGTAAAAGGATGTTCTTGAAGGAAACTCTCACTTCCATGTGCTGTTTAGTTTTTCTGTGAAGGGGACTTCTGAGAAAACAGAAATAAGTAGGTCTTAAATTAATACATACCTTCAACTTTAACATTGATTCTAAGAAACACTGATATAAACAACTAATTTTAAGGGCAAAAATAAACAATTTCAGAGTTTGTGATCATGATTTCTAATTGATTTTTGGTTTGAATGTTTAACATTTGCATGTGTAAAAGTTTTTTTTTTAAATGTTCACTTTAAAATAAAAATATAATGACGTTTCATTTTCAAAAAATAAAAAATAAATTTTTTCCATGGCCCTACATCCAAATCTCATAACAATACAATGTATAATGTCTGTGCAAAATGTCATGCTTCACTGGATATTTCGGATCTATGCCGCTGCACCTTAGAACCCTATTCGGGAATAGCGAACTTACACGTAGGGTTGACCAGGAGTAAATTTATGTCCAATGTAATGCGCAATTACAGCCTCATGCATAGCAGTTTTTACGCATTGCGTCTATGTCAGAGGTAAGAGTTACACCCAGGCTATTCCAAGCTTATGCATATGGGCCTGCTGGTGATCCACCGTAGTCAGTGAATAACATTAACACTCACAAAAACTATTCATCAACTCGAGCGATTGCTCCAAAATTTTGCACAAATGCCTATTAGCAGCCAAGAAAGAAAATAAAAAAATGTGGTTCAACCCGGGTAATATTCAATACATTTCAGAATTTTAAGGCCTACCTTAAATTATTTCAACCCGGGCAAAGCCAGGTCATTCATCCAGTTGCATATAATTAGTGTACTCCATTCCAGAAAGCGTTTTAGGTGACCTAATCATGATATCCAATATTGTCTTCTTTTATTTTAGCTGTACGATCTTCCACTGGAGATGTTGGATATTATCTTACAAAAATGTTATCTACAATGGATATTGAATTTTTCATCAAATAAACAGAGGGATGAAGATGTTATTAGGTCTCTCATATCAGTCGACGTTTCCTTCAATCGAAGAATTACCAGACGACGGTTCAAGAAGGCAATCTGGCGTCACCTTAAAAGTGAGATGTCTTCCAAATATTAGGTCATAAACTTGTATACCTCAAACACAAAGGATTTCTTGATCATGTATTTTTATATGATTTGAAAATTTCAGAATGTTATTTTGTCACACATGTGGTTAGCTCGTCAAACTGTAGGTTTTGTTGCATGTTTATCAATAGAATAAAATTCTATCCTATCATCGCAGAATCTTGCTGAAGTCAATGAATTGCTGCGGAAATGAAAGATAGAATTGAGTGCTTGGTCGAAGTTGCTAGGTCACTAGTAAATGCAGATCGAACGGGTTCCTGGATGGAACCCTATATGCATCTACACGTACGTGCTGCTTCTGAATGTATTCCCATATTTGCTGCAATCGGGCATTACAGCAGCTTGAAATCCACCTAGGCCTACTCCCATATTCAACAGATGGGTCAGCTTGACTTCAACCACCCGAACGTTTTCAGAATACTTGAAAATGGTTTTCATGTTATTCGTAGTAGTAATAGTAAACTGTTTTAGGCTGGTCTCAGCTCAGATCTTGTCATTAACAGACATTGATGAGGTCGTTGAAGACCTCTGGAAGGCAGGCGCATGGAAGTGGAATGTCTCAAGAGGAGATAGCCCTTTGGACCATGTCAACCTCGATATCAACAGAGTACAATGGTGCAGTGCAGGAGTTTGCCAACCTGTCATATGTATACTCTACATCGGAACAACATAAGGAATTGATGGAGGCAAAGATGAGCAAGGACCTTATTGATTTAGAGAAGTTCATTTCCAAAATATTTTATTTGACCCTTCCTTAAGGAACATTGTCAATGGCATTGTGGCTGACGAATTTGTAAATGTTTACGAATACGCGGAGGTCGGACGCATGATTATGCATAATATGGTTGGACGCCTGCATATACATGTACATTCTCGTTTAGAAGAAAGGATGAAGCAAGAACCCTTAGAGTTACAGCGGTGGCAGTCTTTCCAGATCGAACCATTGATTCCAGTCTTCGATTAGAACGTTTCGTGGTAGTTGCAAAACTGGAGAAATGTCATTGGAAGAGGTTATGACCTATGAGCTAGTTCATTCCTTCCAGTTGAATCCAGGAATGTATTTAGAAAGGCCTATAAGCCACAACTAGCTAATGCGATCAGTGAATATGCACGGGATGGCATCCTACATTTCGTACCAAAGACAGAAAGACACGTCCTCGATAGAGGTTCCTTACTTCGTAGGATACCGTGGAACAAAGGAGAAAGCTATGGTGCAATAGCACAATTGTATGTCCACTTCACCGTCCGCCAGTATCATGCAGGAACAGCCGATGTTTTTGATGGACTAGAGTAAGGACCATCCATTAAAGATAGCACGTATCTGAGAAGAGGGCAGAATACTTGTCCTGTTTTCAGCTTCACTGCTGAAACGGTGTTTTCTGGCAGGAAGGAGGAGTTCTTGTCAAGAGCCATCAATAAGCAGAAACTGATATGGTTGGCGAGTTACGCGCTCAGAAAAAAAGCTGCACAGTGGACAATGCATCTGGGGATGCTGACGTAGACATAAATGTAGTAAAGACGGGGCTTGAGATCGGAGCCCCGGCGATTGACAACCATCTCCTTGCATTTCTGGTTGATTGCAGATGTTCATGTCCATGTTCCTGCTTGGTTCTGCCAAAAACCTTGCATATTTTGTTTAATTGTTTTTTGTTGCTGTTTCGTTTACACATTTGTTTGTCTGGTTTTGTTCTGTTGTGTTTTGGACAGTTGTGTTTGCTTCAGTTCGTGTTGAACTCTGGCTAATTTTCAGTTGAACTCTTTAGTTAAGTCATTAGTTAAGTGTTTCAAATGCCATATTTTGATAGATTCAATTGTTAATCTCGCGTGTGTGAACTGCTTGAATAATTATCACTTGTATCACTTTAACGTCATTGCTGCTAACGGTAATTCCTGGATATGCCCTGACTGCCTAGCCGTAGTATTTCCTTTTCACTGTCTTGACAGCACCGAATTTGAACAATGTATTCATAGTGACAGGCTTAGTACCCACCTACTAACTCAATTAAAGGATGGTCCTCGACTTGAGGTGCTTTCGGAATTAGACTTCCCACCGTCCGCTTATAAATGAGAATGATGTTGACTCCGAGGATAATTATTATACTACAAGGCCTACTATGAGCACCTATGTTGTCCCTCCATCCCAAGGCATACCAGCACGACCTAGATCAAATCAATCTTCGTTCATGCATATAAACGCTCGTAGTCTGCTTAACAAAATTTCATGTCTCGAAAACCTTATATCCAGCTTTGCAGCTGACATAATTGCAATAACGGAGACATGGTTGGAGCCTGACCAGTCTAATATGGTCAATATTCCAGGATATGTTTTTGAATCTCGTCCTAGACCCAACGGAAGGGGAGGTGGGGTAGGATATTTTATAAAAGTAACATTAATTATGACTTATACCAGCTCCCTGGCTGTATTCACCACGTCACCTATGAAGCCCTCTTCCTGAAGTTACCTGGTATTAATGGCTCATATTCTATACTGGGAGTCCTTTATAGGCCCCCAGGTCAAAATATGGACGACTTCAATATTGAATGGAATTCTCTCCTAACCGCCGTTTCTTCCAATGATAAAGACTACTATATTATTGGCGACTTTAACATTGATCTACTCAAGGCCCAAGATCATCAGCTCACAAGCAATTTTCTAGATGTGGCTTTTTCACATCACCTGCTCCCGGTTATAACCCAACCCACTCGGATAACTGATACCTCTGCCACGCTAATTGACAACCTTTTCACTAATCGTATCTCGAAAATTTCGGAACCTATTATAATTGTTGATGATATATCTGACCACCTACCTATCATGGCTTACATTCAAACCTCGTTCAACCTCACCTCTTCTTTTCCGACTACTACCCGACCAACCCGATGCATTGATATTAACTTTAGAGATTTCTTCAAAACGAGTTTATCTAAAGTAGACTGGTCGGAAGTTGAATATCAGTGTAAGGCTAAGAATCCGTCCTTGGCCTACGACGAGTCATTTATTACGAAGCTAAAATCGACTTACCATGCTGCCTTTCCAGTCTTTATAAAAAAAGCCCAAACCGTTTAAGTCGGCCAAACCACCATGGATGACTCCAGGTCTCTTAAAATCTTGCAATACTAAATCGAAATTATATGCCTCTTTTATTAAAAACCCAACAATAGAAAACAAAACTAAATTTGTAAAATACAGAAACTAATTTAAATCTCTACGCAAAAAAGCTGAACGAAGTTTCTATATTTCTGAATTTAATAAACATACTAATGACTTAAAACATACCTGGATGATCATAAGGTCGATCCTTAAGGTCAATGTACCTGACACGAATATTTCCTTTTTAAGCTCCAATGGTTTGATTATTTCTGACCCCCAAACTGGTCTCAGATAAACTAAATAATTACTTTACGGGAATTGCTCAGGAATTGGTCGATAAGATGCCCTCAACGAACTGCTCTTTTGAGCACTATCTGGGGCCCCCCAACCTAAACTCTTTCGCTGTATACCCTACAACTGCTGAGGAATCGATTATTCTTTGTCAATCCTTGAAAACTACCCATACCACTGGTCCAGATGATATTGACCCCTCATTAATAAGCCTTATATTTTCACTAATTGCCAAACCTCTAGCCGGTATTATTAATTCTTCACTTTCAACCGGCACTGTCTCCAATGGAATGAAAATGGCTAAAATTATACCTATATACAAGCAGGGACCGAGGGACGTACATGGAAACTACCGGCCCATCTTGATCTTACCCTTCTTCTCTAAGTTGCTGGAAAAGGTCATGTATAATAGGCTCTATGACTTTATTGATAAAAATAAATTCCTATACCCGTATCAGCATGGTTTCCAACCAGTTCACTCCACTTCAATGTCTTTGCTTGACCTACATGATCACATCTCTGCTGCAATTGAACGTAATGAATTTACTTTAGGCATATTTATTGATATTGCAAAGGCTTTCGATTCCGTAAACCATCAAATATTACTTGCCAAATTAAAGAATCTAGGTATTCGGGGTGTGGCCTTGGACTGGTTTCAGAGCTATCTGTGTTTTAGACTGCAATTTGTTTATTGTAATGGTGTAGTATCTACAACTAACCTAATAAAGTATGGTGTCCCTCAAGGCTCCATTCTAGGACCTTTACTCCTTCTGCTTTTTATCAATGATCTGCCAAATGTGTCATCGCCTCTTCGGTTCTTGCTCTTTGCCAATGACACTAGTGTCCTCGCCTCTAATTCTTCTTATGATGAACTACTCCGACTTTTAAATCGTGAACTTGTCAAAGTTAATGGCTGGTTTTCAGCAAACAAGCTCACACTTAATGCTACTAAAACCTACTACATTCTCTTTGCCTCGCATTGCAAGAAAACTCCTTTGAAACGGTCCTCATGATAAATAATGTGCCTTTACCTAGGGTTATATCGACCAAATTCCTAGGTGTATACGTCGACCAATCACTTACCTGGAAAACCCATATTGATAAAATAGCATCCAAAATAGCTAAGAATATAGGCATAATATCTTGTATTGCGTACCTATTACCTGTTGCCATACGCAGAAACCTTTATTTCTCTCTGGTCCACCCTTATTTAACCTACTGCAACCTAATCTGGGCATTCATTACCCCTCTAGATTAACTAGGCTAATCTCGCTTCAAAATAGAGCCTTTAGAGTCATTTATAAAAATTCTGACCCACTGCATCATAAATCCTGCATTTTGAGCGTCAAACAGACAACTTTAATACAAATTAGTGAATTAATTTACAAATTCTCGATTAACCAATTACCTCCTGCTTATGCAAACTACTTTACTCCCATTAAATTAGTCAATCCGTACTCCCTTCGCAATTTTAATGATTACAGGCCCATCCATGCACGTACCAATACCCGTAGGTTTGCGATAAGATGCAATGGGCTTAGGGCTTGGAATAGCATCCCTCAGGAAATACGTACCTTAAATTATTTAAGTGCATTTAAATTGAAACTCCGTGACTATATACTGCTACACCCTACATAACTCTGTGAGTGAATCTATTGATCTACGTAATTACCTCCATTGTTTAGTTTGTTAAGTTATTTAAGACTAACTCTCCGCAAGCAATCTGCTTAAGTCTTGTTTATCGCCATCTACCACTTATAACTTAACTGTTATTGTAATGGGTGTCCCTGCTAGCGGGACTTCGGTCCTTTTAGGGTTCCTCCCTATTGTCGGCTGTCAATCTCTCTATCAACTTAATTTTTTTGTTAATGCCTCACTATTATGATTGTCAGTCTGCAATAAAAAATGTTGGTTATGTTATGGTTATGGTTAAGACTGCAGTTGAAACATCTGTTTAAACACAACTACTCTGATTGGGGAAGACAACCAATCTCCTTGTCTTACTCTTTTACTATGTAATGCCATATTGTAAGAGTTTTTTCTTTAGATCTGACATGACAAAAGATGATTGCAAAGTTTATAACACAAATCTAACACAATCTAAAGAAAATCATCGGAAATGACACGTGTTCCCAGTTATTATTTGTCAACGCCGTAACAGATTGCGCTATCACCTCTCGAATATTCGATGTTGGCAAAAAGAATGCCTTTCATTGGCTTGTGAAAGGAGACACTGTCATTCTCTGTAATGTGCCAAAGCATTGACTATACCCAATCAACCCACAGATTTAATTGACAACCTGGGATGTCAAGTAATGGCTGTTCTCTTTGGTGGCAAGTGTACAGATTCTCTTGCAATAATGCCATCGAACAACTGCAGTTGGAAGGTTGTCTCTGGTTCGTCATTTGTCTCACCAGAATGTCTTCCCCGACCGAATCTGCAACTAAACTTCATTGTCGCAGAGCGTACTACCAGATCATTACATGAACAGGAGAAGCAGAGGACTTACTTGAATGCCATGGACTGGGGTTAGAACCTACAGGATAGTCCATACATCTCAGTTATGTCAACGATGAATGCTGCTCCAGACATACCCTTGAAGGTCATTCATTGCAACTGCCTTGATTGTTGCAAGACACTTCACTGCTCTTTTAGAAGACGTGGACTACCATGTTCTTCCGCCAGTGGACGGTGCCAAGTTACACAATTGTGACAATCCACATAACAAGTTCCTTCTGGAAGAGTCTGACATTGACTTATTGAATGTGTTAGCTACACAACTGTAAACTGTTTGACCATTGAATTTGTCTTTAACATATATATTAAGCCTATTTCAAGTGATTAACTGAACGCTTGGCAATACAACCTACCGTTTGACACCAAACACACCCTTCTGGGTTGAACGGTTCGTTAGATATTGACATTTGTGCTTTCGGCGGCCATGTTGTACGCCATTTTGAAAGTGATTTTTTTTATGGTCCTATTAGGGTAGACTATCAATTTATTAATTAGAATATAATACGATCTACAGTTTGACACTAAACACACCCTTATGTGTTACATGGTTCGTTAGATATTGACAATCTTAGATATTGACATTCTAGCTGTCGGCGGCCATTTTGGACGCCATTTTAAATGTGACCCATTTACCATCGTCGTAATAGGATAGACTGCTACTTTCTTAATAACCATACAATATAGCCTACAGTTTGACACCAAACACACCTTTCTAGATTGAATAGTTCTCAAGATAATATTGACAATTTTAGCTTTCGGCGGCCATGTTGGACGCCATTTTGAAAGTGAATCTTATGTCATGGTCCTAATAGATTATTTGTTACTAAGAATGCAATAAAATCTACGATTTGATACCAAAAACACCTTTCTATGTTGAATGGTTCTTTAAAATATTGACAATTTTAGCTATCAGTGGCCATGTTGGACGCCATCTTGAAAATGACCCTTTTCCGATGGTCAGATTAGAGTAGACTTTTAGTATGTTAATAGGCATAAAAAATGGTATCAGAATCCGTTGAGAAACCTGTTGTTCGCATTTTTTGGGGGTTCAGTCATAGAATGACCCGACTAGTACAATTGGTTATTTGTGAAGTCATTGATAGAGAACATAAAAAATTGAGAAATTAAGTAATGAAAAACGGGAAGATATTAAGATAATGTTGTCAGTAAGAATCCAAAAGCAGTTGATACAGGAAGGTTTGGAGGAGCTATGTCTAGGAATGAACTAATGAAAATTTTAGCAGAAATGGAAATAGGAAAAGAAGGAATTACGGATGAAATAGAAGGAGCTGTAGGAGGTGTACAGGAACAGGTTGTAGAAAAAGGTTCTGATAAACCAAAAGAAAAGTCGACTGTGGAAATGATGATGCAAATGGTAATGATGATGAATCAACAAGCAGAACAAGTTAGGAAGGAAGGAAGACAGTTAGCAGAACAGGTGAGTAAGGATTAGTTAGAATCAAAACAAGAGGAAGAAAGCAACAGAATTAAGAGAGATGAATTAGAATTACAAAGAAAACAGTTTGAATTACAATAATTATTAGAATTACTCAAGGGAGATCGAGACGAAGCGGAGAAAAGAAGGTTGGAACATGCGATAGCAGTAGAGGAAGCAAGGAAAAGTGAGGAAATTATGCGTCGAGAGTCATTATTAGAACAATCTAAGAAAAAGCCAAATTAAAAACAAAAGAAGATAAGTACAAATTGCAAAGCAACAGTTGTAATTCGAACAAGCGAGACGCATAGAAGAAAATGAGAAAGAAGAGAAAAGGTTACAATTTGAACAAGTGAAACGAATAGAAGAATATGAGAGAGAGGAAAGAAGACGGTTAGAAGGCGACTCATTAATAGCTAAGATTAAGAAGATCAGGGATGCCATGAAGCATGTGGTAGGCTACCAAAGATGCCAGATGATATTATGCATTAATTCATTCATTACGAGAATTTGTGTATAGCGCCTCTTCAAGGTCACTACTCAGAGGCACTCCCAACCCCAGCGCGGCCAAATAAAACAGTCTTATGATGAGAGGGGAATGCCTGAGATGGAATTCTAGGAAGGGAGCAGAGCATCAAAGGGAGGCCATTCCAAGTCGAGGGGCCCACGACCGAGAATGCACGGCTCTGCCTGGTGGTGGTGCTAGCATGAGGAACGCAAAGGAGACCCTGTTCAACCGATCGGAGGAAGTGCGTACCCCGAGCACTAAGGGTGGGGCTGCAAAGTTCGATTAGGTAGGCAGGAGCGAGGCCTAGCAGGCATCGCCAGACTAGGGCAGCTATTCGATACTCGATTCGCTGCATGAGAGGAAGCCAGTGGAGGATGTCACACATCTAGGTGGACGTGAGCGAATTTGGATATGTGACCAATGAGCAGAGCGTAGAATAAGATCCAGGCAGTCCATTCGTGCGGCCGGGAGGCCAGCATAGAGAGAGCAGCAATAGTCGAGTCTGGTGGTCACAAAAGAATGGACAAGAGTAGCAGTAGCGGTAGGAGTAAGAGAGCGAGCGACTGTGCGTAATTGGCGCAGTTGGCATTATGGAAATGTCATTACATTTTGGGACAGGTGAGTGAGTATGCTTTCCTTAGCTTTGAGGTAGGAAAGAATTTTTGGGTAAAGCTTTTATTACCATTGATGACACCTAGGGCTCGGACGGATTTTCATTGACGGAATTGGAAGACTATGAGATAGTGAAAAGACATTTACTAAAAGAATTAAAACTTACTCCTAGAGAATATAGTGCCAAGTTTATGGAAACTAGGAAAACCAATGTGGAAACCTATACCATGTTTATTGCACGATTGAAAAATTTACCTAGTTACTACGTCGTAAGTCGAAACATCGGAAAAGACTATGATAAACTATTTGATTTGTTAATCGCGGATAGACTGAAAGAAGTATTGCCTTCAGGACCATTGAATTTTGTTTTGAGAAAGAATGAATCGTGTGTTTTGGGTCAAGCATGATTGCAGATCTTCCTGATATATAGGGTGGGCCATTAAAAAGTAACCCTCTCCGGTTTTTTGCAAATATTTTGGCCAAAGTAGAGATTAGTAAATTAAATTTTCCAGGCGGTGAAGTAATTCGTATGTACATATAACCGCCAAATTTGACTAAAATATTTTGCACAGAACAAAAGTTATATCACTTTTAGTGAGTGATAAATCTAAAAATTGCAATCAAGTATGCAGAAGAACTTACTCGTGATAAACAATTACAGTATACTAATCACTACAATAAGAAGGCAAAAAATAAGAAATTTTAAGTAGGATAGAAAGTAATTGTACTTTATCCCACAACTACCAACAAGTTGCTATCGAGATGACATGGTCCTTGTTCGATAATACTTGAGATCTATGTATTCTTATTTAGTTGACTTGATGATGATGAGTGTTATGCCCGAAGGCAGGTCCATTGGCGTTACGCCACCTGGGGATGAGATGAGTGAGGGGGTTTCCCATTGCCTTCCTCACAGACAATTATGGGTGAGCAACTTGTCCAAGGTCGCTACGCAGTGACCTGAGGTGGGTGCAAACCGGCGATGGAAATAAAAAATAATACATGCAAATAAGATACCAAAGTTTATTGCTAGATCAATGAGTTGCGGATTAATTGTGGACAAAGATCAGGAATTTGGAAATATAGTGGAGTTATCAGCAACTATGGAAGATACAGAGGATGTTTGAATTATTCATTTGAATCAGGATCAAATATCTCATTTGGATAATGTGCAGAAGACGGAATTACTAGAAGTGTTGAACCGATTCGCAGATCGATTTTCAAATCAACCAGGATTGTGCATGTTGGTGAAACCAGAATTTCGTGTAAAGGAATTTTAGGCGTATCGGATACCTTTTATCTATCGAGAGGAAGTGGATAGACAGATACAGCAGATGTTAAAACACGGAGCAAACATTCATGTAGTTCCATGGCCTGTCCATTGGTTTTAGTTAAAAATAAAAACGGTTCTTTACGATTAGCACGTGATTACCGTTATCTGAAATTCTGAATGGATATACTGTTGAATGTAAATATCTAATGCCCAATGTAATAGATGCATTGAATAAAGTTGGTAAGGCTAAGGTCATTTCAGTAGTAGATTGTCGTAGCGCATACTGGACCTGTCGGGTGAAAACCTAAGATCAGTGGAAAATAGCATTTGCAACTCATAGTGGTTTGCATTAATTCACCAGAGTCCCATTTGGATTGATTAACTTGGGAAGAACGTTTGTCAAGGCTATAAATGTAGTCCTAAAACCAGTTAATGAGTTCACAGAACCGTATGTGAACGACATTGCGGTGTTATCATACGAATGGAGGTGTCATTTGAAACATTGAGAGTTAGTGTTGATGGAATTAAGTAAACAAAATGTGACATTGAATTTAAACAAATGTTTATTTGGTAAGTATGAAGTAAAAGTCATAGGTCATATTGTTGGATCTAGTCATATGCGCATGAATCCACAAAGAATGGAAAGTTTGATTAATATCCCAATACCAAAATCTAAAAAACAGGTTTAAACAACTTTTAGGTTTTTTAAATTTCTACCGTGGATTTATAAAAGACTGCTAATATTGCTAAACCGCTGACGGATTTCACTAACCAATGAGCAAAAGATTCAATTTCTTGGAACAAAACATTACAGCTGGCATTAGATACTTTGAAAAGGCAGTAGAAGATGATGTTATGCTATATGTTTTTGAAGTGGGAAGACCATTTTGCTTGTATTGTGACAGTAGCCACTATGATGTAGGGGCTGTATCAAGTCGAAAGGATGATCAAGAAATAGAGAGACCATTGTCATTTATTAGTAAAAAATTGACGGATACGCAGACCAGATGGGCTACAATAGAAAAGGAGGCTTATGCAATAATTTGGTCACTGAATAAATTTAAAGAAATTGTAATAGGGTCAAAAATGATTGTTTTTACGAATCATAATCCATTGACATATATTACAGATACTATGGCAATGTCAGCTAAGTTAGTTCGATGGTCTTTAGCACTTCAAATGTTGACATTGAAATTAAGTATAAAAAAGGGAGTTTAAACATATTAGCATATTATATGTCTAGAATATGAATAAGTATGATGTTGTCAAATTTAGTTTATGTCAAAATCCAGAAAAGGGGATACATAAATGTCAGCCTGTGTTTGTTTAAGATTGTTTAATCTTGTTTATTTAAACACTTAAGGCTCGAGCAAGTTTAATGAGACTACTTGGAAGGGCTGTCAGAGGCGAATGAGGTGACTGACATAAGGTATTGAAGAGACTGTCGATTGCTTGTAATAAGACAGTTGCTGCTCTGACTTCCGAAGGACATGGATGGTCGTATTTTTATTTATTTTATGTTTGTACTAGCATAGGCGCTGTATATATGTTGTAAATAAAGGAAAAGAAGAGAAAGTGTTATGATTCTTGGAGTTTGGTAATCTTAACTAAAAGAAAAGAAAGTTGAAGATTACAGTTATCATCAGACTCTGAAGATGATCCTCTCTGTAGCATAGGTGCCGATTTTAAATTTTGCATACCGGGCCAAAATGTACCAAAAAATATAAATTAAACAAGCACAATATTACCGTAAATCATTAACAGTGCCAAGAATACCGGGGCAAAGGCATGCCCTTGCCCTGATACCTACCAAAATACAAAGCCAAAACCCGTTGCTTCTGTGGAGTCGGCGCCTATGATCCTGAGCCATTTTGGTGGAATTATTTCCGACATTGAGAAGTGCATCTTGTGGGGGTAAATTTCATGTGCTGTTCAGGAAATGCTCATCCTACTCCTGAGTCACACCACAACTGACAGTGATAGTAACCTCATCTCCAGCTTCCTGGTTCAGATCTCTGCTCCTTGCAGGAGAACAGACAGTTTAGTGTCCAGCTGGTCGTTAGTGTTCCGAACGCCTTGTGTTAGGCTGCTCTTTCAGATTTTTCATGTTCTAGTGGTTCACGATGTTCTACATTTCAAACGGACTGATACCCGGGAATAGTTTGCCTATTCATTTCATTTTCCAGTAACCACTGATACCTGATAGTGGTGTCAGTGGTCAGTGTCAGTGGAAAACAATTTTTTTAGATTATTCAAAAATATAATTTTTCAATGAAACAATTGAATATGGTTTGGTGCAAGCACAAAATAAATGACTGGGTTTATAAAACTTCCCATACATATTTTATAGCCCACAGCGCTCTTACAATGGATTAGTTATTTGCATTTAAACAGGTTTAAAATTTGTTTAATTTCTTTTCCTTAAAATGACGAATCGGCTGTGGCTCTGTAACTAGTTCATGGTAATCTGTCGTTTCAGGGAATTTAAATATTTCTCCATTGTAGTTTAAGCATCAATCCAACTCTGGTTACATTGTACATTTTCTCATCAATCCCACTGAATCCAACTTCAACTTGCACTATGATTTTTATCAACCATCCAGCTTCTTTTTGCATTATAAATAGTTTCATCAGTCAACTTCTATTTACAATATAACATATTTTCGTCATTCTAACTTCCATTTAAGCAAACATTATTTTCATCTATCAACCCCTTTTAAGCAAGAAATCCTTTCATTAATAAAACTTCTATTTAAGCAATGATTCTTTTCATCAAACCAGCTTCTGTCTAAGCAAGAATTCTTCCATCAATCCAACTTCGATTATATGCAAGGATTCTTTTTATAGATTCAACCCCTATATTATACGAAATGTGATTTTGGATGCCAAAAATTTTTTTTCCCATGCAGTCTTCAATGAGCAATAATAATAACATTCGCTAAAACAGACAAGTTTTTATATATCCGTTGGTGACTTGAATGTTGTTTTCTGAGCTACATGTAGGCTAAGCTTCATCAAAGATGTGTTATCCAAAGTTATCATTTTCTATCGACACAATGTTTTGCTGATGACATCTTTTGTAATGTTATAATACTGTAATAGGCTGCCATTCAGAAGTAGTGATAGTTTTGTCTGTTTAGATTTGTATGAGAAGACAGACAAAAGATTTGCGATCATTAGAAACAACAGAATTTATCTTTTGGAAAATATTCAACCAAATGACGAGTTCTTAACTTCGCTGTTGTCTTTCAACTGCATAACGGAAGAGCAGAGTCACTTCATTCAACGACAACATTCACACCGAGGAAAGAACAGCCAACTGTTATGTCTCATCAGATCCTTATGCGATACAAAGTTTTCAAATTTGGTCAAATGTCTTCGACAACTGAACCAGAAGACAGTGGCACGGATCATAGAAAACGGAGGAGGTTTGACCTTCAAAATTTATCCATCCTGGTTCTTGCATTTTAACCCAAAATCAAATTGGCTCATTATAAATGACTGATCAATAATGACATTTAATTAGATACGCATGTTCATGCTCGCTATGGAAATGTTCAGATTGATTTATCGCTTTTAATTTTAGGTGTAATAAAAATCCAAGTTCAATATCCTGGTGCAAAGAGCAGAAAGTCAATACAAGCATGGCGTTTTCATCAAAGAATCACAGATTTTCTATCTAGAACCAAATCGTGGTCAGATGAAACTGTTAAACTCATCAATCAACTGAGGCAGAAAGGCATAGAAATCCTAAACTCTCAACTATGCAGACAGACTGTGGTCATTTGGATCTGGTGTCATTCACAAGCAGCCCTTCAATATATTCAGAAGCTGTACGAATCGAATCAACTGACATATGTTTTCTTTGAAAATATTCAACCATCTGTTTCTATGATGATCCACATTGATAGAAATCAATTCAAGAAAACCATTGGCAAGTATTTATGAACGCAATCCTCATTAATAAAACTTAAGGCGTGTAATCAAAGTATAGAATTTAGATACATGACTATGACAAAATCAGCAGGGTGTTGAAGTGGACAACAAAAAACATTTGATATACTTGAATAGAGTGAAAATGAATGAAAATATGGACGCAGAAAGAGAGTCTGAGCTCATCTGTGATATATAAAATCTGTATGTATTAAGAGCTCTATGTATTAACAGCGGTTTCTTGGATATGTAATCGTAAAGTTACTTATATTGTGTATATAGCCTAGGTGATTTTATCCTCAATCATTGTCCTTTCAAGAATCCTTAGGGTTGCATTATAACGATAACGATGCCTTTATTCAATTTATTGTCACCAAAGCAAACCAAATGAAATCAATAACAATGAAAGTGTAACATAATAGATATGTAAAACAAGGAATTAATTATCTGTGAACAATATTGGTTACACGGGAAGGCCCTAAGGGATATCCTCCCGCTGACAGGGCCACCCATGATGTCATGTAGGCCTACAATGGAGCAGTTCCAATGAGTGCTGTGGTATTTATATAAATTCACTGATGATCTCTTCGACATCTACAACCGATCGATAACCGACATCATCGACCTCCTGCTTCTGGCCCGTACGGCCAAACTTCGGTTACCTCCTCTTTCTCCCTGGTTTGATGGAGAATATCATTCTCTCCATCGTCATGCTCGATGCATCGAGGGCGTCTTTCGGCTCACGCGCTCTCCTGACGATCATTGTGCCTGGGTGGTCTTTGTCCGCTCCATGCACTTACGCTACAGGCAGAAGGAGGGTGAATACTGGGAGAGGCAGATTTCTTCCAGTGCTGTGGACACTCGGCGACTCTGGGCCACTTTCAAGGATCTCATTGGAAGGCCGCCGTCAGCCAGCACGCAGACAGCTCAGCTCCTTTTACCGATGAAGCCTTTGTTGATTGTATACTACGATTCCAAGGTCTCTTCCATCCGCCAGGACACAGCTAACTTAACACTAGAAACCTAACTTACCTCTACGAGCTGTCTCCTTTCTGAGCTTTCTAAGATCAATCAACAAGATATTCGTCGTCTGATCCTTTCCTCTCCACCCAAGTCCAATCCACTTCCTTCATTCCTGATTCAGGAGTCGATTGATATCCTGCTGTCGTTCCTCACTCTACTATGCAATACCTTTCTTCGTGAAGGAGTCCTTTGGTCGTCCCAGAAGCGCTTGATCATCACGCCAATAATAAAGCAGTCGGGGCTCGATCCGTCTGTTCCGTCAAGCTATAGGCCAATAACTAATGTTATTTTTACCTCTATGATAATTGAAAAAACTTGTAGGCAGTCTGTTATTTAGCTATTTTAATACGAACAATCTACTTTCGCCATGTCAGTATGGGTTTCGTAATGATCAATCAACTCAGTCCCTCCTACTTCGTCTCCTCTCCGAAATACATATACATGGTGCCATGGACAGGTCCCAAGTAACCCTTCTGGCCTTATGATGTCAGCCCTGCATTCGACTCAGTAGATCATGATATCCTCTTGAATCGTCTCCTTAACGTTCTACATCTGTTGTATTTCACTCATCTCGTTCTCTCTGGCGCCCTGCTCCTTTTGTCGTCCCCAAGGGATCGGTTCTTGGGCCTCTTCTCTACATTCTGCAGATATCGAGTCTCTACTCGCATCTTGTTCTCTTATACGATCCATTCTTACGCAGATGATGTTCAATCGTATGCGCATTGCTTATCATCCCAGACGTCTTCTGCAGCCCGAACAATGTCTCAAGCTACAGATGCCCTAACTGCCTGGATGTCATCAAATCGAATGCGACTTAATCCGCAGAAGACTCAATATATTCGGCTGAACAAGCTGGACTTAGGAGTCTCTGTCTTTTGAATTCTCTAACTTTGTATTCTCCTCCTGTGTTAGAGATCTGGGGGTAGTGTTGGACCAAGAACTGTCTTTTGTGAAGCATATTTCTGCATTGACTCGTTCCTGCTATTATTTCTTGCGCCAGTTGCCTGTTGTTTCCCACTCTCTCTCTCTCTCTCTCTCTCTCTCTCTCTCTCTCTCTCTCTCTCTCTCTCTCTCTCTCCTCGTCTTCCGCTGCCACCTTGGTTCATGTCTTTATCGTAAATCGATTAGATTGCGGTTCCTCTCTTCTGTGGGCTCCCGCAGGTCCGATTACAACCCTTGGAGGGAATTAAACTGGCCGCAGCTCGTTTGATTGGCGGTGTTCAGAAATTTGGCCACACCTCTATGTACATGCGGGGCATCCTTCACAGGCTTCCGGTTCAGCAGCGCATTCAATATAGGATCTCCTCTATTGTCTGACACAGTGTTTTAGGCAATGCGACTGTCTATCTTAGGGATCTGTTCACCTTAACTTCGGCTTCCTCTGGTTGTCGATCTCTTCGCTCGGCCTCTAGAGGCGACATTACGGTTCCACATGCTAACACCGCCACCAGACAAGATAGAGCTTTCACAATTGTGGGCCCCAGTGTTTGGAATAACCTCCCATCTGACCTGCGCTCTCTCTCGCGCGTGACCTGTCTGGCTCTTTCTATGAACTTGTTGAGACTTTGCTTTTTGACCAGGCCTGGGTTGGGAGAGCCTCTGAATATCTTGAAGAGACGCTATATAAATTGCATTGATTGGTTGATTGTATATTGTAGTAGGCAGATAAGAATTTATATAAAGAGAAATCTAACTAATATTATATAACTTAACTAGACTGCGTCTCTTCCACTGCCACAATTGGTGAGCAAGGGGGACTCTAGTTAATACCAGTTGGGAGTGTCAAAATAACAGGAATGATCTTAGCTTGTGTTTGAAGGAGTGCATCGTAGACGCTTGTTTGATAATGGGAGGATTTGGTTCCAAATCTTAGGACCTGTACACTTAAGAGAATATTTATGGGTGTTGGTGCGAGCATCTGTCTGTATTTTTCATCGATCTGGTACTGTAAGGGTGCAGCATGTGACCTTCTTTAAAGTAATTTTCGTAACCCCTCGGTAGGAGACCATGTTTGAAGCGATGCATGATTAGTGCAATCAGTGGGGTAGTTATCTGATGGATCCTCAATATTTTGAATTTTTTAAAGTAAAATCGGTTGGGGAGGTCCAGTAAGTACCAACTATACAACGAATGGCTCGATTCTGCAGTAGTACCAGTTTTTTAAGTCGTGGTTCATAAGTGGAAGCCCAAATAGCATAAAAATACGATAAGTAGGGATAAATAAGTGTATGATATAATTGAACTCTTATAGGAGGTGGTAGTAAATAAGATGTTCCTTTTAGTACCCCAACGTTTTCTGCATCCTTCGCAGGGATGCTATTTATGTGGTCCTCCCAGGTTAAATGCTGGTCAACGACTATTCGTAGGAATCTAGTAGATCTAACCTAGGTGATAGGCGTGTCATTTATCATTAAATTATCAGGGCTTAGAGTTGGAGTGAGTTTCCTATGTGATCTGAGGAGGATATAGGTGAAGAGGATATAGGCTGTTTCGTCTAAGTTGAGTGATGAGTTATTTGCTGAAGTTATTTTTTTAGTTGGTCATTTGCAATTTGAAACAAGGTCTCGTAGGAGGGGTATGAATAGAATGCGTTGGTATCATCCGCAAACAATAGGAAAGACATGGCTGGAGCTACGTTAGTTAAGTTATTTATGTACAAAAAAAGTAGCAGACCAAGGTTTGATCCTTGTGGTGCTCCATGCTTAATTATTCTAAGTCCCGATACAGCACCATTACAGGAAACACAATGAGCGGGCTTTCCCAGGTAACTTTTAAACCAGTCTAATTGAAGGCCTTTTATTCCGTAAGAAGTTAGCCTATTTAGGAGTATGCTATGGTTTACGGTGTCAAATGCTTTACTTAGATCAAAAAATAAACTAATTTAGTAATTATTTTCATAGGCGCCGACTGCACTGGGGCAACGGGATTTTTGCCCCTGTACTTTGGATGGTGTCGGGACAAGAGCATGGTTTTGCCCCGGTATATTTTATATAATAATTCACATTATACTAAACTATAGAGGTCTATTGATAAAACCGTCAACGGTCAAGAGTCACGTGACTCGCAGGCACAAGGTCAAGTGAGTATGGCCCGGATAAGGCGGGAGACTAGTAGTATCATACGAGTGTTTCGTTTGTATTAGTTCAGGATGCTGATACTGATGCCAGCCAAAGCTGTGCACTTTCGTCACTGTCTCACAGCCAACTGTTTTGCTACCACATTACTAATCGCAGTGCCAGTGGTTCGTTACTGGCCTTACTTAATCAGACACACTGCAATCTGACCTGCACAAGCGTCGACAGCTAGAGAAGGACGTACAGTGACATAGACTGAGAGGCAGAGAGACACGATGAAGACTTAGGAAGACAGACACTTTATGGCGTTATGGTCCATTGTTGAGAATTCGGTGATGGGCTGTGCTGAGAGACAGTGACAGTTGTGTTTAATGTAAGAAAGGCGAAGGAGGTGGATAGTTGAAAGAGCCAACAGCCGGGTGTGAAAGAGTACCGGTAATCTTGGCATGCAGCATACAGCAGGTTATCTAGTGGGTTGTGCCATGGTCATTGGCCCCTAATTACAGTAACACCAAATACGACCATGGTGCCTAGAGGCTAGGAGAGGAATCTGGATAGGATTTGTGAAAGAGCAGTGTTTTCAGTTTTGAGTGAAAGACCTGTGGGAAGATAGCAAGAGGTGATTGGTGTTGGTGAGTGCGTAGAGTGGATCTGATATTTGTCTTAATACAGGTAGGAGTTTGTTACAAAGAGACGAGACAGCAGTGACTATGTAGCGATTTGCAGACTGCACAATGGAGGGTGGATAGGAACGGGTTTAACTACAGGGTGGGCCATTAAAAAGTAACCCCCTCAGGTGTGTTTGCTAATATTTCGGCCAAAAGTAAATATTAGTAAAATTTTACAGGCACAAAGCTAATTTATATCTACATATAACTGTCAAAATTTGCTTAAATATTTCAAACGGAACAAAAGTTATATCACGATTTTATGTCAAAGAATCATTCAACGCCGGAAACAGTAACAAGAGCGATCTTACGAAGTCACTTTTCAAGTTGTGGTTAGAAAGCAAACTACCTAGTGTTTCACAATCTATGTTCAATATGTCTACCACCAGTAGCCACACATATTCTGAGTCTAATTGGCAGTTTTGATGACTTGGTTGGAGGCCATTGCATCGGTGATAATTTGCCCAGGAACACGATGAAAAGATGTGAGGTTCAGATCTTTGTTGTCAATTCACGTGCGACTGATGTTCAACTCTGCTGAAATTTGCTATTCTGTGAGCAAATAAGTATGTCAACAGGCTCGATATTTATTCGGGTGCGGATAGATTTCTGTCTTCCGCTCAGCCCACCCCCTATCATCAACATGTCCGCATATTTTTATAAGTGCTCAGCTTAAGTGATTTAAGAGTGAGCTTTCATTTACAGCTTTGGCTCCTAGATCATGCTCATGAGTGTCTGTATATGCATTTTATCTGTAATGAACACCTTGGCCATGTTTATTTTTGGTACAAATGCTATCATAAAATGATTAGTCGCAGAACATTTTTATTCACCAATTTAATCGACTGCATGATGGATGACGTCAAAGTGACTTTTCCATATGCGATAATTTCCAGTTTCTTGTCTCAACAAAAGTAATTATGAAGTGTGTTTTATTACAACTACTTGAAATGTGGCTTCAAAAATTCATTTTTTATAACTGTTTAAGGCGTTAAATGTTTTTTGACCATCAAAGTCGGTGGTTGCACTCTTTAAAAATGATATAACTTTTGTTCTGTTTGAGATATTGTAGTAAAATTTGGCCTTTATGTGTAAATATGAATTGGTTTTCAGCCTTTAAAATTTCATGTAATATTTCCTACTTTTGGCCGAAATATTAGCAAAATACCGTATTTTTCCACCCTGTATGTGGTTGAACAACTGACGAAGTATGTGAGCTCTACGGATTGGAGTGTGTTGTAGGTGAGTGATTATTTATGACATTGTATTCAATTCGATCAGGTATTTTGAGTCAGTAGAATGATTTGAGGGCAGAGGTGATATGGTGGTGCTTGGGGTTTTGGTTACAGCAAAGGCGAAAGTTCACAGAGTCAAGCCTTAGTTAAGTCATTTTAATAATCGTAAATCGTAAAGGTAATTTTTTGGTCAAGCGAACCGCTGTTCCGTCCGCAGAAATACATCTGCTTTAAAATAAGTCAGGGCTTACTTATAGTAGTCAGGACTTAAACACGCATAATATTTTTGATCTTTTGGTCCGCTGCCATTGGTGAGAACGAAATACTTGACAAAAGGAGTAGGCCTAAGTAAAATTCATCTTCGTATATGTCTAAAACTACACTAACCCTAACAGACCCCCACGATGCTTAAGCTGACCTTAACCGACCCTCACGACGCATAATTATAAAAAATTATAGATTTTATTCTGCACGTGTTATCACTATAGTACAATTGCTTGCGTTCTCATTATGATATGTAATCTGTGTCTGCATACAAGCTACGCC
Organism: Bimastos eiseni; assembly: GCA_959347315.1. Classification (NCBI taxonomy): domain Eukaryota; kingdom Metazoa; phylum Annelida; class Clitellata; order Crassiclitellata; family Lumbricidae; genus Bimastos; species Bimastos eiseni. Next base: position 626,450 of record OY365810.1, on the reverse strand, counting down.
CAAAATATCATGCCTAAGTTTGAGTCCTGACTACTATAAGTAAGCCTAGGTCAGATTCCGAATTTCCGTCGGAAAAATCCATCGTTATCGCTTGTCAGAATTTTAGTAACTTTTTGGCTTAATAACTTAGTTTAAGCAAACAGCGTGCTACTACTAATAGTCTTGTCAGTTCAAAATTTTATGAGTTGTAGCCAGTGGGCTTTGAAAACGATATAATTATACACGCGCACGCATTGCGTCACTCGCGCATCAAAACTCGCTGTGACGCACAAGGCACGCTCTAAATTTTGGGGATATTTTTGCCACTGTACTCCTAATTAAAAGTCGACGCCTATGATTATTTTCATCAGAGATTTTGTCATACTTATTAGTAAGTGCCATAGTAGGCGATCTTCCCTTTTGGGATCCGAATTGGGAATATGATATTAAATGTCTTTTTTTCTTGGTAAGCCATCAGCCTTTCGTACATTACTTTCTCGTAAACTTTTCAAAAGTAGAGCAGAATGGATATTGGTCTATAGTTGCTGCATTCCTCTCTATTTCCATTTTAATAAAAGACAAATATAGAAATAGTACAAAGGTTATAGAAATAGTACAAAGGTGGAAAAAAGCACAGAGGTGACAAAACACTTGGGAGTGAGACGGAATTTTTTTTAAAAACTACTTGTGATGTCAGGGACAGGTAGTCAAACGGAAAGCAAGTATTTAAGGTGCTGCTAATGAGCGGTAAAATAATCCGGTTATTGGAAAGACAATGGCAAGAGGTCAAAGGTTGGATGGAATCGCCATAACGCAGAAGTAAATAAACAGCAGCAGACATACTTAGAATGATAGACAGGCAAAATGAAAAAGACAATGATCAGAAAGTTAATTAATATATAATTTTTTTTTAAACTGAAGACTTACAATAATATATTGATGATTTAAGCCACCAACTGTTCTCAATTATATTCTTGCTGTCTAATAGAAGCATAATGAATGAATAATGATGGTTAACAATTAATACGTTAATATTATTTCTTATTTTAGTTCTGTGAGAGACATTGAATGTCTAAACAATTACCAGAACATTTTAGTTCTAGTTATTTAAATAAAACTATGATAATTTGCAAACAAAGACATCAATAATTGAAGGAATTTCATTATTAGCTGCTAATTGTAATACTATTATTAATAGATAAAAAGTAAGTTTGCTAACAATTAATTATTTGCATATTAATCATTATTTTGTTTTTATTTTTAGTTGAGTGTCCGATTTCCATCAAATTCACACAGAAAATCGACGGTGGAAGAGTGGAATACGTGTGTAGAGTGACTAAGCTGCAAAGTAAAATGTACCTCCTTTGGCGATCAGATTCTTCTCATGTAATTCGTGTCTTTGAGGATCAAAATTTGTATTGTCTTGAGACGGAAATTCAAGTAAAACAGATTAAATATCCCATTGACATTGGATCCAGTGAGAAAGAAAATTGTGTCTATGTCTTGGATGGTGGCTACACTGAAAATTGTATCTGGAAGATTACAAGAGAAACAGAATACAAACACAAAATCATCAATTGGCTGACGATTGACTATCAGTCACCCAGTCTGTCAGTGTCCAGTGATGGTCAGTTGTTGATGCTTAATAGGCCATTGTACAATCTGATGATCTATGGAACAGACGCAACACTTATTCGATACATTGAGTTATCGACAGAGATTGAAATCCCAGTTCGTGCAGTGAAAACATCTGTAGGGAATTTCATCATCCTTCACATGTGGGATGAAATAGAGGATGAGAGAGAAAGTTTGTCATGTGAGAGCAGAGGCGTTAATTTCCCTCTGAGTGATGGAGGCAAAAACCCCGGTCTCGGGTGTCAGAAGGGCACGATAGTACTCTCCCTAATGCAAAAAAAATATCCCCCCCTACCTGAAATTGGAGGCATTTGCCATCTGACCTCCCGTATCAGGACGCCCGTGCATGAGAGTAAAAAGGTAATTAAGTGGAGCATATATGAATTGACCAGCGATGGACATACGGTCATTCGTCGTTTTATTCCTTCTAATGAAATGCAGGAACTATACGATCCTTTTTGTATCTTGCTCGATTCATATGATCAAGTGTTTGTGGCTGACCATGGAAATCATCGAGTGATTCTCTTGGATTCCGATCTTATATGGAATCGAATTCTTTGTCCAACAAAAGAAGAAACAGAAGTAAAGAAGATCCAATTGTCACCTGGATTATGTTATGATGAAGAAAAGAAAGAGCTAATTGTTGGAGGCTATGTAGGAGATGGAGTGAAGGTTTACACTTTGACTCGAGTTTAAACTAACTTTTTATCAACCGAATCTCGCAAACAAATATCCTTATAAAACTCTTTAGCATACATTGCTCATAATTCAGAATAGTATTTTATAGCATTTGCCATACATAAAATATGAAAACAAACAGCTTCCCTCACTTTCTATAATTGTGTTGGAGCTCCACTTGACATAATTCACAGACATGTAATGCGCATAGAATAGTGCAATTAACTTCGCAACATTAGTGTCGGACCGAAACCATGTTTTGATTTTCGGCCGAAAACAAAAACACCAAAATTGCCGTTTTGGTTTCGGCTGAAAACGAAACTGCAAAGTCGGTTTCGGCCGAAAACGAAATATATAATTGCCTGCACAACAAATATTTATATCGTCATCACTAATGATATATATATAATATACATATATACTATGTACATAATTATATATACTATTTTTACATTATAAAAGTGTAACCTGCTAGACACGCTAGGAGCCAGCGGTTATATACAACATGAGAGAATATGGTTCCAATTGCAATTAGCCGGGTCAGCCGATATGGCTGAAAGCATTTCGATACGACTGAAGGCGTTTCGTTACGACTGAATGCATATCGCCTTTTCCGGTTTAAGAATATTAATTTTCGTATTAGCTGTCGCGGGTTCCACTCTCGCCACTCCTTCTTGATGACGAGAGTATCCGCTTGTTCTTTCCTCTATCACCAAGCTCAACAACACGACACTCTTGATGATTTTAATAAGTATATTTACACCACTCATTCTATCTACACTTACTGGAGTTATTAGTGTCCTTATGAAATGTTTCCCTGGTTTACGTTGGAGACGGGATTCCCAACTACGTTGATTATCCTTATCATCAGAACGACCTAGCGTCTCCCCCAGTTTCCGAAGCAAGTCCTTGTTCCCTGACTGACTGATATAAGTTTATTTAACGACGCATCCATAACGATGATGATATGCGTCAAACACGAACAGTTATACAGAGTACATATTTACATTGTCGATAAGTGTCTTTAAGTGTCTAGTTTTTAATAATGTTTTATGTATTAGTATGTAATAATGTTTTATATGTAATATAATATTGTATAGTAGTGTTCGCACTACAACAGTAGTTGTTCATTGTCTATTTACTGTAGTCCTAGATCTTCCGACCGGTAACTGCCAGCCACTTGTAGATGGTGTCCAAGCAGCTGGTTTGGCTGAGTGCGGTGCTCAGTTCGTACGGCCAGTTTTTCCGTGCGCACATTCGGATGAGTTCGTCCTGGAGGCTCAGCCAGCTGGGCCGGGCACTCCAGCAGGAAGTGGCGCACGGTTTCCTGGACGTCACCGCACTCGTCGCAGTTCCCGGTCGGGTGGCAGCCCCACAGCTTCATCTGTTGATTTAGTAGGCAGTGGCCCAACCGGAGTCTGGTCATGATGACTTCCTTACTCCGGTTGGGATCGTTATACTGTTTGGCCATCCTGACGTTTGGCTCCAGGGCTCGGTAGTGCGAGCCAGTGTCGGAGGTGGTCCATTCCGCTTGCCACTTCCCGAGGAAGTGGTCTTTGTACTTCGCTCGGGCTTCCTGGAGCTCGAGCGTCGTCGGGATGGCGATGATGTCATTGTTTAACGCTCGCTTGCAGAGGGTGTCAACGGTCTCGTTTCCCTCGATGCCGGTATGTCCGGGGATCCAGACCAAGGTTGGGGTCGACTGGGTGCGTTGAGCGTATGCGTCCAGCACGTGAAGCAATTCCGTGAGCTGTTGTGGTCTGGCAGCGGACTGCTGTCGCTCAACGCTCTGGATTGCGGCGAGGGAGTCGGAGAAGATGACGAGATGGTGTGCATCTGCGCTGGCGGCACATTTCACAGCCCTCTTTATGGCCCCCAGTTCGGCTGCCAGGACCGATGAGCCGTCGCTCATTCGGCAGCTTTCGTGGTGGCCGCTAGAGGGCACGTAGAATGAGCACGACACCCTACGTGCTGCGTTCTTGGCTCCATCCGTGTAGACAGCCACTCGCGCGTCGTAGGAGCGGATGTTATCTTTGACCAGATCCATCTTTTTCAGAGGGTCGTTCAGGTCGCCGATCTTCTGTGTCAGAGTGGTTTCTGTCATGGATGGTCGCAGCAGCCACGGTGGTGTTGTGGTGCAGGCGAGCGGTTTGATTTTTGGTGGTTCGATCTCTTGGTCGATGTGTCTTGTTTTGATGCGGATGGGGTCGGTGTCGTCATTGGTGTTTTTCAGCTTCCGACCGCTGGTGATGGATTGCGTCGGGTGGTTTGGGATCGCGTTGACCTTCGTGATGAGCTCCATCATCAACTGTTTGCGTCGTAGGTCGAGTGGCACTTCTCTGCATTCTACCTGCAGTGCAGCCAGACTCGTTCCTCGGAGCGCTCCAGAAGCGATACTCAGTGCCTTGTACTGGATTGTACTAAGCACCTTTTTCTGGTTTCTGGAGGCGCTGTCGTAGGCGACGCAGCCGTAGTCGATGACGGAGCGGATGAGAGCACGGTATATCATCAGGAGGGTGTCTTTCGATGCTCCCCAGTGCGAGCCCGCAATAGCGCGCATCAGGTTGAGGCGCGTCTTGCAGCGATCAGCGATGTAGCTGATGTGGTCGCACCAGGTGAGATGTCGATCGAAGATCACCCCCAGGAACTTGACGTTGTTGTTGTAGGTCAACGGAGTGGTCCCGAGCTTCAGCGGTCGGTGGGCTGCAGGTGTGCCGCAGCGGTGAAATTCTACGGCAACCGTTTTTGTTGACGACACCTTGAAGCCCCATCCGTCAAAGTACTTTTTCAGTTGGTCCAGATAGTTTTGGAGATGACGCCGGTTCACTTCCGGGTTTGGGCCAGCTCTCCAGATGGCGCTGTCGTCCGCGTAGAGAGAAAGCCTTACGTCGTCCTGTGGCTCCGGTATGTCGTTCAACATGATGATGAAGAGCACAGGGCTGATGACACTGCCCTGTGGGGATCCGTTCTCCATGAGGAAGAGATCGGACAGCTCTGAGCCGACGCGGACACGGATGTGTCGGTCGGTCAGGAAGTCCCGGATCCAGTTGAACATTTGACCGGAGATGTTGTGCTGCTGTAGCTTCGACAGCAGCCCATCTGTCCACATTAGGTCGAAGGCCTTCTCTAAATCTACGAAGACGCCAGTGAGGCTGTGCTTTGAATGAATGGCGCGTTGGATGTCGTCTTGAAGGCGGACGATGTGATCCTGGCAGCTTCGCAGTCTGCGGAAGCCCGAATGGTGCTTGTTGAAGCGGTGATTTGTTTCCATGTGCCAGGTCAGCCTGTCGGTTACTAACCGCTCCATTAGTTTGCACAAGACGGATGTCAGTGCGATGGGGCGGTAAGAGTTTCCGTCGTAGGTGGGTTTTGTGGCTTCTGGATAGGGACAACGATGGAGTTCTTCCAGCAGGCCGGAAGTCGTCCATGTTGCCAGACCGCGTTGTACAGCTCCAGCAAGGCTAGCAGACTTGGATGCGGAAGCTGGGCCATGATCTCGTAGGTGATGGTGTCCTCTCCTGGACTCGTGTCCTTTCTACAGCGCAGGAGGGCGATTCTCAGAGCCTGGATGGTGAGAGGCTCGTTGAAGGGCTGGTCGTCTGCCGGCAGCTGTCCCCCATGCAGCTACTTCGAGTGCTCGTCCTCAAAGGCGGATTTGCGCTCTTGGAACTCCACGGTATGGTTCCTGTTGCTGCTGACATCTGAGAAGCACCTCCCAAGATGATTCGCGTTCTCCTGGTTTGTTGTGTAGGAGCGTCCGTCCTTCTTCAGAGTTGGTATGGCCGGTCGTGATCTCGCACCGGACATCTTTCTCATCGTTCCCCAGACTTTTCCGAGCTTGGTCTTGTCGCTCAGCGTGGTGCAGTAGTCTCTCCAGGAGGTCTTCTGCGCGTTCTTGATGACTCTTTGGGTGATTCCTTTGATGCGTCGATATTCTTCAGCATCCGCCGGGTGCCTGGTCTTCTGCATCTTGTTGCGGGCCTCTGTGCGCTCCTCGACGTGGCGTGTGCACTCGTCGGTCCAGTACGGCACACTCTTGACCTTCTCCTTGGGAGGAGTCGATCGTGGAATGTGCCGCGTGGCGATCTCCAGCAGCGAGCCGAGGAAGTTGGTGTGACTCGCTTCGATATCGTCGGTGATGTGTGCGACGGTGAGTTCTGCCCTGCAGTCGTCTTTGAAAGCCGTCCAGTCAGCCTTTCGGTGTAGCCACCTAGAAATGAAGGCTTTCTCGACAGGGACTGCTTCCTCGATGTTGATGAGGATGGGCGAGTGGTCGCTTCCCATGGAGTCGTCTAGGACCGTCCAAGTGCACTTCCGTGCCAAGGGCGTCGAGGCAATAGCAAGGTCGAGGTGGCCGGCAGCTCCGGTGGCGTGGCTGGCGGTGGTCGGGGCGCCGGTGTTGAGGGCGACGAAGGCGTTGTCCTCCATGTCGTCCTCTAGTCGGCGTCCTCGTGCATCGGTGGTTCTGCACCCAAAGAGCGTGCTGTGCGCGTTGAAGTCTCCCAGAATGACAGCTGACCTGTCTTGGAAGAATCGAGAGTAGATGTCCGGTGGCAGAGGGTTTCCAGTTTGGCGTGGTCGGTGGTAGACGTTAACAATTTTGATCTTACCTGGTAGTCCGTCGAGGGTGATGGTGATCGACTCCGGAAAGTCGGTGGTGTTGGTCGTTGAGAAGGCGATGCCGGTCTTGACGAACGTTGCAACTCCTCCTCCAGCCTCTTCAGTGGTTCGGTCATGCCGCACACAGGTGTAGCCGGGTAGCTCGAACTTGATGTTAGTCCTCAGCCACGTTTCCTGTATGCAGATGATCGTCGGCGGTGTCCGCATCTCGGAGATGCGGTGCCTCAGCTCCCCTACGCGGGGTCTGAGGCTACATGCGTTCCACTGGAGTATTTGGAGGTCCGTGATGGTGGCTGTCGGTTGCAGTGGCTGACGCGGCGCTCGTGGCACCGGAGGAGAGCGCGTAGGCGGTCGTCATCGCGCCGCACACCTGCTCAATCGGAATCCTGAAGACGGCCTGGATGGTGGTAGCTAGGATCTCGATCAGCCTAGAGACAGAGATAGCGCCACCGTTAGTCTCCATGGCTCCGACGAACAGGGTGCAGGCACGGTTCAGAGCGTCAAGCACATCCCTCTGTACCCTACCGGTGTCGGTCGTCGCCACCTCCTCCTGTTTTCCGTCGGGCACGACGGGAGTTGGCGCGGTCGGTGGGTTCACCTGCGACCGTTTACGGACTGGGATACTAGAGGGACGCGAGCCTTCCGACTCCGCCTTAGCACTCCCCCCGGCGCTCGGAGCACCGGCTGTCGCCGTCGTCGTGTTGACCGCACCGGCCGTTGTTCCCGTCGTCTTCGTAGTCATCTTTGTCGCGGAAGCCTTCTTCCGTGAGCGAGCAGTCCGAAGGGCATCGCTGTACAGCCTCCCTTCCTGGACGCTGATGGTGGTAGCGGCCTTGGCCAGCGTGTATTTCGGACAGCTGTTAGTCATCGCAGGATGGGTGCCGCCGCAGGCTGCACACTTCGGCTGCTCGCGCTTCGAACACTCGGTGTGCTTGTGGTCGCCGGCGCAGATCCCGCATCGTTGGTTCTTCCTACAAAATTTGGCTACGTGGCCGAAAGACAGACAGCAGAAACAGCGTGTAGGTGCTGGTATGTAATCATACATTTTGAAACTTAGAAAGCCAATAGGCAGTTTGGCAGGTGCGACTGAACCAGGTTCCAGTTCAATCTTCACCGCCGTGGTCGGGGTTTTTACCTTATTCTGGATCTTAAGGATCCGTTCTACCTTGACTACACGGAGGTTTTCCAGACTCTCCAGGCTGCTAAAAATATCGGCATCACTTAAGGTGATGGATACGCCTTTTATTACCTTTTGCACGTACCTGCCTCTGTGTCTCACAGTCCTTGTTCCCTTGCTTGCTACACTATATGAATCCTTCTAGAGGCGATTTCCTTCGCCATCCCAAACGCAAAACTCGTATCTCTATTGGATGACAGGTCACCTGCAGAAACCATTATTAAACCCTGGTTGATCGGGTCTTGGCGTCCCTAGCGTAACGTCAGATTCCTAGGGGCGTCCAGTTACAGTTTGACTAGCGGCTGTTATGTAATAAGGCTGGGCCTTATTAGCGTCATTGATGGGTAACAGGTCCAAGGGATCAAATTTCATTATTATCGTTATACTGCCTAGTGGATTACGCCATTCGTATCGAAATTGTCCCCTATTCATGATCCGTGTCAACCAGCCGGTCCAGACCACATTCTTCAACTGATTCATGCATTTCTTGTCTGTGGGACGTATAGATGGAAGGGATAGCGGCTCTGACATCTGCATCGCGGTGTCGGGTTTCGTTGTTTGACACCCCGTTGACCTTTGCATAATTCTTCGCCGTCGGTATTGAAGCCTTCTGCTTCAGGTGAAGCCCATTGATGTCTCCCACCTCATGTGTCAGGTAGCCATTCTCATCCGTAGTCCTCCTACGCTTCTGCTGTCGATCGATGACTTTTATGTAGCGCCATCGTCCAGAGTGACGCGCGTCACATTAGCCTACCAAGAGAGAACTCTATGCGTTCAATTCAAAGATGTCATGTCATACTTGTTATACTAAACAGGACGCACCTCTACCTGCCAGACTACGTGAAGCTGTCGGTACACACTAATATTACAGTTTCGGATTGTGCCGAAAACGAACTTTGGTTTTGGCCGAAGACGAAACTGGAACAAAACTGCCAATACCAGTTTCGGCCGAAAACGAAAATTGGCCGAAACTGACAAATTTGCAGTTTCGGTACCGAAAACGAAATTCGGTCGCTCACTACGCAACATACCTCTGATTATTGGGCGACCTTGTCGGCCGGACAATGTCTGGTTGGGTTTCCCATTGCCTCCAATATAATAAACTGACCTATTATTGCGATGTTTTTACAATTGATGCAAACTCTCCAGAATAGATATCTCTGAAGGAATGCTATGTAAATCGTACTAATAAATTGTGTGCCTGCTTCAAACTTTTTAAAATTGGTTGTAGGCCTATGTGATGGCCCTGTATGTGATGACCCGCTGAATGTCTTGTAAAAGCCAGGACGGAGTTTCAATAATCGATGTAACACTGTCATCCGTGACCCGTCTTTTCAGCATCATGGATAAGTCGCCTAGGTACACACCTAAACCAGCCGCCTTTACGAATAATAAGTAGGCCATTATCTCCGCCGGAAAATTCCTTGAGCATCCGTGTACAGGAACTCCAAATGTTTGAAGCTGGTTTCAGGTATATAGGCCTGTACTGGAAGATATGATTTTGCTTATCGTCTCTTCCAAGGTATTTGGTGGCGAGCGGTTCTATGATCATTTAGACTTGTACCCTCTTGTGCGTGGTGTTCGTTGAAATCCTCGGAGACACGAAGACTTCTTGATGTTAAGATGTTTAATGTTATATTAAAACGCAGAACGTATTTTACAGCAACTATTATATCAAATTTTCTCCTGATCCGCCCGTAGTCAATAACTTAAAGTCATACGTTTTGAGATGCGTGGCAAGTTCTGTCTATAGCTCTCCGTACTCCTTGCCGTGACCTCTCTCTGGGCGAATATTCTTTTTTTTCTCCTCGCGCCCCTTTTAAAACCATTCTCCCTTCCATCGTTGGCTGTCTGCTTAATCTCTCCTTCCCTGCCAGCTGTTTGCCCTTCACCTGTCGCACCTGTCTCTCTTGCTTCCATCGTCCCTTCACCGTTCTCTTTCTTCCACGCCTCTATCCTGTCCCATAACTCTCCAATGTGTCTGTCCTTCTGCGTATGTGTTGCGTCTCTCTATACATCTCTCGCTGTCATCGTTTATTCCAGATGCCTCTGTAGGTAGCGTACTGGGTGATCTGTCTAGTCAATTAAAGCAATTTAGCAATGCCAGTAGCGCGATTATTAGGAATGCATATAGCCGACGGTTAGAAAACCCATTAGCTGATTTGACACACACTGCCATAATATAGGCCTAGTTACGCATGGGGTCTACACAGCAGATTTAAATATTAAATCGAGATTCAAATCGAGCTTGCTCTAGGCCGATCCTAGGATTCAAATGTTCGTATGAACTAATAATAGTCACAGTTTAAACAAAATAATACATTATTATAGTACATTTATAAAATAATCGTCGAGTTCACTACAAGGCGTAATGGCGTTGCGTCCGTGGACGCACCTATGTTGTGAGTGGATGCATAAATAAACAAACGATGCGTTCAAGGGACATTAAACTATTAAACTGTGTGGGCCTTGTGTCGCTGACCCATCCATCGTTTGCGTTACGTATATTGGCATAAAAAATAATTTATACGCGGATCATGCATGAATAGGCATACAATTACATTACCCATTAAAGTAAGTTTTATTTACGTGTTCATCAGTGACGTAAATAACGTCATTATCACGTTAAATGATAGATTTAGATTGGCTGTCGTCGAATAATTCAAGACATAAGTACATATTGCTTCTTGAAAAGTAAAATTCTCGACGATGACATCAGTATGGAGTCTGTCGACCACTACGTCTACGGCACTTGTCTAAGTAGAAGCTGAATTGATGAAATGAATCATTCTCAAGAAGAAGCAGGATTGATGAGAAAATTCTTCTTAGACAAGAAGATGCATTTTCGATTAAAACAATTCTGTTAAATTAGTAGCTGGATTGAGGATATCGTGAGCGTTTTACAATTAAATTTATTTCTAGAGGCTATATTTAGTAACCTCAGGCCAGCTACAAGAGATTATGACGTCATCAGCCGGAGGCTCACTTGTGGCTTACTGCAATGTTGATTTGGTAGATATCGGTTACCGATAGGCCTATTTCTATTTATTACTTTGACAGCAAGACAACTCCGCCACTGGGCGACGCTAATGATATTAGTTATCACACAGTGTCGTTAAACTGAAACTGCTACTACCTGATGGCAACATAGTCAACGACTGCTTAATGCTGTTCATGCTACAACCCACTGATTTTTAAGAATGCACTCATACTACAACGAGAAAATTATGTTTTCACTCATTCTTAGAATAATGTTGAATAACTGTCATATACTATACATATCATTAAATAGAAATGTATAATTTCACTATGAAGGTTTCTTAATACAGGTTATTTAACAACAAGTGTGAAATAAGACAGTTAAATACAACGAAAACATCAGGAACAATATCAGTTAAAAATTGCATTGGCCGTATAAGTCCCCCTCTGCTCAAAATTTCAATATACAAGAATTTGCCATCCAGGGTTTTGCTTTATTCACAAGGCAGCTCTTTATAGTAGAGTTCATGTTGGCACAATTTACAACTGAATAATTTATAAACGTTATGTGCAATATAGCCAGCAATAAAAGCAATGCAAGTAAAGTCCCTGTCATCAATACAGCCATCACAGCAATAACTGACAACATCAGTAAACGCATCAGGTATAATTGCATACGTGGCAAGACTTTCCCGACAATCAACATCAGACAGAAATTGAATCAAATTTAAATTACCACACTTGGCAGATTTCAAATGCAAGACACTGATGAGCTTCAACTTTTTTCAGACTCAATAATCTGCCTTGCTGAAACATGATAGTTTCCTCCAGACAGCTGGCGGTACTGAGAAAATCGAAATTGAAGGTGATCAGTTTGGAATTTTCCAGGAAGCACATAACTAAATTTTAATTCAACCAGCAAATAATGGATAAGCAACTTCATGAATTTGACAATATGTTGTAGAGCAAAACGAGTCTCTTGTGACAAGCACCCATGCCTGCCCTTGCACTTCATTGCCTCCCTGTTGGAAAGCCACAAAAAAACCCTTCCATACATTTCAGCCGTTCATCATTGACTGATCGAAATGGGTCACTGTCTTTGTCATGCAAATTTCGCGCTTTAAGTGCATCTTTTACGTGAAAAGCTTCCATAATTTCAAAATTATTTCAAGGAATGTTTTAGTATCATTCACTGAATAACTCATTGTAGGAAAGAAGCTAAGTGTTGCAATAGTCTTGTCATTAAATACCTTCAAACTCAAGCTGACTTTTTGACGTTCAATGCTAGTTGGGTTTAAAGCCTTGTTTGTTAAATTTAGAGCCAGCTTAACAACCTGGTTTCTTCAAAGCTATGCAATTTTTTCATATCTCTAAAACAGGCTCTGTGAATTAAAGTTTTGTCATCAAGATCAGGAAATGTAACGGTTTGACTTGCATCAGCTTGGTTTATCCAGTTGTTCTTAATACATTTAAGTAAGTGAACAGAGTCAAACAAGAAAAATAATTTCATTGTGCTGTCAAACGGGTTATCAATAAATGGCTTCAGCTCGTTTCCGCCACACAACAGTGTAAACAAGGTTCTATTAATTCGATTATTATCAGAGGTAATACACAACACTCTGTAACCAGCATCATGAATAGCATGCAACTCTCAGTGTTATATTTCCTTCAAATATGCTGCTGTCATGTTGACAGCTGGAACGAGAGATACCACATCTCTGTCCTTAGCAAGGACAGATGCAATCATGAAGGCCTGCGCTGTTGTTGCCTGCTGTTGCGAGTTATTGCTGGCAAAGCCTTGAATATTACCACCTTTAAAAGTTGCAATAGGCTCAACATGTATCGCATTCTACATCAACAAAACAATTCCCTGATATGGCTCAAGATACCAAGTCTTGTTTCTCAAATATGAAATATGTATATCAGTTACAGATGAGGACAAACATGATGTTAAACGACGTAAGTATGACTCATAAGGCGATATTAACACACTTTTCCTAAAAAAATCATATGCTTTAGGAGAAAACAGAAACAGTCTACAAGCCCAAAGCATCATTTTTGCACTGTAAGTTCTACGTGACATTAAGCGAATGTGCAGTTGCTCAGTCAAAAAATTCAAAGAAAATGAACTGTTATCCGACTGAGTGCCGTCATCTTCATCACATAACTCCTGAAGAAGAGCAAGAGCTTGCTCCCTTTTAGACTCTGAACTACACTCGATGTCACCCTTAAAAAAAATGGCTTACCAGTAAATCCAGCTTTGACCAACGGTCCAGCAATTTATCAGATCCCAAGATCTATGCCAAACGATCACCAGACACACGCACATTGTCACAAAACCAGAAACTTTTAGATTATTTCTCATTTTGACAGCAACTTTGACTGTAGGGCACTCGATAGTTTCAAGAATACATATACATACATTGTATCTGATGGACAAATAACCAACTGAGGATCCTGTCCCATATGAGCATAAATCCCTGAGCGCAGCATGTCGAAGACTCGATGGCATCGTTTTTATCCCAGTCCATAAATGCCCTTTGGTCCAGTGTATCCAGTTCTGCGTGCCTGTCTTCTGGAGTCCGACTCTTCTTTGGTGGCTCGGATGACAAGTAAGATGGCCAGAGTGGAAAAACAGAACTGATGGATACGCCTCTTTCGAAAGTTTAGGAATAGTTCTCTTGACACATAATATTGATCCATCTGGACGCTTGACACAATCTTCAGTCACAATAAATTGTGTTGAAAAATGTTTTATGCATACAACAGCGTCTTTGGTAGGAGTGAAATCTTTCCGTGGAATTGCACGGATTCATTTAGTCCGCTGTGTCTCGTCAATTGGAAATCGGAATACAGTGATATAATCCGTTACTCTATAATTTGACGAGCACTCTGGAACACAACACTTTCTAGGCATTTCCTGCAGCATCAAATAGATAGACAAACAACAAACATAACTAAAAAACAAACATTTCAAGTATGAAGTTTATGGAAAAAATGATACACATCCATTGTTGTATACAAGACCTTGAACTTCAAGACGAGACCGAGACCGTGAGGTACCGAGACCGAGACATGGTTTTACATTAATGACAAAACAAATAGCCAATAGCTATTGTTTTTCAATAGGCCTAACTTCAAATTGCGTAAACGCAAACTTCACAATTTCAGGTTCTCTCTCAGACATTTTTCCACTTTAAGACAATTGAATTGATTTCAGTATCATGTGACTCGCGCATTAACCAGAATTACAGTTTCTCGTAAATTCAGTTTCTAGTGAAAAACTTTAAGACAGCTAACGCGAAATTTATCGAGACCGCCGGTTCGAGACAGAACAGGATTTTCACTTCAAGACAGTTTCTAAAAATTCGAGACACTACCTCGAGACCGAAACAGCAGACTTCCGAGACCGAGACACTAAAATACTGTCTCGAGACCGAGACGCTGTCTCGATTCCCTACAACTCAGTACATCTAAACCTGACCCTAACCGACCGTCACGACGTCTAACCTGACTGTAACCGATCCTTACAACGTCACACCCGACCATAACTTTGAGACCACAAGTTTGCACTTGTATAAACAATTGACCGTCTCGCACAACGTCCCAAACTTGTAGAATATCTAGGGGAAAGGCTTCTAATATGGACCCCTTAAGGGAAAATGCGTTTTTCTCCTACTACCTAAGCCTTAGTAGCACAATTGTATATACCATGTTATATAGATTTTGTTTAAGAATTATTTTGACAAGGAAAAAGATGTCTTGGTTGCATTTTCAATTTGTAAGAATTTTTTTTCAAAATAAGAAAAGTGGTCCATATTACACATCTAGTTGTGTAAAATGGACCACTATCCTAGCATGTAAAAAACACAGGCAAAATTCAGAACATGCTTATGCTAAGTGTATTGAACATAGAAATTATTGACTTGAAACACTAAGAAATGTAGCAGAATCCATTGAACAATTTAAAAATAACAAAAACATGCATTGAAAATAACAATATTCACACCAATGGCATTAGGCCCCCTACTTTATAATGCAGGAATAAAATTAAAATGTTAATAATTGTGAGCCATTAAGTGGAACTCTTATTGGCCTATCAGCAAAAGTAGGCCTTGTAATAAACATGGAAGAGTATGTAGGCCTAAGTCTATCAAAATGTTAACATTTAGCTAGCCTTAGGCTTATCTCTAGGCCTACTAAGTTTCTGTTGAACAATGTTATTTACAAATTTCACATGTGTAATCTTTATCATCCCAAATTTCTTTTTACCATCCTTAGCAAATTTATTCTTTCCATCAATATGCCTTTTGAGTGTTGCCCTTGGTACACCAAATTTCTTTACAGCCTCATTAAAACCGAAAGCTTTTGTTCGTACTGCAAATACAGCTTTCTGCATGTCACTCTCAGTCCACAATGCCCTTCTACCTTTGGAAATTCCATTTTGGCAGGTTTGTGTTCCAGGAGCATTACTCTGTTTCTGCTTTTTCTTGCCAACTTTCATTTTCTGAGGCTTAGGCCAATCTTTAGATTAAAACAAAAGTTCAGCGACAGGCCTGTGCTGTTCAGTAAATATAACCCAGTAATTAGATAGCCTACAGTAAATATTCCACAGCATTACGTGGTTAGTGTTGCGCTGCAAATTGCTTAGTGTTAGAATGCTATTACTATTAGTTTTACATATGCATAGATAGCTAATTATTGCTAGTAATATTAAACAGTAGGCCCTAGATAAGCCTAGTATTAGGCATACGCAGCTGAGCACAAATGTTAAGCTTGTAATATGGACCTACAAATGCGCAATATGGACCAGGTTCGTATTACGCACACATAAAGTGGTCCGTATTACACGTGACGGGGTGTTTGGTAAAACGCTTGCTATCGACAGAAAGCGTGTTATTGAACGATCGGGTTTCTTAAATACAATTAAGCATTAAATCTTATACCTACAAAACTTAACATGTTACATCTATCTCCTATGGGTATTCTTCGGAACATTTTTAAAAAATGCACTCACTTTTAACAACCTGTGTAAAAAACTTTTAATAATTCGTTGCCAGAAGTAGCGTTCTGGACGAACGGACGAAAACAGTAAAGAACTTAAACAAGATAAGGTATATCTAAAAACAAAAGGTACCGGTGAAGGAGGCTAAATTAACTCCCCGTATAAATTAACTCCCGGAGTGTATTGTACCTAGGATATATTGACTGAGGAGTTAACTGTTCCTAGGATAAACACACTCCCCTCTGCGAATAAACACTCCCGGGGAGTTAATTCAACCTAGGACAAACTGACTCCCGGGGAGTTAATTCTACCTAGGATAAATTGACTCCTATACCGAATGCAATAGGGGAGTTAATTCTACCTAGGACAAACTGACTCCCGGGGAATTAATTCTTCCTAGGATAAATTGATCCACATATATAATGCAATATGGGAGTTAATTCTTCCTATGATAAATTGACTCCCATACCGAATGCAATAGGAGAGTTAATTCTACCTAGGACAAACTGACACCCGGGGAGTTAATTCTTCCTAGGATAAATTGACTCCCTTACCGAATGCAAACGGGGAGTTTATTCTACCTAGGACAAACTGACTCCCGGGGAGTTAATTCTTCCCAAGATAAATTGACTCCCATACCGAATGCAATAGGGGAGTTAATTCTTTCTAGGATAAACTGACTCCCGGGAGTTAATTCTTCCTGTGTGACAAATTTACTTACTGCAAATACCAATAAATTTAATGTATTAAGTGTTTTTATGGCATGTCTGGTAGAACTTTCGTGGGTCATAGGGCAATTATTGTGGGTGCTCTTAAAATCATCCGAAACATGAATATGTTTAATGATAATCTAAATCGAGTCACCTAGAAAGATTAATGATTTATTTCTTAAAATGTGTGACAAATTTACTTACCGCAAATACCATTAAATTTAAAGTATTGCATGTTTTATCGCAAGTCTTGTAAAACTTTAGTCGAGTCTCCTGTTGACGTTTGAAACCATAAGTTTATTACGTTGTGTCAGGCCTGTGCTATATTTACAATGGCCGTGGTCAATCCCTCTTGAGTGATGGATGCAAACCCCCGGTCCCCAGTGTTAGGAAGGCAAGATACCCCCCTAAGGCAAAAAAATTACCCCCCTACCTGAAATTGGAGACATTTGCCTCTGGACCCCCCGCTGTGGACGCATCTGCTAGAGGCAATGTTAATGCTATATGATCGGCCCACATACATTTGCGCGTGCGTAGGCCGCATATTATGCGGACCCAGAGGCGGCGATCCTGGGGGGTCGAAGAGGACAAGTCCCATACCCCCACATTTCCTACTCCTCTCATTGGGTGTTCCTCCCACCTGTCAAGCGATATCACCGCCTCTGTGCGGACTGAGGTTCGCTTCTCGATGCTTTCTTGTTTCGGATTATAACTAGTCATCATAGTGCTTACCTAAAATCTTTTGCACGGGAACCCTAAATTGGTGTGGCGTCCATCGAAGCGAGAGGCGGTGGTGAAGGATCTCGTATCACATCAAATGGTTCACCGACAAATTATTGCCAACAAAATTATGGATCTCGGTTCACGACCTAAAAGTTATTATTCGTCCACTGTATTCCGCAAAATAGAAGTTGGATTGCTGATAAAAAAAATGCTTATTGTAGGCTATCGCGGTTGGATTGACGACAGAAATTCAGAAACAGATGATACTGTTAGATTATAACGGTTTATTGGAAATGAAGAACAAGGGGTTGGTCATTAAATTTGTCTACCACTTAATGTCAGAGTGCAAAAGTTTGGTCTGTCCAGGGGCGTCAATACCCCACCTTGAGTGATGGAGGCAACCCTCCGATTCCATGTGTCAGGAAAGCAAGATATTTCCCCCTATAACTCAAAAACTATTCCCCTACCTGAAATTGGAGGCATTTGCCTCCGTACCCTCCTAGCTGGACGCCTCTGGGTTTATTTTTAACTTCAAATGGACATTCAACCATACTAGTGACAAATTCACTTTCAAGTTTGAGAGCCACTACTGGAACTCTTTCAGATTTACCTGCCAAGCCCTTTATCAAAATGTCTTCATCTTTATCCATGTATTCTAGCCAATTTAAGGTACATGCATTTGCTAGACTTTTCAAAGCACCAGCCTTTTTCCACAACACAATTGGGCGCTGTCCTCGCTCACGCACGCGTGAACACAAAATACCCGTAGAGCAAAACGGTCGATAGTCCAAACACACGATAGCTAACAACTCTATAGACACACAATCAGTTTGAATATGTGCATCCTCCTCCTCACGCACCTCATTCACAGACTCGTTAAACAATTGAAACCACTCCTCTTCATGCACATCCTCAGTAGTCATTTCTGTACGCACAGGTCTGATCATCTGCCTTTACTATTTTAATCGGAGCCACATTTTCGGTGTCACATTTTTCATACGATAATTTCTTGAACGAATTTTTATCGCATTGTACCCCCAGCCGCGAATTTACATATTGTTCCAACAAAAAATCCCGCAAGGTTTTCTCAGAATTTGCTTCAAGCAAATATTGTTCCCACAAAAATCCTGAAAAACGAAGTCCTATGACAATGCTGCATTTCACACATTTCGGTTCCAAACAAACGCAAATCTTATCAGAGACGTTTCTACACACGCTCGACTTACACTAACTGGATACGCCCCTTTTAGAACACAATATTGGACAAAAACGCGCCACCTCGATATTCATATTTTGATCAATTTCTCTCAGATTTTAGCTAAATTCAATGGTCAAACTAACCCTAGCTAAATCACGTTTCAAAAGTCAACGGCGGGCCTCCATACGTAAGATATCGCTATTCAAAAGATCCCTGGGTATAGCAACATCGAACATAACCCTCTCGTCTCATTGTAAAATACTAAGTATATTATGGGGAAAAAAGTATTTACATTGAACAGAGAAGCGAATATACATACAAACCCAAAAGGTATCTTTCTCCACACCGAAGATCAAGAACCGACGAAACACAACGACATCGTAGGAACCTCGAGACTCACGACTTACAACACACGTATCTTTAGCTTAATTAAGACACACACAAACGAACAGCTCTGGTCTCTACACAACACGTGCTCTTCCACATAGATGGACAAGACTGTTCCTCACACCTTCTAACAACTTCCTTATATACTCATGCACCAACCTTCCTTTTAGGCGTCCTTACCCTGTTTCGTTATGTACACTAAGGTCACATAGGCCTACCTTACGATAGACCACGAGTACCTAACATAATATATATATATATGTATATATATAATATATATATATAATGCAATAACGTAATGTAAACCTTGTACGAACATTCTATGATCGTTATATAAAGACATCCTATATCATATGATATCTATGCAACAATTTCCATGGCATTATTCCGTGAACGCTGGATAAGCAAGCAAGTAAGTAGGTTTTTTCTTTAATATGAACTCCTGCAATCGCACGGCATGTAGGCCTATATGTAGACCTTCAACCAAACATAACACAAAAAATGTACATAGGCCCTATAACAAAAGCTAATTAAGTAGTAAAACCCTAAAAATGACTACAAAATTTCTATAGAGGCACAGTTTGGCTTCATTAACGCTGTGTGTTGTGGTCTCTGTTCTTTAAGTTAGTAACTTTCTATCTATTTCTTTTACCATTGTCACTGAATATTGACTTTGTTATAGGGCTTACCGTCGACGCAACTTCCAAAGTGTAGTTTGATGTAGACTAGTTAAGAAGACATAAAATTTTTATTTGAATTTATTCTGTGACGTTTTCAATCGACATTAATGAGTCGGTCAATACGTGCACAAAATACACAAATAGAAAGGGTCTTCCAGCGCCTCCGGAATAATTCCGGATTTTGACCGAAAAAATTCCGAAATTCCTGAAAAAACATTTTGGTCCGGAATTGCAATCTTTAGGCGCAAGTCACTCCAGAAACATCATCTGGATTGCAGCTGCTAGCTCTTTCCTTGCTCAGTTTCGGAGGCGCTGGAAGACCCTTTCTATTTGCCACCTAGCCGTCGAAGGTGTCCGCTCGATTGTCCGAAGGTTCGATAATCCGAATGCTCGATAGTCAGAAGGTTCAATAGTCCGAAGATTGTATACTCCGACTTTAATTTAACTAGAATCTGGATTAATTGATGAAAAGAATGTGTAAAACTGGAAGCTGGATTGATATGAAAATAATTATGTCTAAATGGAAGCTGGATGAATTAAAAGAATTATGCAATCCAGCTTCTAACAAACATAATTCTTCTCATCAGTCCAGCTACCATTGAAACCACAATCTTATCATCTATCGACCGGTCACCATGCAAGCTTTGGACTATCTAACCTTCGGACTATCGCTACAGAACCCCGTCGACTTGGGTCGGAAGCGCCGCTGATAATGAATGGCGCCTTGAAACTGTTCAGTTACAATTACAATACCATTAACATTAACAATTTTCACTTAATTCATTTGACTTCATTGGGTTGCGCTGTTTCTTGCCTTAACGTCCTTTACTCCTAAATCTTCTTGACTTTTCATATGCCAAACCAGAGCCAACGTTAATTCTCATCGGCTTTAGAGCTAGTTTGGCTGTTTTGCATCGTACACAAGTATGATGCAAAGCAACTGCAAGCATCAGCGTGATGCTTGCAGTTGCTTTGCATCAGTCACTGTTTTGCCTATGACGTATGTTAAGTATTCACTGTTAAAATCTAGAAATTTGCCCAGGAATCGGCGTTTTAGGATATGTCATTCCACAAGGATCGCCTTTTTGTCCTCTACCTTTCACCAAAATACCTGACCGATCACTGAACTGCCAATCAATCTAACGATCGAGTCACTGCATTCGGCTTCTTATTTCATTAAACATTCACTCTGCACAGGCATAGATGGTATATGCAACAATTAAGGTCCTACTGACGCGCTTCATAACCACATTCCACTTTTTGGCTCAAACCATCAATAAGGCCTATACAAGTTCCACTTTTATATCTTGATCGGTGTGTAGGCCTATCTTCGTTTATTGAGAAAAAGAAAATGTCGCTGTCAAAACGCAGCAACTTACAAGTTCATGACAATTATTAAAGAGGTGTCAAGCAGTCGCTCATTAAGTGAGTTTGCTAGGCCTAATTCCGAAAATGTTCCCGTCATGGGAATAGAGGCCCTCACTGGCTGCAAACTCTGCGGCCAGTTACTGACCGATCTCCAATCTGGCTAACCTGTCGAAGCTACTCGAGCGTATCGTCTGCAGACAGCTCACTGACTACCTAACATCATCGGATCTTTTTCCTCATCATCAATCCGCCTACAGAAGGTTTAATTCTACTGAGACGGCGCTACTAAAAGTTTTCACTGATCTTATCGAGGCGGTCGATGTTAGTGATCACGCAATCCCTGGTCTACTCGATCTATCCGCGGCTTTCGACACCGTAGACCACAACATTCTCTTATAGCGGCTGTCGAGGACCTTCGGCGTCGGGTCTGTGGCACGAACCTGGTTCGCTCCTACCTAAACGGAAGGATGCAGTCTGTTCACTTCAATGGCAACGTCACCGCCTACCGTCCACTTGCTTTCGGAGTACCTCAAGGGTCAGTCCTTGGACCCTCGTTGTTTCTACTCTATACTGCTGACCTCGAAAAGTTGGCGGCTGGTCTGGTTGTATCGTCTCATTTTTATGCCGATGACTGCCAGCTCTACACGAGCGACCGTCCGTCCGAGGTCGACGGTTCACGTAGACACATGTTCCTTACGATTGAGAGGTTCTCCGCGTGGATGGCTTCAAACCGACTCAGTCTAAATCCCACCAAGACTGAACTTCTGTCCTGCGCGACTCACGGCCGATGCAGTAGACTCAATCTCTCTCTCCTCTGCATATACTTGGAACCGTTCTAACACCTACCGGTGGAGTCCGTCCGTGATCTGGGCATAATGTTACAGTCTGATCTGTCGATGAAACAACATGTTGCCACGACCGTCAGAAGATGCTTCCGCCAGCTGCGTCTAATCAAATCCTGCCTGAAGTCGTTACCCTTCGATGCTGCTCGGACTGCTGTCGCCAGTTTCGTGTTGTCCAGGGTAGACTACTGCAATAGTCTCCTTGCAGGAGCACCGAAATGTAGGCCTACTTTAGACAGCCTACAGTCCGTTCTGAACGCTGCAGCAAGGCTACTCTTTGGAATACGACGTTTTGACCACGTGACGCCCCTTCTGCGCGACACGCTTCATTGGCTGCCCATACCACAGCGTGTAGAGTTCAAACTATGTCTACTCGTATACAGAGCGCTCCATGGTGTCGCGCCGGGATACATTGCAGATTTCTGCAGGCCAACATCGTTGAACTCAGCTGCTCTCCAGCTGTGTGGAGCTGCGCGTGGAGACCAGGTCCTTCTTGTCCCCAAGACCAAGACCAAATTCGGTGATCGCGCCTTCTCTGTTGCTGGCCCTCGCTGCTGAAGTTGGTTCTACAGCATCGATTGAGATCTTTAGGGCACGACTCAAGTCCCACCTGTTCAGGAGGGTATATCCCGGTTGAACTGATGTAGTTATTGTTTATAGTACGGTTTTTTCTTGTTAGTTTGCTGATCGTGTCGTTGTAAAGCGCCTTTGTAGCGGCATGGTTGCGTTGCGGCGCTTTAGAAATCGTCCGTTTAATAATAATAATAATAATAATAATAATAATAATAATAATAATAATAATAATAATTTTAAAAAATAATAATAATAGTGGGCGCTTGAGGGACGCGAGAGTTCCTAATATATGTTTTTGTACATTAGTCTCTGCAGAAAGTTTTATGTTTCTTTATCTGGGAGGTCAAATGGGTGGGGTCTTTCCCTCAGGTTGTATCGTGTTTCTGATCTCTCGTGGCATAACGGGGGCTTCGATTCCTGATGATGGTCCTGTGGAAGATACCGTCAGCCTGTTCGTTTCTCGTTTCTATTGATGGATCTTCCGTCGGCAGGATCCCGCTTATTAAGAAATAAGGTTGGCACAACGTCAACACGTAACCCTAGCAGCATTGTCGGATGGGACCCATATGCTGCCCACATGCGAGAGAACATGTCTACCATATGGGAATTCCGTATGGTAGCCATAAAATTCCGCACCTGACACTACGTATGGAAACCATATGGTTGTCCTATGCGGATTTCACATGGTGGCCACGTGGAAACCATATGGATGTTCCATATGGCTTCAATATGGAAACCATATGGTCATCCTATATGGCTTTCACGTGATAGCCACATGGAAACAATATGAATGTTCCATATGGCTGCATTATGGTAGCCATACGGAAACTATATGCCACATATATTCTGAGTCGAAGTGTTGATGACCTGGTTGAGGCCATTGCACCGGTGATAATTTGCCGAAGGACACAACGATAGAGCGATTAGGTTCAGACCTCCTTTGGAAATTCTTCTAACAGTCGTGTGGTTGATGCTCAACTCTGCAGAAATACGCCGAGTAGCCTACTGAGATGATTTCTGATGTTGCTATTCTGTGAGCAAATAAGTTCGTCAACATGATCGATATTTGTTCGGGTGCGAAAAGATGTCTGCCTTCCGCTGCCCTTACGACGTTCAACAGCCCATCCTGCTGGTGGTAGACACATTATACACAGAGTGTGAAACAACAATTATGATGTTTGTTTTATAACAATTACTTGAGATGTGTATCAGATCAGTGACGTAGCGAGGAGGCGAGGGGGCGAACCGCCCCAGGCAGCACTTGTCCTAGGGGCGGCATTTTCGGGAAAAAAAAAATAAAAAATTATTTTTTTATAACTTGCACTCTTCAGGATTCTTGCTCCTCTTGTCTAAACCTAAAGCTTCTTTTGCTATTTCTCAACTTAAAACTAACATATACGACATACCGAAGGACCAGCGAATGGCGCCCAGTGTCAATAGACACGCTGCAGCATGGCAATGCCGCCTCTGTCTATCTTGCCATGACTTTCGCACCTATCAAATGAAATAAATTTTGCAATAATAATAATGCGCAAAATGGCCCCAGGCGGCACTTGTCCTAGAGGCGGCATTTTGGGCAGAAAATAAAAAAAAAATTCTTGTTGTATAAATTGCACTCTTCAAGATTCTTGTTGCTCTTGTCTAAACCAGGCACCATATGCTTTCTTGCTTCTTCTCGACTTAAAACTAACATATACGATATACAGAAACACCATCGAATGGCACTTAGTGTTAATAGATACGCTGCAAAATGGCAATGCCGCCCATGTCTATCTTGCCATTACTTTCGTACCTATAAAATGAAATAAATTTTGCAATTATAATAATACGCAAATTCTTAGATTGATGAAAAATTATTCTTTCCTAAGTAATAAGTTGGATTAATTAAGGACAATCTCTGCTTAAATATAAATTTGATTTATGAAAAAACTTGCAAAGTGCATCATTTATTGATGCAGATAAAGTTTTATGAAACAGAAATTTGAGTAATGAAAGACGTTTTGCCTACTTTGAGTGATTAAAAAATTAATGCAAAGTTGGATTCACAATCGAAATCTAACTTAAATAGAAGTTGGATTTATCAAAAAATCTTTCTTAATTAGAATCTGGGTTGATTAAGGAGTTATTGCCTAAACAGAATTTGGATTTTCAAAACTAAAACTAATTAAAATAAACCAATTAAAACCTACTTAAGACACACAATTAGAGAATCACTACATTCCAATTTAGAAATTCTTTCAGTTGAACGCTCTTTAACAAGCACAATTAACTTTGACAAGGTTATTAGTAATTTTGCTGCAGAGAAAGCAAGAAAGGAAGAAAAGCAAATTTTTAAATTGTAACAGTTGACAGACATAATGAAAGTGTGCGACCGTACCGTATTCGTAATCCGTATCATAAGTTCATTCATTCATTACGAAAATTTATATAGCGCCCCTTCAAGGTTACTGCTCATGAGCGCTCCAATTAGTCAAAGTTATCAGTTACTAATCTCTTCTAGGTATCATACTTACTATGGTCTCACTACGATTAAATTTATTGTTTAAGCCTAGGACTTTTTTCAGTACGTATAGAGAAAGAATAGGCCCTATGATTTGTATTGTTTTATTTTCATTTTATTTTTATAATTTTCGATCTAGCCTGCAAGACGTTTAGTAACTTTATTGTGAGGTTTGCTTTGTTTGTTTTATAACTGGTTAATTTCTAAATTAATACAATCCTATTCTATTTTCATTTCTTTATATCTAATGATAATTCATTTTAATTAGTCAAAGGACATATAGGTTTAATTTTGAAAGGGCATGCTGATGCTGTTACTAACTGTAGGCCCTACAATTATTTGAATACTGAATAGAGTAATCGTAATGTATATAAGAGCAGAAGGAAAGCATTCAAAAAGGCGCCCTATGCCTATCTCCTTGTGTATATCTTGGGGTAGGCCTATATAATACAAGAACGAAGTAATGGAAAAATAGGAAGAGGCAGCATTTTGTACCCTCGCCCCAGGCGGTGCTTTGCCTCGCTACGCCACTGTATCAGATCTATTCTTGTTATTTTATAATGTAACGTAGTTAATCATAGGTCCTATGCACAAGAAATGCAGTTAGTTGTTCAAACGCTCATCTGTAAGTTTCGCTGCGTTGAATCTGTTATTGACCATCAAAAAACCATGACAGCACTAATTAAAAGTGATATAACTTTTGTTCCATTTAAAATATCTTAGTAGATTTTGGCAGTTATATGTAGATATGAATTAGCTTTGCACTTGAAAAATTTCGTTTATTAATTCCTACTATTGGCCTAAATATTGGCAAAAACACTGAGGATTTACTTTTTAATGGCCCACCCTGTACAGCGTCCACAAAAGCGAAGTCGCAGGCGCCAGCTCACTGCATAGGTTGTTGATCAAAATCATCGGGTGCAGTGCTGAATAAGCGAAACGTTATAGTATGACACACTCACTGAATGAATGACACGTGACTAAGGTAATTATCATTGTTGATGACCGCTTACTAAACAATTGTTGAATACGAAGTGTATCAGATCTATTCTTGTAATTTTCTAATGTAACGCAGTTAATCATAGTAATGTAGTTAATCATAGTAACGTAGTTAATCATAGGCCCTATGCACAAGAAATGCAGTTAGTTGTGCAAACGCTGAGTAAATAAACTTTTAGCTGGAAATCTCTAAGCAACTGTTACAGTTAGTTAAACATCATATAGCAGACAATGATGGGGATTTTGAGTTAACAAGCAATGGTTAAGTGCGACTATCAATCGTTGGGTTTTCATTCACAAATAAAGAAGGCTTATTGTGTTATCGAAGTAGCCTATCTGATACGTTGACATCTATTTTGGAACGCATGTCAATAGACCTTCCAAGAGAAATTAAAATCTGCAAGCATTTTTAGTAATGACGTCTTATAAGCCTATGTTCGATTAATTCGCTAGTCAGTAGGGCCTACTGGATTTAGCATAGCCTAGTTATGGGGTGCGGTGGCGTAGTGGGATGTTCGGTGCCTTGCGTTCGGAGGATCGCAGGTTCGAACCCACCCCGAGGAACTGCGTAGCGACCTTGGACAAGTTGCTCACCCATAATTGTCTGTGAGGAAGGCAACGGGAAACCATCTCACTCATCTCATCCCCGGATGGCGTAAAGCCAATGGACCTGCCTTCGGGCAGAGCACTCATCATCATCATCATCACTTCGGCGCGTGGCGCTGCTTGTGCTTTAATACATGATCTTTGTTCTCTTATAATTCCTATGGATATGTCATCTGCCTTTGATTTGTCGATCAACGCATACTTCAGATCTCAAGTTGGTTTATCTGCGGTGTTATGTGCAGAGTGCACGGCCGCTTGACGAAATCAAGGCAGCTTAGCCATAGGGTTGCCAACCGTCCAGGAATGGCCGGGATAGTCCCGGAATCGACCGAGGCCGTCCCGGGCAATGCCTATTTTGTCCCCGAATCCAGGAATAGGTATTCTAAGTTACTGTATGCAAAAGATCATGCGATTATTCAAATTCAAGCAATATTAACGATACTGTAATGCAACATCTTAATTCTCAATGTTCTTGATCGCCGGCATTCGACAGGACACCGCTAACTCTGCCCCACCGGTTTTCCACCCTTCTGACTACAGACTGTCTACTATGGTTCCCTGTACCAGTGCTGAGCTACGCCGCTCCATTCTCACCTCTCCACCAAAATCCTGGAGCATGTGAACCTGACTCTCTCCCGACGTTTCTGCTGGGTTTGTTGACATTCTATGCTCACTTTCGCTTCTTACTCTTCTCTGCAACCGATCTATTCAGGACGGGGTTTTGGTTCCCATCCTCAAGCGTAGATGACTTTATTCATCTGATCCCGTCAATTTCGATCGATTGCAAATGTTACATGTATCTCGAAAACCATCGAAACAATTGTTGCCTACAAGCTCACTGTTTATTTAGAGTTAAACAAGTTGGTTCCGAAATACTAATATGGTTTCGGAAAGGTCACTCCACTGAGACGCTGTTACTCCGTCGACTCCTTTCCAACATTTTTGGGGCTTTAGATAATTCACAGTGAATTCTACTGACCCTATTTGACGTCAGTGCCGCTTTTCACACATGTCGATCATGATATTTTGCTTTAGCGGTAGAAGGTTTTGTTTGACCTGTCTGGTAACTTTCTCAGCTGTTTGACATCGTTCGTTAGGCAGCTCTTCATTTGTGTGGTTCAATGGTCCTCCAAGTCAACGTGGCTCCCTGCCCCCCAGACCTTACTCGTGGCTCGGTGATGTTTCCATTTCTGGACGTCATTCACTCTTTTTAAATTGCTTCTGTCCTTAAAATTCGATTGTTGCGCTGGGTCACTTTTAGGCCTACGATGACGGCGTTCAAACCTACATGTACTTATATTGCATGGCTTCCAATGCCTCTTCTGCTGCTTGGACAATGAGTCAGACTCTAGCTTACCTCGAGATTTGGATGTCGAGAAATCGCTTGCAACCCAACTCATCCAAAACTTTCAATTCATAAGACTAGCGGAATGCGGTTTGTTTATGTTTGATGTCAGTACCATTAGTTTTTCAATGGGTGTGAACAATGAACTGCATAAATCATGCATCATAATAGGAACTCGAAAATGTCCCGGAATGACTTTGTTCAGAGTTGGAAATTTGAGCGATTTTCCATTTATCACAGGGGAAACTGGGAAATGTCCCGGAATAGGCGTGTTCCGAGTTGGCAACTCTACTTAGCCAGGAACAGATTTCTTGGGAGGCAGAATACTGCAGAAGGTTCTTTTCGTTGCGCTTTTCATGTAACCTCTACGTGTATGCCTGACAGCCTGATGCACTGCTTGATGAATGATATTTGGACTACCAACATTACGTTGATGATATTCAGCATCTTATTTCCTATAACACTTCTCTATAAACGCACATGTATTCGTAATTTGTAATCATCTAAAGTGCCACTCCAAAGCCAAGCGTAGGGCACCAACTTATTCACGAGTGCTGCTTCGAATCAGAGGGATTGTCCAAAAGGGTAGTCTGTAGGAGGTCTGAGTTCGGTTTCCAGAGGATCAGAGGAGGAAAAGTACATGTATATACATGTAGATGTTTAGGCGGGCGTCGTTTTGTTCGAGGATTGGAAGGTCGATGATCAAGTAAGTTTAGTTTAGAGTTCTTGAAAAGACGAGACTTAAGTTTCGCAATGGAAACCCCGTGGCCGTAATGGTTAAAGGAGCCTGAGACATATAGTCAGACCCGTCGAGAGCAAAGTGGGGGCCTGTTACAACTTATATTTTTGAGTGTGAATGAAAGACTGATTGACAGTATACTGAAATGCAATGTAGGCATAATAGAAAATGTTGCAAAACTACACGCACTAAACTTACAATCCTACATGATAGGGCCTACATCACTCACTTATCACAGTTTTCATCGATTCACCACCATTCCTCACTGTCTGAATAATAATGAAAATAAATATTTTTAGAATTTTTTTTTTGTAATTCCTAATTTCAAGAAAAAAGCTAACTGAAAAAAATGAAAGCCTACAAACATTCACAAACTGCAGTTGCTGAAACAGTTTTACTTGCAAAGTCTGCAAGGGATGAGTTTAGAGAGGGAATATTTTATCTTATTTTTTATTCCGTAGTAACTGGACTTAAAAAACGCTTTGTTGCAGTGTCAAGTCTTTGCAACAAATTTGAATGTTTTTGAAGTTTCACCAAGAAGATTATGACTGCAGGGTCATTTGTGAATACTTTTGTGAAAGTTAGTTCTGCTCTGCCGACATTTGCAAGGATTTAATAGACGAGGTTGACTCATTAAAACGAATTTATCATGAAAATATTAGCTCAAAAATTATTCTACCTTTTCAGTTGTTGAATAAACTGAATGAAATTTCGCTACAGAATCTCTTCCCCAATATAATTGTTGCCATGAGGATTTTTTGTCTTCCAGCTTCCGTTGCAAGTGCAGCGAGAGCATTCAGTGTGTTAAAACGAGTCAAAAACTATCAGCGGGCAACAATGTGTCAAAATAGAGTCAAGGGATTGGCAACATTGCCCATTGAAGCGGAGTTGGCAAAACTTTAAATTTTGATTCAGTTATTGATTCTTTTGAATTACTTATGAATTACTTGAGATTATTAAAGTAGAAATCTGGTTAATAAAACCAAATGTGATTTGTTAATAAATTTGTTAATAATTATAGAAAAATTTACAAATAATCTCAAATCGGGCAAAAAAGATTTTGCTTATAGGCCAATTCTAGTCTAGGTGAAGTATTACGTTCAAGTCTATGAGCTATCTTCTATTTTAGCCAACAAATTGTCAATTCATTAATTTGTTGTCAATTTGAAAGTAGACCCTTATTTATTTTTGGCGCAGGACGTTTTGGCGCAGATCTATGATATAATGATATTGTTTATTATGTATTATATAAATATATTATATGGCGATCTACACTTTAGTGTCGTAAATTATTCCACAATGCAAATCAGGCTAAGTCTCTGGAGCGTCGGAAGTAGAAGAGGGATTGGTGAAAAGAATTATGTTTAACTAGAAGCCGGATTAATGAGAAGCATACTGTTAAACTGGGAGCTGGATTGACGAAAAGAATCATGCTTAAATTGAAGCTGGATTTATACAAATAATCATGCTTAAATGGAAGCCGGATTAATTAAAAGATTCATGTTTAAATTGAAGCTGGATTGATAAAAATAATGCCGTTTAATTGGAAGCGAGATTGATATAAAGATTGCGACTAAAAGGGTTCAGCGACGAGCAGAATTCTCATGTTCATCCCGCTTCTATTTAAGCATGATTCTTTTCATCATTCCAGTTCCTAGTTAAGTATAATTATTATCATCGATCGTGCTTCGTGTTACATTATATATTGTATCAGATTTCTGCGCCAGGACGTACTCCGCCAAAACAGCTGTGCGCCAAACGTCCTGCTCCGCCCCGCCCCTAGTTACTCCTCTGAATTGAAGCTGCGTTGATGAGATAATGTCTCAAATAGAAGATGTATTTATAAAAAGAGTTATGCTTAATTAAATTAGGCGGATGTTGGTTCGATGGAAATAATCATGCTTAATTAGAATTTGGATTGATGAGAGAATGAACCAATGATCTTTATTCCTAAAATACAAACATAGAAAACACTTACGTAAAAGAAAATATACACAGAATATTATAACAGACAAACTTTAAATATAAATAGTGTGTAGGGTCCATGAAGGATCCAGCTAGCTACAGAGCTCCTACTTATGCTACGGGTCTGGGGCATCTCTCCCCCGGACATTTCCCCCGGACATCTAATTAAGTTCCTCCGAGCCACAGTCCTCCTGTTAGCTTCAGCCAGCACTTTTACAAGTTCTACTAGCGTATACTCGTACTCACTTGAGCAAATTGGTAATTACTCACTTAGTCAACGCGTAACAAGAGCTTATTATGATATATCTCCACTATATCATGACTTAGCACAAAATGTTTCTTGCACTCAAAAGTATTGGGTCAAAATATATTGAGCAACAGGCACAAAGCAGGCCTACATGTGGTATACTCTTATAGAGGACCTGTCGACGACAATTATTAGTAGGGCCTAATATTAATCAAGACTTTCAGAGAGTGAATTTTCTAAATGCTCACAAAATGATGCAGGGCATTGCAAGTACAAAGCATAGTTGTGGTTAACATATTCAAGCTATGATCTAACAGACCAATAGGCTCAATACATGAGCGACAAGTCGGTACTTGCCAGGAATATTTCACTGAACCCCACATTCCAATCTTAAATTGGAAGTAACTCTCTTCTACCAGTGACCAGTGAATAAGATGTCACTCTGTTACTTATGAACTCTAGTCATGTGGAGGAGCTCCTATTGAAACTACGCTTAATTGTTCTGTCATCAACACCACTATTATTGAAATAGCTATCGACATATTCATAGGAATCAATTAGATAACGAAGGAATGTAGTCGATGACGTGCCGACTGAAGACGCTAGGAAAAATGTCTGTGTTAAAGTATGCTATACATAAGAGGCCTATCACGCTTGAATTCCATGTATAGGCCTAAGTAACGTTTGGTGCATTGTCAGCTGTCGACAATTTTTGTGTAGCTTATCGAGGCTATCGTGCTACATGTATTTAGCCAATAATATTCGTTGAAATTGTAAGCATCAATTATAGGGCCTACATGTAATGCAGATACGTCACGTTATGGACTATTTTTTATCAAATCTTAGTCTTATATAAAAGAAGCTGTTTTGCATAATTAAGCTTGCCATTTAGTGGAAATAGGAAACAGCAGCCATTGTCATGTCATGTCACATCGTCATCGTCGCTTCGCGACGGTTGACTACATGAATGGGAAAGTGATGACCAATGTTTTCTGTCTCGTACGATGTTCATTAAGCTTGTGCCTTTTAAACCAGTCCACGCCATGACATTGTCAAACCAGCAGATTCTGGGTCTTCCACGACTTCGGCTTCCTTCCACTATACCCAACATCACACTGTTCTCAATACTGTCAATACTGTTCTCAATACTGTCTTTAGGCTGTCTCACGATGTGCCCGAAGTACCGCAGTTTTCTGGATTTGATGTGGCCCAACAGTTTGCTGTCAACTTTCGCCATTTGATACACTTGTTCGGTGGTCACCATTGCTGTCCATGGAATTCTGAAGAGTTTCCTCATGCACTTGTTCTCAAATGCTTGTATACGTTTCTCTTTTTTTTTATTGTCCACGCTTCACAACCACACGTTGCTACTGACCAAGCCAAGGCCTTCATGAGTCGCAGTTTGGTTTTAGTACTGACTGATTTAGTAGCAGCCAATACGTCAAGGCAAATGACGCGAGGGTTCACCCTCCATTTTCAAGAGAGGCAGAGAAAAGTGTGACTTCAATGAACACTCTGGGTGTTACCCAAACAGTCGATCTGAAGGCCACTCTTCATGACAGCAATATAGCCTACTAACGACCTGTTCGCGGTCGCATTTTGCCCTGCGAGGGTTAAGGACCCATGGGCTACCAATTCACATCCTCCACGTTGTATCCAAGACGACAAAGGTTGCGAAGCTCCTGTACGACACCCCCGCTAGGTGGGACTACGCGTCAACTAGCGACCATACACGAATGAAGATACTCCTCCACCGAATGAGGACAGCCGACTACTTGGATCCGAGGATGCTGAGACGATGGTATAGGCAGTTGCGTAGCGACGGGGGGCGAGGGGGCGAACCGCCCCAGGCGGCACTTGTCCTAGGGGCGGCATTTTCATAAAACAATAAATAAATAAATATTTTTGTAAAGTTGCATTCTGCAAGATTCTAAACCTTCTCTAAACCTGGCACAATGCATTTAAGGTTTTTCTCGACTCAAAACTAACATATAGGCCTACGATAGTAGGCCTACCATCGAAATGATCGAATCGTACCTAATGTTTATAGGCATCAGAGCAATCCTCAGGTAATTTGGCGCCCTACGCAGTCATCTATATAAGAGCGCCCCACACCCGTTGCATAGGCAGTAAGATGTGAGAAAATATAGTGTCAGGCACACACTGCACGGGGCACATGAAAATGTTTTCTGCCAAAATATATAGACTATTCTGGCAAACGAAAATTAATAAGGAAAGAGCGGGAGATTCAATGAGGTGTTAAGAGATTGAATATCGTTGTTTGAGTTGGACTTAGTCAAAAACTAGTTTTTAATAAAACATTTATAAATTTCTGTTTGTATCATCACGAAATTTTATTCCTGAAAACTTTTCCTTATATACCTAAAATTCTGCGCCCCAAAATTTGGCGCTCCTGAAGTTCGGCGCCCTGGGCGTCTTTTTATGTCGCCTATGCCAGGAACCGGTAGATAGACATAGTGCAAAAGAGAATTTAGACATTATACCCATGTTATTTAATATTTTACTGGGAATAAAAATACGAAACCGTACCGTATCCGTAATCTTTATGATAAGTTACCAGTAACTAGTCCATTCTAATAACTATTCTTACTATAGTCTCATCATGATTAAATAATATTATTTAGGACTGTCTTTTCAATATGTAGAGAGAAAGAATAAAATATTTACTGTTCAATTTTTATTTTATGTGAACTTTGTAATTTTCGATATAGCCTTCAAGCCGTTTAGTAACTTTATTGAGTGGCGTGCTTTTTTGTTTGCCTTATAAATGTTTTATTTCTTGATTAATACTATCTTGGTTTCTTTTCCTATTTTTGTATCAAATGATAACGCATTTTAATCAGTCAAACAGTTTTAATTTTGACAGTGCATGTAACTGTATAACGAATTTAATACTAAGTATAATAATCATAATGTATATAATGAAAACACTGAAAACAAGATTGTTATATCTATCACCCCTTGCATATCCAGCAACATGCACAAGAATAAAGTGATGGAAATAATAGACAACGGCGGCATTTTGTGCCTTCGCCCCAGGCGGCACTTTGCCTCGCTACGCCACTGGGTATAGGGACAGCCGAAGGTATTTTGCAATCCTTTTACGATCCGTTGAGACAAGCAGTAAACAAGTCCTAAGGTCAACACCCCAGTCGCTGAAGGTCTTTATGATCTTAGACCTAGGCCACGCAAATTTTCATTGCCTGCTGAGGAGGACAAGACCTTAATTTCTTGGTTGCAATACAGAATTCATAGGTAGAATTTTGAACCAATTCTCGCTTTAATGACATCTGATCCTCGATTGGAATAGACTATGGTACTAAGCAACTCACATTAATATTGTAAATGGTTTTGTGATGAGACAATTGATTCATATCTATCAATAAACAAATATTTATTATTAGGTAAGCTAATGGTTTAAGAAGCAGGTTGCTGGAGTTCTTGAACTTCCTCGTAGTTTATCGAGAAGTTGACAAAGTCAACGTTACATGCTTTGTAATTTAAAAGTATCTCCTACATTTTAGTCAGCCATTTACTCCCTCATTTCGAGGTATGTGGGAGAGTTTAATAACGATTCTTTACGCTGTGATTCAGTTTTCTCAGTTTCGAGTTCGTCAAATGTTTGTCCTGGATAAACTTCGACGGAAACTATGACCTTCGTAAGGGTGGAATCAGGAACAATGTTAACAGGTGTCGCATTGCCTTCGATTCGACTGTATATTGCAGGTGGACTGGGGTGCACCGGCATTAAACCCGAATAACCTGGTGTTGGCAGTAGACCGATACGAGGTCTCAGGGATAGTACAACGCTGGTATCAGCGTCTTCTTCGCCAATAGTCTCGTAGTTGTCACTCGTTGCGTATGGTATGATGTCGTAGGCAGATTCATGTGTTGGCATTTCAATGGTATTTTTGTAGGACGAGGAGTTATGATCTAGTAATCGACACATGTACATCGTTCTTAACAACATTTCCGCTATTTATGGCATATTTGAGATGCACTTAAAGGCATGATCTTTAATTAGACATTCTATAAACTTGTCCAATAGATCCAAAGACCCACTTCCACAAGCAAATCTCAAACAAATCAATCAATAACTCTACGATATATTCGTATAATTTAGAATCAAGTTGACAAATCGCAACTTAATACAATGCAATAGAACAATCTGTGCACCATATTCATAAAATATATTAAAACTCCTCTTCTCCTATGTCACCCAAAAGCATTTCCATTACAAACTCAATTTGCAAAAAGGCGAAGAAATTGCTTTCACATTAGACGACTTTATTGAAGTTAAAGCTACACATTACATCATGGAAAATGCCGACGCTTTTTACGCCTTACCTCGGGGTTGAATTTAGGAAGTCACATTTCTAAAGGACAATCGATCATGGGTATAGTGTTTCAGTCCCCGAAAAGAGGGAACAATTCAATTGGCCTTGATGGAATGGACATCCCAGTGTATCCCAGATCCTAGACTTTTTTGTAGACAAGACACTGAGACAAGGACCTATTATTCACAGGACTGGAAAGGCCATATGAACCTCGTGTCACTAGTTCTTGGGAGCAAAAAACGTTTAATCTTGTTGCCCTATATAGGCCCCTAAACCTGATTATTAAACTTTTAGCTAAAGTGGCGGCGCTGCATCAAAAAAAATGGCAAATGCGTCCCAAAAAAGATAAAAAAAATGAGCACAAATATTTTAACAAACTTTATTAACAAAATTAAAACGAAAAAAATTAGAATATTTAACCAAATAATTAGTAAACGGGATGAAATTTTTAGAACATACATACTTAGTAGGCCTACTTACGGTATATTGATGTTACCAGACTCAGAATAGCTAATAATACTGGCCTATAGGCCTATTAACAGCTTTCCATAGCGGACAATAATCGAACATTTCCTGTTTAAGCACGTTCTGTTTTCATTTTGGTTTTAAATTACAGTTTAAAAATTTGTTTTTAAATTCTATTTTCAATTATGTAAATCCGTTAGATGTATAGTTTTGCTGATATTTTAAGTTCATGTTGCAGAAGTTAGTAGGGCCTACTGCGGTTTACGGATATTAAAATTAGACGTAGACAATGTCCGACAAAAATGCTTCGCAATCACCAATAATATATCAACAACAATTTTTAAAGAGATAAAAACATTGAAATATTTAACCAAATAATACGTAAATAGAATGAAATTTTCAACTTGGTCAGAGCATGTTTACTTAGTACGTGTAGGCCTATTGAAGTTTTCGAGGCTCAGAATAGCTAATATAGCCTATAACAACGGCTTTCCATAGCGAAGGATAATTGAACAGTACATGTTTAAAACGTTCTGTTTTAATTTGCATTTAAATTACAGTCTAAAGTTGCGTACCAAATTTTCAAGGCCAGCGCCGCCACTATTTAGCTATGAAGGTAAATTGACGAATAACTATTGTATTGTATTTGAGCATCTGTAAAGCGCCTCTAGTAGGATGAACCGTTCAAAAGCGCTGCCAGTGCGAAAGGCCCCCCGAGAAGAAGAAGGTTTTGAGAAAAGCAAAAGACGATGAGAGATTGCCAGATAGAATTTTAGAGTAAACAGATGGAGAAAGCGCATTCCAGAGAGAAGGACCAATTAAAGCAAAAGATCGAGACTGAGCCATAAGTGTTTTAGTTCGAGGAACCAAAAGGTCAAGTCTATTGGATGAGCTAAGTGGACGGAGGGAGGAAGTTGAATGAAGCCGAAGTATTACATCAGCCAGGTATATCGGAGCAAGACCCCGCTGAACCTTGAAGATTAGAATGAGAATTTTAAATTGTATGCAAGCCTAGAGAAGGAGCGAGTGAAGTTAATCAAACATAAAGGTAGAGATGAGAGAGTAACGAGGAAAACGAGCTATCAGTCTATAATTATTAGCAAAACACAAAAGCATTTTAAGGTTTATAACATAATTTCAATTACAAACAAAATTTTGATTGGAGCGACATCTATGTTTATGAGTAAAACGTGTACACGGATATCTGACGAGTAACCATTCTTCTTCCTCTAATATGGATTATTTGCACTGAGACAATACGTTAAACTATCCGATTAGTTGACTATGTATGGCATTAAGATTTGCTGAAAATCCCATGGTTATTTGTCATTGTGGAATGATAAAGCATATAATATTATATCCGTTTTCGGAAATGCTGGTAATTACATTGAGCTTAATGCACTAGTAGAGTGTGTGTGTGGGTGTGTGTATGTGCGTGTGCGTGTGTGTATGTGTGTGTGTGTGTGTGTGTGTGTGTGTGTGTGTGTGTGATAAGTTTATTTAATGACGCATCCATGACAAGGATGATAATTATGCGTTTGTAGAGTGTACTAATATACACTAGTAGAAAGCAGAAGGCTGTATATATATAACCACTACTGAATTGAGTATGTTAAGGATATGACCGTGGCCCTACTTAATGCGTAATCAATGAGCCTAGGAGCAAACATATGCACACAATTAGCCTAGAGCAAATAATTAGGTGAACAGGAAACCTTCACTCCTGGATGTCATTTACTCGCCTGTCTCTCAATGCTTCTAAAACTCAATTTATCAGGTTTGGTATTCCTCAACAACTTCAGAAGCTTGACCTCGTTCTACTCTCTGAAAAGTTCCCATTCTTTTCTTGCTCGTCAAGTGTTCGTGATCTGGGTGTTATCTTTGAAAGTTCCCTTGCTTTTGTTGAACATATCTCTTATCTCACACGATCCTCATATTTTCATCTAAGGCGTCATTCGTCATTCTGTCTTCTTCGCCACCTTTACTACTTTGGTTCATGATTTTGTATGTTCTAGAATTGACTACTGTAATTCCCTTCTCATTGGTCTTCCAAAGGTTCGTCTCTCTCCTCTTCAGTCAGTACGTAAGACAGCTTGATTGCTGCTTGATTGATAGCTCGCTTTCCTCGTTACTCTCTCATCTCTACCTTTACGTTGATGAACTTCACTGGCTCCCTCTCCATGCTCCGAGATAACTGTCTGATGTAATACTTCGGCCTCATTCAGCTTCTTCCCTCCGTCCACTTCGCTCATCCAATAGACTCGACCTTTTGGTTCCTCTAGCTAGAACAGCTAAATTGTATGACTCAGTCTCGATCTTTTACTTCAATTGGTCCCTCTCTGTGGAATGCGCTTTCTCCATCTGTTCGCTCTAAAATTCTATCTGGCAATCTCTCATCGTCTTTTGACTTTCTCAAAACCTACTTCTTCTCGCGGGGCCTTTCGCACTGGCAGAGCTTCTGAACGGTTCACCCTACCAGAGGCGCTCTACAGATGCTCAAATACAATACAAAACAATACAATAGGCCTATGTGACTTGCAAATGGGCTAGTTATAAGATTTACTTTATGAGACTTACCACCTCCCAAGTCAAAGATTTGAGAAAATAATTATTGCCTCTGCATTAAGGATATCATTGCAATGCTTAGGTTGTTCGATTGGCAATAACCCATGCAGACTAAATACTTCCATAACTGGTTATCAAACAAGCTTAAAATCAAAATTTGTCGGTCGTACCTGAAACCTTTCTTTTGAAGCGAAAGCAACGAGCGATGGCTAATGCAACCATCAAGATGAAAAATAAGGACAGAGCAACGACTAAGGACAGAGAGACGAAATCTAAATACACAGGGAACAATCAAATAACTCTGTGTTGTCAACAACCACTATATACACAAACTATGCTATGTGTCTGTTCTCAATTTCCTCCAACATCAATTTAATCAGATTTACAACCAGCCCTGTAGCAGTGTAGGACCTACGTAGACACAAGACTCATAGTCTAAATGTATCTGTAGTCCATTCAACAGTGCGGTAGGTCTGCTGCATTTCAATGATTGAAGTTTAAGCATCCTGAGCGCACCCTGTATTTATTGTTTAATTACGCATGCTTTTCTCTGTCACCCATCAATAGAATTTCCTAACGGCATACGGTTGGAAGTACATGAAACTGGAGAGTACTGCGATGAACTTTTTCCAAAGTTTCCGTTCCCAGCCAGATTAGTATTGTAGTGTACAAAATGAGCACCACCCATGCGTTCCTCTGTTAAAATGTGTGTAGGCTTATATATAGAACCTTATAACATCTTAAACTATTAGTTTTTATCTGATCTAAAAGATGTGTTTTAAGCGGGGCTTTTCATCTTTCTATTCTTCTTCTTCCTCTTCCTTCTCTACTGCCTCTTCAGTTTCTTCTTTTTCTCATTCTGCTTCGTTCTCTCCTTCTTGTTGGTGCATATGTTATTACTACTACTGTCTACGAATACTATTACTACTGCTATTCACACTCCCACAACAACAGCAACAACAACTACTACTGTTACAACTACTTCCAACATCACCACGTCCGGTTTTCCACCAAGACTACAACTAAGCTTCCACTACTACTTCTATTATCGCTACCATTACCAGCAGCATCACCATCACTAACACGATACATACCACGATCATGACCTCTAACATGAAAACCATGAAAACACTGTTATGACTATTAAGACTTACACCAATCCACCGAGGATGACGTATCGGTAGTTGACGAAGTCACTGTGGATGACATTCCCACATCAGATTCTGAGTTATGCGATGAAGAAAGCGATACATATATGACACTTGAATTCCAAGTGTAAGTAAAGTTTGGAACATTCTTAGCCATCGTCGTTACTTCGGTGTCATTGTATTTGGCGAAATAGAGTTTGCACGAATAATAAGAACCATTTGTTGATGAATTTACTGCTATGATCAAATTTGAAGTGACGCTTTGACTCCTATTAGACAATGATTCAATTCCGTCTATTATGGATTTTCCTTCTGGTTCAAAACCTTCTCCGTGTTGAATCCATTCTATACTTGGAGCCCAGAATCCGCTGAAGTTAACGCTGCATTGATTCCAGATGTGATCACCGTCAATTAAACTGCCAGAATTTTTCCTCGTAAGGTGACTTTCACACACTGGCAAAGACTCTGAAAGGCATCAAACATTATTATTAATTAGAACTGACAATAATCAGAAGATTACAATAGTTTTGTGTAGGAACCTTATATTAACATTTGTATGACATGCTTTATTAGTAATTTTTTTTAAGTGCTATAGTTGTAATATTATTGTTCATTGCATCACATTGGCATCTCGGCCACTCACAGAGTAGCCATGGCATATAATGGCTTTGCTGAGTGGATGACTGGTGGGACCCGCGAATTTTCCTGGTTCACAGTTTTGTTGTTCGTAGACATTGCCAGCATTTAAGAAACTGATTCTCATCTGTGTTGCTTGATTTCCAACCCAGATCTGGTTTATGTTTCTAAGAAAGCGTTTTTCATCATCTGTCAGAAGTTCGTAAGCTCGGATAAGCCCCTACTCAACTTTTTTACCCTTGTGGCTGGCTCACATGCGTTGTGTCACTTTTTGAGAAGAACATAATGCTGGTAACCCAGCTCCAGAGCACGGAACTCATCAATGTAGCATATCATGTTTCTGTCACAGGTCATTGATGAACCGTGGATTACGTTCGCATTTCTGTTTGGCCTTTGCGCGTGTTACATATTTTAGCCCAACGGTTTATGCGGAAGCACTTTGCGGTGCAATACTTGCCTTTCCAGACAAATTTCGCCTTTAAATAGATCCTTATGTCTCCGTGATGGGTTTTAAGAAGAAGATACAAAGAACCGGTGGATTGGCTATTGTGTAATCAATGTTCGGCTAATGTTATATATACAACTGTCACCAGAACCAGACTCGCGCACATGCATGTACTGGTTGCAAACACCAGATGACAGTGTGTTGAGAGTCCTGGAAGGCTGGAAGACGGACAACAAGTGCTATTGTCTGCGATACGCAATAACACTATCAATGTCCACCATCCAATATCGAACATTACTTGATCCACGAAGTCGTTCTGTAACGAATAACCACCATTGTTCTTTAAGACCTTATTCTGGCAAATGATCAATGCCAGCCGGAACCTCAGATCAATATTAAGATCATAATCTTCATAAATATTTGTCTTGATATGCAGATGCGTTTTCGGACACATCAGTGACGACAGCTACTACCACGACAGACGAAGTGTTTTGTTCGGCCAACACGAGCAAGGACCTGTCATGTTCGTACAAATGGTACAAAGACAACAAAACGGAGGAATTGGGTCAGACACTGAAACCAAGCGATTCTGGCATTTATAGATGTGAGGCTGAGTGTAAAATACGAAGTGACACATGTGCGTTCACTGCTATGGTTGTCAACGTTTCAGATGCAGGTAAATTTACTTTATTACTCTACTGCACAATTATGCACAATCTTCCGCCATTATAAGTGATCGGAGGCGGCGATCCAGGAAGGTCGAGGGGGAGAAGTCCCTCACCTTTTACAGAAAGAGGACACGTTATACGTTTGTCCTCCCCATATTTCTAACCCCTCTCATTAAGTGTCCCTCCCCACCTCCCAAACCAACCACCGAGGAGGCAAAATGCTGTTTAGTAGTTGTACGGGCAAATGGGACAATTAGCAGGCCTCGCTCAGTAGAGGGAGAGTGGCGACCCGATGCACTCAAAATAGAGTAGCAGAGATCGCGAAGATAGGCAGAGAAGGAGAGATCCAACAAGGACCGCCAGACAAAAGCGATGATACGGTGCGAGATTCCCTGTTGGAGGGGGAGCCTGTGGAGTACATCCAGCTTCTATAGCCGGAGACATGGTCACATTTCGTAATGCACACGACAAGACGTGCAGCAGAACGCAGGACCCGGTCCAACCGCCCAACAGAGAGACCTACATGTACATAGAGTGAGTAACAGTAATCGAGTCGGGCGATGATGAAAGAGTGGACGATTATGGTTATGATGACGATGATATAATTGTAAGCAAATAATTTCTTTGATCTGTTTGTTTATTGATCTGTTTTGTTGATGTAGCAATGAGTAGTGCAGGCACTTCAGAGAATCTAAATTGGCTGTGGCTACTGGTGCTGCTCGTTATTGCTATTGTCATCGTTGCTGCATTAGTGTACTACCGGTACTTTCGGAAGAAGAGTAAGTGTTACTTGTGATCTGCTTTGTGTGAATTAATAATTGTCTTAGGCGACGATTTCTAACGGTAAAGTAGTGTATTGTAGTGCAAAATAGTTTAGAGACTTACTTTACTTTCAAGGACAAACTTTACCAATCGCGCATACGCAGCAAAGCAACATTTAGGGTATCAGTATACACAACAAATTCAAACATGTTTACATATTAGAGGAAGAGTGTGATGGACCGCACCATGGCTATCTTTTCATATTTTTTGCTCTCCATGTCATTCTTTTAAGAAACGCCTGAAAAGAATGTCAGAAACATTTAATAAATTTGCCGCCCCGTCTAATAATTGGGCTCACTGTCAAAGCGAATACATTATATTGTCTGTTGATACTTAGCACAGTAGGTATACTTAGGTAGAAGTAGATTAATAGCATAATGATCCTGTCTTTCAGTTTTTAGTCTTATTTGGTAACAGCGTTCTGCTAAATAAATGCCTTCTTGCTTTAGCTTACTGCCAGTGAATCTGAAATGGCCTTAGGCTGTGTTTTGGTGTCCCATTAGCTGATGTGATTTGTATTAGCAAAGCGCAAAACAAGTTAATATTAGCTAATATTAGTTTTAAAATGTTTTTAGAATTTGATAACTGAATGAATTACCTGTTGTAGATCATGGATCACCACAACAACCAGAGGAGAATGTAGGACTGGTGCCAAATGGCTGTGACAATATGGTATTGACAAGTTTTACTAAATTAAATACTGCATAGTCTACGGACCTATGTGTGGGCCGACTATTAAGTTACCCATTATTCTATTGCTATTGTCTTTGGGCAAAAAAAATTTCAATTTTATTATCGTAGTTTTGGGCTAATAACCGAAGAAAATGAATGTAATTATATACAAGAGCAGAGTAGTAAATTTTTCGCCATCAATTTTTCGCCAGTACACTTTCTTCTCCGACGTATTTCTCGCCATTTCATTGATCCAGCTGCCATTTAAGCCTGATGATTTTCATCAAACCAGCTTCGCCTTATTGTCTTCCGTTTAAACGTAATTCTTTATCATCGATCCAGCTTCTATTTAAGGCTGATGATTTTCGTCAGTCCAGCTTCTGCTTAAAAAATCTGTTTTAATCGATCCAGCTTTCATTTAAACCGGATTATTTTAATTCGTCTAGCTTCTATATAACTAAGCTGGATCGATTAAAACAGATCTTCTTAAATAGAAGCTGGATTTGTAAAAATCATCAGGCTTAAATGGAAGCTGGATCGATGAAATGGCGAAAAAACATACTGGCGAAAAATTGATGGGGAAAAACGTGCACTGATGAAAAATTTATAGCGAAAACTTGATGGCGTTCCATTGTATACAACTTCGTCACTGACCTCGCAACAGTTCCGAATGGATGACTGAACTGCTTTTTCGTTGAATATTTAGTCCATATGAGAAATTATGCTAATAGATTCACTTTTTAGACAGTTTAAAAATTAATAACTTCATAATGCAAACAACACTAGCCGGATTATGCTAGATGTTATATAAACGTCTTGCATATTACTAATTATTCTGCCTACTTCATTCAACGTTGTCATTTCTTTGGACCGCAGGATGTCATGAAAAATGCCTTTTCTGAAGCCCGCTACATAGAGAAAAAATTAAACTGTGGTGAAATACATGGCCCTATGCAGTACAAAGATATACACTGCGCCTGTGAACGAATCATGTGTACTAAAGGAAACCAAACCAACGAAGGGGAGTTGACTAAAGAAGAGAAAATCTGCAACAAAGGCCAACAATGGATGGCGTTAAATCACGAGAATTTGATAAAGTTTTACGACGTAGTCCTACTATCTCCATCTGTTTACGTCAT
This sequence comes from Bimastos eiseni, assembly GCA_959347315.1. Lineage (NCBI taxonomy): Eukaryota > Metazoa > Annelida > Clitellata > Crassiclitellata > Lumbricidae > Bimastos > Bimastos eiseni. The sequence goes on along the minus strand of OY365810.1, from coordinate 582,577 downwards.
GATGGAATATGCAGCAGGAGGATCCGTGAGGAGTGCATTGGAGAAATACACAGAGTCTGAAGTGAATCTACCAATGGTAAAAGACTGGGCCATGCAAATCGCCAGTGGTATGAAGTATCTACACAAGGAAGGCATCATTCACAAAAATCTTAGTTCGACTCAAAGTGAGTTTATTTTAAGTTTAAAAATATCTATTAGCATCGGTGCTTCACAGTAATGCAGCAAGAGTCAACGGCTTAATAAAAAAAATTGTATACATTCGTAAAACTGAAAGTTTGAACCCATGATTATGGCGCTAAAAGATACATACGGGGTAAAAATATACATGCATTCCAAGATACATTGGCAATAGGCCTAATGCCTACCAATACTTTCCAGGCCCTAAGGCTTATTTTCTATTCCAGATTACAAATACTAGCACCTAATATTCCATGATTTGTGCAGTATAAGCTGGTTTGTGTGATGCAAAAATGTTGGATGGTTGCATTAGTTTTATAGTTATGCCACCTTTTAGACTCTTTTAATCTGTGTCAAATTAGTTGTGTTAACTAGGTAGTAATAGGTTAGGTTAACTAGGTAGTAATAGGTCAAATTACACACAAGCTACATGTAGTCGTTGTATGAAAACTGGAATGAAAAATTAAGTCATGCTTTAGGAAGAAAATCTAAAGGTGCTGAATCAGTGAAGTTATTTTACTTTTATAAAGTTTGAACTTTGTGCTCGAATGGTTGCATAAATCACAATATGTTTTATTTAGTTAATAAAAGGTCGAATTGCATCGTTTTCAAGTCTATGGTTTATTTTTATGTATTCCTTCAAAACGAAAATGACTAGGGCCTACTGCCAGGCCGAGGACAAGACAAAGATACACCTTACGTAGTTCAGTGTTGCCACCAACAGCAATACGATATGGTATAATGCATAATTTCTCAGTGCGAATACCAGCGTATTCACAAGTGCTGAGCCAAATGACACAGCAATAAGCAAGTTGCTGGTTCTGCTTAATCAGAATCTAATCTGGTCAAAGCTGAATGGCGTCCGAAAGTGATTGTTGGGAACACATCGTTATATAGCATGCTGAACTGGCATGATAAGATAGCCAGAAGCTACACGTAAAGTCGTAGTGCGAGTTTGCCAGGCAAAGCACAGGTAGGTAGGGATATAATTTCGGTTTTAGTGATGCGTTGCACCGGATGGTAAATTTTGATTTCACTTGAAAGTGCGCTCTTACAATTTGGTTCCAGTTCTTATTATTGAATCACTTGATGTCTCTCACAAAACTCTAAAAATATCGCAATACTGCCTAATCGATGACAACTTTACGAGCACCCAAGTGGATGAGAAGTGTTCCTTTAAAACTCCTGAGGTTTTTGATGGATCCAACACAGGAGAAGGTGATGTATGGAGGTACGCAAGAAATTGTACCATTGGATATTATATTTGAATTATATGGTTAGGTCAGTAGCCATAGGTCGTGGCTGTGCGACAGATTTATAGGTCTCACATTATTTTATCTCCTCTGTAATCCTTCGTAATCGTAGAGGTGATCTCCAAACTTTCAGAGCGTCACTCGAAAGTCATCATCGTCATTATTATTACATTTATTATTTATAATTAAAGCAACACTCCAAATGGTCCTCGGACATTCGCTCATAGGACGTTCACTCATGGGACGTTCACTCATAGGACGTTCACTCATAGGGCGTTCACTCATAGGACTTTCACTCATTCGACGATCACTCATAGGACGTTCACGCATAGGACGTTCACTCATAGGACGTTCAATCATAGGACGTTCACTCATAGGACGTTCACTCATAGGACGTTCACTCATAGGACGTTCACTCATACGACGTTCACTCATAGGACGTTCAATCATAGGACGTTCACTCATAGGACGTTCACTCATTCGACGATCACTCATAGGACATACACTCATACGTCGTTCACTCATACGACGTTCACTCATAGGACGTTCAATCATAGGACGTTCACTCATAGGACGTTCACTCATTCGACGATCACTCATAGGACGTTCACTCATTCGACGATCACTCATAGGACGTTCACTCATAGGACGTTCAATCATAGGACGTTCACTCATAGGACGTTCACTCATTCGACGATCACTCATAGGACGTTCACTCATAGGACGTTCAATCATAGGACGTTCACTCATAGGACGTTCACTCATTCGACGATAACTCATAGGACGTTCACTCATCCGACGTTCACTCATACGACGTTCACTCATAGGACGTTCAATCATAGGACGTTCACTCATAGGACGTTCACTCATAGAACGTTCAATCATAGGACGTTCACTCATAGGACGTTCAATCATACGACGTTCACTCATAGGACGTTCAATCATACGACGTTCACTCATACGACGTTCACTCATAGGACGTTCAATCATAGGACGTTCAATCATAGGACGTTCACTCATAGGACGTTCACTCATAGGACGTTCACTCATAGGACGTTCAATCATAGGACGTTCACTCATAGGACGTTCAATCATAGGACGTTCACTCATTCGACGATCACTCATAGGAAGTTCACTCATTCGACGATCACTCATTCGACGATCACTCATAGGACGTTCACTCATTCGACGATCACTCATAGGACGTTCACTCATAGGACGTTCAATCATAGGACGTTCACTCATAGGACGTTCACTCATTCGACGATCACTCATAGGACGTACACTCATACGACGTTCACTCATACGACGTTCACTCATAGGACGTTCAATCATAGGACGTTCACTCATAGGACGTTCACTCATAGGACGTTCAATCATAGGACGTTCAATCATAGGACGTTCACTCATAGGACGTTCAATCATAGGACGTTCACTCATAGGACGTTCAATCATACGACGTTCACTCATAGGACGTTCAATCATAGGACGTTCACTCGTACGACGTTCACTCATAGGACGTTCAATCATACGACGTTCACTCATACGACGTTCACTCATAGGACGTTCAATCATACGACGTTCACTCATACGACGTTCACTCATAGGACGTACACTCATACGACGTTCACTCATACGACGTTCACTCATAGGACGTTCACTCATAGGACGTTCAATCATAGGACGTTCACTCATAGGACGTTCAATCATACGACGTACACTCATAGGACGTTCAATCATACGACGTTCACTCATACGACGTTCACTCATAGGACGTTCAATCATAGGACGTTCACTCATAGGACGTTCACTCATAGGACGTTCAATCATAGGACGTTCAATCATAGGACGTTCACTCATAGGACGTTCAATCATAGGACGTTTACTCATAGGACGTTCAATCATACGACGTTCACTCATAGGACGTTCAATCATAGGACGTTCACTCATACGACGTTCACTCATAGGACGTTCAATCATACGACGTTCACTCATACGACGTTCACTCATAGGACGTTCAATCATACGACGTTCACTCATACGACGTTCACTCATAGGACGTTCAATCATAGGACGTTCACTCATACGACACCCACCCCACCCCCAACAACCAAGACCTAGAGAACTGCCTTGGTTGGGCGCTGTCTTCGCAGTACAGAGCCTGCTTATTTGCAGGAGCCATGTCGCCCTATCACTGCCAGCAGTGGTCGACGACCACTTCGCTCTGCAGTTCATGGCGACCTGATCGTCCCTTTTGCGCGCACTTCTATGATGCAGAATCGGGCTTTCCCGGTCGTGGGACCTACCATCTGGAATGGACTTCCCATAGATCTCCGTCTTCTACCTAAGAACTCATGATCTTCATTTACGCCTCTCTTAAAACAGTCCTTTTTAGCCAAGGATGAGGCCGGGAGCGCCTCTGAGTAGATACCTTGAATGGGCGCTGTATCAAATCGTTTTGGTTGATTGATTGATTGATTGATTGATTGATTGACAGAACACACAACCATGTCCTCCCTCCCAAATACACACTCAATTTATTCCCGATCAATGTACAACAACATATAATTCCATGTTATAATTATAGGTAGTATTATTGCTCACTGTTACTCATTTAAGCATATCTGCGTTATTGTCAGATTGTACTAATTATAAACGAATGTCTTAATTAACAGAGGAGTTGCTGCAATGCAATGACAACTTTAACCGTCTCTATTTAATGCTATTCATGTGTAATCAGTGTGTTTATTAGAAATCTTAACCATTATATAATAGAACATACAATGGCCGATGAGACCTATTGATAAATCTCGTACAGACCTATTTGTTTTACAGTAGCGTTGCTCTGTATCGACGCCCTGTATCGGCAGTGTTACTGAAGAAGAAAAACAGACATACCAGCGGTCTACTCGGCCCATTCAATGTCAGTTATGTTGCTTGCATTTAAAGTTTTGGCATTATCATTTGGGAGATACTGACAAAAAAACAGACGTACAAAGATCAAAAGGTACTTACAGAAATCATCGCCGACATTCGGAATGGAGCCAGACGACTTGGGATTCCGGATTCGTGTCCTAAGGAACTGAAGAGAATTTTAATTGGTTAGTAGTTTATAATTATTTATTGAACCGTTAGCATACGCAGTGTTACGCACATCTAAGTTGTTATAATAACATCAATGACATAACCAATGACAACGATTTATCAAAGAAGTCAATTTACTTGGTAAACAGTTTCTCCTTATAGTTTACGATGATTGTGACTCTCACCGTTTCTTGTTGTCGCTCTTGTGAATAAGCTGGTTCCCGCGACTTCGCTTTTGTGGGCGTTGTAGAAATGTTGAGATTACGATTACGATCTTGTAATTGTACACGTGAACTGTAATGTGGCACTGCAAACACTATTTTCTGGTTTTCTGCTTCAATATTAGCTGTGATATATTTGATTTAATTCGTTTGAATTAATGTGTTGTTGTTGTTGTTTAATTCAGACTGCAGGAAAATAGACTCTTCAGAAAGACCAACGTTTAGCGATATAGTACAACGTCTACAAGCATGGGATGTAGGTACTTACTTTTAACATCCACACAATTACACATAAGCCTTCCTCTGATCGGGTTATGATATTTACACAAAAGACCAAATGAGGGAGTGACATGAATAGGCCTAGACGTTAAATACTATTACGAAAAGTGTTAATGCTATTGGAGACCAAGACTGAACTTTGCGCCTTCCAATTTCAAAGTGTAATTTTTTAGAATAAATTGTGGATGCAGAATTCAAGCTGCCAAATTTGACAGAAACTAAAGGAGGAATCATCTTAAATTTGAAACGACGGAACTGAAATTCCAGAAACAGATTGGCCTATGCTGTAAACGTTTGAGGCGAAAATATCTCGAGATACTGCAGTATAGACATTGTTAGAAAGTATGAAACAATGCTGCTGCAGGTGAAAACGTTTACTAACCTGGAAGAGAAGCAAGTCTTTACCGTCCTTTAGTCCTTACCTCTGCCTATGTTTGTATGCAGCTCAAACAATCACGAAACTTGCCGTCCAGCCATATAAAATTTTATCTGGAATCCTATATGAAAATATTTCTGATATACCAAACAACTGTATGATACAACTCAGATATTCCGCTGCTGATTTGACAGGCGTTGACTCCGGACCCAATCTCTCTTTCATCTTCTCAAATTTAGGATCGTTGTCCTGTTTCGATCAGCTTATCTCTAATGTATTAGGTACCCTAACCCTAACCCGTACCGTACTTATTGATGACAACGTTACTAAATAATTGCATAATGTATTGAAGTTAGGTTTTTCTTTTCCTTTCAGACCGCAACTCAACAGGAAAACTAGGACATAGGATACGTAGGCCGATTACTGCAAGTATTATCTGGAACTTAGTGGATGAAATCCATGCAGTAACACAAAAGAGGACTGCTGCATATGATGTAGTACTTCACTGCAAAATTATATGTAGCAAATAAGATTAAGAAATTACTTGAACAAGAATGGAGAGAAGCGTCAAAAGCGCTGACAGTCATGAGGACTACTAGGTTTATTATCTCCATAAACACGACTTAATTTTGGTTTGTGCTGCTTTACTGCATGTGATGTTTTAATGTTTAGCAGAAGGCCCCATTATCTTGTTTGCATTCGTGACGAGATGATCCGATCCCACTGTTCTCCAAGATGTGAGACTTTTCAGTCTTGTTGACGACCCTTATATAAGCTTCACCCATGGCCATACTCATCAGTGAAAATCGACCGATCTGCCACTTATCCAGAGGACAAATCACTGTCAACTCGGATTCTTCGACATCAAGCTGCCTAGTCAACTGTTAAGACTCGAAGTTTTTCAGTAAATCAAGTCTGAGAAAAAGAATTCTGAAATTAAAATGTACGATCAAATGTCGATTATTACACATGTAACCTAATCTTGACTATAAAGCGGGGATGTCTTTTTGTCTGTCCCGATAAAGTCACCCAACGTTCTGATGCGAATTTTTCTGAGTCAGTTTTTCTGTTTTCAGTATACAATTTCCTTAAAATTCCGAGATTTCACTATTTTAGTTTTAGATTGCGCAATTCGCCATTTGTATTCGCATCATGTGAGGGTTGGACAAATTTTCATTTACAAATCAACGTTTGTGGTAAAACTATAACCTCACTCGAAGCACTCACCAAATGGAACAATCGCGATCGTGTAGACCCATCCTGACACAGACTCAGAGGCGAGGCAGAGCGGCTGTTCAAAATTTGGGGCGTGATTCTAGTATGATATCAGTCACAGTCGTTTCAGGGAATTCAGTTTATAGGCCTACATTGTATACAGGCGCTTTATCAAATCAAGTAAGAACCAGCCAGATCGTTTTGTCATCATCGGTGACAGGTCAGAATGCAGAGGTCACGTGGGAGAGACAGCATGAATCACGATGAATCTCTTTCACTTGACCTCTGCATGATGGCCTACTGAAAATTATTGATGGTGACCGATCATTGAATGACAAAGAACAACGAGCTACTGTCAAGACAGACGGAATTATGTCGACATGGTATAGTATCAAGAAAGGAGTCCGAAAAGGATGTAATTTATAACCAAGCCTGTTTAACATTCTGGCAGAGCAGGTAATGCGGAAAGCACTACTAGCCTACAACAAGGGTTTCAGTATTGGAGGGAAGACTATAAATAAATTAGGTATGCTGATGACATCGTGCTACTGGCCACTTCACCTGAGGATTTACAGGAGTTGGTGCAACGTGTTGAGATATCAGCAAAAGAATACAGTATGCTGATTAACGTAGCAAAGACAAAATGTAATGACAAATAACAATGACGTACTTTTGATCAAAGCGGACGGATACAAACTGGAACAAGTGGACTCATTTACATACTTGGGGGAACAGAGTAACGAAGGACGGAGACTGCGCGAGTGAGGTAAAATCAAGATTAGCTATGGGAATGTCAGTCATGTTTAAGTTGGTAAGCCTCTGGAAGAATAAATCAGTCAGTAATTAAACTAAACTGCGACTCATGAAGGCCTTGGCGTGGCCAGTAGCAACGTATGGTTGTGAGGCGTTGGTAATAAAGAACGAAGAAGAGAAACGCATACAAGCATTTGAGAACAAGTGCACGAGGAAACTGTTCAGAATTCCATGGACAGCAATGGTGACCACCAAACAAGTATATCATATGGCGAAAGTTAACAGCAAACTTTTGGGCCACATCAAATCCCGAAAGCTGCGGTACTTCGAGCACATTGTGAGACAGCCTAAAGACAGTATTGAGAAAAGTGTGATGTTGAGTATTGTGGAAGAAGGCCGAAGTCGTGGAAGACCCAGAATCTGCTGGTTTGACAATGTCATGGCATGGACTAGTTTAAAAGGCACAAGCTTAATGAACATCGTACGAGACAGAAAGCAATGGACATCACTTTCCCATTCATGTAGTCAACCGTCGCGAAGCGACGATGACGATGTGACATGACATGACATGATCATTGAATTGGAAAGCATTCTTATGACATACCGCTTCTGATTTCTACCAACTCTCGCCTAAATGTTATTCAATAATCTGCTATTGAAAGTCATTCAGAGCCACGTAAGCCTAGGCTTACGCTTGAGCGGATCGGATGTCACTATAGGTCAACAAGTCAATAAGGTTGCATATAATTACGTCTCCAACAATACTTGTTTATCACGATATAACACGTTTTTTGCACTCAAGCAGTGTAAAGCTAAAGTGATAAGCCAAGAGATAAAGAACAACAGGATCAAAGTCCATCATATTATTTGCATAGACCTTTAGGCCCTACTTATAGTAGATTTTTTACAAAGGTAAGCTGTAGAGTCAACCAAGACTCACTAAGAGTCAGTAGAGGCATGTATGTGGCGGACAGGCCACAAGGTTTGAATGAATGATTTATTTAAATAATCGGCTCGCCATAGTGTTATTTTACGTCTATTTTTTTACAGTGTTGCGTATAGGAAGGAAGACCGATCGGCAGTTTTTAATTGAGTGCATAGCTTGCAGACGCATGAATTGGCTTGAGTATAGCCTGACATGCGGTGCATCGCTATATATGTGAAGCAGTGGTTCGTACTGCTTCATACGTAGAGTGGTTCTCGTACCGCTCCAGGGATCGTTGAGTGTTGCCATATAAATACGACCTCTAGTGACAGCCGCTCTCGCGGTCAGGCTGGTGCTGCTTTTCGCTGATCTGGTGGGGTGGGCCCCTCTGCCGTCGATCGCAAGACGGACCGTGCCCTGATCGTAAGAGTCAACAGGCTGACAGAGAAAGTCCGATCGTGAGAAATAAATGAATGAATGACAGTTCTGTTCGGAAATACGGGGAAGATGGTGACCCCATTGGTGGCCGTGAGTGATACAGACTGAGTGAGTCCCAGAAGGGACCGACGCATATATCGAGAAAGGCCTCGGCGGCCGACAGAGAGATAGACTGGGAAAAATCCCCGACCGTACAGACCGTGGGAGTTCTGGTGGCCGAGAAATATTCTGGTTGGCTACCTAGATCGGTCATAGTTACTCCTCACGAATACCAGCAGGTTGTCGGATACGTGACCCCGTCGGTGGCCGTGAGAAATAGAGATCGGGTAAAGCCCCGAGCAACCGAACGCTACATCGAAACAGATTTATGGCGACTGTTGAGACAATTTACGGGAAGAATTCCCCAGTGTACACGTTGGTTAAAAGACGGGGAGGGCGGCCCCGTGAAGCCGTTGGAAACAGACTGAGAGCTACCTGAGAAGCCGTTGACAAATACTGGAAAACATGAATACATTCGATAAATACGGGGAGGGTGACCCCACTGTTGCGTTAGATACAGGGAAAGTTCCCTTTGGTGCCGAAAACCTGATCAATTGTGGGCGTCTCCGCATATTCTTTCTATTTACGGTTTTCCGTAAATATCTATGCTTGGCTACCTAACGGTGGTCATACTTACTCCTCTCGTTTACCAGCAATCTGTTGAATTGCGTGTCTGATCGCAATGTCTTAGGTCGCGGTTTCCCCGCGTATCTTTACCTGAGTTACTAAACGTAATATCTGTACTTGCGGTGTCCCCGCAGTATGTCTTCTTGATTGTCTTACGGTCTTCCGGTAAATATTCTGACTGGCTACCTATGTTGGTCACAGTTACTCCTCTCGGTTTTCCAGAAATCTATTCACTTGTGTGTCTAGTTGCAATATCTTGGCTCGCGGTTTCCCCGCGAGGCATCTACTAATTTCTTCTTGTAGATCTAACTACATAATCTCTTTTCGAGGACTTCCTCGAAAGATCTGCCAGTGGTTTGTTCCAGTGTATAAGAGACAGAGTACAATTGCTTCAGAGAAAGTGATTATAATAATACAGGTCTGTGTGAAACATAGAGGTAACGTGGTGACACTTACCTCAGGTGCCTGTGAGAGAATCGAGTCTGAGAAACGAGAGTTGGTGCATTACCGTTGGTCAGAGCTCTAGGTGACGAGTATCTAGATGATCCTACGATGAGAGGAAAAAGTGCAGTTCAAGGAAGTTACAGACATGTGAGAGTCTGGGTGATCGGATATTAAAGTATATGACAGATGCAAGCCGGCCGAGGAATATACTTGTTGGCTACCTAGTTCGGTCATAGTTACTCCTCCCGTTTTCCCCAGGTTGTCGGAGACATGAAAATTCGGGTGGCCGCAAGAGATACAAGCCGAGTAGATTCTCGCAGTAGCAGCCGTACAAACCGAGAGAGCTGCCGGTGGAGAGTTGGCAGATACGGGGAAAGTTCCCCATTGAATACGTTCGATAGAAATATCGGGGAAATTCCCGAAGGACCCGCTGGAATTACACGTGGAGGGTGAACACGTTAGAAGAGCACGTGACAAACAAGTGAAAACACTGGTGCCGATTGATACCTTCAGGTTACTAGTCAAGTAACTCTTCTTGATGGCTTTATAGTCGTTCGATAGATACTCTTGTTTGTTACCTACGTTGGTCATAGTTACTCCTCCCGGTTTTCCGAGTATCAGAATATATTACGGTTTTGGCGGACAACTGCCAACGCAGAGGACGGTCAATCGTGTGCATGATAACTTATGCGTGTGAGGCCGGTATGCCACGCACGGAAATGGGCCAAGAGGCCGACGTGAAAGTCTGGGCAGTCGGAACCCAGGGTAACGATAGTAAGCAGACCAAGAATTGATCGATGCGTAAATATTACTGTTGGCTACCTACGTTGGTCATAGATACTCCTCCCGTTTTCCCGAAGTGTATCTATTTGCGTGTCTGATCGAAGTGATCGATACGAGTACGTTTGGGTAATCGGGTACCCAGGTGAATACATGGTTGTTTGTCGTCACACACAGTTCTGAGAGCTGACTAAAGTGCGAGGTCGGGCCCCCTCGTGCGTAGGTCGGATCGAAGATCTGTGTGCAGATAGCGAAGGTTATAGACAGAAGACCTTCACTATCAGTGTCCGTGAATACCATGCCAGTGTCATTTTTATCGAAGCAGAATATATCAGTGTTGGTGGGTAACTGCTAACACAGAGGACGGGAACGTAGTCAGTCAAATGTGCATGACAAAATATACGTGTGCGGCCGTTTATGCCATACACGGAAATAGATCGAGAGATACGTGTTGAGCAGAAGACGTGATAGCTAAGTGTCTAGCATGATATGACGAAGTGCTGTGAGACTGGTGTGTCTAGGACGACAGAGGTTAGAGAGTTGGGGACAGTAATGTCTAAGAGTATAAGACGTTGGATTTAGCTACCGATAATTGTATAGGCCGAAATGGCTTATGGACTTGTTTCAAATATGTCTGAACCTCGTAACTTAAGAGAACGTTTGGTGTCCCTAAATGGCGATAGTTTCAGAGTCACAAGATGCTGAACGGTACGACATCAGGTAGAGGTAGAGGAAGACGAGGCTAGTAGCTTGGAAGGTATGCAAGGCGAGGAAGACTCCTGCCGGTATGATTATGAACCCTGTTTTGAGTACGGCCATCCTCAGAACGTTGCCCATCCGGCGACCGCGGAATAGGCAGAGTCAGACCTCGTTACTAATTCGAGCCGTGTTTCCTTTCTTGGAGAAGAGACCCGTTCCTAATCTTGCCTGGTGATAGTGAACGTCCTGGTAGATATAGAGAGTAACCGCTTGGCATTGAGATTTGGTAAGGTAGTGACTCGGGCGACTCCAGGCGTGTCAGCAAGCTGGGGTCGATACCGTCCGTTAGCGCTAGGCAGGCGCTCGGGCGGCAGAACGCCACATGTATAGGCCTAGATTTCTAGATACTCATGAATAGGTACAACTATCGAGGGGGATTGTGGCGGACATGATACATTGCTCGTACATAGAATGTAAAAGAAAGGACTAAACACACTGCACTGTCGAGGAACAAAATTTAGCCTTCCCATTGAAAGAGCATTGCTCGTCGCTAGGAATAATACATTGGACCATGCTAGTGAGCACTGCCTTACAATTCTGCCACGCAATAACTGTCGACCGAAGAATTAAATAAACGAAGAACGGTAACATGTTTAGACACGCCATAATTATGATGGGTGATTCGTACATGTCTTACATGATAAAAACAGTTTTGGATTACAAATCCTAAACCACGCAGTTCTTCTGCAAATGTAGAATTTTTTTTTCTCGCCTCCGAAACATGTGGACATTGACCATATAGTTTAATAGGCAGGAATTGCTTAACAATTCAACACAATAATTTTATCTGACTAATGACACAAACTATCAGCAGTAATAGTCTATAGAAGTACAAAACAACTTCTCTTATATGATAGCAATAATTATTATGTGATATATATATATATATTTATAACATATACATATATATATATATATATAGTTAGCCTACATCCTGAAGCTATACTTGGCTTTTCAGGATCTTCTACATCTAAGTCAGTATTGTGTTCAGTATACCTACTCATGGTATTTGCAGCTTATAATTAGGCTCTACACTTAGTAATTCTGTAAAATAGAACAGGATGAAGTCCTGTTGTATTGCTTCTATAATCTATTTCACAGACTTGACTCAATAAACTAAACACGAGAGAATTGTCACGTGTTGGTTCGGGTCGACTTGAATGATCTACGGCTAGACTGTCTAAGTGGTACAGAAAGTTCACTGCTAATCAGTGGCGTAGCGAGGAGGCGAAGGGGCGAACCGCCTCAGGCGGCACTCGTCCTAGGGGCGGCATTTTCGTTAAAATAAACATTGTTGTATAAGTTGCATTCTTCAAGATTCTTGTTGCTCTTGTCTAAACCTGGCATTTTGGCTTTTTCTCGACATAAACTAACAAATATGATATACCCGAAGTACCATTGAAATGATCGAATATCGCCTAGTGTTTATCCACATCAGAGCAGTCCTGGTGAAATATGGCGCTCTGTGCATGCGTCTATATGATAGCGCCCCCACCCTCAATGCGTACACAGTAAGATGTGAGAAATTTGGGGCTAGGCACACACTACACGGGGAACATACATTTCTTTCAAAATATAGGCTATAGACGATTCTGGCATAGGAAAATTAATAGGGAAAGAGATTCTCAATGAGGTGTTTGAAGATTGAATATCGTTGTTGGGATTGGCCTAAAAGTAGTTTTTCATAACTAATTTATGAGTTTCTTTTTGGATCAGCAGGTCCATTCCGGGACAAAGTAACGTCCCGGGATGGTGTTTCTGTGATCAAACATGTAGAAGTTGCCATTTTAATTTCCAATTATTTGACAGTAGAAATAACATCGAGTGCCGAAGTTAGTCTCCTTGTCGCCCTCGGGATTAGCTTTTCAGGACACCCCTTTCAAACTGCGAAAATGACTAAAACATGTTATTTCTATGTAAACAACTCATTTGGCGGCCTTTAAAACGATATTAGCCTACATTCTCCAATATATGATAATAATTTCATGTCTAATCGTAATCACGATCGTCAACTTCAAACTTATAAAGTGCCACGTGAAAGTCAAGCACAGGGCACCAAATATTAACGAGCGCCTCGTCAAGTCAGAGATAGCAGAAGTAACATCCAGTGCCGAAGTTAGTCTCCTTGTCACCCTCGGGATTAACTTTTCATGACATGAGGTCCATGAGGGTAGTCCGAAATCCGAATGAGATCCGATTCCGGCTGCCAGAGGTTGAGAGGATACATAGTAGGTGTTAATGTAGATTTGTTAAGAATTGGATGGTGGAGGATCGAATGAGGCGGGGTAAGAATTCTTGAAGAGGTCAGACTTCAGTTGTGAGTGGACAGTTCGAGATATGATAGAAGATTCTGGGGTTGGTAACAGTCGCTGAATGACAATCACATTGGAGGAACCGAAGAAATTCAAGAGGGAGATCGACGTGCGTTTGAGAGACGTGATGCAGTGCGGGATATGGCTCGGTTGGAAAGCTTGAGATAAGAAGTGACCGGGGGTCGAGATAGACTGAGACAGGAGGTTGATCGGGTAGAACAAGTTGACTGGATGGTGAAGAGTTCACGAACACATTTGAACTTGCAGTAGGACCATGGTTGGAAGTTGTAGTTTGGTGATAGGATTTGTGGTGGACTCACTGTGTGATTTTTAGCCAACGTCGTGATTTTAGGATAGGAGTGACATGATAGTGACATGATGCTACCCGGGAATTCTGGTAGTGGCTTGGTTTAGTAAGTTTTGGATAAGTTGCAGTTGCTTGAGGTGTGTGGATTCTAAGTCTAGGTCCTATTTACATCATCGCCATAGTGCTGCACTCTGCCATTATTGGCTGTAATTTTCAAAATGATTAGCTTACGTGATTATGTGCACGTTCCATGTTTCTTTGTGAAATTAGAGTTTACAATTTAAGAACTTAAAATAGATGCTTTTAGGTCAAAAATCTTGAATTGGATTTCAGTTGAGTTACTGCGCAAGTATGTCTATAGCGCTCATCCCAATGAACCCATCTCCCAGTTGAATTTGCCTTATATTGGAGAAACTGTGGTGTCCCGGAATGGCAGAAATGAAATGTGGTCACCCTACTTGTGTCGCCTATGCCCTGATAGACATGGCGCAAAAGAGAATTTAGATATTATTAAATTATTGTTACTAATTTCCTTCATTCGATCGGTACGAAAGTAATGGAGAAATTAACTTAACTAGCGTCCTCTTGCGATTAATATAATACAAACTTACAGCCGACGAGAAGATCATCTGCGCTGTATTATTTTATATTTATTACTTTCACATAAACTTGAATTCAACTTACCAGCTAAATATGTCTGTGCTAATTTTAATTATGAATAAAAATAATTTATTTTGTGATTTTTCTTACTTTTGTACGGTTATTAGAATAAATTATCTCGTTTAGTGGCGGAAGTATCCAGAAAGTAGAACTGTCTAGCAGTTTTCCCTCTAAGCTGGGGCAGTGGAGGCGAAGGACACAAGAATTTAGTGTGCGCACACAAATGTTTTTCCCGAAAAACAAATAGACCTATTAAGATGAACTGTAAACCAATACAAATAAATTGAAGGCTAATTACAATGACGTACAATGCAATGCATCATCTGCTCAAACTGATCTAAGACACATTTTAGACAAGAGACTTTTCGTAGGTTATCAGAACTTATCACCATAGACTTTAGATCATTTTGCATGGTCTTGATTTAGCTATCATCACATTTCGATGAGACCTGCGCACAAAAGTATGAACCATTTATTAAATGTTTCACACACGAAATACCATGTGCACACCGTCTCCAATTAGAGGGAACATTGAGTGCCCAGTGCCTTGGCCTTCAGCCTATATCCTCGGTCTAGAACTGCCTCTGCGCAGCATCGTGCCTACATGTATGCCTCTGTTGGCCCTTTGCTATGGAACATCCTTCCTGCTGTGACTCGTGCTGCAATTTTATCTAGTAGCACAACTGTTTCTGCTCGTTCTCTTAAGACCTTTCTTTTTCCTAGGGGTCTTTTGTAAATAGAATTGAATAGAATATCCATGTTGTTTAATATTTTAGTTTAGTAGAAAAGAAAGTATGAAACTTTACCGTATCCGTAGTCTTTATGATAATTTACCAGTTACTAGTCTATTCTAATCACTATACTTACTCTAGACCCATCATGATTATATGATATTAATGATTGCGTCGCCGAGACATATATGGACTTCTGAGGAAGAAACTGTTGGAAGTAAGACAATATAAAATTTCAGTTGTATTTACTCCAGGTCCTAATAATCAAAATATACAGTATTGAAAACAATCAAACAGGCGTTTTATGTGTATCTCTCCCTTGTGCATATCCGGGATATGCACAAGAATAAAAGTGATACAAAAATAGACAGAGGCGGCATTTTGTACCTTCGCCCCAGGCGGCACTTTGCTTCGCTACGCCACTGCTGCTAATTATTTATTCAGAATGAATATTAATCCCGAAACAAAAGGTCGAATAAGCGTAGGCCTAATGATATTCTCTTCTACACTTTTAGACTTCTTCTGTAGGCGGAATACCCTCAAAGTAAAATATCTGTGGGATTCCTTATCAGTGACCATCATTATCCAATGTGTAGGCCTAGTCTAAGCCACGATCGAATAAAATGCATCGCTAGTGTTCTTTTCTACAGTTATGCCCCTGCTGCAGTCTAAGTGTGAAAATAATCCGAGTGACGACTGATTCCGAGTCTTATTCTGGAGTGAATTGTAGAACAAGTAGATCGTACGATTTCGATTTGCATTCGAATCATCACATAATTTTTTTACCAACGCATCGTGCATCATGGTGGCCGATTTTTTTAGAGCAATCAACCTGTAGCAGGGAGGGTACGTGTTTGACACTCGTCAGAGGAGTAACTGCTCTGTAGGGACTTTGAGCATGTCCTTCGCTCGCATTAATTTTGATCTGAAATATAGGCCTAACTGAAATAAGGCGTGTCTGCACTTCGAGGCGAATTGTGCGGTACTGCGATATGCCTATTATTTTTCAAAACTCAACTCATGTCGTGCTAATATTCACCAGCTGCGTCATATCTTTCTCTATCTCGACCTCCAGTCTCATCGTCTCTGAAATTCTGCAACCGCTCCTTAGTCTATGCTGCACCAGCACTTTGGAACGGACGCCCCAAAAGAACTCCGTCAGTTTGCTCATTACCACATTTCAACTCCAAATACTCTCCTCCGCTTTCATTTTCCCTTGCTACTTTCCATTCACGACTAAAAACCGAACTCTTCAAGGTGTTCTATCCAGATTCTACTCCTGTGCCACCACATCGAATACCACCGCGTAGCACCATGCTGTCTCCTCGGCTTGACTCCCTGGATTTCGACCCGGCACCGAAAGGAAACGAGAGAATTGGCTATTGCGGACTTGATTTGGTATAGCGCCGGTGAATAAGCTGGTCTCCCTGACGTGGCTTTTGTGGGAGCTGAGAAATTTTCGAGGATTTACATTATTTTATAGGCTCTACGAAAATGCAGACCATAGAAATAAAACGTCGCTATAATGGGCCTCAATGGCTACATTAAGAAATTACAGAGGGAATTCCCACACAGAAATTTCCGACGAAAGTGAAGATATTGTATGTTACGTCCTGAATGCGATAATCATAATATACCCTAAGTTCTTCTAATTAAAGTAGTTTCTTCTTGCGAAGTTTTTACTATATTAGTGTCTGTTTTCAAGGTAAGATGCAACAGATGTTTTTTGTTAGCAACAGTTGCGTGCATTCAATGACTTCCACGAACGGCTAATGTTCTCATAGGCCAGCGCTTATCTTTTAAAATTTTTTAGGTTAAATCCTCAAAAGTTATTCGCTAATCATTTTTTCAGAGCCATATAATCGCAGTCATGATTGTATTCTCCAAACTTCACAAGTGCCACTCGATAGAGGAGTGCGGGACACTAGCCTATTCACGATCACTTCGCCAAATTGGGGATTTGTCCAGAGGGTAGTCCAGTGGAAGTTCAGAGCCGGTTGAAGGAGCAGAGTTGCTGCTGACGCGAGTGTCGAGTTGGGAGGTGGAGGATCGGATGGATCAGGGTATGAGTTCGTGACGAGATTACACTTCAGTTTTGAGTGGAAAGACCGAGGGTGATAGTGGAGCCTGAGGCAGAAGATAGTGGTTGAGTTGGCAGTGAAGAAAGAGGAATCGAATATTTTCGGAATTCTGAGATGAGGTCGTTCCAGCGTCGTGTAATATATATCCCCTTGGAAAACTATGTCGTGACTGGGTGTTGAGAATGGTGAGCCAAGATAATGATATTGATAACTCTGAGTATGCCTTTATCTCTGACGTACAAGTTGGAGGGTTGTTGTTGTGCATTCAAAAGATCGAAAAGGGTGACGAGATAAATTTTGGACGACGACGACTGCGCTTATACGCTCTTATAATAAGCTGTCGAAATGACTCCCGCAATTCCTTTTTCATTTCTTTCTAAGGTTCGTTTCTTTACTCTTCAGTCAGTTGCTGAACACAACTGCTAAACTGATAGCCCGACTTCCCATATGGAGGGATGTGTGTGCACTTCTGAACGTTGTTAGAGACATTAAGATGCACCTTTAGAAAACTATTTGATAATTTTATGATCGAGATTTTACAGTACAAGGTAGGCTACCTAATCATTTGCTACATAAACTATTCTGTTACATTGGCTTACACAAGCTGATCTATACCGGGTCGGTATGTTTGCTATCAAGTTTTCTGTGCCTGTGATATCTCAAGATTTTGTCTCCAGCAAGCATATGCTCTGTAAGCTGCCAGTCCATGTCTCACTGGATAGATTAATACATAAGATAATGTGCTCACAAAGCTTCTACAGGCCATTCTCGTGATGCTCAATGTTGTTGCTAATATTGACGACATGATTTATAAAGATGATTATTAAAGCTAAAACATTAAGTAGTGCCAACAAAATGCTATTCAGGTAAACATAGATACTATTGTGAGTTCGTACATGATTTAATCAATCAATCAATTTTCGTTTATTCAGATATCATGCTGGCAAATACGTAGCTTGTTACAATGGTTATGATGAGTACAGATTATTATTTAGACATTTACAGCTAGGCGTACGCCGATTCTTTAAAGTTGATTTTTGTTATTTTGAATTTTAGCAAAAATACGGATTTCAGCAGCTGGTTAACTGTCTGTTTTCAACATGGCTGTTGGTAGTGAGAACATAAACTTGAGCCAGCTTATATATGGTTGTAATTTTATTGGAAAAGGAGGATTTGGTGAAGTGTATGGTCCGTGTATTTGGAAAGATATGACTTGTGCAGTTAAGAAGCGAGTGTGTGGACAAAAGGAAACATGTGAGAAAGAACAAAAAGCATGTGAACAGTGGATGTCGCTGCATCATAAAAATTTAGTAACTGTTTACGATATAGGCTATGATCCTCCTGCTCTATATATACTGCTAGAATATGGTAGTGGAGGGTCTTTGAAGGATGTTTTGGGAAAGTGCAAATCTCCTCTTCCGGTGCAGATTCTCACAGACTGGGGCATTCAGATAGCTGAAGGCATGGCATATCTTCATGAAAACAACATCATTCACAGAGACCTCAAGTCTCCAAACAGTAAGTTTATAATTATATTGTGTTATTGCGAGTTTGTTATTATATAAACAAGTATTTTGTTTGACACATTGGTAATGGAACCCAAGAGTTTCTTAATGGCAATCCAATCTTTGATAGATTTTATGACATAGGCCTATATTTGATACAACAAATAAATAAAAATTTACTCTTGTGCTATTCTCAACAACTTCGCCTTCTGATCGCAATTGTTGGTTTACCTCTTCTAATTTCTGTCTACAGCACGAATAGCTTATTGCTATCCCCTATGCCGTATGCCCTATTCCCTTGCACTGAGCCTATTCACTTTAAAAAAAACTCACCTCAGCATTGCATTTTATGGAGTGAAATGAAGTTTTTATATTTGGCAATCATCTGTGTTCCCTATTATAACACGAAAGGAAACGGAGGCATCAAAACAATCTGTTTTAAGTATGATCAAGACTTCTAGATCATTAAGTGTAGGTTTGGGGCATTGGGTTCTGTGTCTTTAGTCCAAAGGTCCGATAGTTTGAAGAGTAGTGTCCGGTCGATAGACGATAATGATTGCGGTTTTAATGGAAGCGGGACTGATGAATAGATTTTTTATCTAACTAGAAGCAGGATGATTGGTGAAAAGTACCACGCGTATCCTACGTAGAACCGGGATTGATGAGAAGCGGTTTTGATGAAAAGAATCATGCTTAAATAGAATGGGATTTATAAAATGAGTCATGTTTATGTAGAGATGGAATGGTGATGAGTATCTTGCTCCAACAGAAGTCGGATGGATGAAAGCATTCGAATGATTTGGGATGTCCTAAATCAGGCTAATCTTTATTGCTCTGTTAGGGCCTGCACAAAAACCAAGCCGTTACAAGGTCAATATTCAGAAGATCAGTTTGTGAGACAGAGAATTAGCCTATTGCTGACATGCAACTTGACAGAGGTTAATTTTCAGTCGAGAACGAAATGACGAATGACTGAGCAGAACACACAGACGAATGTAGAGGGCTCCAAAATGTCGCAGAAACCGAAAATCAGCAAGTAAAGTTCTAGATTTACGTATGACCAGATAATCAGAAGGCCCCATTTAATAGTGGTTAGTCTGGTGGAATAAAAACTGATTTTTAATATTGTGGTTGGCCAGAGTTCACAGATTTATAAACTATGACCCCCAGTTTTAAATGAACCTTTCTGCACATAGGTTATATGCTCATAATTAGTTAGATGCATTAGTAATCGCTCTAGCCAAAGATTTCAGAACTTCCATGTAGATACAGGATATCTGACTTGGTGATATCAGTCAGAAGTGAGTTACAATAATCAAAGAGGAGTTTTGGTCAATTCCTGCTGACATTTCTCCCGACATTTCCTCCGGTTGCCCCCCGGCTCTTCAATAGGACAATTTCTCCTGCAATCAATAGGATGAACAACATTCTTTTGTTGTTTTATTCTTCTGATGTTTCGTCTCACAAGCGTCTGAACGGCTGCTTGCGGACTGAGAAGCTGTAATTCTCGACCCAGAATTTGTTGCGTTGTTTCTTCACTTTCCTTGACACGTGACCGGACTTTGAGTATCTCCACATGAGCGCATCAGCAGCTCGATTGTGCTCAGGAAGATGACTAACAACTGATAGAATTTAATTTAATTTTAGGTCTACCTTTGCTTTGCACTCACTTGAATTTGTTCCTTCACCTCTACGATGTTCGCACTCACAACTAGCTACATTATTAATTTTGTTGTTTCACATAGAATAACTTTGCTATGTCCACGAATACTAGCAACAGTTTCGAACGGCATCTCTTCGGTTTGCTCTTGAATTGACTTTGGAACAAATTCATGGCAGATAATATAGCAACAGAAGCAATAAACATCAAACCCTCAGATAAATTGGCTTGTTTAAAAAATATCCAGGAAATATTATATAAATTAAGCTTCACAATTAAGCACAGTTATTTATCCTCGAATAAATAAGACATATGTCAGAAAGGAAATAATCAGAAAATATTAGACAAATTTAGCTTCACGGTAAAGCATAGATAAAATTCGCTGCGGGAAATTGCCCCAGAGGAACTGTCCTATTGAAGCACCCTGGGGGAAATCCGGGGGAAATGACGGGGAGGGACTGTTCGCGGGGGGAATGTCTAGGAGGAATTGCACGGATCCCACCATGAACACCGATGCATTTTCCAGAGATATCCTTGCAGACGTGGGTACATAGGGCAGAAAATGTTACGCATGTCACGAGTTATTTTACATGATTGATTTAAAATTGCACTATTGCATATCGGAGATGATTGATGTATCCCTCCTCACTAAGGATGTGGATGGGTACTGTCGAGTATAAACATTGGTAGATGTCCTTGGTCCCTGGTTCTTGTTCCCAGCAGGACATAAGACAAGGTTGTCTGCAGACATCAGCTGAACAATTGAATCAGATACATGTAACAAACTGCCAAATTAATAATTATGTAGGTTATTATTATTATTATTATTAGTAGTAGTATTATTATTATTATTATTATCAATTAACAAATGTCAGAATAACTGTTATATGTTTTCGTCCCCATCGGGCTGAACAAAAGAGCCCCTGAATGCCACTGCATTAAAACGTTGTGTACAAATAGATAGACGTTGAAAAAGATGAGTTGTTTCGCGAGGGTCTCCCGTTGCCTGTGTCATACGGCGGTCCAGCTCTTGCAGAAACTCCATTCCAGTACGGTTTATAATGATAATAATAAACATATTATTATTATTATTATTATTATTATTAATCAGCACTATTATTGCGACTGTGTCTAAGGCTGAGTGCATCAATCGATGGCGCTGTTTTTGAGTGTCATTGGTATAGAAATTATATCCATTCATGGAAATGTAAAACTACACCATAGAAGAGGGAAAGCTGCAGGACTACGAATCCACATCGCTGAAAGCAAATCACTGATATGTGGAATGATTGAGAACATGATTTCAGAAAAGGATTTAGAATGTGAACGAATGTTTAGAATGTGACGAATATTTAGAATGTGAACGAATGTGACGAATGTTTAGAATGTGAACGAATGTTTAGAATGTGAACGAATGTTTAGAATGTGACGGATGTTTAGAATGTGAACGAATGTTTAGAATGTGAACGAATGTTTAGAATGTGAACGAATGTTTCTCTCCGTGAAGATTGCTGACTTGGGACAATGACTGTGGCAAAGATATGAGGGCAGATAATAGCAAAGGCAACCGGAACAATAGCGGGTTTCAGAACATTTGGAAACCGAAGAAACCGAGAGACTAGTGTGCACGCCAAGGTGAAGGTCATATAAATGTTATGCAGTTATTGGATATTGGATTTCACAAATTGGACAAGCCTGAACGTTTGCTGGCATTTTTTGCGATAAGGTGCAACAGAAGCATACGGTGGCATTAGAACTTATCAAATAGATAAGTGCGTTGAAGAGTATGCCTGTATGTCTGAAACATTTTCTATAAATAACGTATTTCTCAAGATGGCTTATAAATAGACTCTGTGAAGGCCTTCTCAAAAGAATTGCATGATTGCTTGATGCATCATATTCAGAGATTCAGATAAAATGAGAAAGCAAACCATTTTCAGCTTAAGGCTGGAAAAACACTTTTCATTTACGCTTTAATTTTTATGTTTTAGTTATCATAATGGAAGCTGATGCTGCTGCCAAACCTCGTGGAAAGACACTGAAGATAATTGACTTTGATCAGATACGTGAATCTGACCATACAACTACTATGACAAAGGTTGGGTCATATGCTTGGATGGCTCGAGAAGTTCTTGAATCCGGCCTGTTTTCTAAAGCCAGTGATGTTTGGAGGTCAGTCAATATTGTCCAACTGTTGTGTAGTTGTTCTATGGCAATTCATAGACCTCACATTGACAGTTTGTCCTTGACAGTCGAATTACTAGGCATGTGTAAAGTAAGATAAGGTAAGTTAATTTCAGATTTAATGCTTTTATTACCTCAATACACGACGGACCTCGAGATTATTTTGTCTAAGGGTTGAAGATTACTTGGCTTTAAAACAAGCACTTCATTTACAGAACTTATTCGATAATTCAGTCACTCGACCATGATTTCTATACCATGAAGCAGGAGCGCGAGAGATTGGAAATGTGGTTAGGTAAGAAGAGTTACCGATATCTACAAAATTTCATATATATTTATATTATATATAAATATTTATATGATATATGCGTGTGCGTGCGTGTGTGTGTTAATCATTAATCATTAATCACTTTAAAACTGAATTTCTATTGTTAGAAGCCCAAAAGCAACTTAAGAAGTTTAGATTGCTTAAATCTTTTTATTTTCCTGTCTGATGCTACTCATAATTTTAGTGTTGGCATTGATTCTACAATAATTTTCATGTGCGAAGTAAGTTATAACTTTGTAAATGGTATAAAAATGTCCAATTTCACTATTCAAGAGATCTTCACAAACATTATCATATTATTATAATTAATTCGTTGATGTTTGACAGTTATGGTGTGGTGCTGTGGGAAATCTTAACAAGAGAAGTTCCCTACAAGGGTAATGGTGCCCCGGCGATTGCATCAGGTATACTAAATAAGACATTGACGTTGGATGTTCCCAATTCATGTCCAGACATCATCAGAACTGTTTTAGATGGTGAGTTTGACTTACATCTGCATAGTATATGCGTCTAGACTATTAGGTCTACTTATTCCACATCCATGTTGCTTGTTATACATTAGAGAGAGTCTTTAACTTCAGACACAGAAATAAACACAGATATTTTGGTATGCATTTTTATAAGTAGGGTCAACAGTGTGTGTGTGTATAGGTGTGTGTATAGGTGTGTGTATAGGTGTGTATAGGTGTGTTTATAGGTGTGTGTATAGATGTGTGTATAGGTGTGTCTAGGTGTGTGACTGTGTGTGTGAGTGTGTTACGACATGCATTAGTTAGCGGCGCTGATATATTACTTGAAAGTCTTGCACTGTGTCTTTACTCAGTAAGGACTCTTACTCATGTTCTCCAATTTACACGGCAAGAACTCTAACTAGTAAACGATGTTATGGGTCTCAGGTTTCTCTCTGACGCTGTTTGATGTCAGCGCTGCTTTCGATACCATTGACCACGGTATCTTCCTTGGGCATCTATCTGCCTCGTTTGGTCTTTCACGCACCTTTTTTCCTTTCTTGGTTGGCTCGGTTCCTTCCTGCAGGACCGTTCCTTCTCTGTGATCTATGGGTCCACCAGGTCTTCTAGGGTCCCCGCTCCATTCGGCCTACCCCAAGGTTCGGTCCTAGGCCCTCTCCTGTACACAATTTACACTGCAGATGTAGGTCCTCTGCTAATTGACGGCGCTGTCCTGAGCCAGTCCTATGCGGACAACCTCCAAGCTCATATGTATCAGCACTGTTCAGCCACGGCAGCTGCCACCGCGGTCCGTGCAATGAGCCGGTGTAGTAAGCCAAATACACTCCCCCTTTTAAACACTTCCGGGTCAATTTATCCTAGAATACATTGACTGGTGGAGTTAATTCTTCCTAGGAATAATTGAGTAGTGGAGTTCATTGTTCCTAGGACATACACACTCCCGTTGGTGAATTGACACTCCCGTGGAATTAATTCTTCCTAGGACAAATTGACTACAGGGGAGTTAATTCTTCCTAGAATAAATTGTTATTGTTGTTATTGTCATTGTTGTTGTTACCGGTATTGTTATTATTACTGTTATTGTTATTATTGTAATCGTTATTGTAATCGTTATTGTTGTTGTTATTGATATTGGTATTGGCAGTGCTATTGTTTTTGTTATTGATAGTGTTAATGTTGGTGGTGGTGTTATTGCTATTGTTGTTGTTATTATTGTTATTGTTGTTTTTAATGTTAATATTGTGATTGTTATTATTGTCACTATTACTGTTATTGTTAATTCTGCTTTTGTTATTATTATTGTTGTTGTTGTTGTCAATTTGTACCTGGAAGAATTAACTAAAACTCAGTTCATTTGGTTTGGCACTCGCCATCAGCTAGCCAAAATCGATATGTAAGCCCTCGCCCTTGAGTTTCCTCAGTCTGTTTTCTCATCTTCTGTCAGCTATGAATCTTGGTGTAACTCTAGACAAAGAACTCACTTTCACACAGCACATCCACCTGCTCTGCCGAAATTGCTATTATTAGCTGCGCCACTTTAAGACAATACCCGTTCCTTGCTGCTGCTGCTGCTCTTAATAAGTGCATTCATGCTACATCTATGAGGCTTATCAGTAGGACTATACTCGCTACAAATGCAGAGGTATATATCACGACTGTTGCAACATCGATAAGACATTAATTTTCTTATGTAAGGAATCATCATTGTGCACAATAAATGCATGGTTGAGTAGGAAACACGGCTTTATACATGAACCTGATAGCAGTGATATCAACGTGATCTAGATTATTTAACAGCTCTTATATCCTGTCCTGCCACGGCTGCCATTATGCATCATCGTCCTTGCTTCGAAACATGCAAAAGTTGCATCACTAGATGTGCCTACACAGAAACGTTATGTGTGGTTTAATAGAGCTTATTTCATTAAGAGACAGAAAACGTTAGAGGATATTACAAAATAGGCGGCTTCAAACAATTATGCATCACAAGAAATTATGAAGATGATTTTCTTGATCAACATACAAAAGTGGTTGTAATACATAATCTTCGTTTTCCATTATTACCTAACAATTGACAAGATATGTTGCATGTTTTTGCATGTTTTTGTTTTAGGCTGTTTAAACTATGTAAAAAAAGATCGGCCAACGTTTGATAGCATTCTTTCATCATTACAGCAACATTGTAAGCATTTGAAAATTTAACTCTTTGCCAGCAAATATGGTACTTTTTTGTACTATGACAATGGTACCATAATATTATAGTCACTTGACACATTTATTCCATTGAAATCCATGCTGGTCAGTGTAGTTTGCAGACAGGCCCTTCGAGAACAAAGTGGGGGTACATCTTATATTTTTGAGTATGAATGAACGACTGATTGACAGTATACTGTAATACAATGTAGGCCTACTAGAATATGCACTAAACTTACATCATGCATGATACATCACTCACTTATCAAAGTTTTCATCGATTCCTCATCATTCCTCACTGTCAGTCAGGCTGAATGACAATGAAAATAAATATTTAAAGTTTTTTTCGTTATGCCTAATTTTAAGGAAAAAAAACTAATTGAAAAAATGAAAGACAAAAAAAATTCAATAAATTGCAATTGTTGAGAAAGTTTTACTTGTAAAGTCTGCAAGAGATGAGTTCAGAGATGGAATATTTTTTCCGATTTTTTATTCCGTAATAACTGGACTTAAAAAGCGTTTTGTTGCAGTGTCAAGTCTTTGCAAAAAATGTGAATTTTTTGGAAGTTTCTCCAAGAAGATTATGACTGCAAGATCATTTGTGAAAACTTTTGTGAAAAGTTACTCTGCCGACATTTATAAGGATTTAATAGACGAGGTTGACTCATTAAAACGAATTTATCAAGAAAATATTAGCTCAAAAATTACTCAACCTTTTCAGTTGTTGAATAAACTGCATGAAATTTTGCTACAGAAGCTCTTCCCCAATTTAATTGTTGCCAAGAGGATTTTTGTTGTCTTTCAGCTTCCGTTGCAAATGCAGAGAGAACATTCATGCGTTAAAACGAGTCATAAACTATCAGCGGGCAACTATGTGTCAAAACAGAGTCAATGGATTGGCAACATTGAAGCGTAGTTGGCAAAAATTTTGATTCAGTTATTGATTCCTTTGCAAGCAAAAAGGCCAGAATGGCCCCCTTATGAATTAATTTAGAATATTAAAGTAGAAGTCTGGTTAATAAAACCAAATGTGATTTATTAATTACATTTTTAATAATTAGAGAAAAAGTTTACAAATAATATAAAGATATAAATATTACAATTACATAAGAGATACTTGGAAAATCTTCCGGGAAATCATACAGACCAGAGGTTTTGGATCTCAGATTGAGTGTTTAAAAGTTAATAGTCAATTGCTATATGATTCCATTTTCCAGTCGTATAGTCAACCGTCGCTTCCAACGATGACGAAGTAACGAAGTAAAGAGTACCAAGCAGCCTCCTTCATGTATCGCTTCACAAACAATTTACTTCCACCTCACCTTTACCCACTAGTTTACATTAGCCAGTGATCCGCATACATGCAGCTACCCAACTCGAGCTTCTTCTTTCTACCGAGCTTCTCCTGTCAAAACAAATAGCCGCAAGTTTTCTATTCATTGTGTGGGACCCTTAATTAAAACCCCTTCATCTGGAGCTCATTACCTACTGACATCCGTGATGCTGCCACATTCTCTATTCTCTTATCTTTAAATAAGACTGAGACCCTGCCTCTTACATTCTACAAAAACTAATGCAACAATATTAATAATGAAGCTTAGTATTCATTGTTCATTATAAGAAAACCTTGGTCATTTAATTGCGGGTCTAGCCCGTGGGACCGGCCAGTCGGCAAGTCTACTTAAGATTTGTTAAAATTTCTGATTATCAATAACAGTTTCAATCGCTCAACAATATTTTATACTTCTCAATTTGACAATGATCAGTCGCCTGTACAGAGTACATGCAGAGGTTTCTTATTGGTCCTCCTTTTGCTACCAAACCCAGTGACTCTAATTGAAACGAACTTGTATGGCATTTGTAGTTAGCCCACATTTGTACATCAATAATGTACATGTGTATGACGGCTGGAAACAATACATTTTTGATTGATTGATTGATTGACTGCCTGACTGACTGACTGACTGACTGACTGATTGATTGATTGATTGACTGCCTGACTGACTGACTGACTGACTGACTGATTGATTGATTGACTGCCTGACTGACTGATTGATTGATTGACTTGCCGACTGGCCCACTCCCACGGGCTAGACCCACAATTAAATGACCAAGGTTTTCTTATAATGAACAATGAATACTAAGCGATTGATTGATTGATATGCGCGCTAAGTTCTGTTAATTTTATGTTCAGCCCAAAATTAAATCTGTTTTCATTCAAATGGCAGATGATCAAACAGAAAAGCTGTCAGAAGAAGAGGATGACACAGTTTCAAAGACAAGCAGCTCAGTAAGTCCATTTCTTTTGACTAAGACAGAACGAAATTTTACACAAGATGCAGCCGTTTTGTATTTGTCTCAACAAATATCACTGTCCATGCTTGAGAAACTACTAAAAATAGGAAGAAATTCAAAAATAGTTTATTACCGCATTGGAGACGGCGTATACACAAGATATTAACTTAGAAGGCTGGCATGCCTAGGATAAGTAAGAAATTATTTTCACACAGATGTTCAAAACATAACTCAAAGATCTCATCTTGAACGTCAGGCTACACAAGTAATTGTCTTTAAAAATCGTCAATTTGCGCCAGATATCTAAATTTTTAGGCAATATTCAACTAACATTTTTCACATGCCTACATTATAGCTGAAACGCTTACTATCCGAGATAAAACGTGTTGTGCTCTCCAAGGTATTGAGCAATTTCAGCCAAATACATATGCAAAATTGGATATGGCACTAATTTCGAGTGTAAACATTTTAAAGTGTATTCTAAGGCATGTTCAGATAACTACAGTGGGTCAACGTGTAAAATCCACTTATGGAGTTAGGCATTAAGAGATGCCGAATCAAGAATTTTTTACAGCCACGTGATTATACAACCGTCAGGAATGCAAACACTCATTACCTCATTTCAGAAAAGTATATGTTCATCCTTCCAAGTTAATATCTTGTGTATACGCCCTTTGAATTTCCGACTTTTTGTGCCTTTCAGAGTAGGTCACATAACCCACACACTCTTCTAAGCCCGAATAATTATACTCAAATAATGCAGTAACTTCAGTTGTAGAACATTAGGTATGACTGAACTCGTCACCAATATTCCATAAGTACAGTGGCCGATTGGTTAGAGTGGTCAGCCCGTAATGTTCAGTGTGCGCTGAGCGAGCGGGATCGACACTCGTCCGGACCTTCACTGTGTAGGGACGTAAAGCAAGTTCTTCACTCACAATTCCTCCGCAGTACAACTGAAATTGCACCGTCGAGGCGTGTGTATGTACTTCTGAGCAAAAAATGTTGAAAGAAGGGAGGTATCAAATATCGGTAATAAATAAATAAATTTGGTTCAATCCTTTGTTCTATAGTTAGATCGGGAGTATCGACATTTATGATGAGTCTTTGGTGAAGAGATGTCATGTAAATCTGTGATTACGATCACAACATTAATGAAACAATATTTTATGTTTTCAGAATGTGAGTGTGCAAAGTGTACAAGAAATGGAGGTAGAACCAGATTCAGATAACATCGGCATAATAGAAAAATCAATTAAACCAATGGACAAAACAATTAAACCAAGCAGACAGGTTGTTAAGGGTGACTCAGATCCGAAGGAGAAACGTATAGATAAACGTATCCGTCCTTCAATATTTGGGAAGATGAAACATTTATTTTCTACAAGTGGTAGTAAAAAAAATAAAGCACCACACAATATCAATGAAGCAATTGAACGGCACAAAGACTTCCTGGAGGATCGCATAGAACCCGATTATGGACTTCTGGATAAATTACTTGCAAACAAAACTCTTTCTCGGAAAGAAATTTCTGAAGTTAAGGCCAAGAGTTCTGTTTATACGATGAACTCTCAGCTGTTGGATTATATTTTGGAGAAACGTCAAGGCGATCGTTTTATTGAGGCTCTTCGAGACACTGAGCAACTACACGTTGTCAATTACATAAACGGGAATGGAGGTTAGTGTGATTAGGCACGGCAAAGTACAATTCCAATAATATACTTCGAGATTTCATTGTGTGTATGAAATATTCTATCACTGAATTTGTATTGTTTCCTAATCTCCGACCAGCAGTCAATGATCGCTGTGCATTTCAGCCCACCAGCGTTCCTTTTCCAGTGAATTACAGCAGTCGAATCTGCATGAAATCAATGTATATTCCGATAAGAAGCTATAGAGATCTAATTATTTGGAAAAAAACCTGAATCTGAAATTTAACTGATCTGCCTAATGCACAGACCTAATCAGACTGAACAACATGAAGCAAGATGCCATGCACAACTGCGTGCTCAATCAGTGCAAGTTAACCACTCAACTGAATAGATCTAAACCACTTACATTGAAAGTTTTGATGGCTTTTTTTGGTTGAAATGACCAGAAGTAGACCTAATGTTTGCAATGTGTGTTGGTTAATATTCATTAACGCTCTTTGATTATTCTGGTGATTGAATTTTTTGGTGCAGGACTGCAGGGTCAAGTTTTTGAAATTATTTTCCTGTTTCAGTTTTTATTGCTAAGTCGCTTACATCATTTTATTCCTGGCTTCATACTTTTAACGACGAGAGTGCACTAAGCGCGACTGGGAAACCAAAGCAGCTTGTTGCCAAGGCGTTATGATTTACCTTTTCCATAATGCTTGTCAACCATAAGCCGCCTTTTTTATCTTATTGGACTGATCAATTGGATTTTGGATACTTGTGATTTTGGATGATGGGTTTTCATGCACCACTGGTGATGCCTTCTGTATTGACATTAAGTATTACTGGAGTACGTGAACACCTTGCTTACCATTGTGGGAAATGTGTGTTACTGTTTTCTTTTGTTTCAGCTACATTCATTATAATTGCCAGCTTCCATTGAAACACAATTCTTTCCATCGTGTCCAGCTTCCATTAATTAAACACATTTTTTGTCATCGCGTCCAGCTTCTACTTGTGTATGAGTCTCTTCACCAACCCAGTTTCCATTTAAACAGTTGTTCTTATTAGGTATATATTTTACAGGATTTTTTTATTAAATAAATGTTTTTACAGGGTGATGACGACTTGACGTACTCCAGTAATACCTTGACATTGATTTGATATAAGTTCATGGTTGAAAATAATTATGATAATAATAACATCAACAATTTTGATTAATAATTAACAATTAGCACCCATTTTTGAAGTGTAATGGTTCGTGTATCAATTAACATTTTAAGCGATCTGTGTGTTATAATAATTTGAATTTGCATTAAATGTGTGTGGGACCGATCATTTAATTGTAGGTACAAATATTACAAATTTTGGTTATTCTTTTTCAGAATATAATCCAGAATACGGAGGAGAGTGGCCTTTGACAGAAGAGGAAATGACAATAATAGATACCAATCAGGATAGTTTGATTGATCTACTAGATTTGAGTATTCTGCTTGATCTTCTGTGTTCAGCAAAGGTCATTAGCAGTAGACAGAGAGTCGTCATTTCAACAGAAACAAATCCATGCAAAAAAAATGAAGATCTTTTAGACATTTTGCGAAGACGCAGCCAACGTCACTATCAGCAGACAATTAGTTGTCTTCGTCATTCGAACCAAAGTCATATTGCAGACATGTTTGCATCAGGCGGAGGTGGAGTCACTTTCTTGATATTTGTGTTTAATAAAGCCATGGAAATCTTCATTTCTCTCAGTTCTAAAATATTCCGGATCCCTGTCCTCTTTTGATTGTGAATTTTGTAACCGGTTTCTATATTATTTCATGCTTGTCATTACAGACAGGGTTGCTCATTAAAGATAAAAAATATTATCATTTATTCTGTTGTCCACAAATCCAATAGTCGATACCAATAGGAGGGCAAAGTTGAAGGTGGGTCCCAAGGACAAAGTCTTGTTAGCGAGCCATCTCAATGAGTAAGTAAGTATTTTCTTTATTAAGCCAGCTGCCTAACAGCACAAGGAGTGTAAAAACCAATATTGTTTTAAAAATCTAAAGTTGTTTTTTTTGTTTTATTTGTTTTTGGGGGTTTTGTTTTCCTTTGGACTTTGTCACAACAGCTTTGTTATAAAAGCACCAAACACAGCATGAAAATGGGTTACAACTCGTTTTTGAAATTAATTTAGCTTGATTTCGGATTGAAAACCACACAATTAGTAATATAATGGTAATATTAGTAAATTGAATACAACTATTTGTGAAAACAAAAAAGCAAAGGTTGACATTTTTCGTATCTTTTGATTTTTTGCAAAAAAACAAATATCCAATAAACGAACATGTTTGCAGCCCTGAACAGTACTCTGGTGGCAAATGTCAATCAATGGTTAACTGATCCAGGAATGTAATTTCGAGAGGGCCAGGTTAAATTACTGAGACATTTTGAGACAGAATCTAAACCAGGAACTTAGCTTTTTCAACAAATGAATTGGATTTGTGAAGTTACGTTTTTGGATTGAGATTTAGAATTACATAAGAATCAACAATATCGAGAGCCTGAGCCTTGGTGACTCGAGCATAAAAACGCCTCGAAATATTGCCCTAGTATTTTGATCATAAACATAGGCCTACCATTGTGAAGATGAAGGCCTACTACATGCTTTGGCTGCTTGAGGAGATCATAAGTCTCTTCACATATTTGACACAAAACAGGACAGAACCGTTCCTACTCCTCCTTGTTTATGGAATGGGTACGAGTTGATGTTGTGGGCTCCCCACGGCTAATTCTGTCACATTTTACTCTAACCATACTACTGCCTTGTAGGAATTCAGACACTAGTGGCAATTCGCTTAAACTATCATGCAACTGATAAAATTATCAGTGATTTATTTTTGACCTCGTGTGCAGCACCCTTTTCTTTGGCATTGATTGGACTATATAAGGTCGCCTTATAAAAATAATTACTAATAACGTGTATAAGCCGTAAAAATTGCTCCTTGTGTATCATTGAGTGTCTTTGGTATATATTTTTGAATATATTTTTTATCGGTGGATATTTGAAGACACTTTTAGTCAACACTGTTAACCATCCTTAAACTGCTTATTTGTTTTCAGTTGTTGTGAAAGTCCATGCTCATCTCGATGGACCTTTAGAAAATGTTCAACATACAGAAGATGAAATTGTAGCAAGAGTTACAAGTGCGCTCAGTGGTACATCAATAGCGGA
Organism: Bimastos eiseni; assembly: GCA_959347315.1. NCBI lineage: Eukaryota > Metazoa > Annelida > Clitellata > Crassiclitellata > Lumbricidae > Bimastos > Bimastos eiseni. The sequence goes on along the minus strand of OY365810.1, from coordinate 549,624 downwards.
TAGCAATAGGATATTGGAACGTGTTCAGGTAAATTTAATTGCTGCCAAGAAAGGACAGAGCATTATTCTCTACATCTGGTGTGAAACAGAGGAAGAACTATGCCGTCTATATGAATTTCTGACCAGTGGTCAACTCAAGGACTTTGCAGAACAACTGTTTAATCAGTTGTTGACTCGTTTGCAAAAGACTGCAGTGAAAGATATTACAATGAATGATGAGGAGCTCAAACGCTTAGAAGCATATTTTACAGGTGACCAATTGTTTTTATTTCGTGTTTTAACTTTGTTGATATGATTGTAATATTACATAAATCTGCTACGCTTTCTTCAAGTTCGGCTCTGTTTTAGTGACCTTGCAATCAATCAAAATAACTCAGACAGCAATTCTTTTTGCAACCCACTAGTGCATGAAGTCTTTCTAAAATAAATCATAAGTTGTACTTCTGCAAATTCAAAACCGATCTTGGTCTAAATAGAAACTCTTTTCACTATTTTTGGCTGTCTCAATGTTACGTCAATGGACCAACAATGCTAAATGGACGCGAATTTGGAGATGTTGATAGATGTTGATGTAGAAATCTTGTTCATTGTGTTGCTCATGTCATGTTAATTTTTATCCCCACCACAATAGATCCAAAAATGGTCTAGCATTTTCAGCTGCATAATATTTGCCTTTAAGACAACTTTAGTTTTATTTTGATATGCTGTAATGAGTAAGTGAAAGTCACATGAACTGATCAACAGTCAACACCTTCTGTAAATAGATAGTCTTTTACTGATCAGAATGAACTGTACAGCGATATCATGACACGCACTCGTGCAAGAATTTTAGAGTATCACCTTGGAGAAGTTTCTCTTGAAGTAGAGCTAAAAAAAATGTTTGAGCACAATTGAGCATTATGTTAGCACTTCTTTTGCACAGAATTCGCACCAACACGTTCGGTTGACGAAATTAAAGAGGAACCAGAAAAAATGGAAGGTAGGCTTTCATAGGCTTATAGGCCTAGGCCTACATGGGTCGCCATAGACAAGTTGTGCGCTGCAGTTTTTCCGATTAGTCCAAAATGTCTTAAGCCAAACCTTATTCTTGGCTTTAATTATTTTATTACCATTTCAACCGCTGCGTGCATTTTATCGGTGAGCATTATTGCCTGTTCTGTTCTCTGTACGCTCTGATACACCTGCAATGCATTCGTTGCACAACTGATACGGAAAGGAAACAAATTTGTGATGTGATTTTTATGCTTTCGTAATTAGTTACCACTGATAAACAAATTTCAGCTGTAAGGACTGACTGGATTTGCTCCTTTGACTCTCGACATTAATTTGAATTTGAATTTCACGTCTTGCGAAATTAAAATTTTTATTTTACCGCTCCCCTAATTTGATATTTTCTTGTCAGAATTATTTTATCATTGTTATTTAATTAATTAATTAATTTGTAACACGTGCAGGTCGCTGCAGATTCTGAATCTGAGTTGCTGCTAGTTAGTTGCCAGGAATTAATGCAAGGATAAATAAAGTTTTGAACTGCTTCTTGAACTACAAAGAGAGTTGCAGTCGATTCTATTCCTTCGCAGCAGAGGCAAGGAACGCACGAGAGCCCGTAACTGTTCTGCATCGTGGCTGAGCTGAAAGACCAGTGCTTGATGATCGTAGTCAACAAGAAGCGATGTAAGGATTTAGTAGAGCATGAATATAGACATCTGTATACTGATGATGGGGGCATAGTAGATCAAATTTAAATTTTATTCTGAAGTGAACGGAAGCCAATGCAGCTGGTAGAGTAGGGCTGAGAAGCGTGTTCGCAGTGGAACATGCTGCACTGTGCGAGCAAAGGTGTTTTGGATACGGTACAGCCTTTTGAGTTCAAGCTCTGAGAGACCACCTGCATTGATAGAAATAAGATTCACAAATGTTAATGAAGCATTATGTAATGTGACTGTTTTTTTCTTCACGCAGTTGATGTTGCTCAAGTACCTGCATTCAAAGGAACTGACTCAAATGAAGGTTAATCTCAAACTCACAATTATCTTGCAGCCTTTGCTCTCTGCAGCCATTCGAAATAATAGCTGTATTATACTTTCAAAACGGTTAGATCGAGACATCCGTACCACACACACGCGCTCATGAGCGCAAGCACTTGCACTGACTACGAAGGAATGATACAGGCAAGCAGACAGTATCATTGAAAGTGAAAACTCTTGTTCACTCTCTATGGCTAACTCGATTGGACAACAATAATAGTATACCAACGATTATACATATAAAAATTTATTCACAAATTTAGAGTTGCAAATAGGCTTCTGGCAAGTGCAGTGAATTTGCTACCACTATGACTATTGTGGTTTGCATTTGTTTCACTTAGATATTGATTCACCTCTTCGGGTTATCGAAAGTGTTCTTTGCGCAGTTGATGTTGCTCCTGCATTCAAAGGAACTGACTCAAATGAAGGTTAATCTCAAAATGACAATTATCTTGCAGTCTTTGCTCTCTGCAGCCATTCGAAATAATAACTGTATTATACTTTCAAAACGGTTAGATCGAGACATCCGTACCACACACGCGCGCTAATGCGCACTAGCACTTGCACTCAGTATTCGCAAATTTAGAGTTGCAAATAGGTTTCTGGCAAGTGCAGTGAATTTGCGGCCACTCTAACTATTGTGGTTTGCATTTGTTTCAAGTGGATATTGATTCGCCTCTTTGAGTTTTCGAAAGTGAATCTGAGTCAAAGAAAATGGAAGATAGGTTTCAAGAGGCTTATTTATATACAGATATAGGTCTCTGTTAGCAAGTGGTAAGTTGCTATTTTCCACTAAGTTTAAAACGTCTAAGCAAATCTCATTCAGTGCGTATGTATTACTGATCCATTCACATATACAATTCCTCGCTCAATAAATGGACTTCTGGCATGTCAAAAAACGTTTCTGACGTTGATTATGTAATTTAGTTACATATTGTATTGTATTTTCCTTTCTTCAATCACTGGGAGCAGATAGGTCAACTGAAATTTGATAACGTCTTCTTTACAAAGTTCAGCAGTCCACAATAAAGCTGGGCACCCATTAAGAGTTTTAGGTATGTAGACTGGTAGAAGTAGGTTTTCAGTTTAGAAGACGCTGCACCTTTGCATGTAGTTATGGAGTATTTAATTTATTAGCTTACTATTGCCGCATATAATAAAATAGTACAACTTGTATAACTTGATATTCTAAAAATTGATCTGAATTTTGACTTCGCTTTTTTGTGGACTTATAGTGATCCTTATGAAGTAACATTGGGTATTGGCATGTTAGAAGTGGACATTTTATTAGCACATTATTATTAATATTATTATCATTATTATCATCATTTTTATTATCATTATTATTATTATATCATCATCATCATCATAACCATTATTATTGTATTATTATTGGTATTTAATATAATGTGTGCTTGCTGCGTTATGTGTACAATTTCTGTATGTCCTGCTTTGTGTTCTCACAGAATCGGATGAAGATGTTGAAAGAGAGAAACAAGGTGAAAACTTGGAGTTTTTTGTTTCAAGTACTTCCATTTTACTGATTACAAATGGTTTTAATGCACACAAAGTCAGTTCCCTGATTAAGATCAGTTCTTTATTTCGATATTATTGCTATGAATATATTACTATCATTATAATGTAATTATAATTATTATCATCATCACCATATCAATTTTTTAAATATTGCTGTTATTTAAAGTAATGTGAGTCAGGCGAATCTACTGCATTATGTTCATAATTATAGTTGTATATCCTGTTTCGTGTTCTCACGGAACCAGGTGAAGATGTTGAAAGAGAGAAACAAGGTGAAAACTTGAACAGTTTGTTGTTTGTTGTTTCTAGTACTCCTGATTACTGAATATGAAATTTTTTTAACGCACTGTCATAAAAATGCTAATATGAAGGAGAGTTATTCAGTTGCCAGATGAAGGTCCCTATGTTGAAAGTCAGTGTGAAATAGTATGGTACGTGACGTTTTGGCGCAGGACGTTTTGGCGCAGATCTATGATACAATAATATTGTATATTATGTATTCTGTAAATTTATATGGCAATCTACACTTTAGTGTCGTTAATTATGCCACATGGCAAATCAGGTCAAGCCTCGGGAGCGTCTGCAGTAGAAGAAGGATTGATGAAAAGAATCATGTGAAACTAGAAGCCGGATCAATGAAAAGGATACTGTTAAACTGGGAGCTGGTTAGAGGAAAAGAATCGTGCGTGCTTAAATGGGAGCTGGATTTATGAAAATAATCATGCTTAAGTTGAAGCTGTACTGATGATAAGAATCATGCTTAAATGGAAGCTGGATTGATAAAAAATAATGTCGTTTAATTGGAAGCGAGATTGAGAAAAAAATTGGGACTAAAAGGGTTCTACGACAAGTAGAACTCTCATAAGATTATCCATCCCGCTTCTATTTAGGCATGATTCTTTTCTTCATTCCAGTTCTCAGTTTAGCATAATTATTATCATCGATCATGCATCGTGTTACATACAATATTGTATCAGATATCGACGCCAAAACATCCTGCGCCAAAACGGCCGAAAACGGCTGCGTGCTCCGGAAATAGTAAGGACGTGAGAGCCCATTACAATGATTGATAGAGGCTCAACCAGGAGACCCTTACATGTATGATCTGAATTATAAACAAAGAGAGAGAAGGGGAACAGAGAGTTCTGCTACAAATTGATTGAAAATAGGATCACCGCTGGTTTGGTCAAATATTTCGATGTGGGGTCTGCTGCTGACGGTACTGGAGGAAAGGATGCTGGGGAAGGTAACGAAGGTACTGGAGGAAAGGATGCTGGGGAAGGTAACGAAGGGAACGAAAAGATCGAACATGTTGAGGATCCGTCTAGATGATCCTAGGCTATTATTGACAACCTTGCAATGATGTTTCTTTTCTAAAGTGTTCCATTTGCATCATGCTGCGTTTTCCACTTTTAGGTGGTGCCGGATCTGTTAAGCCTGGAGAAGGTAAGTGAGAAAATTGAAGTAATCATTTTGTGAAGCCTCTCACTGTCAACTGTTCCAGGTCATAATGAAGTTGAATTATTGCCAATCATTTGCAAAATGAAATAAGCTAAGGAGTATGGTCTCTCAAACTTGATGGTGGCGCAATTCATAGATGAGGAATAGCATGCAAGAAAGCACGGAAACTAAATGTGTTCTAATATATACGTAGGCCGATGAAGGCCTATCCACGTGTAGGCCTATGTATTAAACACTTATCAGATCTAAGAAATTGTGTTTTAATGAGGGTTAAGAAATGTATGCTACACAAAATCAAAGGCAACAGGAGCTTACGTAAATGCATTGGTAGAATATCATTGTAGCATTTCATTTAGTAAATGAAGGGTTTACGTTTAACAGTGATTTATTGCAGAACCTCTGACAGACGAGGATATTAATGCAGCCATTCTAAGAAACAACACCGAATTCTTCAACCAACATATGCGAACAAAAGGTGTCATAAACAAACTGCATGCCAACGAAATCCTATCGGATGAAGACACACGATACATCAAAACGTTAGAACACGAAAGTGAGAAGATTGACGAGATGTTGAGCGTCATCAGGAATTCCTCTTCAGAGGACTATGATACATTCGTTTCGCTACTGCGCGAGAGTGGCCAGACGCTGGTTGCCAATGTTGCAGAAAAGGGTGGCGGTGAGTATTCCTTGTGCTTGAATGCACCTGTCTATCTCCCGACTTATCATCCAAGGATTCTCACCTGGCACCGAAAATTACCCAACAATTGACCTAACCATGTCAGCGCATATCTCTTCCGGTCTGCTTATGGCAAAGTTATTTCACTCAAGCAACGACATGAAGGTTAATAATGACCAAAGAGCCAACAATGTTAGGCCTATAGCAGAGTTGAAAATCACTGACTCTTTACTTTGCATTTTGCCATTATTATTTATTAAAGTTGCTTTTTAAACTATACTATTCTTTCCATTATTTAGTCTTTTTTGAATTTGTCACACATTTTTTTTATTTTGCATTTGATTTTATTGTAAATAGTACTTTATTTATTTAAAATACCTATTTAATACTTCACTAACTTTACTGTTCAACTTGTTATTTTTGAATCGATTTATCTTTGAGTCTATACTTTTATTTGTGATATACTTGAATATCGACTCAAATGTCGTATAAATCGCGATCGAATTCCGTTCATTCTTGTTTTGTATGTTGCTTTCTGTAGTGGTATTGAAGATAAAAGTAACATTTGAGTCAAATCTCGAAGAAATAGAAAAGCAAATTGTTGACAAACTTAATCAGCTGCAAGACAAAACTGTTCCAAAGAGCGAGGAAGTGTGGCGCTTTGTGAGTCAGCTGAAGAGAGGCAACATCGAGATCGTTAGTTCCCAGCAGGAGAGAGGAGTGGTCATCTGGTGCTGGTGTCAATCGAAGTCAGCTCTCAAGACATTTGAAGATCTTAGTTTGTCAGACTTGAAACAACCGAACCTACTGAGTGGTCTCTTTAACCTGTTGCTACCTGGAAATATTGCACCAGCCATAAGCAATGTGTACCTGGAGAATAACGAGGAAGATTTGGGTAAGATCACTTAATTGCCTAAATTCATGTAATGAGTTTCAATTTAGGTTATAATTTATCTCTTTTGTTTATCTCTATAGCAACAACAAAGGTGTTATTTCACTAAGACATCATCATCATTTCACGTGTTTCTTATGTGTCTGTTATTTTGACGTGATTAGGATGTCAATACTTTACTAGTGAGAGATGCGCTCTTGAGCTTAAGAGTTTAATAACCCTCCGAATGACAATCGAGCAGAAGATCATAACATGATTATAGATTGTTAATCATCGCTGATGTTTATGGAACTAACTTTTGTTATGACCTTTAGATTCTATATAGAGTGTTTAATTGCTCTGTTTTCAGTTTGCTGGATTCTTGTCTATCTGAGAATGTGTTTATTCTAGTTAACATAACAAACTGCAGAGATGCTACCATACGTTGTTGTTATATCAAGTAGATAAAAACTGAAGGGCAGACGTATATATTTATTTTATAACTAGGTATCACTGATTGTTTCTTTACTAAACAATTGATCCCAAGTTATTAGTTCTGTTTGTCTTGTGTTTTCTTTTAGTTTTCCGGAAACTCAGAAGCATTGTTGTTAAGCACATCTTTACAATTGGTGAACGACAGGCGTTTGGTGTTACAATGCTCCAGGCAAAGATTTGCCTTCTCTGTCAGAGTCCAAATGCAATCGTTGTGTATGAAGAGAGAGACTTGATGAAGCCTTGTGAAGAACTGTCTCTCGATGATGTCGTTACTCCCATGGACATAGCATACTCCAAGGAGTCCAATTGTCTCTACATCACTGATAAGGGCACAGCTAGTGTCTGGAAGATTACCTTCCCATTGCCTGATAACAAAGTTGATCGATGGTTGGATTCTGTGGCTGCTGATCCGTTCACTCTCTCAGTGACCAGCGATGGACGTATGGTGATGGTCAAACGAGGTGCTCCATCCAGTCTTGAAATCTACCATCCAGATGCCCGGCTAATTCTCCACTTGATTCTTCCGAGTCATATATTAAAACCGAATCATGCCGTAGAAACATCCAAGGGAAACTTGGTTGTATCTTACGAAGAAGATGTTGGAGTTCTAGGGGGAATGTGTGAGATTACGAAAGAAGGACAGTTGATTTCACGCTTTGATTCGATGTTTCAATCGATTACCGGTGTTCCAGAAGAAGTGAATAAGCTTCTGGCTCTGCTTGCCGAAGTGAACTTCAAAGGTTTTAACTATCTGGCCATAGATGACAAAGATCAGGTCTATGCTTGCAGTAGTGTGAAGAATGGTCCGATGGTAGTCTTCGACTCTCGACTCGTCTTGCTAGAGTGTGGAGACTCTGGTCCTAAGGCTGTGCATCGAGTACATTTCTTCAAAGAGATGATGCAATTGATGGCTTTGTATGGACCAGAAAAGAACCTCGTCAGTATCTTTTCCATGGAGTGAATTGTAATTCGTAGTTAAGATAGAAATTATCCATTTTGAATGGAGAATTATTTGAACAGTGCTAAATAATTATTGTTGTTATGATCACTAATAAATCAGAGACCAATGCAAATTTTAAAGTGCACTTTTAATCATGCGTGAGCAAATGCTTGTTATTTTTATAGTCACGTAATCATATGATTGCTCTTACAACTAATATATATTCTGCAATTAAAATTTTATGTTATATATATATTTTTTTGATGAAATGTGATTGCACAGTAAGAAAAAAAAAGCAAAGATACAGCATTTTAAGGTCAAAAATATAATATAGTTTAAATTTCATAGATCCTAGCATGTGTGTGAACGGGAGATCACACAAAACTCACATCGGTCTGCATATATTTTGGCCTCTTCGATGAGTCTGTCTCTTCCTGACATCCATAAATCCTTGATAAAATGTATAATGTTTTCAACACTGCAGTGGCTATCCTTGAAGCTCTTGCAGTTGGACATTGCTGTCGGAGTAGTTTTTGGTGTTCGGTACACTGTTACAGAGCTTCCATTTCGTACAGCTAGAATGGTTTCCATTGAGCACTAATAAAAGGCTTCTCAGTGAATGTACAACATGTAATAATTATGTTTGAATGGTTCGAACATTTTATGAACTATGACTATGGCGTAGGCAGGACTTCCCCAAGGGAGGTTAGTGTAGTCACTTTTGGGATAGTCATTTTCCACAGTATATCTACAATAAATTAGGGGCTCAATGAGCCAGGATGTTTTTTTAATTTTAGCTCTTTTTGCACTGAAACAGTTTTTTGTGATATAACAAAATATAAATACTTTTTTTTAAAATCTGCTAAGGCGGATAGCTAGTGATTTTTATAACAATGGACAAAAAGATTACAAACATATACTCAAGCTTTAAATTAGATATGATTATAAAATAGCCCAGCCTATGCAAGTCAGTCTTAGATTTTCTATTAGTGGGCTAAAATACTTCTTCTGATTATCAGAAGAAGTTAGGTTTTCTTATTTATTCATTCCTTAGTCATAATGAATATTGGTCTTAACTTGCTTGGCTTCACAGAACGAAATCTAATCTTCGCTTCCTTAGTAGTTCATTGATTATTTCCTCGGTTGTTGGGGTCATTTCACGGTGAACTTGTAGAAGATCTAATCAATGCAGCCTAAGTTTGCTTGTCGAGTTCCTGAGATACGTTTTCAGACGGCGAAATGTTTATATAGGACGCTCACTTGTACAGATGGAAACAGGCAATGTAATGTTGTCAAAATTTTCAACAACTCTGTAATAGTTGGATGAACTGTTGAATGACACAAATGCATTGCGTCCAAAGCATTTTTTGGCACGCTACCCGTTTCTTTGCGTGAAAGACGACGGTACCAAAGCCTTAGTTCTGCCACTAATGAATCCCAATACGTTGAGAGCCATTGCTTATGGAAAGATCGCTTAGCTTTGCTAAGTGCTATTCTTGCCCTAACATCTTATAGCAAGAGATAACAATGTTTAGTTAAACTTACCACAACACCTTCCAGCGAGAGATAACTCTGCTGACTGATTTTATAGTTGATCCACTATATACAATGCAGCAATTTATAAAATTTATCGTTTATATTAAACTGTTTTAAACTTTTGAAAACTCAACTTGGTATAATGCGTCCAATGATCATGTCTAAGGATGAACTGACCTATATACATAAGTCTCTCTTTCTATCTCTTTATATTTACATATATTTACATTAGTTAAATATATACACGCACATCCATTTTATATAGTTATATATAGTACGCATGAAACCTATGACAGCTGTCTTATATAACTGTCCTATATCCGAAAATAATTGAATGATACATTGCGCTTGAGAGATTATAGGCTAAATTCTGCTTCATTTACACCCTGCCAGAGTGACCCTGGTGTACGGTATCGGGTATACATCAAATCTATGCCACAGCTGTTGCCTCCGTGGAGTCGGCGCGTATGCTGCACCCAGTGCACTGTGAGTGTCTGTTATTCCTCTAGCGAGGGTTTGGTCCCTAAATTATCCCAACTTATTCTGTAGGTTGTTGCTAAAAAAATATTTCCAACTACGCCAATGGTTTTTTTTAACCCACCAAACCCCCCCTTGCCTACGCCACTGCTATGACTATAGGGGTTATCTCGTACTTTAATGTTTTAAATTCGTGTAGTAAAAATTAACGTTTCTTATTTAACTTTGCGTAAGCATATCAGTTTCGGTACCGCAGAAATAGCGTTTTATACCACTAATCGACGAAAAAGTATAATGCCCATGTAGAAACTGGATTGATGAAAGAAATTATGCTGAAATGGAAGCTGAATCAGTGAAAAATATCATGCTTGATTGATGCGAGAATGTCGCTACGATGGACGTGGAATCGATGTAAACAGGGCCATGTACGCGAGCAAAAACCTGATTGATGAAAAAAATATACTTAAATGGAAGCTGGATTGATGAAACGAAATATACTTAGGCCTAATTGGAAGCTGGATTGATGAAAGAAATACGCTTAAATGGAAACTGGATCGTTGAAGAGAAATAATCATGAATGGAAAGCGGAAATAATTCAAAACGCTATAATACGAGATTACCGACTATAGGTCTACCACATTGGCGAAATTACAAGCGATTTGTTTTGACTGTTTTCTCTTCAATTAATGGCAATGTACGACTGTATTATGTACGATATGTAGGCATGTGGATGCATTACTGACACATTCAATTTGGCCAACGCATACAGCATGCCACATAGACCTATAGGAAATTACGATGTATACATAGGATCATGGTTCTTTTAGCTATTGTCTAATTAGCTTACGTCTGATTTCAGAGCTGTAATCTGCTCTGAGATTAGCCACCAAAGAAAGAACATCCGTTGCATAATTGTGATTTTATTGTAATAATCGAAAAGAATTATGTATTTATCATTTTTTTCAAGCATTTTATGTTTATTCGAATAGCTCACAGTTTGTAACGGTTCACCAGATAAGGGCCCACCCATACATTGCGTACGCACAAAATCGTATTTTCGGACCCTCTCCCCTTGTACGTACATCTGAGCTTTAACCCCGCCCGTTCTCCCCCATTACAAAGGTTAAATAGCTGACATCTATAAGACATTGATTTTATCGTAGGCTATTTATTTTTTAAGCATATTTAACAGCTTATATTTGCTAGCTGTTACATTTAAAAAGTTTTAATGCTACATAAAATTTATTAGGAAGGAATATTGTCCGTGATTGGGTTTACAGTTTTGATTTTAATATTCCGTAATGTGGACGTCATAATGAGAAAGTTAAATTTTAAAAAGCCCACTTCTATTTATAGCAATTAAACATAGTATGTAGACCTTGTAGGTAGGTAGGCTATATGTTGCGACGCTAAAGATAGTGCAAATGATAATTATTATGCTGGGAATTTCTAGGTTTTTCTATAACAGAAGTGATCTATTCGACTTAGATGGAGCTTATAAATAGGTGCTTATTGTTAGAATTTAATAAGTCTGCTTCTCTGCGTGGCTAAGGTTTAGGCTTACGATCTAAAGGCTTTCCGGTGCGCTTGCAATTTTCAATATACTTTGCGTCTAAGGAGTTTAATCCAAAGTAATCCATAAATTGAGACTCAAATCGCTGTTGTCGCTAATTATAGTTTGGGCAATGAAGGTAGTTTCGAAAGTGTCAATAAGGTGATGTTGGGACTTTTTAAGCGCTTCATAATAAACATAAAATATATAGGCCTACTATAATATAAACTATTGTCCTGCATACTTGTAGGCCTACGAAATAAAACGCATAAATTAATTTAGATCGACTTTACCCTACCCCAGTCAAAGTTAACTTTAAAATCGAATCAACGAAGCCTCTGAGATTGGTTGTAAGTAGGTCTATCAGAGAGTAACGCAAGAAACCGAAAATGGCGTTGCTCCTGGATAAGACATCGTCAGCAGGTTAGACATCTCTATCCTCTAGCATCTCTTGTTGCCTCATTTTAGTTAAAATATGCACCTTGTCATGTTAAGTCGTTGAGACCATGATATCGATTAATTATAATTGGCATTCCAATTAATCTAACTCTGTTATGTAAGTGGGACATTTTTGTCTATTCGGTATCGTGGTTAGTCTGTAACCGATCGATTTCAGGTTCGCGCCATCTGACAACATCTCTTTGCTTCGTCACCCATTAAAAACCCTTGAGACTTCAAATGAACTTAAGAGCGACCCCACACACGCGTCAAGTGCACTAAGTTTACTACACGTATAGTAGACAAAATTAAACTGAATAGTTTTTCTGCTGTGCAGCCTTAAATTGAAATCATTCGATCCAAGCATTAATAAATAAGTATATTAAAGATTCGAATTAGGCCTCCTGATGTATTTTTAGATGCCAAAAGAAAGAACTTTACAACTTGTGTGCTAATGCAATGATTCTCGATCAATTTCTTACTGAAGACGGTCACATCTAAAGATCGAGATCGAAATTAATGCATGAAGTTGATGTCGGTCATTTACACAGCTGTTAGAAACATAATTTAATGTGGAGATGGCTTACGTCAGTTTTGATGCCGCTTCCATGGAGACTTCGTTCAAGAGGATAATTGAAGAGAGCGGATTTCTTGGTAAAGGAAGCTTCGGTGAAGTGTACGGTCCATTTCGTTGGAAAGGTAGAGAATGTGCAATCAAGCGACGAGTGTTCAATAAGCGTGAGTTGGATGGTCAAATGCAGAAAGAGATCGACGCGTGCAGCAAGTGGAAATCTCTTAATCACAGAAACTTAATAATGGTTTTCCATGCGGCATGTGACGCTAACTTCAAGCCAGCTGCAATGTACATTATAATGGAGTTTGCCAGAGGAGGATCAGTGGAGGATGCTTTGAAGAAAGCTACATCTCCGCTTCCTATCGATGTAGTCATGAATTGGGCTAAGCAAGTCGCCTGTGGTATGGCATATCTACACAGCAACTCCATTGTCCAAAGGGACCTCAAGTCAGCCAACAGCTAGTAGGTTCCGGTAATATTTTCAAAACAAGAAATAGTTTTGGCTGTTGGTGCTAATTGCAGTATAAAGTTATGTTTATTAAATTCGTGATGCAATTAATTAATCAATCAATCATGGTTTATTTATAAGTCGAACTAATCAGAAAAAACACAATTACTACAATTGTTATCGGATCACCAAGAAGACCCAATTACGGATCGAAAGGTCCCGCTGATTAAGGCCGCCTGAAAAATGTTTCCTTTGTGATTAACAAATAAGGATCAACAATGGTTGGTGTCAGGACTATTGCTGCTACATGTATGTACAGAGTCAAGTCTTAACAAGATACACCCCCATGGTATCTATAATGCCCAGCTGGGCTATGCTAGACTAATTACATAGCACGAAACACAGTTAATGATTACAAACAAAACAGATGATATTTTGATATGTCGTCGAATGTTAGCTCGCTTTTATCGAAAGTTTCTGACTCAGAAACAGATGAAGACATATCTACGATTTCCTTTGAATTCCAAAATAGAAAAAAGTAAATTAGTAAAATTTACCAACTTTTGCGATATTAGGCCTATACAAATTTCATAAATCTATAAGACTTTTATTGATAAATTTCTAGCTTATCTATGGGCCCAGAGATTAAATAATAATTTTTTAAACAGTTGTCATTTCTGAGACGATCGACCCGAATGAGTTCAGAGGAAAAACGTTGAAGATAACGGATTTTGATTGCATCAGAGAACATCATCATACGGAGGTTATGTCGTTTAAAGGAACAATTTTATGGATGGCGCCTGAGGTTCGAACGAAAGCAACGTTTTCCAAAGCTAGCGATGTCTGGAGGTACTTATGCATAGGCCTGCTACCTAAATCCTTGGCACGTAGAGAGGTCATGGGGCAATATTCGACAATGTGAGGCGTAGGTTTCAGAGTATTTCTTATTTATTAGCAGGGAGGTAAATATATTTGGCGGCTATTTCTTTTTGGTTCAGATGCTCTTTTTGTTCTGACTTCACTTGCAGTTCCTCATTAATTTTATCATCATTATTATTGTCATTATTATTTTTATCATCATCATCATTATCATTATCATTATTATTTATTTACCCGAGGTAAATACTGATCCCTCGTTATAATTATTTATTATTACTTTTATTGTTTTTTTGTTTTTGAACAACAGACCTTCTATTCAATCAATTTGCAGATTATGACACACTAAACAGTAACAGACATGTTGAAGCTTGTTATTGTTATCATTATTATCATTATTATTATCATACTTATTACTAATTTGTAATTATAGAATACAGGAATTAGAGGCATCACTTAAATGATTTCAAGCCTACTTACAGGAGAGGTCCCAACACGTTTCTTGTGATGGCTTCTTGTCCTCTCCAAATTTGATACGTTATAGTGTCCCTCAAGGATCTGTCTTAGGACAACTGTTATTATTAGTGTTCATTAATAACCCAATGCATCACCCTTACTCTATTTTCTTAATATTCGCGGACTAATATTTTTGCATCCCACAAATCGCTTGATGGATTGGTTAAACTTTTGAACAACGACCTCTCATTCGTGAGTGACTGGTTCCCCATCAATAAATCATCATTAAATATAACCAAAACGAGCTACATTATATTCAAATCTCATCGTAAGCATCTCCCAACTATTAACAAACTGCTAAAAATTAACAACATTACAATTCCTTGTGTCAAGTCTGTTAAGTTTCTTGGTATCCAGGTGGATCAGAATCTCTCTTGGAATGATTACATCTTCAATATCTCGTCTAAAATTGCCAAAAATATGGGAATAATAGGCGTATCAAGCATAGCTTACCTCTTGCCAGCTAGCATTCTCCTCAATTTATATTATGCAATGATCTTTCCTTACCTTTCTTACGGCAATGTTAAATGGACCCCAAATTATAACTCCAGACTGTAAAGACTTCTACTACTGCAAAAAAGAATTATTCGGATAATCTTGGGTCGCAATAAATACTGTCGTATACTACCTATTCAGATGTTCAACAGGACTAACATTCTTAATGTCTCTCATTAAATGCCCTCCAGACCAACGAGCTCATGTACAAATACTTTAACAATATGCTCCTCTTGTGCTTCGCAAACTACTTCACTCAGACCTCATCTATTAATCCTTACAATACTCGCTCTTTGTTTAACTTTAGACCAATATTTTGCAGAACAACCATTAGGCAATTTGCTTTGAAATATAATGGTCCCTCTGCTCGGAATGTAATTCCTCTGGATATTTGGTTGTCAATGTTTTGCAAATTATTCAAAAAGAAATTACAAACGTTTATTGCTTGAGCAGAATACTCTTTAGAAGTGAGGTGCCTGCTCATTAATTTTATTTAACTAATTAAGATGTGAAGTTGTCTCTGTGCTACCTTGTCATAATCACTACTTGTATTTTCAAGTGAAAAAAGGGTGGGCCCCGAAAACTGGACTTCTTTGGTCCCTTACGGGTTTCTTCATTTCTTCCTTTGAACCTCCACCGATTATTTTCTGTTTTTCGTTTGATTGCTAACTCGGTATTTTTGTATTGTGTCGGTTTGAAGCTTGTAAATAAAATGATTGGTTATGGTTATGGTTTTGGTCAACATTATCATTATTTTTATTTGGCCAATTATTATACGCTCTGTCAATGTGCAACCAATCGTAATAATGTAATCCCATACTTCAAGCATGTAAAGTCCTCTTAAGCCAAAAGCACTGGTCAGCTAATTCACAAAGCATCCAGTAATTACGCCATTATTCGCGATTTTTACTGAACGCTCGACATTTATTATTATATTGTCGCATTCATTTATGGTAATTGTAGCTATGGAGTACTGATTTGGGCGATGATAACCAGAAAAGATACGAAAGATATGCAATTCAACATTCCTGAAACTACTTCCGATGTTTTCAAATATCTGATAAAAAGTAAGTTGGACTGTTGTAAGCCGTAAACGATCGAGCTACCTGAATAGTTGAAACCTCAATATGTTGAACTAAATAAATATCGGGTAAGAAGAATGAGTCGAACAAACGTGATATTAAATTACATACTTTGTAAAAAATCTTTTCAGATGATAGATACAGATTACGCGTAGCCCAAATTTTTTCCGATTGTAGATCAAAGCAGTTTCTGTGTTGACTCGACGTGACAACTAACTGTTGTAGAATACAGACCGTTGCACTTTTAGGTCTATTCATCAATTGCGTACGTTCCTCTCACAAACATATGCTGAACTATTGATCATATTCTCACGATTGGTTAATAACTGCACATTCAAAGACTTGAGAATACGTTTCTGTAAGTAAACCAGTTTATGGCAGATGTATTGTTGCAAACGTGTAATGCTGATTCTGTATAGATTGCATGAATGAGGACACCTCAAAAAGACCGAAGTTTGCAATCATGAACGCCTGGTTAGATAAGCCAGGTAAAAAGTGACAATTGTATGACCATGCTGAGCATTTCATATTTTACTCTCTATGCATGTTGAAATTTGAGTTTCTGGATGCCAGTGTCTTTGCAGAAGTATATAATCTGATTTATATTTTCAGAGTTGAAGTTTACATACCATTTTAGCATAAAATCGCTTAATATATAGACTAATATAGCCTATCTGATTTAATATAGTCCTAAATTAATCATACTTCAATCAATCAATCAATGAAATTTGACATAATCGTCTCTTAATTCAAGGAATCTACACGTAGGCGCTCTTGCGAAATGCATACTTTTCTGATCGATCATTAGCTGCACAATAGATTTACAAATCGCCAGATCTAAGTATCATAACTTATTGCATTTTAGGTAACAAATTGCAAAGGACGAAGTAACTCAGATTGTAAATGCTCCAGGAATTGTTATCAATGCTAATGAGCAATTTTCAAATGTTTAGATCCAAATCGTATGACGCGTATTTTATCATCACGAAATGTATACAAACAAGTTGGATAACATGTTGCTTAATTGTGACATCAGTTGAAGTTTCTCTATAAAGTTATTTTGTGTGAGAACCTTTGTTCACATGTCGTCGCTAAGTGCTAAAACTGTTTCTTGTAGAGATACAAGTGAGTGTAGTTTGGGCAAACAACAAAAGTTCAAAATTTATGATACCAGTGGTATGTACACAACAGCTGAGCACAAACATTCACTTTCGAGTATTAAAATTCTTCTGGCTTTCTAAATCAGCTGTCAAAATAATAAACAAGTAATAGCTGTGAAGAAATAATGGAATAAGAATAGAGATAATCTCAAGCAGGAAATATTTTGATTTTAGTCTGAATTCGTATCTTTTTGATCAATTTGTGTTTGCCACATTAGTTTTTATATGAGTAGGCCTAACCTCTCATTTTCCTATTCTTTGTTTCAATTGCCTAATCCAGATAGCATCGCCTCTATTTCAAAAGTGACTTTAATGTTTTTGAGAAGGCATATTGCAAAATTGTGGGCGCCACTGGGTGGGATGTTGTCGTTGCCTACATTTATGATTCTATAAATAATGTTTGTCATTATGTTTAGAGCTATTCAGTCGACCAACTGTTGACATTCGTCTCAGGCATTTTAGGCTGTCAGGGCGACGCAAACAACATCGCACTGGGTTTTGAAGGTATCTAATTTCATTTTTTAGTCCTACATTTGCTTTACAGTCGCAATGAGTCTCATCTACTGAAATGGCACGAAGTCGCATAGAAACATTTATTTTTCCTCTTATCGTTAACAAAAAATGCAATTGTTGCATGTTATGTGGTGACAAAATGATTATTCTATGTCTCAGATTTCAGAGCAATATATATATATATATATTTAAAGCTCATAGCTTTATGAGGCGATAATGGAGATAAAACTGATATTTGTATTACAGATAACACATCTTTAGAGCGTGGATCAGGTCTTACCATCTGGCAGGCTGGCATCAAACACCTTAGCACCTTGGTCCAAAGTGTGCGTCAAGATGGCGGTAGCAAACTAATACTATAGGACTTCTAATTCTATTTGCAGTTTATAATAACGTTTATATAAAATTACAAGTAGTGAGCCAATTCTGGACTGCTCTACACGACTCTACAATGCTAAGTCATTGACAATAATTCATTTATCATTCACTAGTAGGCTTAATTCTCATTAATTATTATCAATTTGTTTTTTTCTTCTATTTTCTGTGTTGGTTACCAAATAATGAGTTCGTTGTTTGCCATGTACTGTAGAAACTGCAGAATTAGCACTTTTGTATAACTAGGCTAAAGGCCTAGTGCTCATCAATTCGTTTACAGTATATATAAAAATAAAACTGGACAGAAATTGTCAACATTGCAGCCGGCGTTTGCTGTTAGTTTTAAGTATCTAGGTCTCTTGGTGATTTGGAGAACTTTAATTTTGTGTACTGTAATTGACGAAAAGGCTTCGATAAAATAAATATCTTTCAACCTCGGGGTCGTTCATGCAGGACGTTCACAAGTATCATCTACTTTGCACCCATTCCTTCCAGAAAGTAGAACTGTCTAGCAGTGTTCCCTCTAAGCTGGTTCCCTAAGCAGTGGAGGCGAAGGACACAAGAATTTAGTGTGCGCACACAAATGTTTTCCCCGAAAAACAAATAGACCTATTAAGATGAACTGTAAACCAATACAAATAAATTGAAGGCTAATTACAATGACGTACAATGCAATGCATCATCTGCTCAAACTGATCTGAGACACATTTTAGACAAGGGACTCTTCGTAGGTTATCAGAACTTATCACCATAGACTTTAGATGATTTTGTATGGTCTTGATTTAGCTATCATCACATTTCGATGGGACCTGCGCACAAAAGGATGAACCATTTATTAAATGTTGCACGCACAAAATACCAAAATACACAAAATCTCCAAAGAATTAGAGGGAACATTGAGTGCCCAGTGCCTTGGCCTTCAGCCTATATCCTCGGTCTAGAACTGCCTCTGCGCAGCATCGTGCCTACATGTATGCCTCTGTTGGCCCTTTGCTATGGAACAGTCTTCCTGCTGTGACTCGTGCTGCAATTTTATCTAGTAGCACAACTGTTTCTGCTCGTTCTCTTAAGACTTTTCTTTTTCCTAGGGGTCTTTTGTAAATAGAATTGAATAGAATATCCATGTTGTTTAATATTTTAGTTTAGTAGAAAAGAAAGTATGAAACTTTACGTATCCGTAGTCTTTATGATAATTTACCAGTGACTAGTCTATTCTAATCACTATACTTACTCTAGCCACATCATTATTATATGATATTAATGATTGCGTCGCCGAGACATGTATGGACTTCTGAGGAAGAAACTGTTGGAAGTAAGACAATATAAAATTTCAGTTGTATTTACTCCAGGTCCTAATAATCAAAATATACAGCATTGAAAACAATCAAACAGGCGTTTTATGTGTATCTCTCCCTTGTGCATATCCGGGATATGCACAAGAATATGAGTGATACAAAAATAGACAGAGGCGGTATTTTTTACCTTCGCCCCAGGCGGCACTTTGCTTCGCTACCCCACTGCTGCTAATTATTTATTCAGAATGAATATTAATCCCGAAACAAAAGGTCGTATAAGCGTATGCCTAATGATATTCTCTTCTACACTTTTAGACTTCTTCTGTAGGCGGAATACCCTCAAAGTAAAATATCTGAGGGATTCCTTATCAGTGACCATCATTATCCAATGTGTAGGCCTAGTCTAAGCCACGATCGAATAAAATGCATCGCTATTGTTCGTTTCTACAGTTATGCCCCTGCTGCAGTCTAAGTGTGAAAATAATCCGAGTGACGACTGATTCCGAGTCTTATTCTGGAGTGAATTGTAGAGCAAGTAGATCGTACGATTTTGATTTGCATTCGAATCATTACATAATTTTTTTACCAACGCATCGTGCATCATTGTGGCCAATTTTTTTTAGCGCAGTCAACCTGTAACAGGGATGGTACGTGTTTGACCCTCGTCCGAGGAGTAGCTGCTGTGTAGGACTTTGAGCATGTCCTTCGCTCGCATTTTATCTGAAATATAGGCCTAACTGAAATAAGGCGTGTCTTCACTTCGAGGCAAATTGTGCGGTACTGCGATATGCCTATTATTTTTCAAAACTCAACTCATGTCATGCTAATATTTAGCAGCTGCGTCATATCTTTCTCTATCTCGACATCCAGTCTCATCGTCTCTGAAATTCTGCGACCGCTCCTTAGTCTATGCTGCACCAGTACTTTGGAACGGACGCCCCAAAAGAACTCCATCAGTTTGCTCATTCCCACATTTCACCTTCAAACATAACCTCTCCTCTGCTTTCACTAGCGCCCGCTACTTTCCATTCACGCCTAAAAACCGAACTCTTCCAGGTGTTCTATCCAGATTCTACTCCTGTGCCACCACATCGACCACCACCGCGTAGCACCATGCTGTCTCCTCGGCTTGACTCCCTGGATTTCGACCCGGCACCGATAGGAAACGAGAGAATTGGCTATTGCGGACTTGATTTGGTATAGCGCCGGTGAATAAGCTGGTCTCCCTGACGTGGCTTTTGTGGGAGCTGAGAAATTTTCGAGGATTTACATTATTGTATAGGCTCTACGAAAATGCAGACCATACAATTAAAACGTCGCTATGATGGGCCTCAATGGCTACATTAAGAAATTACAGAGGGAATTCCCACACAGAAATTTCCGACGAAAGTGAAGATATTGTATGTTACGTCCGCAATGTGATAATCATAATATGCCCTAAGTTCTTCTAATTAAAGTAGTTTCTTCTTGCGAAGTTTTTACTATATTAGTGTCTGTTTTAAAGGTAAGATGCAACAGATGTTTTTTTGTTAGCAACAGTTGCGTGCATTCAATGACTTCCACAAATGCGAACGGCTACTGTTCTCATGGGCCAGCGCTTATCTTTTTTTAATTTGTAGGTCAAATCCTAAAAAGTTATTCGCTAATCATTTTTTCCGAGCCATGTAATCGCAGTCATGATTGTATTCTCCAAACTTCACAAGCGCCACTCGATAGAGGAGTGCGGGACACTAGCCTATTCACGATCACTTCGCCAAATTAGGGGATTTGTCCAAAGCTACCCTTTGGACAAATCCTCTAATCCCCAGTGGAAGTTCAGAATCGGTTGAAGGAACAGAGTAGCTGCTGAGGCGAGTGTCGAGTTGGGAGGTGGAGGATCGAATGGATCAGGGTATGAGTTCTTGACGAGATTACACTTCAGTTTTGAGTGGAAAGACGGAGGGTGATAGTGGAGCCTGAGGCAGAAGATAGTGGTTGAGTTGGCAGTGAAGAAAGAGGAATCTAATATTTTCGGAATTCTGAGATGAGGTCGTTCCAGCGTCGTGTAATATATATCCCCTTGGAAAACTATATCGTGACTGGGTGTCGAGAAGGGTGAGACAAGATAAGGATATTGATAACTCTGAGTATACCTTTATCTCTGACGTACAAGTTGGAGGGTTTTTGTTGCGCATTCGAAAGATCGAAAAGGGTGACGAGATAAATTTTGGACGACGACGACTGCGCTTATACTCTCTTATAATAAGCTGTTGAAATGACTCCCACAATTCCTTTTTCATTTCTTTCTAAGGTTCGTTTCTTTACTCTTCAGTCAGTTGCTGAACACAACTGCTAAACTGATAGCCCGCCTTCCCGTATGGAGGGATGTGTGTGCACTTCTGAACGTTGTTAGAGACATTAAGATGCACCTTTAGAAAACTATTAGATAATCTTTTGATCGAGATTTTACAGTACGAGGTAGGCTACCTAATCATTTGCTACATAAACTATTCTGTTACATTGGCTTACACTGGCTGACCTTTACCGGGTCGGTATGTTTGCTTTCAAGTTTTCTGTGCCTGTGATATCTCAAGATTTTGTCTCCAGCAAGCATATGCTCTGTAAGCTGCCAGTCCATGTCTCACTGGATAGATTAATACTTAAGATAATGTGCTATTCAGTCGACCAACTGTTGACATTCGTCTCAGGCATTTTAGGTTGTCAGGGCGACGCAAACAACATCGCACTGGGTTTTGAAGGTATCTAATTTCATTTTGTAGTCCTACATTTGCTTTACAATCGCAATGAGTCTCATCTACTGAAATGGCACGAAGTCGCATAGAAACATTTATTTTTCCTCTTATCGTTAAAAAAAATGCAATTGTTGCATGTTATGTGGTGACAAAATGATTATTCTATGTCTCAGATTTCAGAGCAATATATATATATATATATTTAATTAGCTTTATGAGGCGATAATGGAGATTAAACTGATATATGTATTACAGATAACACATCTTTAGTGCATGGATCAGGTCTTACCATCTGGCAGGCTGGCATCAAACACCTTAGCACCTTGGTCCAAATTGTGCGTCAAGATGGCGGTAGCAAACTAATACTATAGGACTTCTAATTCTATTTGCAGTTTATAGTAACGTTTATATAAAATTACAAGTAGTGAGCCAATTCTGGACTGCTCTACACGACTCTACAATGCGAAGTCATTGACAATAATTCATTTGTCATTCACTAGTAGGCCTACTTCTCATTAATTATTATCAATTTGTTTTTTTTCTTCTATTTTCTGTGTTGGTTACCAAATACTGAGTTCGTTGTTTGCCATGTACTGTAGAAACTGCAGAATTAGCACTTTTGCATAACTAGGCTAAAGGCTTAGTGCTCATCAATTCGTTTAGAGTATATGTAAAAATACATAAAACTGGACAGAAATTGTCAACATTGCAGCCGGCGTTTGCTGTTAGTTTTAAGTATCTAGGTTTCTTGGTGATTTGGAGAACTTTAATTATTATCAATTTGTTTTTTTTCTTCTATTTTCTGTGTTGGTTACCAAATAATGAGTTCGTTGTTTGCCATGTACTGTAGAAACTGCAGAATTAGCATTTTTGCATAACTAGGCTAAAGGCCTGGTGCTCATCAATTCGTTTACAGTATATATAAAAATACATAAAACTGGACAGATATTGTCAACATTGCATTGCAACCGGCGTTTGCTGTTGGTTTTAAGTATAAATATAGGTTTCTTGGTGATTTGGAGAACTTTAATTTTGTGTACTGTAATTGACGAAAAGGCTTCGATAGAATAAATATCTTTCAACCTCTGGGTCGTTCATGCAGGACGTGCACAAGTATCATCTACTTTGCACCAATTCCTTCAATGTTCGCATTTCCAGTAGCATCCCCATTTCTCCCTTGTGGATCGAGATTAGTTTATCTTAGAATTAAGGCTAGCTGTGATATGGGTGGAAACTACTTGCAGAGGGATTCTAATTGCATCTGATATTTTGTCTGGTGTCTGATTGACGTTGCTGTTGTTTAATACGCAGATTCTTCTGAAGAACTTTAAGTGTATTTTATAGCCTACTAAATTCAGATTAGAATTCCTCGTTAATATTAGCATACTTACCTGACTCACTTACCCGTATTCCGGTTCCTTAGTTGCATAGAATAGCTTCATACGAAATTAAACACTATAGTTAATTGTTTCATACAAATTAATATATCACTTTAGCGTGTTATTGATTGCGATTGCATAATATTATAGTGATCGTCTTAAGCCGTTCCTCGGTCGATATACGAATAATCTATGTTTGCTGGCTTCCGTGCGACTAATAGAAATGAAAATCTCCAAATAATTATACGGCTACCTAAGCGATGCACTCAAGCTACGAAATAGACAAACACAGACAGAGAGACAGACAGAGAGACAGACAGAGAGACAGACAGAGAGACAGACAGAGAGACAGACAGAGAGACAGACAGAGAGACAGACAGAGATAGACAGAGAGACAGACAGAGAGACAGACAGAGAGACATACAGAGATAGACAAAGCATCAGTTCGTGAAGAGCTAATTTGCTGGATCTGTTTCTGTGTCAGGTCAGGTTCGAGCTGTGGAAAACAGGATTGGAAGCAACTATCATCCAATATTATGTATATGCACTCAATGTCTGTTTCAATGCACTCATTTACTTCAATTAATCAAACTTTAGGTTTATTGTGTCACCACATAACAAACACAGCGTGTTATGTTACGCGTGTATAACACGGTCGCAATTGTCAAAGTTCAAAATAAGACGAAGTGATTAAACTAGTTAACTGTCTGCAGCAAATTCATCGAGTTTGAAGGTTTTCGTTGGCAAAATCTTTGGATATTAGGGACAAAATACTTTGCCGCCCGAGTCGTCGCCAAACTGCCAAAATACTCCATATTTCAGGCTATATGCGTGAAACGTTGCACTGGCTCCCAGTTGAGGATAGGATCACATTCAAGATCATCCTCATGGGACGAACATCGGTGGTCGGCACGGCTCCAGAGGACATCAGAGTGTCTTCCAGTCTCCAGCCAGTCTGGTCGTCAATCCTTGCGTGGCGCGGCTCGTGGGGACTTTATGGCCCGCGCTCCCATAGATCGATTCGGACAAACCGTGCCTTCTCATGCATTGGACCATCAGACTGGAACGATCTTCCACTACAAATTCGCGACATTTCGCCGCTTGCAGTCCAGGAAACATTTTCTAAATTACCCAAATCGCATAAATTTTTTTAGATCTGACGGATAGCTACGTTAAGCGCCTTCGAGAGGTTTTAATAAGGCGCCATATAAATAGCCAGATACATAGGCCTACATAATATTATGGGTTCTTCCCCTTTTTAACATGATCAGGATAAATTTTGAGACTTAAAGTGATCAGATGATACGAAATATTTGGAAGGCTTCACTTTATTGTGAGCCTGGGTATAGGACTACACAATAATCGTCGTTGCCACCCTTGCATCACTCTATGCCACTCTAAACTACCCCACTGATAATAAAATAGACTATCTTAGCATATATCAACCTGTTAAATAAACAAATTCAATCTATACCGGCTAATAGTTGTATGCGCAAAGATATTAACGTTGGAATTATAGGCTTACATATCATTTCTTAAGTTCATTTGCAAGGAGAAGACCTGCCGTCATATCATATGATTACATGTAGGCCTCCGTAGGTTATAGGCCTATAGCAAATGCACAGTCGCTATCGTATCAGTAATCGTAATCTCAACATTTCTACAGCGCCCACAAAAGCGAAATCGCGGAAACCAGCTTATTCACAGGCGCTTTATCAAACAGAATCGATAGGCAGAGGGTCAAACTCCAGAGAGTCAGTCTCTACTTGAACACTTCATAGTCACGACCGTATTTTTGGAACAAATATGATCTTCTATTTTTCTCTTATTCGTAATCGTAGTTAACCCGCTGACGTTGGGCTACTTTTGGGCTATTGTTTACAAACTATTATTGAGTAGCTTAGGCATATCATAAACAGGTTGATGTTCTAATATTATTCGATGATAGGCCGACTAAACGGCAAGTGCAGGTACGAATTAATTTTTATGTGGTCACAGTGAAAGAGTAAACCACAGTCTACGCTGCATTAAGATTGTTTCTGTCCCTTAATAAATTTATTGTAAAGCAACCATTAGGATTAAGTTCCTAGAGTGACATAGTCATCAAGAATCTGGGAAAGTTTCATCTAATATGGAAAAGCCCATGTGTTTTAAAATAGCAATCACGACCTGAATGTTAATCGGCGACTATTATTATAGGCCTAACTGGTTTTCAGAAGACTGTACACATGTTGAGCCAATCAACCTGTTCTAGTCTCAAGACATATGTAGCGCCATTTGATAGGCATCACTGTAAATTCATGGCATTCTTCAAACGAAATCAGAATTCAGTCAGTTCTGAGGCTCACCTTATAAGTCGGAGAGGCAGACTGAGGAGCCTATTAAACTACGCTGACATAAGAACGTGTTTATATTGAGACCGGCAACATAATCAATAATAAGTAGGCCTAATGCAGAGTGAGCAGGTAAAGGGAACATTTAAGACATCAACATCTTCGTATCGATAGTACAGTTGCTGTTAATTGTCTAACTTTAGATAAGAGCCATCATATCCTGACCAGAAATTCAAATGAGAGATGCTTCAAATGGCTACATTCAATGAAAAGATCTTCAAAGAAATCACTTCCGATCGTCTCTTCGTAGGAAAAGGAAACTTCGGGGATGTATATGGTCCATGCAATTGGAATGATAAAACATTTGCCATTAAGAAACGAATGTTTGGCGCAGATGCGTCGAATGTTGTCATCGATAAACAACTTACAGCTTGCAGTATTTGGATGTCACTACAGCATAAGAACCTGATAACCGTTCACGACGTAAGTTTTGATTCACCAGCTCTCTATATATTGATGGAATACGCAGGAGGAGGATCGTTGCAAGGAGTCTTAGAACGGTACGTATCTGATCTTCAGCCAGAAATTCTGAAGGACTGGGGCATTCAGATCGCTGAAGGCATGGCATATCTTCATCAAAGCAATATTGTTCACAGGGATCTCAAGTCACCAAACAGTAAGTTTGTACATTCTATTTATCAACTACAGATATTATGACCCTAGACTCTCTCACTCTCTCTCCGCCTCTCTCTCTCTCTCTCTCTCTCTCTCTCTCTCTCTCTCTCTCTCACTCTCTCTCTCTCTCTTCCATAGACTTCTTGAGTGAGGTGAGATTGCTGAGAAATGTTCGGATTTCTCATTCAAAAACACCATTCGTATACACATTTTAAACTGTAAGTAGCATTAGACTTACTCTATTTATCGAATGCCTTGGTTAACCAATTAACAACCTAAAAAGTTTGGTTCACACGGGACGGAAGTGCAGTATATTAAATTTAGTAAACGTTTCTTTAACTGTTCTCCTTTATTTATCAGTCGTAATAATGGAACCTGATGCAGACTTCAATCCTTGCGGGAAAACACTAAAGATAACAGATTTTGATCAGATTCGGGAACATGAGCGAACGGTAGTCATGTCTGATGCTGGAACTTATGCCTGGATGGCCCCAGAAGTCATTGACGACGGTTCGTTTTCCAAGGCCAGTGATATTTGGAGGTGAGTCAGAAGAAAGTTCGTGTATTAGACATGCAGTATTACACTTCGTAATGCATTTATGTCAAGCAGCACAGCCAGTTAATGTTAGCATTGCTACAGAATAAAGAAAATCACTCAGAACAGTAGGTCTAATTGTTATTAACCTGTTCTCACTTATCAACATAGCCGAGATTTCCATATTTCTTCCGATCATATATATCCTTAGATGATTCTACAGCAGGTTTGTCTTTTAGTAATGTGGTGCTAGAATGTTCTTGAGAATGGACAATTCCCTTTTCAAAAACCAAAATATAACGATCAGAAAATTACGTAATCATCAGGTAGACCTACTATAGACAGCGAATAAGGCTACTGTCGCTTGACGCATGTGCATTGTAGGGTTACATTATTTTTAGAGTTTATATTTGATTGCTGACAGTTTCATCTTGGTTTTGACTCGGAGTTTATTACGGATCAGGTTTGTAAAGGTGGAGACAATTGTCGTCAACTTATGTTCCGTCAGCATATACTTTTTTTTCGATTATGGTTCTAGAAAATTTTTCTTTACTCTGAAGCAAATCTAAGAAACTAAAAGTAACAGACGAATAAGAATTTTATTTAAGAAAATGTTGTGTAGTTTACAGAGAAACGGTTTCATGAAACCATCAAGAATTGGGATGTGAAATAAATGTTGGTATTTGCTTTAATCGTCAGAACCTTGATATGTAATATTCAGTCGAAACATGTTCTAATAATTTATCTAGAGTGTAATGTATAAGTTTAGTACCGTTTGTACTCTTTTGCTGCTTGTACTCGATGCCAGTCCCAAACCTGTGGACAGGGCCGTTTTAAGGTCGTCGTAGGCCCTAGGCACTCTTTCATATAGCCTACCTCAGACGCAAAGTTAACATTTATAATGTAAACATATAGGCCAAGTGCAAGGTCCGATTTGTCAAAAAAAAGCGGGGGGGGGTCGAAAATATAATTATACAGAAAGACCTAATAATAATTTCCTAAGCCGCAATGAATTTTTTTTTCGCGATTTGCTCCTCGCGTTTCAAACTCCTTGGAGTTGGCGAAATGACTAGTCTGAATAACACAGAGAAAACAATAGCAATAGGCAAAATGTCCAACTTTCGTTATTTTTTTCAAGTGATGAACTTCCACAATAAGTCAAGATTCTGCTATAACTAGCAGTGTGATACGATGCAAGTAGGCCTATGACAAATGAATATATTTTAATAATAATAATAATAATAATTATTATTATTATTATTGTTATTATTATTATTATTATTATTATTGTTATTATTGTTATTATTGTTATTATTATTATTATTATTATTATTATTATTATTATTATTATATATGTTTCACATTATGCTGTTATCGCCCATGATGAGCTAAGTAAGTGTTGGCAATGTCCCGAAGAGGCAGGCGGCGTTCCCACGCTGAAGAACAACCGAGATACGTTGGAACAGAAATGACGTCTCCATGGGATCGTGGGTTGCAGCACTCGTTCGACTACCCAACTCTGAGATGAACTGCAGTCCTTCACTGCTCCAAGCGCCGCCGGATTCCAAGGAGAGGACTACGAAGTTGTGGGTGTTCGCTATGGTGGAATACTTGGCCCTCTTCGTCTTAGCTGCGCGTTCGGCTGCTTCGCCAGCTCTGATAGATGTGTCGACAAGATGTGACTTGGCGTAGGTGTCGGGCACTGTCACATCCCATGCCAGACATCGACCACGTGTCCAAGGAATGAGCGTGACGCCGTCCGGTCGCTTTCCATCTTCTCTTACCAAGCCGAGAGGTTCCTGTTGCGCTGGAATCTTCGCCCTGCCAAGAGCTCTCCAGATGACATCGTTCAACATGCTATGTCGTTGATGTTTTCCGCTGCCTCTTCTACAAATTAGTCCATGGAGCCCTTTTGCGTCGACGCTCTCTTGACATTGGTGACACAAATGTGGCTCGCAGAGCGTCGTTCCTAGCCTCAACCCGGCTGCCAGTCGTACATCCTCGTTTGAGAGGCGCAGGCCTAGGGCAGTCACAGGGGGCGCTAGCATCCAGTCTCCAGAATGAGGTGCTCGTGAGGCCAGCAGGCGAGCACGGTCGCATGGATTGTTATTGGAATCCAGCAGACCTTTCCATGCCTTGTCTGTGAATCAAAATTATTTCAAGGAATGTTTTAGTATCATTCACTGAATTGTAGGGAAAGAAGTTAAGTGTTGCAATAGTCTTGTCATTAAATACCTTCAAACTCAAGCTGACTTTTTGACGTTCAATGCTAGTTGGGTTTAAAGCCTTGTATGTTAAATCTAGAGCCAGCTTAACAACCTGGTTTCTTCAAAGCTATGCAATTTTTTCATATCTCTAAAACAGGCTCTGTGAATTAAAGTTTTGTCGTGTTTATCCAGTTGTTCCTAATGCATTTAAGTAAGTGAACAGCGTCAAACAAGAAAAATAATTTCATTGTGCTGTCAAACGGGTTATCAATAAATGGCTTCAGCTCATTTCCGCCACACAACAGTGTAAACAAGTTTCTATTAATTCGATTATTATCAGAGATAATACACAACACTCTGTAACCAGCATCATGAATAGCATGCAACACTCTTAGTGTTATATTTCCTTCAAATATGCTGAACGA
This sequence comes from Bimastos eiseni, assembly GCA_959347315.1. NCBI lineage: Eukaryota > Metazoa > Annelida > Clitellata > Crassiclitellata > Lumbricidae > Bimastos > Bimastos eiseni. Next base: position 519,992 of record OY365810.1, on the reverse strand, counting down.
GAGATACCACATCTCTGTCCTTAGCAAGGACAGATACAATCATGAAGGTCTGCGCTGTTGTTGCCTGCTGTTTGCGAGTTATTGCTGGCAAAGCCTTGAATATTACCACCTTTAAAAGTTGCAATAGGCTCAACATGTATCGCATCCTACATCAACAAAACAATTCCCTGATATGGCTCAAGATACCAAGTCTTGTTTCTCAAATATGAAATATGTACACCAGTTACAGATGAGGACAAACATGATGTTAAACGACGTAAGTATGACTCATGAGGCGATATTAACACACTTTTCCTAAGAAAATCATACGCTTTAGGAGAAAACAGAAACAGTCTACAAGCCCAAAGCATCATTTTTGCACTGTAAGTTCTACGTGACATTAAACGAATGTGCAGTTGCTCAGTCAAAAAATTCAAAGAAAATGAACTGTTATCCGACTGAGTGCTGTCATCTTCATCACATAACTTCTGAAGAAGAGCAAGAGCTTGCTCCATTTTAGACTCTGAACTACACTCGATGTCACCCTTAAAAAATGGCTTAACAGTAAATCCAGCTTTGACCAACGGTCCAGCAATTCACCAGATCCCAAGATCTATGCCAAACGATCACCAGACACACGCACATTGTCACAAAACCAGAAACTTTTAGATTATTTCTCATTTTGACAGCAACTTTGATTTTAGGGCACTCGATAGTTTCAAGAATACATATACATACATTGTATCTGATGGACAAATAACCAACTGAGGATCCTGTCCCATATGAGCATAAATCCCTGAGCGCAGCATGTCGAAAGACTCGATGGCATCGTTTTTATCCCAGTCCATAAATGCCCTTTGGTCCAGTGTATCCAGTTCTGCGTGCCTGTCTTCTGGAGTCCGACTCTTCTTTGGTGGCTCGGATGACAAGTAAGATGGCCAGAGTGGAAAAACAGAACTGATGGATACGCCTCTTTCGAAAGTTTAGGAATAGTTATCTTGACACATAATATTGATCCATCTGGACGCTTGACACAATCTTAAGTCACAATAAATTATGTTGAAAAATGTTTTATGCATACAACAGCGTCTTTGGTAGGAGTGAAATCTTTCCGTGGAATTGCACGGATTCATTTAGTCCGCTGTGTCTCGTCAATTGGAAATCGGAATACAGTGATATAATCCGTTACTCTATAATTTGACGAGCACTCTGGAACACAGCACTTTCTAGGAATTTCCTACAGCATCAAATAGATAGACAAACAACAAACATAACTAAAAAACAAACATTTCAAGTATGAAGTTTATGGAAAAAATGATACACATCCATTGTTGTATGCAAGACCTTGAACTTCAAGACGAGACCGAGACAGTGAGATACCGAGACCGAGACCGTGAGGTACCGAGACCGAGACATGGTTTTACATTAATGACAAAACAAATAGCCAATAGCTATTGTTTTTCAATAGGCCTAACTTCAAATAGCGTAAACGCAAACTTCACAATTTCAGGTTCTCTCTCAGACATTTTTCCACTTTAAGACAATTGAATTGATTTCAGTATCATGTGACTCGCGCATTAACCAGAATTACCGTTTCTCGTAAATTCCGGTTTCAGTTTCTAGTGAAAAACTTTAAGACAGCTAGCGCGAAATTTATCGTCCATCTTATGTGGAAGAGCACGTGTTGTGTAGAGACCAGAGCTGTTCGTTTGTGTGTGTCTTAATTAAGCTAAAGATACGTGTGTTGTAAGTCGTGAGTCTCGAGGTTCCTACGACGTCGTTGTGTTTCGTCGGTTCTTGATCTTCGGTGTGGAGCTTTGGTTTTGTACGTATATTCGCTTCTCTGTTCAATGTAAATACTTACTTGGTTTTCATAATATACTTAGTATCTTACAATGAGACGAGAGGGTTATGTTCGATGTTGCTATACCCAGGGATCTTTTGAATAGCGATATCTTACATATGGGGGGCCCGCCGTTGACTTTTGAAACGTGATTTAGCTAGGGTTAGTTTGACCATTGAATTTAGCTAAAGTCTGAGAGAAATTGATCAAAATTGAATATCGCGGTGGCGCGTTTTTGTCCAATATTGTGTGTTCTAAAAGGGGCATATCCAGTTAGTGTAAGTCGAGCGTGTGTAGAAACGTCTCTGATAAGATTTGCGTTTGTTTGGAACCAAATGTGTGAAATGCAGCATTGTCATAGGACTTCGTTTTTTCAGGATTTTTGTGCGAACAATATTTGCTTGAAGCAAATTCTGAGAAAACCTTGCGGGATTTTTTGTTGGAACAATATGTAAATTCGCGGTTGGGGGTACAATGCGATAAAAATTCGTTCAAGAAATTATCGTATGAAAAATGTGACACCGAAAATGTGGCTCCGATTAAAATAGTAAAGGCAGATGATCAGACCTGTGCGTACAGAAATGACTAGTGAGGATGTGCATGAAGAGGAGTGGTTTCAATTGTTTAACGAGTCCGTGAATGAGGTGCGTGAGGAGGATGATGCACATATTCAAACTGATTGTGTGTCTATAGAGTTGTTAGCTATCGTGTGTTTGGACTATCAACTGTTTTGCTCTACGGGTATTTTGTGTTCACGCGTGCGTGAGCGAGGACAGCGCCCAATTGTGTTGTGGAAAAGGCTGGTGCGTTGAAAAGTCTAGCAAATGCATGTACCTTAAATTGGCTAGAATACATGGATAAAGATGAAGAAATTTTGATAAAGAGCTTGGCAGGTAAACCTGAAAGAGTTCCAGTAGTGGCTCTCAAACTTGAAAGTGAATTTGTCACTAGTATGGTTGAATGTCTATTTGAAGTTTAAAATAAACCCAGAGGCGTCCAGCTAGGAGGGTACGGAGGCAAATGCCTCCAATTTCAGGTAGGGGAATAGTTTTTGAGTTATAGGGGGAAATATCTTGCTTTCCTGACACATGGAATCGGAGGGTTGCCTCCATCACTCAAGGTGGGGTATTGACGCCCCTGGACAGACCAAACTTTTGCACTCTGACATTAAGTGGTAGACAAATTTAATGACCAACCCCTTGTTCTTCATTTCCAATAAACCGTTATAATCTAACAGTATCATCTGTTTCTGAATTTCTTTCGTCAATCCAACCGCGATGGCCTACAATAAGCTTTTTTTATCAGCAATCCAACTTCTATTTTGCGGAATACAGTGGACGAATAATAACTTTTAGGTCGTGAACCGAGATCCATAATTTTGTTGGCAATAATTTGTCGGTGAACCATTTGATGTGATACGAGATCCTTCACCACCGCCTCTCGCTTCGATGGACGCCACACCAATTTAGGGTTCCCGTGCAAAGGATTTTAGGTAAGCACTATGATGACTAGTTATAATCCAAAACAAGAAAGCATCGAGAAGCGAACCTCAGTCCGCACAGAGGCGGCGATATCGCTTGACAGATGGGAGGAACACCCAATGAGAGGAGTAGGAAATGTGGGGGTATGGGACTTGTCCTCATCGACCTCCCAGGATCGCCGCCTATGGGTCCGCATAATATGCGGCCTACGCACGCGCAAATGTATGTGGGCCGATCATATAGCATTAACATTGCCTCTAGCAGATGCGTCCACAGCGGGGGGTCCAGAGGCAAATGTCTCCAATTTCAGGTAGGGGGGTAATTTTTTTGCCTTAGGGGGGTATCTTGCCTTCCTAACACTGGGGACCGGGGTTTGCATCCATCACTCAAGGGGGATTGACCACGGCCATTCTAAATATAGCACAGGCCTGACACAACGTAATAAACTTATGGTTTCAAACGTCAACAGGAGACTCGACTAAAGTTTTACAAGACTTGCGATAAAACATGCAATACTTTAAATTTAATGCTATTTGCGGTAAGTAAATTTTTCACACATTTTAATAAATAAATCATTACTCTTTCTTGGTGACTCGATTTAGATTATCATTAAACATATTCATGTTTCGGATGATTTTAAGAGCACCCACAATAATCGCCCTATGACCCACGAAAGTTCTACCAGACATGCCATAAAAACACTTAATACATTAAATTTATTGGTATTTGCAGTAAGTAAATTTGTCACACAGGAAGAATTAACTCCCGAAAGTCAGTTTATCCTGGGAAGAATTAACTCCCCGGGAGTCAGTTTGTCCTAGGTAGAATAAACTCCCCGATTGCATTATATATGTGGATCAATTTATCCTAGGAAGAATTAACTCCCCGGGAGTCAGTTTGTCCTAGGTAGAATAAACTCCCCGTTGGCATTCGGTATGGGAGTCAATTTATCCTAGGAAGAATTAAATCCCCGGGAGTCAGTTTGTCCTAGGTTGAATTAACTCCCCGGGAGTGTTTATTCGCAGGGGGGAGTGTGTTTATCCTAGGAACAGTTAACTCCTCAGTCAATATATCCTAGGTACAATACACTCCGGGAGTTAATTTATACGGGGAGTTAATTTAGCCTCCTTCACCGGTACCTTTTGTTTTTAGATATACCTTATCTTGTTTAAGTTCTTTACTGTTTTCGTTCCTCACACCTTCTAACAACTTCCTTATATACTCATGCATCAACCTTCCTTTTAGGCGTCCTTACCCTGTTTCGTTATGTACACTAAGGTCACGTACACTAAGGTCACGTACACTAAGGTCACATAGGCCTACCTTACGATAGATCACGAGTGCCTAACATAATATATATATATAATGCAGGTAATAGCTTAACTGCAACTGGATAATGTAATGTAAACCTTGTACGAACATTCTATGATCGTTACATAAAGACATCCTATATTATATGATATCTATGCAACTATTCCCATGGCATTATTCCGTGAACGCTGGATAAGCAGGCAAGTAAGTAGGTATTTTCTTTAATATGAACGCCTGCAATCGCACGGCATGTAGGCCTATATGTAGACCTTCAACCAAACATAACACAAAAAATGTACATAGGCCCTATAACAAATGCTAATTAAGTAGTAAAACCCTCAAAATGACTACAAAATTTCTATAGAGGTACAGTTTGGGTTCATTAACGCTGTGTGTTGCGGTCTCTGTTCTTTAAGTTAGTAACTTTCTATCTACTTCTTTTACCATTGTCACTGAATATTGACTTTGTTATAGGGCTTACCGTCGACGCAACTTCCAAAGTGTAGTTTGATGTAGACTAGTTAGGAAGACATAACATTTGTATTTGAATTTGTTCTGTGACGTTTTCAATCGACATTAATGAGTCGGTCAATTCGTGCACAAAATACACAAATAGAAAGGGTCTTCCAGCGCCTCCGGAATAATTCCGGATTTTGACCGAAAAAATTCCGAAATTCCTGAAAAATATTTCTTGTCCGGAATTGCAATCTCTAGGCGCAAGTCACTCCAGAAACATCATCTGGATTGCAGCTGCTAGCTCTTTCCTTGCTCAGTTTCGGAGGCGCTGGAAGACCCTTTCTATTTGCCACCTAGCCGTCGAAGGTGTCCGCTCGATTGTCCGAAGGTTCGATAATCCGAAGGCTCGATAGTCAGAAGGTTCAATAGTCCGAAGATTGTATACTCCGACTTTAATTTAACTAGAATCTGGATTAATGGATGAAAAGAATGTGTAAAACTGGAAGCAAGCTGGATTGATATGAAAAAAATTATGTCTAAATGGAAGCTGGATGAATGAAAAGAATTATGCAATCCAGCTTCTAACAAACATAATTCTTCTCATCAGTCCAGCTACCATTGATACCACAATCTTATCATCTATCTACCGGTTACCATGCAAGCTTCGGACTATCGAACCTTCGGACTATCGATACAGAACCCCGTCGACTTGGGTCGGAAGCGCCGCTGATAATGAATGGCGCCTTGAAACTGTTCAGTTACAATTACAATACCATTAACATTAACAATTTTGACTTAATTCATTTGACTTCATTGGGTTGCTCTGTTTCTTGCCTTAACGTCCTTTGCTCCTAAATCTTCTTGACTTTTCGTATGCCAAACCAGAGCCAACGTTAATTCTCATCGGCTTTAGAGCTGGTTTGGCTGTTTAGCATCGTACACAAGTATGATGCAAAGCAACTGCAAGCATCAGCGTGATGCTTGCAGTTGCTTTGCATCAGTCACTGTTTTGCCTATGACGTATGTTAAGTATTCACTGTTAAAATCTAGAAATTTACCCAGGAATCGGCGTTTTAGGATATGTCATTCCACAAGGATCGCCTTTTTGTCCTCTACCTTTCACCAAAATACTTGACCGATCACTGAAGTGCCAATCAATCTAACGATCGAGTCACTGCATTCGGCTTCTTATATCAATAAACATTCACTCTGCACAGGCATAGATGGTATATGCAACAATTAAGGTCCTACTGACGCGTTTCATAACCAAATTCCACTTTTTGGCTCAAACCATCAATAAGGCCTATACAAGTTCCACTTTTATATCTTGATCGGTGTGTAGGCCTATCTTCGATTATTGAGAAAAAGAAAATGTCGCTGTCAAAACGCAGCAACTTACAAGTTCATGAAAATTATTAAAGAGGTGTCAAACAGTCGCTCATTAAGTGAGTTTGCTGGGCCTAATTCCGAAAATGTTCCCGTCATGGGAATAGAGGCCCTCACTGGCTGCCGACTCTGCGGCCAGTTACTGACCGATCTCCAATCTGGCTAACCTGTCGAAGCTACTCGAGCGTATCGTCTGCAGACAGCTCACTGATTACCTAACATCATCGGATCTTTTTCCTCATCATCAATCCGCCCACAGAAGGTTTCATTCTATTGAGACGGCGCTTCTAAAAGTTTTCACTGATCTTATCGAGGCGGTCGATGCTAGTGATCACGCAATCCTTGGTCTACTCGATCTATCCGCGGCTTTCGACACCGTAGACCACAACATTCTCTTATAGGGGCTGTCGAGGACCTTCGGCGTGGGGTCTGTGGCACTAACTTGGTTCCGCTCCTACCTGAACGGAAGGATGCAGTCTGTTCACTTCAATGGCAACGTCACCGCCTACCGTCCACTTGCTTTCGGAGTACCTCAGGGGTCAGGCCTTGGACCCTCGTTGTTTCTACTCTATACTGCTGACCTCGAAAAGTTGGCGGCTGGTCTGGTTGTATCGTCTCATTTTTATGCCGATGACTCCCAGCTCTACACCAGCGACCGTCCGTCCGAGGTCGACGGTTCACGTAGACGCATGTTCCTTACGATTGAGAGGTTCTCCGCGTGGATGGCTTCAAACTGACTCAGTCTAAATCCCACCAAGACTGAACTTCTGTGCTGCGCGACTCACGGCCGATGCAGTTAACTCAATCTCTCTCCTCTGCATATACTCGGGGCCGTTCTAACACCGGTGGAGTCCGTCCGTGATCCGGGTATAATGTTACAGTCTGATCTGTCGATGAAACTACATGTTACCACGACCGTCAGAAGATGCTTCCGCCAGCTGCGTCTCATCAAATCCTGCCTGAAGTCGTTACCCTTCGATGCTGCTCGGACTGCTGTCGCCAGTTTCGTGTTGTCCAGGGTAGACTACTGCAATAGTCTCCTTGCAGGAGCACCGAAATGTAGGCCTACTTTAGACAGCCTACAGTCCGTTCTGAACGCTGCAGCGAGGCTACACTTCGGAATACGACGTTTTGACCACGTGACGCCCCTTCTGCGCGACACGCTTCATTGGCTGCCCATACCACAGCGTGTAGAGTTCAAACTATGTCTACTCGTATACAGAGCGCTCCATGGTGTCGCGCCGGGATACATTGCAGATTTCTGCAGGCCAACATCGTTGAACTCAGCTGGTCTCCAGCTGTGTGGAGCTGCGCGTGGAGACCAGGTCCTTCTTGTCCCCAAGACCAAGACCAAATTCGGTGATCGCGCCTTCTCTGTTGCCGGCCCTCGCTGCTGAAGTTGGTTCTACAGCATCGATTGAGATCTTTAGGGCACAACTCAAATCCCACCTGTTCAGGAGGGTATATCCCTGTTGAACTGATGTAGTTATTGTTTATAGTACGGTTTTTTCTTGTTAGTTTGCTGATCGTGTCGTTGTAAAGCGCCCTTGTAGCGACATGGCTGCGTTGCGGCGCTTTAGAAATCGTCCGTTTAATAATAATAATAATAATAATAATTAAAAAAATAATAATAATAGTGGGCGCTTGAGGGACGCGAGAGTTCCTAATATATGTTTTTGTACATTAGTCTCTGCAGAAAGTTTTATGTTTCTTTATCTGGGAGGTCAAATGGGTGGGGTCTTTCCCTCAGGTTGTATCGTGTTTCTGATCTCTCCTGGCATAACGGGGGCTTCGATTCCTGATGATGGCCCTGTGGAGAATATCGTCAGCCTGTTCGTTTCTCGTTTCTAATGATGGATCTTCCGTCGGCAGGATCCCGCTTATTAAGAAATAAGGTTGGCACAACGTCAACACGTAACCCTAGCAGCATTGTCGGATGGGACCCATATGCTGCCCACATGCGAGAGAACATGTCTACCATATGGGAATTCCGTATGGTAGCCATAAAATTCCGCACCTAACACTACGTATGGAAACCATATGGTTGTCCTATGCGGATTTCACATGGTGGCCACATGGAAACCATATGGATGTTCCATATGGCTACAATATGGAAACCATATGGTCATCCTATATGGCTTTCACGTGATAGCCACATGGAAACAATATGAATGTTCCATATGGCTGCATTATGGTAGCCATACGGAAACCATATGCCACACATATTCTGAGTCGAAGTGTTGATGACCTGGTTGAGGCCATTGCACCGGTGATAATTTGCCGAAGGACACAACGATAGAGCGATTAGGTTCAGACCTCCTTTGGAAATTCTTCTAACAGTCGTGTGGTTGATGCTCAACTCTGCAGAAATACGCCGAGTAGCCTACTGAGATGATTTCTGATGTTGCTATTCTGTGAGCAAATAAGTTCGTCAACATGATCGATATTTGTTCGGGTGCGAAAAGATGTCTGCCTTCCGCTGCCCTTACGACGTTCAACGGCCTATCCTGCTGGTGGTAGACACATTATACACAGAGTGTGAAACAACAATTATGATGTTTGTTTTATAACAATTACTTGAGATGTGTATCAGATCAGTGACGTAGCGAGGGGGGCGAGGGGGCGAATCGCCCCAGGCAGCACTTGTCCTAGAGGCGGCATTTTCGGGAAAAAAAATTTTTTTTAATTATTTTTGTATAACTTGCACTATTCAAGATTCTTGCTGCTCTTGTCCAGGCACCATAGGCTTTCTTGCTTCTTCTCGACTTAAAACTAACATATACGATATACAGAAGGACCATCGAATGGCGCCTAGTGTTAATAGATACGCTGAAAAATGGCAATGCCGCCTCTGTCTATCTTGCCATTACTTTCGCACCTATAAAATGAAATCAATATAGCAATTATAATAATACGCAAATTCTTAGATTGATGAAAAATCATTCTTTCTTAAGTAATAAGTTGGATTAATTAAGGACAATCTCTACTTAAATATAAATTTGATTTATGAAAAAACTTGCAAAGTGCATCATTTATTGATGCAGATAAAGTTTATGAAACAGAAATTTTAGTAATGAAAGACGTTTTTGCCGACTTTGAGTGATTAAAAAATTAATGCAAAGTTGGATTCACAATCGAAATCTAACTTAAATAGAAGTTGGATTTATCAAAAAATCTTTCTTAATTAGAATCTGGGTTGATTAAAGAGTTATTGCCTAAACAGAATTTGGATTTTCAAAACTAAAACTAATTACAATAAACTAATTAAAACCTACTTAAGACACACAATTAGAGAATCACTACATTCCAATTTAGAAATTCTTTCAGTTGAACGCTCTTTGACAGGCACAATTAACTTTGACAAGGCTATTAGTAATTTTGCTGCAGAGGAAGCAAGAAATGCAAATTTTTAAATTGTAACAGTTGACAGACGTAATCCGTATCATAAGTTCATTCATTCATTACGAAAATTTATATAGCGCCCCTTCAAGGTTACTGCTCATGAGCACTCCAATTAGTGAAAGTTATCAGTTACTAATCTCTTCTAGGTATCATACTTACTATGGTCTCACTACGATTAAATTATTGTTTAGGCCTAGGACTTTTTTCAATACGTATAGAGAAAGAATAGGCCCTATGATTTGTATTGTTTTATTTTCATTTTATTTTTATAATTTTCGATCTAGCCTGCAAGACGTTTAGTAACTTTATTGTGAGGTTTGCTTTGTTTGTTTTATAACTGCTTAATTTCTAAATTAATACAATCCTATTCTATTTTCATTTCTTTATATCTAATGATAATTCATTTTAATTAGTCAAAGGACATATAGGTTTAATTTTGAAAGGGTATGCTGATGCTGTTACTAACTGTAGGCCCTACAATTATTTGAATACTGAATAGAGTAATCGTAATGTATATAAGAGCAGAAGGAAAGCATTCAAAAAGGCGCCCTATGCCTATCTCCTTGTGTATATCTTGGGGTAGGCCTATATAATACAAGAACGAAGTGATGGAAAAATAGGCAGAGGCAGCATTTTGTACCCTCGCCCCAAGCGATGCTTTGCCTCGCTACGCCACTGTATCAGATCTATTCTTGTTATTTTATAATGTAACGTAGTTAATCATAGGTCCTATGCACAAGAAATGCAGTTAGTTGTTCAAACGCTCATCTGTAAGTGTCGCTGCGTTGAATCTGTTATTGACCATCAAAAAACCATGACAGCACTAATTAAAAGTGATATAACTTTTGTTCCATTTGAAATATCTTAGTAGATTTTGGCAGTTATATGTAAATATGAATTAGCTTTGCACTTGAAAAATTTCGTTTATTAATTCCTACTATTGGCCTAAATATTGGCAAAAACACTGAGGATTTACTTTTTAATGGCCCACCCTGTACAGCGTCCACAAAAGCGAAGTCGCAGGCGCCAGCTCACTGCATAGGTTGTTGATCAAAATCATCGGATGCAGTGCTGAATAAGCGAAACGTTATAGTATGACACACTCACTGAATGAATGACACGTGACTAAGGTAATTATCATTGTTGATGACCGCTTACTAAACAATTGTTGAATACGAAGTGTATCAGATCTATTCTTGTAATTTTCTAATGTAACGCAGTTAATCACAGTAACGTAGTTAATCATAATAACGTAGTTAATCATAGGTCCTATGCACAAGAAATGCAGTTAGTTGTGCAAACGCTGAATAAATAAACTTTTAGCTGGAAATCTCTAAGCAACTGATACAGTTAGTTAAACATCACATAGCAGACAATGATGGGGATTTTGAGTTAACAAGCAATGGTTAAGTGCGATTATCAATCGTTGGGTTTTCATTCACAAATAAAGAAGGCTTATTGTGTTATCGAAGTAGCCTATCTGATACGTTGACATCTATTTTGGAACGCATGTCAATAGACCTTCCAAGAGAAATTAAAATCTGCAAGCATTTGTAGTAATGACGTCTTATAAGCCTATGTTCGATTAATTCGCTAGTCAGTAAGGCCTACTGGATTTAGCATAGCCTAGTTATGGGGTGCGGTGGCGTAGTGGGATGTTCGGTGCCTTGCGTTCGGAGGATCGCAGGTGCGAACCCACCCCGAGGAACTGCGTAGCGACCTTGGACAAGTTGCTCACCCATAAATGTCTGTGAGGAAGGCAACGGAAAACCATCTCACTCATCTCATCCCCGGATGGCGTAAAGCCAATGGACCTGCCTTCGGGCAGAGCACTCATCATCATCATCATCACTTCGGCGCGTGGCGCTGCTTGTGCTTTAATACATGATCTTTGTTCTCTTATAATTCCTATGGATATGTCATCTGCCTTTGATTTGTCGATCACCGCATACTTCAGATCTCAAGTTGGTTTATCTGCGGTGTTATGTGCAGAGTGCACGGCCGCTTGACGAAATCAAGGCAGCTTAGCCATAGGGTTGCCAACCGTCCAGGAATGGCCGGGATAGTCCCGGAATCGACCGAGGCCGTCCCGGGCAATGCCTATTTTGTCCCCGAATCCAGGAATAGGTATTCTAAGTTACTGTATGCAAAAGATCATGCGATTATTCAAATTCAAGCAATATTAACGATACTGTAATGCAACATCTTAATTCTCAATGTTCTTGATCGACGGCATTCGACAGGACACCGCTAACTCTGCCCCACCGGTTTTCCACCCTTCTGACTACAGACTGTCTACCATGGTTCCCTGTACCAGTGCTGAGCTACGCCGCTCCATTCTCACCTCTCCACCAAAATCCTGGAGCATGTGAACCTGACTCTCTCCCGACGTTTCTGCTGGGTTTGTTGATTATTCTATGCTCACTTTCGCTTCTTACTCTTCTCTGCAACCGATCTATTCAGGACGGGGTTCTGGTTCCTATCCTCAGGCGTAGATGACTTTATTCATCTGATCCCGTCAATTTCGATCGATTGCAAATGTTACATGTATCTCGAAAACCATCGAAACAATTGTTGCCTACAAGCTCACTGTTTATTTAGAGTTAAACAAGTTGGTTCCGAAATACCAATATGGTTTCGGAAAGGTCACTCCACTGAGACGCTGTTACTCCGTCGACTCCTTTCCAACATTTTTGGGGCTACAGATAATTCACAGTGAACTCTACTGCCCTGTTTGGCATAGGTTCCGCTTTTCACACATGTCGATCATGATATATTGCTTTAGCGGTAAAAGGTTTTGTTTGACCTGCCTGGTAACTTTCTCAGCTGTTTGACATCATTCGTTAGGGAGCTCTTCATTTGTGTAGTTCATTGGTCCTCCAAGTCGACGTGGCTCCTTGCCCCTCATGGCCTTCCTCGTGGCTCGGTGATGTTTCCATTTCTGGACGTCATCCACTCTTTTTAAATTGCTTCTGTCCTTAAAATTCGATTGTTGCGCTGGGTCACATTTAGTCCTACGATGATGGCGTTCAAACTTACATGTACTTATATTGCATGGCTTCCAATGCCTCTTCTGCTGCTTGGGCAATGAGTCAGACTCTAGCTTACCTCGAGGTTTGGATGTCGAGAAATCGCTTGCAACCCAACTCATCCAAAACTTTCAATTCATAAGACTAGCGGAATGCGGTTTGTTTATGTTTGATGTCAGTACCATTAGTTTTTCAATGGGTGTGAACAATGAACTGCATAAATCATTCATCATAGTAGGAACTCGAAAATGTCCCGGAATGACTTTGTTCAGAGTTGGAGATTTGAGCGATTTGCCATTTATCACAGGGGAAACTGGGAAATGTCCCGGAATAGGCGTGTTCCAAGTTGGCAACTCTACTTAGCCAGGAACAGATTTCTTGGGAGGCAGAATACTGCAGAAGGTTCTTTTCGTTGCGCTTTTCATGTAACCTCTACGTGTATGCCTGACAACCTGATGCACTGCTTGATGAATGACAATTGGACTACCAACAATACGTTGATGATATTCAGCATCTTATTTCCTATAACACTTCTCTATAAACGCACATGTATTCGTAATTTGTAATCATCTAAAGTGCCACTCCAAAGCCAAGCGTAGGGCACCAACTTATTCACGAGTGCTGCTTCGAATCAGAGGGATTGTCCAAAAGGGTAGTCTGTGGGAGGTCTGAGTTCGGTTTCCAGAGGATCAGAGGAGGAAAAGTACATGTATATACATGTAGATGTTTAGGCGGGCGTCGTTTTGTTCGAGGATTGGAAGGTCGATGATCAAGTAAGTTTGGTTTAGAGTTTTTGAAAAGACGAGACTTAAGTTTCGCAATGGAAACCTCGTGGCCGTAATGGTTAGAGGAGCCTGAGACATATAGTCAGACCCGTCGAGAGCAAAGTGGGGGCCTGGTACAACTTATATTTTTGAGTATGAATGAAAGACTGATTGCCAGTATACTGTAATGCAATGTAGGCATAATAGAAAATGTTGCAAAACTACACGCACTAAACTTACAATTCTACATGATAGGGCCTACATCACTCACTTATCACAGTTTTCATCGATTCACCACCGTTCCTCACTGTCTGAATAATAATGAAAATAAATATTTTTAGAATTTTTTGTTTGTAATTCCTAATTTCAAGAAAAAAGCTAACTGAAAAAAATGAAAGCCTACAAACATTCACAAACTGCAGTTGCTGAAACAGTTTCACTTGCATAGTCTGCAAGGGATGAGGTTAGAGAGGGAATATTTTATCTTATTTTTGATTCCGTAGTAACTGGACTTAAAAAACGCTTTGTTGCAGTGTCAAGTCTTCGCAACAAATTTGAATTTTTTTGAAGTTTCACCAAGAAGATTATGACTGCAGGGTCATTTGTGAATACTTTTGTGAAAGTTAGTTCTGCTCTGCCGACATTTGCAAGGATTCAATAGACGAGGTTGACTCATTAAAACGAATTTATCATGAAAATATTTGCTCAAAAATTATTCTACCTTTTCAGTTGTTGAATAAACTGAATGAAATTTCGCTACAGAATCTCTTTCCCAATATAATTGTTGCCATGAGGATTTTTGTCTTCCAGCTTCCGTTGCAAGTGCAGCGAGAGCATTCAGTGTGTTAAAACGAGTCAAAAACTACCAGCGGGCAACAATGTGTCAAAATAGAGTCAATGGATTGGTAACATTGCCCATTGAAGCGGAGTTGGCAAAACTTTAAATTTTGATTCAGTTATTGATTCTTTTGAATTACTTATGAATTACTTGAGATTATTAAAGTAGAAATCTGGTTAATAAAACCAAATGTGATTTGTTAATAAATTTGTTAATAATTATAGAAAAATTTACAAATAATCTCAAATCGGGCAAAAAAGATTTTGCTTATAGGCCAATTCTAGTCTAGGTGAAGTATTACGTTCAAGTCTATGAGCTATCTTCTATTTTAGCCAACAAATTGTAAATTCATTAATTTGTTGTCAATTTGAAAGTAGGCCCTTATTTATTTTTGGCGCAGGACGTTTTGGCGCAGATCTATGATATAATATAATTCTTTATTATGTATTATATAAATATATTATATGGCGATCTATACTTTAGTGTCGTAAATTATTCCACAACGCAAATCAGGCTAAGTCTCTGGAGCGTCGGAAGTAGAAGAGGGATTGGCGAAAAGAATTATGTTTAACTAGAAGCCGGATTAATGAGAAGCATACTGTTAAACTGGGAGCTGGATTGACGAAAAGAATCATGCTTAAATTGAAGCTGGATTGATGAAAAGAATTATGCTTAAATGGAAGCTGTATTGATACAAATAATCATGCTTAAATGGAAGCCGGATTAATTAAAAGAATCATGTTTAAATTGAAGCTGGATTGATAAAAATAATGCCGTTTAATTGGAAGCGAGATTGATATAAAGATTGCGACTAAAAGGGTTCAGCGACGAGCAGAATTCTCATGTTCATCCCGCTTCTATTTAAGCATGATTCTGTTCATCATTCCAGTTCCCAGTTAAGTATAATTATTATCATCGATCATGCTTCGTGTTACATTATATATTGTATCAGATTTCTGCGCCAGAACGTACTCCGCCAAAACAGCTGTGCGCCAAACGTCCTGCTCCGCCCCGCCCGCCCCTAGTTACTCCTCTGAATTGAAGCTGCATTGATGAGATAATGTCTCAAATAGAAGATGTATTTATAAAAAGAGTTATGCTTAATTAAATTAAGCGGATGTTGGTTCGATGGAAATAATCATGCTTAATTAGAATTTGGATTGATGAGAGAATGAACCAATGATCTTTATTCCTAAAATACAAACATAGAAAACACTTACGTAAAAGAAAATATACACAGAATATTATAACACACAAACTTTAAATATAAATAGTGTGTAGGGTCCATGAAGGATCCAGCTAGCTAGAGAGCTCCTACTTATGCTACGGGTCTGGGGCATCTCTCCCCCGGACATTTCCCCCGGACATCTAATTAATTTCCTCAGAGCCACAGTCCTCCTGTTAGCTTTAGCCAGCACTTTTACAAGTTCTACTAGCTTATACTCGTACTCACTTGAGCAAATTGGTAATTACTCACTTAGTCAACGCGTAACAGGAGCTTATTATGATATATCTCCACTATATCATGACTTAGCACAAAATGTTTCTTGCACTCAAAAGTATTGGGTCAAAATATATTGAGCAACAGGCACAAAGCAGGCCTACATGTGGTATACTCTTATAGAGGACCTGTCGACGACAATTATTAGTAGGGCCTAATATTAATCAAGACTTTCAGAGAGTGAATTTTCTAAATGCTCACAAAATGATGCAGGGCATTGCAAGTACAAAGCATAGTTGTGGTTAACATATTCAAGCTATGATCTAACAGACCAATAGGCTTAATACATGAGCGACAAGTCGGTACTCGCCAGGAATATTTAACTGAACCCCACATTCCAATCTTAAATTGGAAGTAACTCTCTTCTACCAGTGACCAGTGAATAAGATGTCACTCTGTTACTTATGAACTCTAGTCATGCGGAGGAGCTCCTATTGAAACTACGCTTAATTGTTCTGTCATCAACACCACTATTATTGAAATAGCTATCGACATATTCATAGGACTCAATTAGATAACGAAGGAATGTAGTCGATGACGTGCCGACTGAAGACGCTAGGAAAAATGTCTGTGTTAAAGTATGCTATACATAAGAGGCCTATCACGCTTGAATTCCATGTATAGGCCTAAGTAACGTTTGGCGCATTGTCAGCTGTCGACAATTTTTGTGTAGCTTATCGAGGCTATCGTGCTACATGTATTTAGCCAATAATATTCGTTGAAATTGTAAGCATCAATTATAGGGCCTACATGTAATGCAGATACGTCACGTTATGGACTATTTTTTATCAAATCTTAGTCTTATTTAAAAGAAGCTGTTTTGCATAATTAAGCTTGCCATTTAGTGGAAATAGGAAACAGCAGCCATTGTCATGTCATGTCACATCGTCATCGTCGCTTCGCAACGGTTGACTACATGAATGGGAAAGTGATGACCAATGTTTTCTGTCTCGTACGATGTTCATTAAGCTTGTGCCTTTTAAACCAGTCCACGCCATGACATTGTCAAACCAGCAGATTCTGGGTCTTCCGGCTTCCTTCCACTATACCCAACATCACACTGTTCTCAATACTGTCAATACTGTTCTCAATACTGTCTTTAGGCTGTCTCACGATGTGCCCGAAGTACCGCAGTTTTCTGGATTTGATGTGACCCAACAGTTTGCTGTCAACTTTCGCCATTTGATACACTTGTTCGGTTGTCACCATTGCTGTCCATGGAATTCTGAACAGTTTCCTCATGCACTTGTTCTCAAATTCTTGTATACGTTTCTCTTCTTTTTTTTTATTGTCCACGCTTCACAACCATACGTTGCTACTGACCAAGCCAAGGCCTTCATGAGTCGCAGTTTGGTTTTAGTACTGACTGATTTAGTAGCAGCCATTACGTCAAGGCAAATGACGCGAGGGTTCACCCTCCATTTTCAAGAGAGGCTGAGAAAAGTGTGATTTCAATGAACACTCTGGGTGTTACCCAAACAGTAGATCTGAAGGCCACTCTTCATGACAGCAATATAGCCTACTAACGACCTGTTCGCGGTCGCATTTTGCCCTGCGAGGGTTAAGGACCCATGGGCTACCAATTCACATCCTCCACGTTGTATCCAAGACGACAAAGGTTGCGAAGCTCCTGCACGACACCCCCGCTAGGTGGGACTACGCGTCAACTAGCGACCATACACGAATGAAGATACTTCTCCACCGAATGAGGACAGCCGACTGCTTGGATCCGAGGATGCTGAGGCGATGGTATAGGCAGTTGCGTAGCGACGGGGGGCGAGGGGGCGAACCGCCCCAGGCGGCACTTGTCCTAGGGGCGCATTTTCATAAAACAATAAATAAATAAATATTTTTGTAAAGTTGCATTCTGCAAGATTCTAAACCTTCTCTAAACCTGGCACAATGCTTATTAGGTTTTTCTCGACTCAAAACTAACATATAGGCCTACGATAGTAGGCCTACCATCGAAATGATCGAATCGTACCTAATGTTTATAGGCATCAGAGCAATCCTCAGGTAATTTGACGCCCTACGCAGTCATCTATATAAGAGCGCCCCGCACCCGTTGCATAGGCAGTAAGATGTGAGAAAATATAGTGTCAGGCGCACACTGCACGGGGCGCATGAAAATGTTTTCTGCCAAAATATATAGACTATTCTGGCAAACGAAAATTAATAGGGAAAGAGCGGGAGATTCAATGAGGTGTTAAGAGATTGAATATCGTTGTTTGAATTGGACTTAGTCAAAAACTAGTTTTTAATAAGACATTTATAAATTTCTGTTTGTATCATCACGAAATTTTATTCCTGAAAACTTTACCTTATATACCTAAAATTCGGCGCCCCAAAATTTGGCGCTCCTGTAGTTCGGCGCCCTGGGCGTCTTCTTATGTCGCCTATGTCAGGAACCGGCAGATAGACATAGTGCAAAAGAGAATTTAGACATTATACCCATGTTATTTAATATTTTACTGGGAATGAAAATACGAAACCGTTCCGTATCCGTAATCTTTATGATAAGTTACCAGTAACTAGTCCATTCTAATAACTATTCTTACTATAGTCCCATCATGATTAAATGATATTATTTAGGACTGTCTTTTCAATATGTAGAGAGAAAGAATAAAATATTTACTGTTCAATTTTTATTTTATGTGAACTTTGTAATTTTCGATATAGCTTCAAGCCGTTTAGTAACTTTATTGAGTGGCGTGCTTTTTTGTTTGCCTTATAAATGTTTTATTTCTTGATTAATACTATCTTAGTTTCTTTTCCTACTGTTATTTCAAATGAAATAAAACTGGGTATAGGGACAGCGAAGGTATTTTGCAATCCTTTTACGATCCGTTGTGACAAGCAGTAAACAAGTCCTAAGGTCGACATCCCAGTCGCTGAAGGTCTTTATGATCTTAGACCTAGGCCACGCAAATTTTCATTGCCTGCTGAGGAGGACAAGACCTTAATTTCTCGGTTGCAATACAGAATTCATAGGTAAAATTTTGAACCAATTCTCGCTTTAATGACATCTGATCCTCGATTGGAATAGACTATGGTACTAAGCAACTCACATTAATATTGTAAATGGTTTGTGATGAGACAATTGATTCATATCTATCAATAAACAAATATTTATTATTAGGTAAGCTAATGGTTTAAGAAGCAGGCTGCTGGAGTTCCTGAACTTCCTCGTAGTTTATCAAGAAGTTGACAAAGTCAACGTCACATGCTCTGTAATTTAAAAGTATCTCCTACATTTTAGTCAGCCATTTACTCCCTCATTTCGAGGTATGTGGGAGAGTTTATTAACGATTCTTTACGCTGTGATTCAGTTTTCTCAGTTTCGAGTTCGTCAAATGTCTGTCCTGGATTAACTTCGACGGAAACTATGACCTTCGTAAGGGTGGAATCAGGAACAATGTTAACAGGTGTCGCATTGCCTTCGATTCGATTGTATATTGCAGGTGGCCTGGGGTGCACCGGCATTAAACCCGAATAACCTGGTGTTGGCAGTAGACCGATGCGAGGTCTCAGGGATAGTACAACGCTGGTATCAGCGTCTTCTTCGCCAATAGTCTCGTAGTTGTCACTCGTTGCGTATGGTATGATGTCGTAGGCAGATTCATGTGTTGGCATTTCAATGGTTTTTTTGTAGGACGAGGAGTTATGATCTAGTAATCGACACATGTACATCGTTCTTAACAACATTTCCGCTCTTTATGGCATATTTGAGATGCACTTAAGGGCATGATCTTTAATTAGACATTCAATAAACTTGTTCAATAAATCCAAAGACCCACTTCCACAAGCAAATCTCAAACAAATCAATCAATAACTCTACGATATATTCGTATAATTTAGAATCAAGGTGACAAATCGCAACTTAATACAATGCAATAAAACAATCTGTGCACCATATTCATAAAATATATTAAAACTCCTCTTTTCCTATGTCACCCAAAAGCATTTCCATTACAAACTCAATTTGCAAAAAGGCGAAGAAATTGCTTTCACATTAGACGACTTTATTGAAGTTAAAGCTACACATTACATCATGGAAAATGCCGACGCTTTATACGCCCTACCTCGGGGTTGAATTTAGGAAGTCACATTTCTAAAGGACAATCGATCATGGGTATAGTGTTTCAGTCCCCGAAAAGAGGGAACAATTCAATTATTGGCCTTGATGGAATGGACATCCCAGTGTATCCCAGATCCTAGACTTTTTTGTAGACAAGACACTGAGACAAAGACCAATTATTCACAGGACTGGAAAGGCCATATGAACCTCGTGTCACTAGTTCTTGGGAGCAAAAAACGTTTAATCTTGTTGCCATATATAGGCCCCTAAACCTGATTCATAAACTTTTAGCTAAAGTGGCGGCGCTGCATCAAAAAAAATAGCAAATGCGTCCCAAAAAAGATTTTAAAAAATGAGCACAAATATTTTAACGAACTTTATTAACAAAATTAAAACGAAAAAAACGTTGAAATTTTTGAACACACATACTTAGTAGGCCTACTTACGGTATATTGATGTTACCAGACTCAGAATAGCTAATAATACTGGCCTATAGGCCTATTATCAGTTTCCATAAGGGCCGTCCATAAATGACGTCACGCGAAATTTGCTGATTTTTGACCCCCCCCTCCCCCCCCCTGTCACACTTCGTCACAAAAAGTCTGACCCCCTCAAATATGACGTCACAATGCTCTGACCCCCCCTCCAGAAAAAACCACTTCATTTAATTTCAAATAAAACATAAAAATTAATAATTAACTTTTTTAAACATTGCTGAACTTAGCATAAAAAATCATTTTAAAATAATCGTAGACTCATCGTCTATTAATGCAAAAAAATGCAATGTTCAGAATAATTTTTATTCTTTTATTTTCTTATAAAAAGAAGTAACCTATAGAATTAATAGTAGTAATTATGTATAGCACGTTTCCATCAGACTGTGAAACAGAATTCGGAGGCATTTCGACAGAAATAGTTTCGATAGGCACAGTCTTGGGGTTTTTTTGTCGACTGATGACGTTTGTTTAGCCCAAAAAGAAAGAAGTGAACCTTTTTTGGGGTGGAAATCGCCTTTAATTCTTGAAGCCAGTGATCAACTTTAACTTGCAAATCTGTATCATTTTTTATTTCATTCCATTTTTTAACCAGTTGTTCTTGGCAAACCTGTTTGCTCTTTGTAGGATATGTCAACACGTACGCATCAAAAAGACACTGAAATGTTTTACTTTTGTCCATCGTGATGGATAATTTGATGCTATTAAAAAAATTATTAATTGAAATGTAATTATAAATTGTTTTAATAAATATTACATTTTATTATTACAATTTTTATTGTAATTAACTATCACCGTTTTTTTTACAATTCTTGAAAAACGGATTTTCAAACGTATTGTGTCATTGTTCTGTGGTGCATTTCTGTACTGCTGCATTTCTCTCTGTTGCATTGTTCTTGCTATATTGCATTCTGCTGCATTTCTCTCTGATGCATTGCTCTCTGTTCCACTCACACTGCGAAGGCTCGCACTCTGTGCGTTTATTTTACATTGCATAATGCCAGTTATTTTTACCACCATAATTATTAACTGCTAGAGTAACGCTTTATACACTAAGGATTCTTCATAAGCAGAATAAGATACAAACGATCATCTGGAATTATACTGCTCAATGTCAATCAGAACGACCGTTAACAACCGTTATTTTTTATAGAGCAAAGTAACCCTCAACGTATTATTAACTTTATGTAGATATATTTTTACTGATTTCGCGCCGATTATGCAAATTTGAAATAGCGCATTACGCTGGTATGACGTTACATTATGCAAAACTTTAACATCGATTTTCTCGAAATTTAATGGCAAATTTTGAGATACGCCAGAATAGTTCTCGGGCAACGTAATAGTGACAGGAATTACAATACTTACGTTTTATAATATTATTAATTCGAAAATAATGCGTTTTTTTTAATATAGTAGCCTACATTGAACGACTGCATAAAAGAATAATTGCAATTTCCTCTTCCTGGCAGAGTAATAATAAATGTCAAAAGTTAACATAAATTTAGAACCAAAATTTTGTCAGAAATCCTATGCTATTGACATCTAGTGAATAAAAGAAAAAATTTATATTGCTTTATAAAATATTAAAGGACGTTTTTATAAATTTATCAAAAATTATTTTTTAATGTGACGTCACATTACTCATACCCCCTCCCCCCTCTCGTCACGCATCGTCACAAATGTCAGACCCCCTCACCCCCTAAGTGCGTGACGTCATTTATGGACGGCCCCATAGCGGACAATAATCGAACATTTCATGTTTAAACACGTTCTGTTTTCATTTTGGTTTTAAATTACAGTTTAAAAATTTGTTTTTAAATTCTATTTTCAATTATGTAAATCCGTTAGGTGTATAGTTTTGCTGATATTTTAAGTTCATGTTGCAGAAGTTAGTAGGGCCTACTGCGGTTTACGGATATTAAAATTAGACGTAGACAATGTCCGACAAAAATGCTCCGCAATCACCAATAATATATCAACAACAATTTTTAAAGAGATAAAAACATTGAAATATTTAACCAAATAATACGTAAATAGAATGAAATTTTCAACTTGGTCAGAACATGTTTACTTAGTACGTGTAGGCCTATTGAAGTTTTCGAGGCTCAGAATAGCTAATATAGTCTATAACAACGGCTTTCCATAGCGAAGGATAATTGAACAGTACATGTTTAAAACGTTCTGTTTTAATTTGCATTTAAATTACAGTCTAAAGTTGCGTACCAAATTTTCAAGGCCAGCGCCGCCACTATTTAGCTATGAAGGTAAATTGACGAATAACTATTGTATTGTATTTGAGCATCTGTAAAGCGCCTCTAGTAGGATGAACCGTTCAAAAGCGCTGCCAGTGCGAAAGGCCCCCCGAGAAGAAGTAGGTTTTGAGAAAAGCAAAAGACGATGAGAGATTGCCAGATAGAATTTTAGAGCAAACAGATGGAGAAAGCGCATTCCAGAGAGAAGGACTAGTTAAAGCAAAAGATCGAGACTGAGCCATAGGTGTTTTAGTTCGAGGAACCAAAAGGTCAAGTCTATTGGATGAGCTAAGTGGACGGAGGGAGGAAGTTGAATGAAGCCGAAGTATTACATCAGCCAGGTATATCGGAGCAAGACCCCGCTGAACCTTGAAGATTAGAATGAGAATTTTAAATTGTATGCAAGCCTAGAGAAGGAGCGAGTGAAGTTAATCAAACATAGAGGTAGAGATGAGAGAGTAACGAGGAAAGCGAGCTATCAGTCTATAATTATTAGCAAAACACAAAAGCATTTTAAGGTTTAAAACATAGTTTCAATTACAAACAAAATTTTGATTGGAGCGACATCTATGTTTATGAGTAAAACGTGTACACGGATATCTGACGAGTAACCATTCCTCTTCCTCTAATATGGATTATTTGCACTGAGACAATACGTTAAACTATCCGATTAGTTGACTATATATGGCATTAAGATTTGCTGAAAATCCCATGGTTATTTGTCATTGTGGAATGATAAAGCATATAATATTATATCCGTTTTCGGAAATGCTGGTAATTACATTGAGCTTAATGCACTAGTAGAGTGTGTGTGTGTGTGTGTGTGTGTGTGTGTGTGTGTGTGTGTGTGTGTGTGTGTGTGTGTGTGTGTGTGTGTGTGTGTGTGTGTGTGTGTGTGTGTGTGATAAGTTTATTTAATGACGCATCCATGACAAGGGTGATAATTATGCGTTTGTAAAGTGTACTAATATACACTAGTAGAAAGCAGAAGGCTGTATATATATAACCACTACTGAATTGAGTATGTTAAGGATATGACCGTGGCCCTACTCAATGCGTAATCAATGAGCCTAGGAGCAAACATATGCACACAATTAGCCTAGAGCAAATAATTAGGTGAACAGGAAACCTTCACTCCTGGATGTCATTTACTCGCCTGTCTCTCAATGCTTCTAAAACTCAATTTATCAGGTTTGGTATTCCTCAACAACTTCAGAAGCTTGACCTCGTTCTACTCTCTGAAAAGTTCCCATTCTTTTCTTGCTCGTCAAGTGTTCGTGATCTGGGTGTTATCTTTGAAAGTTCCCTTGCTTTTGTTGAACATATCTCTTATCTCACACGATCCTCATATTTTCATCTAAGGCGTCATTCGTCATTCTGTCTTCTTCGCCACCTTTACTACTTTGGTTCATGATTTTGTATGTTCTAGAATTGACTACTGTAATTCCCTTCTCATTGGTCTTCCAAAGGTTCGTCTCTCTCCTCTTCAGTCAGTACGTAAGACAGCTTGATTGCTGCTTGATTGCTGCTTGATTGATAGCTCGCTTTCCTCGTTACTTTCTCATCTCTACCTTTACGTTGATGAACTTCACTGGCTCCCTCTCCATGCTCCGAGATAACTGTCTGATGTAGTACTTCGGCCTCATTCAGCTTCTTCCCTCCGTCCACTTCGCTCATCCAATAGACTCGACCTTTTGGTTCCTCTAGCTAGAACAGCTAAATTGTATGACTCAGTCTCGATCTTTTACTTCAGTTGGTCCCTCTCTGTGGAATGCGCTTTCTCCATCTGTTCGCTCTAAAATTCTATCTGGCAATCTCTCATCGTCTTTTGACTTTCTCAAAACCTACTTCTTCTCGCGGGGCCTTTCGCACTGGCAGAGCTTCTGAACGGTTCACCCTACCAGAGGCGCTCTACAGATGCTCAAATACAATACAAAACAATACAATAGGCCTATGTGACTTGCAAATGGGCTAGTTATAAGATTTACTTTATGAGACTTACCACCTCCCAAGTCAAAGATTTGAGAAAATAATTATTGCCTCTGCATTAAGGATATCATTGCAATGCTTAGGTTGTTCGATTGGCAATAACCCATGCAGACTAAATACTTCCATAACTGGTTATCAAACAAGCTTAAAATCAAAATTTGTCGGTCGTACCTGAAACCTTTCTTTTGAAGCGAAAGCAACGAGCGATGGCTAGTGCAACCATCAAGATGAAAAATAAGGACAGAGCAACGACTAAGGACAGAGAGACGAAATCTAAATACACAGGGAACAATCAAATAACTCTGTGTTGTCAACAACCACTATATACACAAACTATGCTATGTGTCTGTTCTCAATTTCCTCCAACATCAATTTAATCAGATTTACAACCAGCCCTGTAGCAGTGTAGGACCTACGTAGACACAAGACTCATAGTCTAAATGTATCTGTAGTCCATTCAACAGTGCGGTAGGTCTGCTGCATTTCAATGATTGAAGTTTAAGCATCCTGAGCGCACCCTGTATTTATTGTTTAATTACGCATGCTTTTCTCTGTCACCCATCAATAGAATTTCCTAACGGCATACGGTTGGAAGTACATGAAACTGGAGAGTACTGCGATGAACTTTTTCCAAAGTTTCCGTTCCCAGCCAGATTAGTATTGTAGTGTACAAAATGAGCACCACCCATGCGTTCCTCTGTTAAAATGTGTGTAGGCTTATATATAGAACCTTATAACATCTTAAACTATTAGTTTTTATCTGATCTAAAAGATGTGTTTTAAGCGGGGCTTTTCATCTTTCTATTCTTCTTCTTCCTCTTCCTTCTCTTCTGCCTCTTCAGTTTCTTCTTTTTCTCATTCTGCTTCGTTCTCTCCTTCTTGTTGGTGCATATGTTATTACTACTACTGTCTACGAATACTATTACTACTGCTACTCACACTCCCACAACAACAGCAACAACAACTACTACTGTTACAACTACTTCCAACATCACCACGTCCGGTTTTCCACCAAGACTACAACTAAGCTTCCACTACTACTTCTATTATCGCTACCATTACCAGCAGCATCACCATCACTAACACGATACATACCACGATCATGACCTCTAACATGAAAACCATGAAAACACTGTTATGACTATTAAGACTTACACCAATCCACCGAGGATGACGTATCGGTAGTTGACGAAGTCACTGTGGATGACATTCCCACATCAGATTCTGAGTTATGCGATGAAGAAAGCGATACATATATGACACTTGAATTCCAAGTGTAAGTAAAGTTTGGAACATTCTTAGCCATCGTCGTTACTTCGGTGTCATTGTATTTGGCGAAATAGAGTTTGCACGAATAATAAGAACCATTTGTTGATGAATTTACTGCTATGATCAAATTTGAAGTGACGCTTTGACTCCTATTAGACAATGATTCAATTCCGTCTATTATGGATTTTCCTTCTGGTTCAAAACCTTCTCCGTGTTGAATCCATTCCATACTTGGAGCCCAGAATCCGCTGAAGTTAACGCTGCATTGATTCCAGATGTGATCACCGTCAATTAAACTGCCAGAATTTTTCCTCGTAAGGTGACTTTCACACACTGGCAAAGACTCTGAAAGGCATCAAACATTATTATTAATTAGAACTGACAATAATCAGAAGATTACAATAGTTTTGTGTAGGAACCTTATATTAACATTTGTATGACATGCTTTATTAGTAATTTTTTTAAAGTGCTATAGTTGTAATATTATTATTCATTGCATCACATTGGCATCTCGGCCACTCACAGAGTAGCCATGGCATATAATGGCTTTGCTGAGTGGATGACTGGTGGGACCCGCGAATTTTCCTGGTTCACAGTTTTGTTGTTCGTAGGCATTGCCAGCATTTAAGAAACTGATTCTCATCTGTGTTGCTTGATTTCCAACCCAGATCTGGTTTATGTTTCTAAGAAAGCGTTTTTCATCATCTGTCAGAAGTTCGTAAGCTCGGATAAGCCCCTACTCAACTTTTTTACCCTTGTGGCTGGCTCACATGCGTTGTGTCACTTTTTGAGAAGAACATAATGCTGGTAACCCAGCTCCAGAGCACGGAACTCATCAATGTAGCATATCATGTTTCTGTCACAGGTCATTGATGAACCGTGGATTACGTTCGCATTTCTGTTTGGCCTTTGCGCGTGTTACATATTTTAGCCCAACGGTTTATGCGGAAG
Source organism: Bimastos eiseni (assembly GCA_959347315.1). Classification (NCBI taxonomy): domain Eukaryota; kingdom Metazoa; phylum Annelida; class Clitellata; order Crassiclitellata; family Lumbricidae; genus Bimastos; species Bimastos eiseni. The sequence continues at coordinate 492,966 of OY365810.1, read as the reverse complement.
CACTTTGCGGTGCAATACTTGCCTTTCCAGACAAATTTCGCCTTTAAATAGATCCTTATGTCTCCGTGAGATCGTGTGTATTTTGGGGCGTGAAACTACTAAAAATGTTAATATGCATCTCCACAATATACTAAATCGTGCAACTGATAGGATCGAATGATCAGAGGAGACTTAATAGAGGTGTAGAAGATTGTAACAGGAAGAGATTCAGTTTCAGCTCACAAAATATTCAAAATATTCACAGACGATAGGACTAGAGGTCATAGGTATTGCAGTCTTCCAGAAACCGACTGGGTAGATAAAGCAGAGGTTCTTCAGTGCCATGGAATGAAGTGAATGACGTGAGTGTTTTTGTGGATTCGGTGGCTTTATTTATGTTGAAGCTGAATAAATTTGGATATCAGGACAAATGTGGAGGACGGAATAAGTGGTTCTCACGCAGACGCAATTCTCCTGAATCACTATAAATAACTGTTATGTTATGTTAATATTCATACCTAAAACAATCAAATGTGCGCTGTATTCAACATCTTTTCCATCCGTTTCACAATGACATGTGTAGATTCCAGCGTCACTTGATTTTGTGGAGTTAGCATAGATCATCACTGGTCCATTCGCATTTGTTTCTACTCCAAAGAGTCTGAAATATTCGTGGAATCCGCCTGAAGACCCGCGCTTATAAATATTTGGAATGTCACGAATGGAATTTTTGAATGACCATTTGCGGACTTCAGAGTTGTTGTTTGTTCGACAATTCATGTTCATCCATTCGCCTGCCGTGACAGCTTTATTGCTTGGAGCGACAACAATTTCACCGAGCACTGTGAAACATTTTAACATTAAACAAAAAACACGAATAATCATAAAATAGAAATACAGTAGACTATTGATTATTAATCGTTCTTCGATTAAGGTAAAATCCATCATACTATTCATGCATTAGGTCTATAGTATGATATTATCATGTTATAGTTCTATGACAAATTAAATTACACATTGTTACAATCACGAATGCATTGACAGTCATCCAATTGTTCTTCAACTAAGGCTTCACGCAAAGATGCTATATTGGTCCTCCTAACCTGATAGCCTGATTGAGGAGGCCTGATTAAAAATGTAATGATGTAGTTGGAATGATCAACAAGCCCCAGGGTGTAGCCTTCCAACCCCCCAGACAAACGACCCAGGTTGGGACATAAGCCCCCCGACTAGGATATACATGTAAGCTCGCCAAAACTGCCTAATACGTACAAACCAAGAACAAGACCTTATCATTTATTTCGATAACCCGTATCACTGACTGTACTTAATCAACTGTAATTATTTACCAATAAGCCTTCAGAGCCTAATAAAGACTCGTTAGCAATTGCGTTTAATGGCAGATGATAATTAGTGTCACTGGCCAATGTAGTATTAATGCATCCAACAAGAAACATCTTTTGACCAAATATCTGATTTGTTGGCTAAATTGTTAAATTAACACCAACGAATCAGCACAATAACGAAATGTGATTATTGCCTCGTTTTGTCCTCTGTATGTCATGATAGTTGATTGCCAATTTTCTTGTATAAAGAGAAATTGAATTGATGAGAAATAATTTGTGATTTGATTGAAGTTCTACAGTACTGACGACAATAATTATACTAGAATGAAGCAATGCTTCCTGGAAGGTAGTTCAGAATGATCCCTTAATTGAAGAAGGAAGATGCATCTGCAAATGATTTCTAAAATATTATAAACTTGCCCTCAACCTATTCAAATCTTATTGCATGTTCTTTATGGCAATTGATTAACTAGGGAAATACATGTAGCTCATAACAACCATGTACCACCAACGAGGGTCAACCCATATCCCTCAGGTATCTTCTTATAAGTCTATAGGTGTTCAAATGGACCAGCATCTTAAATGGGATAGAGTCTACAAACATTAATGAAATCACCAGTCGCTGGTTGAATCATGTACACGAAGCGAAGGGTAGAGGTAGGCACGGTCCAGTATACTTCTAGATGAGAGAGCACTGGAAGTGCAATGAGTGGTTGGAAGTCGGATGGCGAAGAGGGATTTGTTTACTTTGCTTTAGGATGGATGGTGGCTTCTTTCCACTGCTTCCGTAGGTGGGAGAGTGCAAGATATGGATGCATGATGTAGGATGGCTGTATACGAGCATACAATGGGGCAGGAAGTTCTGAGTGCATAGACTACAATTCAGATGTACTGTAGACCAGAGTTGTCCAAGGGTTTGATTGACCTGCGGGTTGGGTTGGGTTAGGCCGGATCAGGCCACAAATATCTGTAGATAATGCGGGTCGGGTCGGGTCAAGATCCTGGCGGATCGGGTCGGGTATCAAACCCGTACCCATTTCAACCCATCAATTTTTTGCAGAGCTTAATATTGGTGGGTCGTGTACGTCATGGGTAGGGTCAGATCCATTTTCAATGGGGCCGGTTGGGTCGGGTCATGAAAATTGGACCCATTCACAACTGTGCTGTATGCAAGTGTCTTCCGAGGACCGCACGTCATCATTGACTCTTCCGTATCTACTGTGCAGCGATATAGTCGAAAGTTACCTATTTAGTTAAATTTCGGCTATTTGTGGTTCAAGTCATAGCATAATTATACCCAGGATAGGTTTATTTCCAGAGTGCATAAGCGTCTACAGTTCAATTTTATAGTAAATACACTGAAAATGTTACCTCAAAAACTTAAGAGAGTAGCGAGAGGAACGTTAAAAATTGAATATATAGGTATTTTGCTCACCTGCTCCAAACTTCGTGAGGAAAAATAATGTGAATATCATAGCCTGTTTGTTAGAAGCGTCGGAAAACAAGAGAAAGCTGAGTTGAATTGCCTACTCAGGATTAACATACACTAAATCAATTTATTTATATCGAAATATTGATCCATATATCTCGTGTTAAGCCACATGTTAGGACACAATATGCTGAGCCAGTTGTATGCTATCAGACACTGTTATATGGCGTAAGGCCCTACGCAACATTGGAAAGTTAAAACGAAAGCACTGTTATCAACATGATTCCACTGTGGTCTATGGCAGGAGATGGTAACGAGTCTGTCACGAATTCAACACAATAACTACTTCAATTTAACATTGACATAAATATCCAAACAAACAGAGAGACTTTCATCACATGACTGCGATAGTGAAGACTGAAGCTGCAATTGACGCTTCAGGATCCTGTGTAGAGTCGCTGCTTTCCATGTAGGTCAGCAGTGTGTATACGCAGGGTATCAGCACAGTATGTACGAATATTAACAAGGACATGCGGACGATGTACTACTGGTTTCTTGCGATCATTTTCCAGGCTTGTCACGATAAGCCCCATTTTGCTAAGGATTTCTAAAACATGCCACTAATGACACGTTTTGGGTTTTGGTAAAACTTTAATAATCTATAGCCCATAGGGCTAAATAACTGTGTATGAGTGTCAGCAAGTGTCTAATAACATATTCAAAGAAGGTAAGCCTACGTGATATTTGAAACAGAAAACGGTAGGCCCCATTGGCCTAAAGCCTATTGTCCTATGGATCGTGAATTCTAGTCTATTAGAGTTAGTACCATAATTGTGTAATACCGCAATTTGAACCTTCCAATCATTCTATTGATTATCCAATTATCCATTATCCGTCTTTACAGCGCAGGCGATCCCATTCTACAGTAATTATAGTCTACTGTAGGTCTAGTCTAAGATAAGCGTGACAATAATCCGAAGGCATATCTATCCGGAGAACAACAATCTGAATGCTAATTCGTGCAGCAGTCGGGCTTTCGTTTCAAATCAAATCAATAATTATTATTTTAATAATATTATAATCGATTGGCCTATGTCACCTAGATTCCAAAATAACCATTGACAAACTGCAATTGCTCAAACCTATTTGATCATGATTGTATTCATTTTTAAGACACTTGATACGCTGGCGAACTCAGTAAATATACATTTTATATGGAATCCTGCAAAGACCTGAGTCAATTATCAACATGGAAGAACCAAATTTAAATTTCTGCGTTTTAAATGCCCATGTTGACATCTTTGAGACATAAAGCGGGTGGAACAGCAGCTGTGCTCTTGAGTCAAAAGCATTGACCGACAATTACTCCACCTCTTATAACGACCTTATTCGTTCAGATTTGACCCGTACTCTGCTCTTTTTCAGTGGTTTAGACCCTTCATCATTTGTCTGTTTCATTTGGAGTCATACCACTTAAGATCCTCGTCAATTTGGGTCGCGCTACGGACCTAACACCAGAATGACACCTCTGAATCGAACCTCCATCTGTAGCCCATGCAAATCGAGTCGACATACGCCGCGACAGAATGCACGATGTAGCTATCTGAACTGGCATTTTGTATGCCCTATTCTCGAGATTTGATTATAACCCTGAAATGCAATGTAGCGGGAGCCTGGTCATTTAGATCTTGATCTTGGCACAACTATCAAAGGCTACAAAGCAACAGGTCCACTTTGCTTGTGCGCACACTGTTACAGTAAAAAATATAGTGCCCAGCTACCACTGTCCATGAATACGATTGATAGAGTTCGGTGATAATGTAAATAAATAGGCTCTACAATATTACCGAACATAAATCTCAATTGTTTTGCCCTATAGATGACGAGGCTATTCTAAGCTTGAAATTACCGCTGAAATACCCAGACCTGGAATTTCCCACGAAAGTGAGAAGGGCTTTCACTCTGTAGGTTGACTTTTAGCCGGTAAAGTCTTTTAATACGTTTGTCGGGGTAAAGACACAATAAATGTGTCGAGCTCTAGTTCCACTTTATAGCATCATACGGTGTTATGACTTCCATGAACAAGAAACGGTTCGTGTATTTGATTCTTGATATTTTCTAAATATTGCCTAGGTCAATGCTCATCATGTTATGCTCTAATTTCTGGCAAATGGCCAACATTTACTCCTACTATGATGTCAAATCCTAACGGTTGTCCTTTGTAATTACGATTAAACATAAAATTATAAACTTGCATTCCGTTTTCTAGAACTTACAGTGAACTAACTAATGTAGGCCTATGTCACAGAGTTCAGTCCGGTTTCATGTTTGGATGAAACAACATTACACATCCGGAACCTGTCTAGGGCTATAATGGAAACAATAGGAAAGTTCTGAAGAATTTCATTTTAATTAATATAATTTTAAAGAATAAGAATGAGTGGGTGTGTTGAGTACTGAGTGCAGTTGAGTTCAGTTGTGCTGGCTGAAACCGACGATGGGTAAGCTCGGCGCTCTGACACCATGTAGCCTAATATTACAAATTAGAATCTCATATGAAGACATCTGTATGGGCCGTTCTTATAAAAACTATGAGACAGGACAGACGAGCTATTGAGGATAGTCGCTCTGAGGAATATTGCGTGATTTAAGCCCTGACCTAAACCACATCACAGAACTAGCGGTGCGAACCATTGGAATTGTAGGCCTATGTAGGATGAACTGAGACAAAAGAAAGACGAAAAGAGTCAGAGGTCAGAATGATTGATAGCTAAGTCAAAACCACATGTAGTACACAGTATATGTAGAATCTGAGGTTGAAACAAGTTGACAATAAGATAAATCTTCAGAAGACAGGTTTGTCACTTGGAGAGTTGGGTAGACCAAGACTTTGCTGAACAATGTAGACCTAATGCCTAAAGATGTAAATCTTTGAAGATTTCTCAGTACCCACAAAACTCAAGTCAGCGAGACCAGCTTATTCACCGGTGTTATACCAAATATCATATGTCCATAATCGCCAAGCTTCTCATTTCATTCCGGAGTAGAACAATGGTTTAGAACATATTGGAGCACAGAGCTGAGGAGCCGAGTTCAATTCCATGTCCCTCCATAACTTGCTAATCCTTCTTTCACTCGGCGGTGGGGTTGTAAAATGGGACCCTAGATGTATAACGTGATGAATGCCTCCATGACTGCAAACAGCGTGATTTGACTCCTGTAGTAACTCGTCATCATTCATGCTGCGGTTTATCAGTTTGAAATTTAACTGAAATATATAGGCTAATAAATAAAGTTGAGTAAGCTTATTGATGCAACACAACAATTAAGTATTTTAAATCCACGTGTGACGGATGTCTTTCTATTAGACACTTTCGTGACGGACGTAAATGTAGTAATGACGCAGACAAAAATGCTACATTCACTGGATTTAAGATGATGTAGCCTAAACGTTATAATACTTATTATCCTGTTTGCTTCTCTCAATTTGACCTCTAACTAATTCTATTCTTTTTTAAACAGAAAACGCAACCAAACAGAGGCAAAAATGACGAACTGTTATCTGGTAGAGTTTTTTGTGAAAGTTGCTCCTACGCTGCTTGCACTATTATGTGTTCCATATGAAAGTGGTAAGTGTAATTGTTGCTCTATAAGTATCAGCTACACCGTTCGACCATTTCAAGACTAAAATCTGTAGTCCAAATGGTCATAAATTCAAGCTTCCTAAGTTTACGCTTTATATTCGTATACACATCCACTGGTCCATCGTGGTCAATGATGAGACCTTCGACCATGGCTTTCCACATGAGGAGGTCGCCCGTGTCTCTTATCGTCTCCTTCAGAGCAGTGTCCTTAGTGAGTGGACGTATGTGTGCTACTGTGATCTTGCGGTGGATACGATCGCTTCAGTCGTTGGTGTGACAATTTCGTTGGTGATCCGTCTCTTTTGGACTAGAGTTGGTTCCATGTTGTCTGTTTTAAACTTGCGACCATTAGTGATGATCTGAGATGGCATTTATCTTCAGGATGTAGGCCTACTCCATAATCAGCTGCTTACGTCAAAGGTCAAGTGGCATCTCCAGGCAGTCGACCTGCGTGGCTGCTAGACTCACTCGTTCCTCGGAGCGCTGCAAAAGCTATCGTCAGGGACTCAGATGGACCTTAGAGTAGGCCGTAATGGATAACAGTTTTAGTAAGCCTACGTGTAATATTAATAGTTGTAGCCAATATAATTTGAACTGCGTGATACACATTACAAACTAGCTTCCGTGACACCAAACATATCGAGTAAGCTACAAAATTTAAATTGCTTGAGAACGATTTAATTTCTTGTGATGATAATCTTATTGTTGCATAGTCTATTACAAGATATAATTTTTACATAACTTTCTAAGATTGCATCCATAGCCTCGCTACAACAATGTTATGTTTTTTTTATTAGCTGAAGGTTTTCTCATCCAAACGCCAAAAGATGCAATAATAATTGTCAATCATACAACATTTTTCAACTGTTCGAAGTCAATTAACAATTCCAGTGGCGATTTGGAAGAGCTTACCTGGTATCATCAACCTTTGGGTGGAGTCTCTGCAGGTGTTTACGAGGATGGAAGAATTAGAGATAAATACAAAGAGAGGTTCAGCATAGACAAAAATGTGACCTCTGGAATTTTCAACTTGCTAGTTCAGAGACCAGGGTCAAAAGACTCTGGTAAATATGAATGTGTGGAAGATGTTTTGAAGGGAACAGGAGCATCAGCCGAACTCATTGTTCTAGGTAATTATCCAACGCCATGATTTCAAAATGCACAATTTTAGTGTTAGTCTGTCGCTTAATTATCGTCGCATTTATTGTATTGTATTTGCATATACTATACCAATATTACTCACTTATGTATGTGTACATGCCAGAAGTATTTAGCTTGATTTATAATCAGTTATTTATATACTTAACTTAAATGAATCAATCAATGAATCTTGATGTTGCGCCTCTTCAAGACGTGCATCTATTGCGTGGTGTTAAAGTAGATCTACTGATTATACTATTTATGGCTTCAACACACGAGATTTGACAAATTTGTAGGAACCAGGTTCTGTTACTTAATTACTTGGGAATAAGGAAGTATGAGAATAATGTGCAAACAATGAACATGCATTGAGATGCGATGGAGAGTCCTTTAATCTGGACCGTAAAAAATATTCAGTTAAAGTCGGTTGAAATAATACAGTATTGACGCGTTGATATCGATTTTTATACAAGCAATTTAGGAATGTGTCGTAGATGACACAATAGGCTGCCTGAGAAAGTGAATAAGTTGAAAGGGTTAACTTTAAGCCAAGTTTAATGAGAACATTCAGTTTTCATAGAAGAATTTATGCAAGCAGTTTAAAAGTTGTAACTTAATTGTTTTAATTAATCTAACTCGGCTTTTATTTATTTTTCTGTAGATTCAAATCTAGTGTGTGAGTCGGACAAGGATCTTAACGAAGTTGTTGGACCGACTGAATGCACTAAACCCATAGCACCGGACCAACTGCAACTACAGTGTAGTGTGACATACAGTGGAAACTCTCCTCCTCAGATGGAATGGATAAAACTTGGCAGTGAAGTGGATTCCAATAAGACTAAATGTGACAATAAGGGCAATCGTGTGACGTGTAATGCAACACTGGAAGCTAGTCTTAACATGGATGGATCCGTCTATATTTGCCAAGTGAAGACAGCAAAACAATACAACTGTTCTTTGAAAGTCAACAAAGCTATTTGTGAGTTCAGCGTATTAGGGGATTTTATCACCTGTGCAAATTAACTCAAAAGCTATTTTCGTTGCATAGATTCTGCAGTCATTTTTATGAACATTATTTGTTATTGGAGTTTTAAATTAATATGGAATGCCTCTGTCTACGGCAGAATTTTTAACATGGCACGGATTTTAGTAATTTTGCAGCCATGCAATCTGCTGAAGTTAGGGTTGCCAGGGGTCCGGTATTGAACCGGACAGTCCGGTAGTTGGAGAGACTGTGCGGTCAGAAATTTCACACGTTACCGGACATAGGGGTGTCCGATAATTTGTGGTAACTAATTAATAATCACTGCTAAATTAACTGTTAATAACAATTAGTTTGAAAATATTTAATACATACAATGTATGAAAAAAGTGAAAACTGATAACTTGGCACTTGCTTTTGAAGTATATACCATATCGCATCCTCATCCATGGTCCGAGTCTCCATCTGATACTTTGTACCTATTCTTAGCTCTAGCCAACGAGGTCACAGCACTTAGTCAATTTTTCAGGAAGGAAAGGCAGCACGGGTGAGAAATGGCGCCTATTCTTCAATAGAAAACATGCTCCTCAGAATTGTTCAATGCGTGCTGTCAATGCCTGTATCTAACGCTAATGTTGAGGTATTCTAGGGCTAAATTCGCAAGTGTGACAGCTTAGTTCCTAGCCTATAGTGGCATGGTGCTACTGCAACTCGCACAAAAGTTCTACACTACATGTGCCAACGTCTGACCAGTAACTCAACTTCCGTGACGACTGACTGGCCCTAGATCTGTCCGACAGACTCTTACCGTTTGACTCGGACGTTCTGATCTGACTCTCATTGACTCACTGACCATGATGTTAACAGTGAACACTTCTGAGAAAATCAGATCCAATCCTTTGGGCTGTGAGCCTGTGACTCCTGAGTTGTGAGTTTGTGATTAAGTGCCAAGTGTGCTTAATTCACTTATTCTAAATTGTCCATGACTCAGCATCATCATATCGCTCAAATGACAACTGCTTGTCTGCTTTACGTTAACTGACCTAACCAAAATCCCCACGACCCCACGCTCGCAGACCCCGCTAGTCATTCACCGTTGTCCGGTAATTTCCTCAAGACTACCTGGCAACCCTAGCTGAAGTTAACGAGATAATGACAGCTTACATGAGTTTTGTTAGCGTATTTAGCCCCTCTGATAAATATAATTCTCTTCAAGAGGCGCTTTGTAAATGTTCTTTGCAAATATGGAAACATGTCTATGACTGATGCGCATATCAATTCAAATGTAATTGAAACTGAAAACTTATGTAGCGCTATCGTTGCAACACATTCGCCGGTCAGTTCTAGATAAAACTGGAAACGAGAAACACAGTTCATTGGACAGGTGCATGTGGAAGGGTTTGAATGAGGGCACTGCCTCTGTTGATACTTTGATGGGTTTTAAGAAGAAGATACAAAGAACCGGTGGATTGGTTTTATGTGTAATCAATGTTCGACTAATGTTATATATACAACTGTCACCAGAACCAGACTCGCGCACATGCATGTACTGGTTGCAAACACTAGCTGACAGATGACAGTGTGTTGAGAGTCCTGGAAGGCTGAAAGACGGACGACAAGTGTTATTGTCTGCGATACGCAATAACACTATCAATGTCCACCATCCAATATCGAACATTACTTGATCCACGAAGTCGCTCTGTAACGAACAACCACCATTGTTCTTTAAGACCTCATTCTGACAAATGATCAATGCCAGCCGGAACCTCAGGTCAATATTATGATCATAATCATCATAAATATTTGTCTTGATATGCAGATGCGTTTTCGGACACATCAGTGACGACAGCTACTACCACGACAGACGAAGTGTTTTGTTCGGCCAACACGAGCAAGGACCTGTCATGTTCGTACAAATGGTACAAAGACAACAAAACGGAGGAATTGGGTCAGACACTGAAACCAAGCGATTCTGGCATTTATAGATGTGAGGCTGAGTGTAGCATAAGAAGTGACACATGTGCGTTCACGGCTATGGTTGTCAACGTTTCAGACACAGGTAAATTTACTTTATTATTCTACTGCACAATTATGCACAATCTTCCGCCATTATAAGTGATCGAAGGCGGCGATCCAGGAAGGTCGAGAGGGAGAAGTCCCTCACCTTTTGCAGAAAGAGGACACGTTATACGTTTGTCCTCCCCATATTTCTAACCCCTCTCATTAAGTGTCCCTCTCCACCTCCCAAACCAACCATCGAGGAGGCAAAATGCTGTTTAGTAGTTGTACGGGCAAATGGGACAATTAGCAGGCCTCGCTCAGTAGAGGGAGAGTGGCGACCCGATGCACTCAAAATAGAGTAGCAGAGATCGCGAAGATAGGCAGAGGAGAAATCCAACAAGGACCGCCAGACAAAAGCGATGATACGGTGCGAGATTCCCTGTTGGAGGGGGAGCCTGTGGAGTACATCCAGCTTCTATAGCCGGAGACATGGTCACATTTCATAATGCACGCGACAAGACGTGCAGCAGAACGCAGGACCCGGTCCAACCGCCCAACAGGGAGACCTACATGTACATAGAGTGAGTAACAGTAATCGAGTGGACGATTATGGTTATGATGACGATGATATAACTGCAAGCACATAATTTCTTTGATCTGTTTGTTTATTGATCTGTTTTGTTGATGTAGCAATGAGTAGTGCAGGCACTTCAGAGAATCTCAATTTGCTGTGGTTACTGATGCTGCCCGTTATTGCTATCGTCGTCATCGTTGCTGCATTAGTGTACAACCGGTACTTTCGGAAGAAGAGTAAGTGTTACTTGTGATCTGCTTTGTGTGAATTAATAATTGTCTTAGGCGACGATTTCTAACGGTAAAGTAGTGTATTGTAGTGCAAAATAGTTTAGAGACTTACTTGACTTTCAAGGACAAACTTTTCCAGTCGCGCATATGCAGCAAAGCAACATCTAAGGTATCAGTATACAAGACAAATTCAAACATGTCTACATATTAGAGGAAGAGTGTGATGGACCGCACCATGACTATCATTTCACATTTTTTGCTCTCCATGTCATTCTTTTAAGAAACGCCTGAAAAGAATGCCAGTAACATTTAATAAATTAGCCGCCCCGTCTAATAATTGGGCTCACCGTCAAAGCGAATACATTATATTGTCTATTGATACTTAGCACAGTAGATATACTTAGGTAGAAGTAGATTAATAGCCTAATGATCCTGTCTTTAAGTTATTAGTCTTATCTGCTAACAGCGTTCTGCTAAATAAATGCCTCCTTGCTTTAGCTTACTGCCAGTGAATCTGAAATGGCCTTAGGCTGTGTTTTGGTGTCCCATTAGCTGATGTGATTTGTATTAGCAAAGCGCAAAACAAGTTAATATTAGCTAATATTAGTTTTAAAATGTTTTTAGAATTTGATAACTGAATGAATTACCTGTTGTAGATCATGGATCACCACAACAACCAGAGGAGAATGTAGGACTGGTGCCAAATGGCTGTGACAATATGGTATTGACAAGTTTTACTAAATTAAATACTGCATAGTCTACGGACCTATGTGTGGGCCGAGTATTAAGTTACCCATTATTCTATTGCTATTATCTTTGGGCAAGAATATCTTCAATTTTATTATCGTAGTTGAGCTAATAACCGAAAAAAATGAATGCAGAGTAGTAAATTTTTCGCCATCAATTTTTCGCCAGTACACTTTCTTCTCCGACGTATTTTTCGCCATTTCATTCATCCAGCTTCCATTTAAGCCTGATGATTTTCATCAAACCAGCTTCGTCTTAAATACCTTCCGTTTAAACGTAATTCTTTATCATCGATCCAGCTTCTATTTAAGCCTGATGATTTTTATCAATCCACCTTCTATTTCAGCCTGATGATTTTCGTCAGTCCAGCTTCTGCTTAAAAAATCTGTTTTAATCGATCCAGCTTTCATTTAAACCTGATTATTTTAATTCGTCTAGCTTCTATATGACTAAGCTGGATCGATTAAAACAGATCTTCTTAAATAGAAGCTGGATTGATGAAAATCATCAGGCTTAAATGGAAGCTGGATCGATGAAATGGCGAAAAAAGATACTGGCGAAAAATTTATGGGGAAAAACGTGCACTGGTGAAAAATTTATAGCAAAAAATTGATGGCGTTCCATTGTGTTTAACTTCGTCACTGACTTCGCAACAGTTCCGAATGGATGACTGAACTGCTTTTTCGTTGAATATTTAGTCCATATGAGAAATTATGCTAATAGATTCACTTTTTAGACAGTTTAAAAATTAATAACTTCATTATGCAAACAACACTACTAGCCGGATTATGCTAGATGTTATATAAACGTCTTATTTATTACTAATTATTCTGCCTACTTCATTCAACGTTGTCATTTCTTTGGACAGCAGAATGTCATGGAAAATGCCTTTTCTAAAGCCCGCTGTATCGGGAAAGGATCAAGTGGTGGTGAATTACATTGCCCTATGCAGTACAAAGATATAGACTGCGCCTGTGAACGAATCATGTGTACTAAAGTAACCAAAACCAACGAAGGGGAGTTGACTAAAGAAGAGAAAGTCTACAACAAAGGCCGAAAATGGATGGCGTTGAATCACAAGAATCTGATAAAGTTTTACGACGTAGTCCTACTATCTCCATCTGTTTACGTCATGATGGAATATGCAGCAGGAGGATCCGTGAGGAGTGCATTGGAGAAATGCACAGAGTCTGAAGTGAATCTACCAATGGTAAAAGACTGGGCCATGCAAATCGCCAGTGGTATGAAGTATCTACACGAGGAAGACATCATTCACAAAAATCTTAGTTCGACTCAAAGTGAGTTTATTTTAAGTTTAAAAATATCTATTAGCATCGGTGCATCACAGTAATGCAGCAAGAGTCAACGGCTTAATAAAAAATTGTATACATTCGTAAAACTGAAAGTTTGAACCCATGATTATGGCGCTAAAAGAAACACAATGGGTAAAAATATACATGCATTCCAAGATACATTGGCAATAGGAATAATGCCTACCAATACTTTCCAGGCCCTAAGGCTTATTTTCTATTCCAGATTACAAGTACTAGCACCTAATATTCCATGATTTGTGCAGTATAAGCTGGTTTGTGTGATGCAGACATGTTGGATAGTTGCATTAGTCTTATAGTTATGCAACCTTTAAGACTCTTTTAATCTGGGTCAAATTAGTTGTGTCAACTAGGTAGTAATAGGTTAGAGCCAAATTACACACAAGCTACATGTATTCGTTGTATGAAAACTGGAATGAAAAATTAAGTCATGCTTTAGGAGGAAAATCTAAAGGTGCTGAATCAGTGAAGTTATTTGACTTTTTTAAAGTTTGAACTCTGCTCGAATGGTTGCATAAATCGCAATATGTTTCATTTAGTTAATAAAAGGTCGAATTGCATATGTCGTTTTCAAGTCTATGATTTATTTTTATGTATTCCTTCAAACGAAAATGACTGGAGGCAAAGATACATCTTACTAGTTCAGTGTTGCCACCAACAGCAATACGATATAGTATAATGCATAATTTCTCAGTGCAACATAGCGAATACCAGCGTATTCACAAGTGCTGAGCCAAATGACACAGCAATAAGCAGGTTGCTGGTTTGCTTAATCAGAATCTAATCTGGTCAAAGCTGAATGGCGTCCGATAGTGGTTGTTGGGAATACATCGTTATATAGAATGCTGAACTGGCATGATAAGATAGCCAGAAGCTACACGTTAGGTCGGAGTGCGAGTTTGCCAGGAAAAGTACAGGTAGGTAGTGATATAATTTCGGTTTTAGTGATGCGTTGCACCGGATGGTAAATTTTGATTTCACTTGAAAGTGCGCTTTTACAATTTGGTTCCAGTTCTTGTCATTGAATCACCTGATGTCTCTCACAAAACTCTAAAAATATCGCAATACTGCCTAATCGATGACAACTTTACGAGCACCCAAACAGTGGAAGAGAAGTTTTCCTTTAAAGCTCCTGAGGTTTTTGATGGATCCTACACAAGTAAAGGGGATGTATGGAGGTACGCAAGAAATTGTACCATTGGATATTATATTTGAATTATATGGTTAGGTCGTTAGCCATAGGTCGTGGCTGTGCGACAGATAGGTCTCACATTATTTTTATCTCCACTATAATCCTTCCTAATCGTAGTGGTGATCTCCAAACTTCTAGAGCGTCACTCGAAACTCGTCATCGTCATTATTATTACATTTATTATTTATTATTAAAGCAACACTCCAAATGGTCCTCGGACATTCGCTCAAAGAACGTTCACTCATACAGCAAATAAATAACAACATATTTAGCAAGTAAATAAGATGGAAGCCTGCTAAAAATAAACTAAGAAAGATGTTGCCTGAGCATAGACACTATTGGTATGTCAAATTAAATACTAATTTTTCCGTAATTAGACAATCAAATAAATGTGCCGAGCAATACTCTTCAGTATTTTTAGGTGTTATGATTTCAGTACCCGTTTTTAAACAATAACATTAAATATCAATTAGCACACCTTCGGTTTTTCGTTTACTCATTGCTCGAGCACTTAATATTTGCATCACGTTTGGTATTCGTCAACTAAGTTAATGTCCAGTTTTCCTATCAGTCGGTTTACGGAACAGATGTGAGGAAGCGTCCTTTGAGCGAAAGTCCTATGAGTGATCGTCGAATGAGTGAACGCCCTATGAGTGATCGTCGAATGAGTGAACGTCCTATGACTGATCGTCGTATGAGTGAACGTCCTATGACTGATCGTCGTATAAGTGAACGCCCTATGAGTGATCGTCGAATGAGTGAACGTCCTATGACTGATCGTCGTATGAGTGAACGTCCTATGAGTAATCGTCGTATGAGTGAACGTCCTATGACTGATCGTCGTATGAGTGAACGTCCTATGAATGATCGTCGTATGAGTGAACGCCCTATGAGTGATCGTCGAATGAGTGAACTTCCTATGACTGATCGTCGTATGAGTGAACGTCCTATGAGTGATCGTCGTATGAGTGATCGTCGTATGAGTGAACGCCCTATGAGTGATCGTCGAATGAGTGAACGTCCTATGAGTGATCGTCGTATGAGTGAACGTCCTATGACTGATCGTCGTATGAGTGAACGTCCTATGAATGATCGTCGTATGAGTGAACGCCCTATGAGTGATCGTCGAATGAGTGAACGTCCTATGACTGATCGTCGTATGAGTGAACGTCCTATGAGTGATCGTCGTATGAGTGATCGTCGTATGAGTGAACGCCCTATGAGTGATCGTCGAATGAGTGAACGTCCTATCACTGATCGTCGTATGAGTGAACGTCCTATGAATGATCGTCGTATGAGTGATCGTCGTATGAGTGATCGTCGTATGAGTGAACGCCCTATGAGTGATCGTCGTATGAGTGAACGTCCTATGACTGATCGTCGTATGAGTGAACGTCCTATGAGTGATCGTCGTATGAGTGATCGTCGTATGAGTGAACGCCCTATGAGTGATCGTCGAATGAGTGAACGTCCTATGAGTGATCGTCGTATGAGTGAACGTCCTATGACTGATCGTCGTATGAGTGAACGTCCTATGAATGATCGTCGTATGAGTGAACGCCCTATGAGTGATCGTCGAATGAGTGAACGTCCTATGACTGATCGTCGTATGAGTGAACGTCCTATGAGTGATCGTCGTATGAGTGATCGTCGTATGAGTGAACGCCCTATGAGTGATCGTCGAATGAGTGAACGTCCTATCACTGATCGTCGTATGAGTGAACGTCCTATGAATGATCGTCGTATGAGTGATCGTCGTATGAGTGATCGTCGTATGAGTGAACGCCCTATGAGTGATCGTCATATGAGTGATCGTCGTATGAGTGAACGCCCTATGACTGATCGTCGTATGAATGAACGCCCTATGAGTGATCGTCGTATGAGTGAACGTCCTATGAATGATCGTCGTATGAGTGATCGTCGTATGAGTGAACGCCCTATGAGTGATCGTCGAATGAGTGAACGTCCTATGACTGATCGTCGTATGAGTGAACGTCCTATGAGTGATCGTCGTATGAGTGAACGTCCTATGACTGATCGTCGTATGAGTGAACGTCCTATGAATGATCGTCGTATGAGTGAACGTCCTATGACTGATCGTCGTATGAGTGAACGTCCTATGAATGATCGTCGTATGAGTGAACGCCCTATGAGTGATCGTCGAATGAGTGAACGTCCTATGACTGATCGTCGTATGAGTGAACGTCCTATGAGTGATCGTCGTATGAGTGATCGTCGTATGAGCGAACGCCCTATGAGTGATCGTCGAATGAGTGAACGTCCTATCACTGATCGTCATATGAGTGAACGTCCTATGAATGATCGTCGTATGAGTGATCGTCGTATGAGTGATCGTCGTATGAGTGAACGCCCTATGAGTGATCGTCGTATGAGTGAACGTCCTATGACTGATCGTCGTATGAGTGAACGTCCTATGAGTGATCGTCGTATGAGTGATCGTCGTATGAGTGAACGCCCTATGAGTGATCGTCGAATGAGTGAACGTCCTATGAGTGATCGTCGTATGAGTGAACGTCCTATGACTGATCGTCGAATGAGTGAACGTCCTATGAATGATCGTCGTATGAGTGAACGTCCTATGAGTGATCGTCGTATGAGTGAACGCCCTATGAGTGATCGTCGTATGAGTGAACGTCCTATGA
Source organism: Bimastos eiseni (assembly GCA_959347315.1). NCBI lineage: Eukaryota > Metazoa > Annelida > Clitellata > Crassiclitellata > Lumbricidae > Bimastos > Bimastos eiseni. The sequence goes on along the minus strand of OY365810.1, from coordinate 475,708 downwards.
GTGATCGTCGTATGAGTGATCGTCGTATGAGTGAACGCCCTATGACTGATCGTCGTATGAATGAACGCCCTATGAGTGATCGTCGAATGAGTGAACGTCCTATGACTGATCGTCGTATGAGTGAACGTCCTATGAGTGATCGTCGTATGAGTGATCGTCGTATGAGTGATCGTCGTATGAGTGAACGCCCTATGAGTGATCGTCGTATGAGTGAACGTCCTATGACTGATCGTCGTATGAGTGAACGTCCTATGAGTGATCGTCGTATGAGTGATCGTCGTATGAGTGAACGCCCTATGAGTGATCGTCGAATGAGTGAACGTCATATGACTGATCGTCGTATGAGTGAACGTCCTATGAGTGATCGTCGTATGAGTGAACGTCCTATGACTGATCGTCGTATGAGTGAACGTCCTATGAATGATCGTCGTATGAGTGAACGTCCTATGAGTGATCGTCGAATGAGTGAACGTCCTATGACTGATCGTCGTATGAGTGAACTGTCCTATGAGTGATCGTCGTATGAGTGATCGTCGTATGAGTGAACGTCCTATGAGTGATCGTCGAATGAGTGAACGTCCTATGAGTGATCGTCGTATGAGTGAACGTCCTATGACTGATCGTCGTATGAGTGAACGTCCTATGAATGATCGTCGTATGAGTGAACGCCCTATGAGTGATCGTCGAATGAGTGAACGTCCTATGACTGATCGTCGTATGAGTGAACGTCCTATGAGTGATCGTCGTATGAGTGATCGTCGTATGAGTGAACGCCCTATGAGTGATCGTCGAATGAGTGAACGTCCTATCACTGATCGTCGTATGAGTGAACGTCCTATGAATGATCGTCGTATGAGTGAACGCCCTATGAGTGATCATCGAATGAGTGAACGTCCTATGACTGATCGTCGTATGAGTGAACGTCCTATGAATGATCGTCGTATGAGTGAACGTCCTATGAGTGATCGTCGTATGAGTGATCGTCGTATGAGTGAACGCCCTATGAGTGATCGTCGAATGAGTGAACGTCCTATGACTGATCGTCGTATGAGTGAACGTCCTATGAGTGATCGTCGTATGAGTGATCGTCGTATGAGTGAACGCCCTATGAGTGATCGTCGTATGAGTGAACGTCCTATGACTGATCGTCGTATGAGTGAACGTCCTATGAGTGATCGTCGTATGAGTGATCGTCGTATGAGTGAACGCCCTATGAGTGATCGTCGTATGAGTGATCGTCGTATGAGTGAACGCCCTATGAGTGATCGTCGAATGAGTGAACGTCCTATGACTGATCGTCGTATGAGTGAACGTCCTATGAGTGATCGTCGTATGAGTGATCGTCGTATGAGTGAACGCCCTATGACTGATCGTCGAATGAGTGAACGTCCTATGAGTGATCGTCGTATGAGTGATCGTCGTATGAGTGAACGCCCTATGAGTGATCGTCGTATGAGTGAACGTCCTATGAGTGATCGTCGTATGAGTGATCGTCGTATGAGTGAACGCCCTATGACTGATCGTCGTATGAGTGAACGCCCTATGACTGATCGTCGTATGAGTGAACGTCCTTTGAATGATCGTCGTATGAGTGAACGTCCTGTGAGTGATCGTCGTATGAGTGATCGTCGTATGAGTGAACGCCCTATGAGTGATCGTCGAATGAGTGAACGTCCTATGACTGATCGTCGTATGAGTGAACGTCCTATGAGTGATCGTCGTATGAGTGAACGCCCTATGAGTGATCGTCGTATGAGTGAACGTCATATGAGTGATCGTCGTATGAGTGATCGTCGTATGAGTGAACGCCCTATGACTGATCGTCGTATGAATGAACGCCCTATGACTGATCGTCGTATGAGTGAACGTCCTTTGAATGATCGTCGTATGAGTGAACGTCCTGTGAGTGATCGTCGTATGAGTGATCGTCGTATGAGTGAACGCCCTATGAGTGATCGTCGAATGAGTGAACGCCCTATGACTGATCGTCGTATGAGTGAACGTCCTTTGAATGATCGTCGTATGAGTGAACGTCCTGTGAGTGATCGTCGTATGAGTGATCGTCGTATGAGTGAACGCCCTATGAGTGATCGTCGAATGAGTGAACGTCCTATGACTGATCGTCGTATGAGTGAACGTCCTATGAGTGATCGTCGTATGAGTGATCGTCGTATGAGTGAACGTCCTATGAGTAATCGTCGTATGAGTGAACGTCCTATGAGAGATCGTCCTATGACACCCACCCCACCCCCAACAACCAAGACCTAGAGAACTGCCTTGGTTGGGCGCTGTCTTGACAGTACAGAGCCTGCTTATTTGCAGGAGCCATGTCGCCCTATCACTGCCAGCAATGGTGGACGACCACTCTATGAGCGCTCTGCAGTTCATGGCGACTTGATCGTCCCTTTGCGCGCACTTCTATGATGCAGAATCGGGCTTTCCCGGTCGTGGGACCTACCATCTGGAATGGACTTCCCATATATCTCCGTCTCCTCATGACGATGAAGAACTCATCATCTTCATTTACTCCTCTCTTAAAACTGTCTTTTCTAGCCAAGGATGAGGGAGCGCCTCTGAGTAGATACCTTGAATGGGCGCGATATCAAATATTTTTGGTTGATTGATTGATTGATTGACAGAACACACAACCATGTCCTCCCTCCCAAATACACACTCAATTTATCCCCGATCATTGTACAACAACATTTAATTCCATGTTATAATTCTAGGTAGTATTATTGCTAACTGTTACTCATTTAAGCATATCTACGTTTTCAGATTGTACTAATTCTAAACGAATGTCTTAATTAACAGAGGAGTTGCTGCAACGCAATGACAACTTTTACCGTCTCTATTTAATGCTATTCATATGTGATCAGTGTGTTTATTAGAAATCTTACCCATTATACAATAGAACATACAATGACCGATGAGACCTATTGATAAATCTCGTACAGACCAATTTGTTTTACAGTAACGCTGCCCTGTATTGGCAGTGCTACTGAAGAAGAAAAAACAGCCATACCAGCGGTCTACCCGGCCCATTCAATGTCAGTTGTGTTGCTTGCATTTAAAGTTTTGGCATTATCATTTGGGAGATACTGACAAAAAAACAGCCGTACAAAGATCAAAAGGTACTTACAGAAATCATCGCCGACATTCGGAATGGAGCCAGACGACTTGAGATTCCGGATTCGTGTCCTAAGAAGCTGGAAAGAATTTTAATTGGTTAGTAGTTTATATTCATTTATTGAACCGTTAGCATACGCAGTGTTACGCACATCTAAGTTGTTATAATAACATCAATGACATAACCAATGACAACGATTTATCAAAGAAGTCAATTTACTGGGTAAACAGTATCTCCTTATAGTTTACGATGATTGTGACTCTCACCGTTTCTTGTTGTCGCTCTTGTGAATAAGCTGGTTCCCGCGACTTCGCTTTTGTGGGCGTTGTAGAAATGTTGAGATTACGATTACGATCTTGTAATTGTACACTTGAACTGTAATATGGCACTGCAAAAACTATTTTCTGGTTTTCTGCTTCAATATTAATTGTGATATATTTGACTTAATTCGTTTGAATTAATGTGTTGTTGTTGTTGTTTAATTCAGACTGCAGGAAAGAAGACTCTTCAGAAAGACCATCGTTTAGCAATATAGTACAACGTCTACAAGCATGGAATGTAGGTACTTACTTTTAGTATCCACACAATTGCACATAAGCCTTCCTCTGATCGGGTTATGTTATTTAAACAAAAGACCAAATGAGGGAGTGCTATAAATAGGCCTAGATGTTAAATACTATTACGAAAAGTGTTAATGCTATTGGTGACCAAGACTGAACTTTGTGCCTTCCAATTTCAAAGTGTAATTTTTCAGAATAAATTGTGGATGCAGAATTCAAGCTGCCAAATTTGACAGAAACTAAAGATGGAAGCATCTTAAATTTGAAACGACGGAACTGAAATTCCAGAAACAGATTGGCCTGTGCTGTAAACGTTTGAGGCGAAAATATCTTGAGATGCTGCAGTATAGACATTGTTAGAAAGTATGAAACAATGCTGCTGCAGGTGAAAACGTTTAATAACCTGGAAGAGAAGCAAGTCTTTACCGTCCTTTACTCCTTACCTCTGCCTATGTTTGTATACAGCTCAAACAACCACCAAACTTGCCGTCCGGCCATATAAAATTTTATCTGGAATCCTATATGAAAATATTTCTGATATACCAAACAACTGTATGATACAATTCAGATATTCCGCTGCTGATTTGACAGGCGTTGACTCCGGACCCAATCTCTCTTTCATCTTCTCAAATTTAGGATCGTTGTCCTGTTTCGATCAGCTTATCTCTAATGTGTTAGGTACCTAGCTTCCTATCAAGATCTAACATTGGAGATGTAGTCCAATATTCGGTAAGGAACGCAATTAATTAAAAGCTGATGAAGGACATAGAAGGAAAGGTGAAGTTACAATGTCCCACAGAAGAAGAGGAACTTATACAGGAAGAAGACAATACACGTCTTGAATCTTATTTAGAATCTAAGTGACTTATGTTGCGCCAATGGAGTGGGGTAAGAATTAGACTCCTGCTCAAAGTCATTGTTTGAAAATAATTATCTTAACGTAACGGTCTAAAGAGCAGCAGCTAGATAGTTCATTGTTTGGCTAAGCTTCGTTTGTAGTATAACTGCAATAAAATAAAGTAAGTACTTATTGATGACAACGTTACTAAATAATTGCATAATGTATTGAAGTTAGGTTTTTCTTTTCTTTTCAGACAGCAACTCAACAAGAAGACCAGAACATAGGATGCGTAGGCCGACTACTGCAAGTATTTTCTGGAACTTAGTGGATAAAATCCATGCAGTAACACAAAAGAGGACTGCTGCATACGATGTAGTACTTCACTGCAAAATTATATGTAGCAAATAAGATTAAGAAATTACTTGAACAAGAATGGAGAGAAGCGTCAAAAGCGCTGACAGTCATGAGGACTACTAGGCTTATTATCTTCATAAACACGACTTAATTATGGTTTGTGCTGCTTTACTGCAGTGATGTTTTAATATTTAGCAGAAGGCCCCATTATCTTGTTTGCATTCGTGACGAGATGATCCGATCCCACTGTTCTCCAAGATGTGAGATTTTTCAGTCTTGTTGACGACCCTTATAAAAGCTTCACCCATGGCCATACTATACTCATCAGTGAAAATCGACCGATCTGCCACTTATCCAGAGGACAAATCACTGTCAACTCGGGTTCTTCAACATCAAGCTGCCTAGTCAACTGTTAAGGCTTGAAGTTTTTCAGAAAATCAAGTCTGAGACAGAGAATTCTGAACTTAAAATGTACGATCAAATGTCGATTATTACACATGAAACCTAATCTCGACTATAAAGCGGGGATGTCTTTTTGTCTGTCCCGATAAAATCACACAGCGTTCTGATGCGAATTTTTCTGAGTCAGCTTTTCTATTTTCACTATACAATTTCCTTAAAATTCCGGGATTTCACCATTTCAGTTTTAGATTACGCAATTCGCGATTTGTATTCGCATCATGTGAGGGTTGGACTAATTTCCATTTACAAATCAACGTTTGTGGTAAAACCATGACCTCACTCGGAGCGCTCTCCAAATGGTACAATCGCGATCGTGTAGACCCATCCTGACACAGACTCAGAGGCGAGGCAGAGCGGCTGCTCCAAATTTGGGGCGTGATTCTAGTATGATATCAGTCACAGTCGTTTCAGGGAATTCTCTTATATGATGGCAATAATTATTAGGTGATATATATATATATATATATATATATATATATAGTTAGGCTACATCCTGAAGCTGTAATTGGCTTTTCAGGATCGTCTACATCTAAGTCCGTATTGTGTTCAGTATACCTACTCATGGTATTTGCAGCTTATAATCAGGCTCTACGCTTTACTCAGTAATTCTGCTAAATAGAACAGGATGAAGTATTGCTTTTATAATCTATTTTACAGACTTGACTCAATAAACTAAACACGAGAGAATTGTCACGTGTTGGTTCGGGTCGACTTTAATGATCTATGGCTAGACTGTCTAAGTGGTACAGAAAGTTCACTGCTAATCAGTGGCGTAGCGAGGGAGTGAAGGGGCGAACCGCCTCAGGCGGCACTTATCCAAGGGGCGGCATTTTCGTTAAAATAAATATTGTTGTATAAGTTGGATTCTTCAAGATTCTTGTTGCTCTTGTCTAAACCTGGCATTTTGGCTTTTTCTCGACATAAAACTAACAAATATGATATACCCGAAGTACCATTGAAATGATCGAATATCGCCTAGTGTTTATCCACATCAGAGCAGTCCTCGTGAAATATGGCGCCCTGTGCATGCGTCTATATGATAGCGCCCCCACCCTCAATGCGTAAACAGTAAGATGTGAGAAATTTGGGGTTAGGCACACACTACACGGGGAACATACATTTCTTTCAAAATATAGGCTATAGACGATTCTGGCATAGGAAAATTAATAGGGAAAGAGATTCTCAATGAGGTGTTTGAAGGCTGAATATCGTTGTTGGAATTGGCCTAAAAGTAGTTTTTCATAACTAATTTTTGAGTTGCTTTTTGCATCATCATATAATTTTATTCCTGAAAACATAACCGTATTATCCCTAAACTTCAGCGCCCCTAAAATGTGGCGCCCACCAACCCTTCTACTGTTCTTCCTGTGCCTATGGTGACTACACGTCCCGAATTGGCCGGGGACAGTCCCGGAATTGATCAAAATGTCCCGCGTCCCGGACAGATCCATTCCGGGACAATGTAACTTCCGGGGATGATGTTTCTATGATCAAACATGTAGAAGTTGCCATTTTAATTTCCAATTATTTGACAGTAGAAATAACATCGAGTGCCGAAGTTAGTCTCCTTGTCGCCCTCGGGATTAGCTTTTCAGGACACCCCTTTCAAACTGCGAAAATGACTAAAACATGTTAATTCTATGTAAACAACTCATTTGGCGGCCTTCAAAACGATATTAGCCTACATTCTCCAATATATGCTAATAATTTCATGTCTAATCGTAATCATGATCGTCAACTTCAAACTTATAAAGTGCCACGTGAAAGTCAAACGCAGGGCACCAAATATTAACGAGCGCCTCATCGAGTCAGAGATAGTAGAAATAACATCCAGTGCCGAAGTTAGTCTCCTTGTCGCCCTCGGGATTAGCTTTTCATGATATGAGGTCCATGAGGGTAGTCCAAAATCCGAATGAGATCCGATTCCGGCTGCTAGAGGTTGAGAGGATACATAGTAAGTGTTAATGTAGATTTGTTAAGAATTGGATGGTGGAGGATTGAATGAGGCGGGGTAAGAATTCTTGAAGAGGTCAGACTTCAGTTGTGAGTGGACAGTTCGAGATATGATAGAAGATTCTGGGATTGGTAACAGTCGCTGAATGACAATCACATTGGAGGAACCAAACAAATTCGAGAGGGAGATCGACGTGCGTTTGAGAGACGTGATGCAGTGTGGGATATGGCTCGGTTGGAAAGCTTGAGATAAGAAGTGACCGGGGGTCGAGATAGACTGAGACAGGAGGTTGATCGGGTAGACTGGATGGTAAAGAGTTCACGAACACATTTGAACTTGCAGTAGGACCATGGTTGGAAGTTGTAGTTTGGTGATAGGATATGTTGTGGATTCACTGTGTGATTTTTAGCCAACGTCGTGATTTTAGGATAGGAGTGACATGATAGTGACATGATGCTACCCGGGAATTCTGGTAGTGGCTTGGTTTAGTAAGTTTTGGATAAGTTGCAGTCGCTTGAGGCGTGTGGATTCTAAGTCTAGGTCCTATTTACATCATTGCCATAGTGCCGCACTCTGCCATTATTGGCTGTTATTTTCAAAATGGTTAGCTTACGTGAGTATGTGCACGTTCCATGTTTCTTTGGGAAATTAGAGTTTACAATTTGAAAACTTCAAATAGATGCTTTTAGGTAAAAAAATCTTGAATTGGATTTCAGTTGAGTTACTGCGCAAGTAGGCCTATAGCGCTCATCCCAATGAACCCATCACCTAGTTGAATTTGTTTTATATTGGAGAAACTGTGGTGTTTAATACAAATAAATTGAAGGCTAATTACAATGACGTACAATGAAATGCATCATCTGCTCAAACTCATCTAAGACACATTTTAGACAAGGGACTCTTCATAGGTTATCAGAACTTATCACCATAGAATTTAGATCATTTTGTATGGTCTTGATTTAGCTATCATCACATTTCGATGGGACCTGCGCACAACAGTATGAACCATTTATAAAATGTTGCACACACGAAATACCATGTGCACACCGTCTCCAAAGAATTAGAGGGAACATTGCGTGTCCAGTGCCTTGGCCTTCAGCCTATATCCTCGGTCTAGGACTGCCTCTGCGCAGCATCGTGCCTACATGTATGCCTCTGTTGGCCCTTTGCTATGGAACAGTCTTCCTGCTGTGACTCGTGCTGCAATTTTATCTAGTAGCACAACAGTTTCTGCTCGTTCTCTTAAGACTTTTCTTTTGTCTAGGGGTCTTTTGTAAATAGAATTGAATCGAATATCCATGTTGTTTAATATTTTAGTTTAGCAGAAAATAAAGTATGAAACTTTACTGTGTCCGTAGTCTGTACGATAATTTACCCGATGCTAGTCTATTCTAATCAATATACTTACTCTAATCCCATCATGATTATATGATATTAATGATTGCGTCGCCGAGACATGTGTGGACTTCTGAGCAAGAAAATGTTGGAAGTAAAACAATATAAAATTTCAGTTGTAATTACTCTTTGTCCTAATAATCATAATATACAGTATTGAAAACAATCAAACAGGGGTTTTATGTGCATCTCTCCTCTGTGCATATCCGGGATATGCACAAGAATAAAAGTGATAAAAAAATAGACAGAGGCGGCATTTTGTACCTTCGCCCCAGGCGGCACTTTGCTTCGCTACGCCACTGCTGCTAATTATTTATTCAGAGTGAATATTAATTCCGAAACAAACGGTCGTATAAGCGTATGACTAATGATTTTCTCTTCTACACTTTTAGACTTCTTCTGTAGGCGGAATACTCTCAAAGTAAAGTATCTGAGGGATTCCTTATCAGTGACCATCATTATCCAATGTGTAGGCCTAGTCTAAGCCACCATCGAATAAACTGCATCGCTAGTGTTCGTTTCTACAGTTATGCCCCTGCTGCAATCTAAGTGTGAAAATAATCCGAGTGACGACTGATTCCGTGTCTTATTCTGGAGTAAATTGTAGAACAAGTAGATCGTACGATTTCGATTTGCATTCGAATCATTACATAATTTTTTTACCAACGCATCGTGCATCATGGTGGCCGATTTTTTTAGAGCAGTCAACCTGTAACAAGGAGGGTACGTGTTTGACACTCGTCCGAAGAGTAACAGCTGTGTAGGGACTTTGAGCATGTCCTTCGCTCGCATTTGATCTGAAATATAGGCCTAAATGCGATAATTGCGCCATCGAGGCGTGTTTGCACTTCGAGGCAAATTGTGCGGTACTGCGATATGCCTATTATTTCTTTTAAACTCAACTCATTTCGTGCTAATATTCACCAGCTGCGTTATATCTTTCTCTATCTCGACCTCCAGTCTCATCGTCTCTGAAATTCTGCAACCGCTCCTTAGTCTATGCTGCACCAGCACTTTGGAACGGACGCCCCAAAAGAACTCCGTTAGTTTGCTCATTCCCACATTTCACCTTCAAACATAACCTCTCCTCTGCTTCCACTATCGCCCGCTACTTTCCATTCACGACTAAAAACCGAACTCTTTAAGGTGTTCTATCCAGATTCTACTCCTGTGCCACCACATCGAATACCACCGCGTAGCACCATGCTGTCTCCGCGGCTTGACTCCCTGGATTTCGACCCGGCACCGAAAGGAAACGAGAGAATTGGCTATTGCGGACTTGATTTGGTATAGCGCCGGTGTATAAGCTGGTCTCCCTGACGTGGCTTTTGTGGGAGCTTAGAAATTTTCGAGGATTTACATTATTTTATAGGCTCTACGAAAATGCAGACCATAGAAATAAAACGTCGCTATAATGGGCCTCAATGGCTACATTAAGAAATTACAGAGGGAATTCCCACACAGAAATTTCCGACGAAAGTTAAGATATTGTATGTTACGTCCGCAATGTGATAATCATAATATGCCCTAAGTTCTTCTAATTAAAGTAGTTTCTTCTTGCGAAGTTTTTACTATATTAGTGTCTGTTTTCAAGGTAAGATGCAACAGATGTTTTTTGTTTGCAACATTTGCGTGCATTCAATGACTTCCATAAATGCGAACGGCTAATGTTCTCATAGGCAAGCGCTTATCTTTTTAAAATTTGTAGGTCAAATCCTGCTCTTATAATAAGCTTTCGAAATGACTCCCGCAATTCCTTTTTCATTTCTTTCTAAGGTTCATTTCTGTACTCTTTAGTCAGTTGCTGAACACAACTGCTAAACTGATAGCCCGCCTTCCCGTATGGAGGGATGTGTGTGCACTTCTGAACATTGTTAAAAACATTAAGATGCACCTTTAGAAAACTATTTGATAATCTTATGATCGAGATTTTATAGTACGATGTAGGCTACCTAATCATTTGCTACATAAACTATTCTGTTATATTGGCTTACACAAGCTGACCTATACCGGGTCGGTATGTTTGCTATCAAGTTTTCTGTGCCTGTGATATCTCAAGATTTTGTCTCCAGCAAGCATATGCTCTGTAAGCTGCCAGTCCATGTCTCACTGGATAGATTAATACATAAGATAATGTGCTCACAAAGCTTCTACAGGCCATTCTCGTGATGCTCAATGTTGTTGCTAATATTGACGACATGATTTATAAAGATGATTATTAAAGATAAAACATTAAGTAGTGCCAACAAAATGCTATTCAGGTAAACATAGATACTATTGTGAGTTCGTGCTGATTTAATCAATCAATCAATTTTCGTTTATTCAGATATTATGCTGGCAAAAACGTAGCTTGTTACAATGGTTATGATGAGTACAGATTATTATTTAGACATTTACAGCTAGGCCTACGCCGATTCTTTAAAGTTGATTTTTGTTATTTTGAATTTTAGCAAAAATACGGATTTCAGCAGCTGGTTAACTGTCTGTTTTCAACATGGCTGTTGGTAGTGAGGACATAAACTTGAGCCAGCTTATATCTGGTTGTGGTTTTATTGGAAAAGGAGGATTTGGTGAAGTGTATGGTCCGTGTATTTGGAAAGATAAGACTTGTGCAGTTAAGAAGCGAGTGTGTGGACAAGAGGAAACATGTGAGAAGGAACAAAAAGCATGTGCAAAGTGGATGTCGCTGCATCATAAAAATTTAGTAACTGTTTACGATGTAGGCTATGATCCTCCTGCTCTATATATACTGCTAGAATATGGTAGTGGAGGGTCTTTGAAGGATGTTTTGGGACAGTGCAAATCGGCTCTTCCAGTGCAGATTCTCACGGACTGGGGCATTCAGATAGCTCAAGGCATGGCATATCTTCATGAAAACAACATCCTTCACAGAGACCTCAAGTCGCCAAACAGTAAGTTTATAATTATATATATATATATATTGTGTTATTGGGAATTTGTTATTATATAAACAAGTATTTTGTTTGACACATTGGTAATGCAACTCAAGAGTTTCTTAATGGCAATCCAATCTTTGATAGATTTTATGACGTAGGCCTATATTTGATACAACAAATAAATAAAAATTTACTCTTGTGCCATTCTCAACAACCTCGCCTTCTGATCTCAATTGTTGGTTTACCTCAACTAATTTCTGTCTACAGCATGAACATCTTATTGCTATGCCCTATGCCCTTGCTCTGAGCCTATTCACTTTTAAAAATACTCACATCAACATTGCATTTTATGGAGTGAAACGAAGTTCTTATAATTGGCAATCATCTGTGTTCCTATTATAAATGAAAGGAAACGGAGGCGTCAAAGCAAGGTGTTTCAAGTGTGATCAAGACTTCTAGATCATTAAGTGTAGGTTTGGGGCATTGGGTTCTGTGTCTTTAGTCCAAAGGTCCGATAGTTTGAAGAGTAGTGTCCGGTCGATAGACGATAATGATTGCGGTTTTAATGGAAGCGGGACTGATGAATAGATTTATTATCTAACTAGAAGCTGGATGATTGGTGAAAAATACCACGCGTCGCCTGCGTAGAACCGGGATTGATGAATAGAATTCGTTCCTAATGAGAAACGGTTTTGATGAAAAGAATCATGCTTAAACAGAACGGGATTTATAAAATGAGTCATGTTTACGTTGAGATGGATTGGTGATGAGTATCTTGCTCCAACAGAAGTCGGATGGATGAGAGCATTCGAATGAGTTGGGATCTCCTAAATCAGGCTAATCTTTATTGCTCTGTTAGGGCCTGCACAAAAACCAAGCCGTTACAAGGTCAATATTCAGAAGATCAGTTTATAAAACAGAGAATTAGCCTATTGCTGACATGCAACTTGATAGAGGTTAATTTTCAGTTAAGAACGAAATGACGAATGACTGAGCAGAACACACAGACGAAAGTAGAGGGTTCCAAAATGTCGCAGAAACCGAAAATCAGCAAGTAAAGTTCTAGATTTACGTATGACCAGATGATCAGAAGGCCTCATTGAATAGTGATTAGTCTGCTGGAATAAAAACTGATTTTTAATGTTGTGGTTGGCCAGAGTTCACAGATTTATAAACTATGACCCCCAGTTTTAAATGAACCTTTCTGCACTGAGGTTATATGCTCATAAATAGTTAGATGCATTAGTAATCGCTCTAGCCAAAGATTTCAGAACTTCCACGTAGATACAGGATATCTGACGTGGTGATATCAGTCAGAAGTGAGTTACAATAATCAAAGAGGAGTTTTGGTCAATTCCCTCTGACATTTCTCCCGACATTTCCTCCGGTTGCTCCCCCCCCCCCCCCCGGTTCTTCAATAGGACAATTTCTCCTGCAACCAATAGGATGAACAACATTCTTCTGTTGTTTTATTCTTCTGATGTTTCGTCTCACAAGCGTCTGAACGGCTGCTTGCGGACTGAGAAGCTGTAATTCTCGACCCAGAATTTGTTGCGTTGTTTCTTCACTTTCCTTGACACGTGACCGGACTTTGAGTATCTCCACATGAACCGCATCAGCAGCTCGATTGTGCTCAGGAAGGTGACTAACAAATGATAGAATTTCATTTAATTTTAGGCCTACCTTTGCTTTACACTCACTTGAATTTGCTCCTGCACCTCTACAACGTTCGCACTCATAACTAGCTATATTATTTGACAATTAATTTTGTTGTTTCACATAGAATAACCTTGCTATGTCCACGAATACTAGCAACAGTTTCGAACGGCATCTCTTTGGTTTGCTCTTCAATTGACTTTGGAACAAATTCATGGCAGATTATATAGCAACAGAATCAATAAACATCAAACCCTCAGATAAATTGGCTTGTTTAAATAATATCCAGCAAATATTATATAAATTAAGCTTCACAATTAACCACAGTTCAGGATCCTCGAATAAATAAAACATATGTCAGAAAGGAAATAATCAGAAAATATTAGACAAATTTAGCTTCACGGTAAAGCATAGATAAAATTGCGGGAAATTGCCCCGGAGGAACTGTCCTATTGAAGCACCCGGGAGGAAATCCGGGGGGAAATGTCTAGGATGAATTGCACGGATCCCACCATGAACACCGATGCATTTTCCAAAGATAGCCTTGCAGACGTAGGCTCATAGGGATGAAAATGTTACGCATGTCACGAGTTATTTTACATGATTGATTTAAAAATTGCACTATTGCATATCGGAGATGATTGATGTTTCCCTCCTCACTAAGGATGTGGATGGGTACTGTCAGAGTATAACCATTGGTAGATGTCCTTTGGTCCCTGGTTCTTGTCCCCAGCAGAACATTAGACAAAGTTGACTGCAGACATCAGCTGAACAATTGAATCAGATACATGTAACAAACATCCAAATTAATAATTATGTAGGTTATTATTATTATTCTTATTAATATTATGATTATTGTTATTATTATTAATATTAATCTGCACTTTTATTGCGACTGTGTCTTAGACTGAGTGCATCAATTGATGGCGCTGTTTTTGAGTATCATTGGTATAGAAATTATATCCATTCAGAGAAATGGGGAACTACACCATAGAAGAGGGAAAGCTGCAGGACTATGAATCCGCATCGATGAAAACATATCACTGATATGTGGAATGATTGAGAACATGATTTCGGAAAAGGATTTAGAATGTGAACGAATGTTTAGAATGTGACGAATGTTTAGAATGTGAACGAATGCTTAGAATGTGAACGAATGTTTAGAATGTGACGAATGTTTAGAATGTGAACGAATGTTTAGAATGTGAACGAATGTTTCTCTCCGTGAAGCTTGCTGACTTGGGACAATGACTGTGACAAAGAGATGAGGGTAGATAATAGCAAAGGCAGCCGGAACAATAGCGGGTTTCAGAACATTTGGAGAAACCGAGAGATCAGTGTGCACGCCAAGGTGAACGTCATATAAATGTTATGCAGTTATTGGATATTGGATTTCACAAATTGGACAAGCCTGAACGTTTGCTGGCATTTGCGATTAGGTGCAACCGAAGATTACGGTGGCATTAGAACTTATCAAATAGAAAGTGCGTTGAAGAGTATGCCTGTATGTCTGAAACATTTTCTATAAATAACGTATCTCTCAAGATGGCTTATAAATGGACTCTGTTAAGGCCTTCTCAAAAGAATTGCATGATTGCTTGATGCATCATATTCAGATTCAGATAAAATGAGAAAGCGAACTATTTTCAGCTTAAGACTGGAAAAACACTTTTAATTTACGCTTTGATTTTTATGTTTTAGTTATCATAATGGAAGCTGATGCTGCTACCAATCCTTGTGGAAAGACACTGAAGATAATTGACTTTGATCAGATACGTGAATCTGACCATACAACTACTATGTCAAAGGTTGGGTCATATGCTTGGATGGCTCGAGAAGTTCTTGAATCCGCCCAGTTTTCTAAAGCCAGTGATGTTTGGAGGTCAGTCAATATTGTCCAACTGTTGTGTAATTGTTCTATGGCAATTCATAGACCTCACGTTGACAGTTTGTCCTTGACAGTCGAATGACTAGGCATGTGTAAAGTAAGATAAGGTAAGTTAATATCAGATTTAATGCTTTTATTACCTCAATACACGACGGACTTCGAGATTATTTTGTCTAAGGGTTGAAGATTACTTGGCTTTAACACAAGCACTTCACTTACAGAACTTTTTCGATAATTCAGTCACTCGACCATGATTTCTATGCTTTGAAGCAGAAGAGCGAGAGATTGGAAATGTGGTTAGGTAAGGAGACACTGTACCGATATAGTACCGATATCTACAAAATGTCATATATATTTATATGGTATATGTGTGTGCGTGCGTGTGTGTGTTAATCATTAATCATTAATCAATTTAAAGCTGAATTTCTAATGTTAGAAGCCCCAAAGCAACATAAGAAGTTTAGATTACTTAAATCTTTTTTTTCCTGTCTGATGCTACTCATTATTTTAGTGTTGCCATTGATTCTACAATAATTTTCATGTGCCAAGTAAGTTATAACTTTGTAAATGGTATAAAAATGTCCAATTTCACTATTCAAGAGATCTTCACAAACATTATCATATTATGATAATTAATTCGTTGATGTTTGACAGTTATGGTGTGGTGCTGTGGGAAATCTTAACAAGAGATGTTCCCTACAAGGGTATTGGTGGCCCGGCGATTGCATCAGGTATACTTAATAAGACATTGAAGTTGGATATTCCCAATCTATGTCCATACATCATCAGAACTGTTTTAGATGGTGAGTTTGACTTACATCTGCATAGTATATGCGTCTAGACTGTTAGGTCTACTTATTCTCCATCCATGTTGCTTGTTATACATTAGAGAAAGTCTTAAACTTCAGACACAGAAATAAACACAGATATTTTGGTATGCATTTTATAAGTAGGGTCAACAGCGTGTGTGTGTGTGTGTGTGTGTGTGTGTGTGTGTGTGTGTGTGTGTGTGTGTGTGTGTGTGTGTAGGCGTGTGACTGTGTGTGCGAGTGTGTTACGACATGCATTAGTTAGCGGCGCTGATAGAGTACTTGAAAGTCTTGCACAGTGTCTTTACTCAGTAAGGACTCTAGCTCATATTCTCAAATTTACACGGCAAGAACTCTAACTAGTAACCGATGTTACGGGTCTCAGGTTTCTCTCTGACGCTGTTTGATGTCAGCGCCGCTTTCGATACCATTGACCACGGTATCTTCCTTGGGCGTCTGTCTGCCTCGTTTGGTCTTTCACGCACCTTTCTTCCTTTCTTGGTTGGCTCGGTTCCTTCCTGCAGGACCGTTCCTTCTCTGTGATCTATGGATCCACCAGGTCTTTTAGGATCCCCGCTCCATTCGGCCTACCCCAAGGTTCGGTCCTAGGCCCTCTCTTATACATAATTTACACTGCAGATGTAGGTCCTCTGCTAATTGTCGGCGCTGTCCTGAGCCAGTCCTATGCGGACAACCTCCAGGCTTATATGTATCAGCACTGTTCAGCCACGGCAGCTGCCACCGCGGTCCGCGCAATGAGCCGGTGTAGTAAGCCAAATACACTCCCCCTTTTAAACACTTCTGGGGCAATTTATCCTAGAATACATTGACTGGTGGAGTTAATTCTTCCTAGGAAAAATTGAGTAGTGGGGTGCATTGTTTCTAGGACATACACACTCCCGTTGGTGAATTGGCACTCCCGTGGAGTTAATTCTTCCTAGGACAAATTGACTATATTGGAGTTAATTCTTCCTAGAATAAATTGTTATTGTTGCTATTGTCATTGTTGTGATTATCGGTATTGTTATTATTACTGTTATTGTTTTATTGTAATCGTTATTGTTGTTGTTATTGGTATTGGCATTGTTATTGTTTTTGCTATTGATAGTGTTAGTGTTAATGTTGGTGGTGGTGTTATTGCTTGTGTTGTTATTATTGTTATTATTGTTTATTTTTATTATTGTTATTGTTGTTTTTATTGTTAATATTGTTATTGATATTATTGTTATTATTATCATTATTACTGTTATTGTTATTTCTGCTTTTGTTATTATTATTGTTGTTGTTGTTGTTGTCAATTTGTCCTAGGAAGAATTAACTCCCCTACTGCATTAGGTATGGGAGCCAATTTATCCTAGGAAGAATTAACTCCCCAACTGCATAAGGTATGGGAGTCAATTTCTCCCTAGAAGAATTAACTCCCCTACTGCATTGGGTTTTGGAGTCAATAGGTAGAATTAACTCCCTGGAGTGTTTATTCACGGGGTGGGGTGTATTTGTCCTAGGGACAATTTTCTACAGAGTCAATATATCCCAGGTACAATACAGTCCGGGAGTTATTTATCCGGGCGTTAATTTAGCATCCTACACCAGGTCATGGAGACCTTGAAGGCCTGGAGACCTTCCAACCGCCTTCGCGTCAATATAGCTAAAACTCAGTTCATTTGGTTTGGCACTCGCCATCAGCTAGCCAAAATTGATATGTAAGCCCTCGCCCTAGAGTTTCCTCAGTCTGATTTCTCATCTTCTATCAGCTATGGATCTTGGTGTAACTCTAGACAAAGAACTCACTTTCACACAGCACATCCAACTTGCTCTGCCGAAATTGCTATTATTAGCTGCGCCACTTTAAGACAATACCCGTTCCTTGCAGCTGCTGCTGCTGCTCTTAATAAGTGCATTCATGCTACATCTATGAGGCTCATCAGTAGGACTATATTCGCTACAAATGCAGAGGTATATATCACGGCTTTTGCGACATCGATAAGACATTAATTTTCTTATGTAAATAATCATCATTGTGCACAATAAATGCATGGTTGAGTAGGAAACACGGCTTTATGCATGAACCTGATAGCAGTGATATCAACGTGATCTAGATTATTTAACAGCTCTTATATCCTGTCCTGCCACGGCTGCCATTAAACATCATCGTCCTTGCTTCGAAACATGCAAAAGTTGCATGACTGGATGTGCCTTCACAGACAAGTTATGTGTGGTTTAAAAGAGCTTATTTCATTAGGAGACAGAAAACGTTAGAGGATATTACGAAATAGACAGCTTCAAACAATTATGCATCACAAGAAAATATGAAGATGATTTTCTTGATCATCATACCAATGTGGTTGTAATGCATAATCTTCGTTTTCCATTATTACCTAACAATTGACTAGATATGTTGCATGTTTTTGCATGTTTTTGTTTTAGGCTGTTTAAACTATGTAAAAAACGAACGGCCAACGTTTGATAGCATTCTTTCATCATTGCAACAGCATCGTAAGCATTTGAAAATTTAACTTTTTGCCAACGAATATGGTACTCCTGATATTTGTACTATGACAATGGTACCATAATATTATAGTCACTTGACACATTTATTCCATTGAAATCCATGCTGGTCAGTGTAGGTTGCAGACAGGCCCTTCGAGAACAAAGTGGGGACCCTTTTACATCTTATATTTTTGAGTATGAATGAACAACTGATTGACAGTATACTGTAATACAATGTAGGCCTACTAGAAAATGCACTAAACTTACATCATACATGATACATCACTCACTTATCAAAGTTTTCATCGATTCCTCATCATTCCTCACTATCAGTCAGGCTGAATGACAATGAAAATAAATATTTAAAATTGTTTTCGTAAATTCCTAAATTTAAGGAAAAAAACTAATTGAAAAAATGAAAGCCAACAAACATCCATAAATTGCAATTGTTGAAACAATTTTACTTGTAAAGTTTGCAAGAGATGAGTTCAGAGATGGAATATTTTTTCCGTTTTTTATTCCGTATTAACTGGACTTAAAAAACGTTTTGTTACAATGTAAAGTCATTGCAGAGAGAACATTCAGTGTGTTAAAACGAGTCAAAAACTATCAGCGGGCAACTATGTGTCAAAACAGAGTCAATAAATTGGCAACATTCGCCATTGAAGCGTAGTTGGCAAAAACTTTAAATTTTGATTCAATTATTTATTCTTTTGCAAGCAAAAAGGCCACAAAGGCCCCCTTATGAATTAATTGAGAATATTAAAGTAGAAGTCTGGTCAATAAAACCAAATGTGATTTATTAATTAAATTTTTAATAATTAGAGAAAAAGTTTACAAATAATCAAATGGCGGGGACCGCTTATTATTTAGTTCGGGTTGGGCCCCTTATTTATTTAGTTCGGAGTGGGGGCCCGGGTCATTTGTACCTCCTTTACCCCACTCAGTGGGCATGGGTGCAGATTGCAGATTTCTGTAATGATTAGCATATCAAGAATATGCACATGTTTTATCTGGTTAACATATAAAGATATACAATTCATGATATAAATATTACAATTACATAAGAGATACTTGGAAAGTCTTTGGGAAATCATACAGACCAGAGGTTTTGGATCTCAGATTGAGTGTTTAAAAGTTAATAGTCAATTGGTATATGATTCTGGTCAAATGGCCGACTGCTTCAATAATAATTACTTTACAAACGTTGCTCAGGACTTGGTGCCAAATATTCCTCATCCCTTCAAAGGACTCTGTGGGACAGGTCTTGACTTCCCCTCAGTCTGAAAACTAAAAAACCGGGTTCAGAAACGGACGGCATTGATCCCTATATTGCTACTCTTAACTTAGACTTAGTGGTCCATCCGCATGCTGAAATCATTTACCCTTGCTTAACATGGGGCGAAATTCCTCACAAAGTTAAAACTGCCTTCGTAACTCCAGCATATAAAAAGGGCGATGAAGAAACCTTAACAAACTCCTGACGCATATAATCCTCGTCATGGATGCGTCGTTAAATAAACTTATATCAGTCAGACCTTAACAAACTACAGGCCTATCTCCATCCTATCCTACTCTACCAAATACTTTGAAAAGGTGATGTATGACAGATTAACTTCCTTTGTGAAAAACACTAAACTGGTACACCCAAATCAACATGGTTTCCAACTCAATCACTCGACTGCTATGACTCTAATGGAAATGGTGGAACGGATAGGGCCTACGTAATGCTATTGATAGCAATGACTACTCCATAAGAGTCTACCTGGGCCTACACAAGGCTTTTGATCATGTAATGTAATGTCATTTAATGGAACACTCATATAGCGCCACTCGAATCAGAGGCGCTCACGACTCAGCACAAAGCTAAACAGAAACAAGTTAAAGTAAAAACATGGGTTTTTCTGGATCCTCTTTTATCTGGTAGATGGCGCAATCGTTCCATTTCCTTAAGAGATTTTTGATTACATATCATTGATGATATGTAAACTTGTAAAGTAAACTTGTAAACTTGTTGAAGTGGAGCTCGTCAAGGAAGACTCGTTCGAGTGGTTAAACGATATTTAATTTTTCTGTATTTTGTCATTGATACACGTTTACTAGGGAAGGTGCATATCGAAGAATAAATTATCTAAGAACTTTGGAATCTTGCGTAGAATCTCCCATAAGCTCCCTGCGGTCATTCGAAATCAACTGTATTATATCTTGAACTAGCTATATCTCTCCTACTCTGATTTAGGCTTCTAGCTATGCAACCAGATAAGTCTAGCTAGAAACGCTCCATAAGAAAGCAGTCCGCTTTATTAATGGAGCCGATCGCTAATCACACATTGCAAAAACAAGTGATCTTCATTTCTCTTTCTACAATAACGTTTCAAATATTTTAAATTTTAAATCTGTTTAAATTGCTACTCATGAAGGCATTGGCGTGGCCAGTGGCAACGAGCAAGTATATCATATGGCGAAAGTTGACAGTAAACTTTTGGGCCACATCAAATCTCGAAAACTGCGGTACTTCGGGCTCATCGTGAGGCAGCCTAAAGACAGTATTGAGAACAGTGTGATGTTTGGTATAGTTGAAGGAAGCCGAAGTCGTGGAAGACCCATAATCTGCTGGTTCGACAATGTCATGGCGTGGATTGGTTTAAAAGGCACAAGCTTAAAGAACATCGTACAAGGCAGAAAGCATTGGACATCACTTTCCCAGTCGTATAGTCAACCGTCGCGAAGCGACGATGACGAAGTAACATGACATGACATGTAATCCAAATTAAAGAGTACCAAGCAGCCTCCTTCATGTATCGCTTCACAAACAATTTACTTCTCCCTCACCTTTACCCACTAGTTTACATTAGCCAGTGATCCACATACATGCAGCTACCCAACTCGAGCTTCTTCTTTCTACCGAGCTTCTCCTGTCATAACAAATAGCCGCAAGTTTTCTATTCATTGTGTGGGACCCTTAATTAAGACTCCTTCATCTGGAGCTCATTACCTACTGACATCCGTGATGCTGCCACATTCTCTATCTTTAAATAAGACTGAGACCCTGCCTCTTACATTCTACAACAACTAATGCAACAATATTAGTAATGAAGCTTAGTATTCATTGTTATTAATAAGAAAACCTTGGTCATTTAATTGGGGGTCTAGCCCGTGGAAGCGGGCCAGTCGGCAAGTCTACTTAAGATTTGTTAAAATTTCTGATTATCAATAACAGTTTCAATCGCTCAACAACATTTTATACTTCTCAATTTGACAATGATCAGTCGCCTGTACAGAGTACATGCAGAGGTTCCTTATGGGTCCTCCTTTTGCTACCAAACCCATTGACTCTAATTGAAACGAACTTGTATGGCATTTATAGTAGGCCCACATTTGTACATCAATAATGTACATGTGTATGACGGCTGGAAACAATAAATTTTTGATTGATTGATTGATTGACTGCCTGACTGACTGACTGACTGACTGATTGATTGATTGACTGCCTGACTGACTGATTGATTGATTGACTTGCCGACTGGCCCACTCCCACGGGCTAGACCCACAATTAAATGACCAAGGTTTTCTTATAATGAACGATGAATACTAAGCGATTGATTGATTGATATGCGCGCTAAGTTCTGTTAATTTTATGTTCAGCCCAAAATTAAATCTGTTTTCATTCAAATGGCAGATGATCAAACAGAAAAGCTGTCAGAAGAAGAGGATGACACAGTTTCAAAGACAAGCATCTCAGTAAGTCCATTTGTTTTGACTAAGACAGAACGAAATTTTACACAAGATGCAGCCGTTTTGTATTTGTCTCAACAAATATCACTGTCCATGCTTGAGAAACTACTAAAAATAGGAAGAAATTCAAAAATAGTTTATTACCGCATTGGATACGGCGTATACACAAGATATTAACTTAGAAGGCTGGCATGCCTAGGATAAGTAAGAAATTATTTTCACACAGATGTTCAAAACATAACTCAAAGATCTCATCTTGAGTGTCAGGCTACACAAGTAATTGTCTTTAAAAATCGTCAATTTGCGCCAGATATCTAAATTTTTAGGGAACTAACATTTTTCACATGCCTACATTATAGCTGAAACGCTTACTATCCGAGATAAAACGTGTTGTGCTCTTCAAAGTATTGAGCAATTTCAGCCAAATACACATGCAAAATTGGATATGGCACTAATTTCGAGTGTAAACATTTTAAAGTGTATTCTAAGGCATGTTCAGATAACTACAGTGGGTCAACGTGTAAAATCCACTTACGGAGTTAGGCATTAAGAGATGCCGAATCAAGATTTTTTTACAGCCGCGTCATTATTATACAACCGTCAGGAATGCAAACACTCATTACCTCATTTAAGAAAAGTAAATGTTCAGCCTTTCAAGTTAATATTTTGTGTATACGCCTTTTGAATTTCCGACTTTTTGTGCCTTTCAGAGTAGGTCACATAACCCACACACTCTTCTAAGCCCGAATATTCATACTCAATTAATGCAGTAACTTCAGTTGTAGAACATTAGGTATGACTGAACTCTTCACCAATATTCCATAAGCACAGTGGCCGATTGGTTAGAGTGGTCAGCCCGTAACGTTCAGTGTGCGCTGAGCGAGCGGGATCGACCCTCGTCCGGACCTTCACTGTGTAGGGACCTTGAGCAAGTCCTTCACTCACAATTCCTCCGCAGTACAACTGCAATTGCACCGTCGAGGCGTGTGTATTTAGTTCTGAGCAAAAAATGTTGAAAGAAGGGCGGTATCAAATATCGGTAATAAATAAATAAATTTGGTTCACTCCTCTGTTCTATAGTTAGATCGGGAGTATCGACATTTATGATGAGTCTTTCGTGAAGATATGTCATGTAAATCTGTGATTACGATCACAACATTAATGAAACAATATTTTATGTTTTCAGAATGTGAGTGTGCAAAGTGTAGAAGAAATGGAGGTAGAACCAGATTCAGATAACATCGGCATAATAGAAAAATCAACTAAACCAATGGACAAAACAATTAAACCAAGCAGACAGGTTGTTAAGGGTGACTCAGATCCGAAGGAGAAACGTATGGATAAACCTATCCGTCCTTCAATATTTGGAAAGATGAAACATTTATTTACTACAAGTAGTAGTAAAAAAAATAAAACACCAAACAATATCAACGAAGCAATTGAACGACACAAAGACTTTCTGGAGGATCGCATAGAACCAGATTATGGACTTCTGGATAAATTACTTGCAAACAAAACTCTTTCTCGAAAAGAAATTTATGAAGTTAAGGCCAAGAGTTCTGTTTATACGATGAACTCTCAGCTGTTGGATTATATTTTGGAGAAACGTGATCAAGGCGATCGTTTTATTGAGGCTCTTCGAGACACTGAGCAACTACACGTTGTCAATTACATAAACGGGAATGGAGGTTAGTGTGATTTAGCACGGCAAAGTACAATTCCAATAATATACTTCGAGATTTCATTGTGTGTATGAAATATTCTATCACTGAATTTGTATTGTTTCCTAATCTCCGACCAGCAGTCAATGATCGCTGTGCATTTCAGCCCACCAGCGTTCCTTTTCCAGTGAGTTACAGCAGTCGAATCTGCATGAAGTCATAGTATATTCAGATAAGAAGCTATAGAGATCTAATTATTTGAAAAAACCGGAATCTGAAATTGAACTGATCTGCCTAATGCACAAACATGGTCAGAATGAACAACATGAAGCAAGCAAGATGCCATGCACAACTGCATGCTCAATCAGTGCAAGTTAACCACTCAACTGAATAGATCTAAACCACTTACATTGAAAGTTTTGATGGCTTTTTTTGGTTGAAATGACCAGAAGTAGACCTAATGTTTGCAAGGTGTGTTGGTTAATAATCACTGTTTCGTGTGTAAATTACATATCATTATCATTGACGCCCTTTGATTATTCTGGTGATTGAATTTTTTGGTGCAGGACTGCAGGGTCAAGTTTTTGAAATTATTTTCCTGTTTCAGTTTTTATTGCTAAGTCGCTTACATCATTTTATTCCTGGCTTCATACTTTTAACGACGAGAGTGCACTAAGCGTGACTGGGAAACCAAAGCAGCTTGTTGCCAAGGCGTTATGATTTACCTTTTCCATAATGCTTGTCAATAATAAGACGCCTTTTTATCGAATTGGAGTGATCAATTGGATTTTTATGTCATCACTGATGGGTTTTCATGCACCATTGGTGATGCCTTCTGTATTGACATTGAGTATTACTGGAGTACGTGAACACCTTGCTTACCATCGTGCAAAATGTGTGTTACTGTTTTCTTTTGTTTCAGTTACATTCATTATAATTGCCAGCTTTCATTGAAACACAATTCTTTCCATCACGTCCAGCTTCCATTAATTAAACACATTTTTGTCATCGCATCCAGCTTCTACTTGTGTATGAGTCTCTTCACCAACCCAGTTTCCATTTAAACAGCTGTTGTTATTAGGTATATATTTTACAGGGTGTTGAGATTTTTTATTAAATAAATATTTTTACAGAGTGATGACGACTTGACGTACTCCAGTAATACCTTGACATTGATTTGATATAAGTTCATGGTTGAAAGTAATTATGATAATAATAACATCAACAACTTTGATTAATAATTAACAATTAGCACCCATTTTTGAAGTGTAACGGTTCGTGTATCAATTAACATTTTAAGCGATCTGCGTGTTATAATAATTTGAATTTGCATTAAATGTGTGTCTGACCGATCATTTAATTGTAGGTACAAATATTACAGATTTTGGTTACTCTTTTTCAGAATATAATCCAGACTACGGAGAAGAGTGGCCTTTGACAGAAGAGGAAATGTCAAATATAGATACCAATCAGGATAGTTTGACTGAGCTACTAGATTTGAGTATTCTGCTTGATCTTCTGTGTTCAGCAAAGGTCATTAGCAATAAACAGAGAGTTGTCATTTCAACAGAAACAAATCCATACAAAAAAAATGAAGCTCTTTTAGACATTTTGCGAAGACGCAGCCAACGTCACTATACGCAGACAATTAGTTGTCTTCGTCAGTCGAACCAAAGTCATATTGCAGACACATTTGCATTAGGCGGAGGTAGAGTCACTTTCTTGACATTTGTGTTTAATAAAACCATGGAAATCCTCATTTCTCTCAGTTCTAATATATTCCGGATCCCTGTCCTCTTTTGATTGTGAATTTTGTAACCGGTTTCTATATTATTTCATGCTCGTCATTACAGACAGGGTTGCTCATTGAAGATAAAAATATTATCATTTATTGTGTTGTCCGCAAATCCAATAGTCGATACCAATATGAAGGCAAAGTTGAAGGTGGGTCCCAAGGACAAAGTCTTGTGTTAGTGAGTCATCTCAATGAGTAAGTAAGTATTTTCTTTATTAAGCCAGCTGCCTAACAGCACAAGGAGTGCAACACCAATATTGTTTTAAAAATCAAAAGTTGTTTTTTCTGTTTTATTTGTTTTTGGGGGTTTCGTTTTCCTTTCGACTTTGCACCAAACACAGCATGAAAATGGGTTACAACTTGTTTTTAAAATTAATTTAGCTTGATTTCGGATTGAAAACCACACAATTAGTAATATAATGGTAATATTAGTATATTGAATACAACTATTTGTGAAAACAAAAAAGCAAAGGTTGACATATTTCGTATCTTTTGATTGTTTGAAAACAAACAAAAAACAAATATCCAAAAAACCAATATGTTTGCAGCCCTGAACAGTACTCTGGTGGCAAATGTCAATCAATGGTTAACTGATCCAGGAATTTAATTTCGAGAGGGCCAGGTTAAATTACTGAGACATTTTGAGACAGAATCTAAACCATGAACTTAGCTTTTTCAACAAATGAATTGGATTTGTAAATTTACGTTTTGGATTGAGATTTAGAATTACATAAGAATCAACAATATCGGGAGCCTGAGCCTTATTGACTCGAGCATAAACACGTCTCGAAATATTGTCCTAGTTTTTTGATCATAAACATAGGTCTACCATTGCGAAGATGAAGGCCTACTACATGTTTTGGCTGCTTGAGGAGATCATAAGTCTCTTCACATATTTGACACAAAACAGGACAGAACCGTCCCTACTCCTCTTTGTGTATGGAATGGGTGCGAGTTGATGTTGTGGGCTCCCCAGGGCTAATTCTGTCACATTCTACTCTAACCATACTACTGCCTTGTAGGAATTCAGACACTAGTGGCAATTCACTTAAACTATCATGCAACTGATAATATTATTATTGATTTATTTTTGACCTTGTGTGCAGCACCCTTTTCTTAGGCATTGATTGG
Source organism: Bimastos eiseni (assembly GCA_959347315.1). NCBI lineage: Eukaryota > Metazoa > Annelida > Clitellata > Crassiclitellata > Lumbricidae > Bimastos > Bimastos eiseni. The sequence goes on along the minus strand of OY365810.1, from coordinate 448,950 downwards.
ACTATATAGGTCGCCTTATAAAAATAATTACTAACAACGTGTATAAGCCGTAAAAAGTGCTCCTTGTGTATCATTGAGTGTCTTTGGTATATATTTTTGAATATATTTTTTATCGGTGGATATTTGAAGACGCTTTTAGTCAACACTGTTAACCATCCTTAAACTGCTTATTTGTTTTCAGTTGTTGTGAGAGTCCATGCTCATCTCGATGGACCTTTAGAAAATGTTCAAACGGCAGAGGATGAAATTGTAGCAAGAGTTACAAGTGCACTCAGTGGTACATCAATAGCGGATAGCAATAGGATATGGGAACGTGTTCAGTCAAAATTAATTGCTGCCAAGAAAGGACAGAGCATTGTTCTCTACATCTGGTGTGAAACAGAGGAAGAACTATTCCGTCTATATGAATTTCTGACCAGTGGTCAACTCAAGGACTTTGCAGAACAACTGTTTAATCAGTTGTTGACTCGTTCGCAAAAGACTGCAGTGAAAGATATTACAATGAATGATGAGGAGCTCAAACGCATGGAAGCATATTTTACAGGTGACCAATTGTTTTTATTTCGTGTTTTAACTTTTTTGATGTGATTGTAATATTACATAAATCTGCTACGCTTTCTTCAAGTTCGGCTCTGTTTTAGTGACCTTGCAATCAATCAAAATAACTCAGACAGCAATTCTTTTTGCAACCCACTAGTGTATGAAGTCTTTCTAAAATAAATCATAAGTTGTACTTATGGAAATTCAAAACCGATCTTGGACTAAATAGAAACTCTTTTCACTATTTTTGGCTGTCTCAATGTTACATCTATGGACCAACAATGCTAAATGGACGCGAATTTGGAGATGTTGATATGTCACAGCACAGGGAACTATCTAAATATTGTAGCAGGGCTAGAAATCTTGTTCATTGTGTTGCTCATGTCATGTTAATTTTAATTCCCACCACAATAGATCCAAAAATGGTCTAGCATTTTCAGCTGCATAATATTTGCCTTTAAGACAACTTTAGTTTTATTTTGATATGCTGTAATGAGTAAGTGAAGGTCACATGAACTGATCAACAGTCAACACCTTCTGTAAATAGATAGTCTTTTACTGATCAGAATGAACTGTACAGCAATATCATGACACGCACTCGTACAAGAATTTTAAAGTACCACCTTGGAGAAGTTTCTCTTGAAGTAGAGCCAAAGAAATGTTTGAGCACAATTTACCATTATATTAGCACTTCTTTTACACAGAATTCGCACCAACACGTTCGGTTGACGAAATTAAAGAGGAACCAGAAAAAATGGAAGGTACGCTTTCATAGGCTTATAGGCTTAGGCCTACGTGGGTCGCCATAGACAAGTTGTACGCTGCAGTTTTTCCAATTAGTCCAAAATGTCTTAGCCAAACCTCATTCTTGGCTTGAATTATATTATTACCATTTCAACCGCTGCGTGCATTTGATCGGTGAGCATTATTGCCTGTTCTGTTCTCTGTACGCTCTGATACACCTGCAATGCATTCGTTGCACAACTGATACGGAAAGGAAACATATTTTTGATGTTATTTTTATACTTTCTTAATTAGTTACCACTGATAAACAAATTTCAGCTGTAAGGACTGACTGGATTTGCTCCTCTGACTCTCGACATTAATTTGAATTTGAATTTCACGTCTTGCGAAATTAAAATTTTTATTTTACCGCTTGCCTAATTTGATATTTTCTTGTCAGAATTATTTTATCATTATTATTTAATTAATTAATTAATTTGTAACACGTGCAGGTCGCTGCAGAATCTGAATCTGAGGTGCTGATAGTTAGTTGCCAGGAATTAATGCAAGGATAAATAGAGTTTTGAATTGCTTCTTGAACTACGAAGAGAGTTGCAGTCGATTCTATTCCTTCGCAGAAGCAGAGGAGGGAATGCACGAGAGCCCATAAGTGTTCTGCATCGTGGCTCAGCTGAAAGACCAGTGCTTGATGATCGTAGTCAACAAGAAGCGATTTAGTAGAGCATGAATATAGACATCTGTATACTGATGATGGGGGCATAGTAGATCAAATTTAAATTTTATTCTGAAGTGAACGGAAGACAATGCAGCTGGTAGCGTAGGACTGAGAAGCGTGTTCGCAGTGGAACATGCTGCACTGTGCGAGCAAAGGTCTTTTGGATACGGTACAGCCTTTTGAGTTCAAGCTCTGAGAGACCACCTGGATTGATAGAAATAAGATTCACAAATGTTAATGAAGCATTATGTAATGTGACTGTTTTGTTCTTCACGCAGTTGATGTTGCTCAAGTACCTGCATTCAAAGGAACTGACTCAAATGAAGGTTAATCTCAAACTGACAATTATCTTGCAGCCTTTGCTCTCTGCAGCCATTCGAAATAATAGCTGTATTATACTTTCAAAACGGTTAGATCGAGACATCCGTACCACACACACGCGCTCATGCGCGCAAGCACTTGCACTCACTACGAAGGAATGATACAGGCAAGCATACAGTATCATTGAAACTGAAAACTCTTGTTCACTCTCTATGGCTAACTCGCTTTGACAACAATAATAGTATATCAACGATTATACATATAAAAATTTATTCACAAATTTAGAGTTGCAAATAGGTTTCTGGCAAGTGCAGTGAATGTGCTGCCACTATAACTATTGTGGTTTGCATCTGTTTCACGTGGATATTGATTCACCCCTTCGGGTTATCGAAAGTGAATCTGAGTCAAAGAAAATGGAAGGTAGATTTCAAGAGGCTTATTTATATACCGATATAGATCTCTGTTAGCAAGTGGTAAGTTGCTATTTTCCACTAAGTTCAAAACGTCTAAGCAAATCTCATTCAGTGCGTATGTATTACTGATCCATTCACATATGCAATTCCTCGCTCAATAGATGGATTTATGGAATGTCAAAAAACATTTCTGACGTTGATTATGTAGTTTAGTTACATATTGTATTGTATTTTCCTTTCTTCAATAACTGGAAGCAGATAGGACAACTGAAATTTGATAACGTCTTCTTTACAAAGTTCAGAAGTCCACAATAATGCTGGGCACTCAATAAGAGTTTTAGGTAGGTAGACTGGTAGAAGTAGGTTTTCAGTTTAGAAGACGCTGCACCTTTGCATGTACTTATGGAGCATTTACTTTATTAGCTTACCATTGCCGCAAATGATAAAATGGTACAACTTGTATAACTTGATATTCTAAAAATTGATCTGAATTTTGACTCCGCTTTTTTGTGGACTTATAGTGATCCTTATGAAGTAACATTGGGTAACATTGGATTACGACATGTTAGAAGTGGACATTTTATTAGCACATTAATATTAATAATATTATCATTATTATCATCATTTTTATTATCATTATTGGTATTTAATATAATGTGTGCCTGCTGCGTTATGTGTACAATCTCTGTATGTCCTGCTTTGTGTTCTCACATAACCGGGTGAAGATGCTGAAAGCAATAAACAAAGTGAAAACTTGAATTTTTTTTCTAGTACTTCCATTTTACTGATTACGAATGGTTTTAATGCACACAAAGTCAGTTCCCAGATTAAGATCAGTTCTTTATTTCGATATTATTGCTATAAATATATTACTGTCATTATAATGTAATTATAATTATTATCATCATCACCATATCAATTTTTTAAATATTGCTGTTGTTTAAAGTAATGTGAGTCAGGCGAACCTATTGCGTTATGTTCATAATTATTGTTGTATATCCTGTTTCGTGTTCTCACAGAACCAGATGAAGATGTTGAAAGAGAGAAACAAGGTGAAAACTTGCACAGTTTGTTGTTTCTAGTACTCCTGATTACTGAATATGAAAATTTTTTAACGCACAGTCATAGAAATGCTAATATGAAGGAGAGTTATTCAGTTGCCAGATGAAGGTCCCTATGTTGAAAGTCAGTGTGAAATAGTATGGTACGTGACGTTTTGGCGCAGGACGTTTTGGCGCAGCGCCGTTTTGGCACAGGACATTTTTGCCGCAGATCTATGATATAATAATATTGTATATTATGTATTCTGTAAATTTATATGGCAATCTACACTTTAGTGTCGTTAATTATGCCACATAGCAAATCAGGTCAAGCCTCGGGAGCGTCTGCAGTAGAAGAAGGATTGATGAAAAGAATCATGAGTAACTAGAAGCCGGATCAATGAAAAGGATACTGTTAAACTGGGAGCTGGTTTGAGGAAAAGAATCGTGCTTAAATGGGAGCTGGATTTATGAAAATAATCATGCTTAAATTGAAGCTGTATTGATGATAAGAATCATGCTTAAATGGAAGCTGGATTGATAAAAAAATAATGTCGTTTAATTGGAAGCGAGATTGAGAACAAAATTGGGACTAAAATGGTTATACGACAAGTAGAACTCTCATAAGATTATCCATCCCGCTTTTATTTAGGCATGATTCTTTTCTTCATTCCAGTTCTCAGTTTAGCATAATTATTATCATCGATCATGCATCGTGTTACATAAAATATTGTATCAGATATCGACGCCAAAACATCTTGCGCCAAAACGGCCGAAAACGGCTGCGTGCTCCGGAAATAGTAAGGACGTGAGAGCCCATTACAATGATTCATAGAGGCTCAACCAGGAGACCCTTACATGTATGATCTGAATTATAAACAAAGAGAGAGAAGAGGAACAGAGAGTTCTGCTACAAATTGATTGAAAATAGGATCACCGCTGGCTTGGTCAAATATTTCGATGTGGGGTCTGCTGCTGACGGTACTGGAGGAAAGGATGCTGGGGAAGGTAACGAAGGTACTGGAGGAAAGGATGCTGGGGAAGGTAACGAAGGTACTGGAGGAAAGGATGCTGGGGAAGGTAACGAAAATACTGGAGGAATGATGCTTGGGAAGGTAACGAAGGTACTTGAGGAAAGGTTGCTGGGGAAGGTAACGAAGGTACTGGTGGAAAGGATGCTGTGGAAGGTAACGAAGGTACTGGAGGAAAGGATGCTGGGGAAGGTAACGAAGGTACTGGAGGAAAGGATGCTGGGGAAGGGAACGAAACGATCGAACATAGTTGAGGATCCGTCTAGATGATCCTAGGCTATTAATAACAACCTTGCAATGATGTTTCTTTTCTAAAGTCTTCCATTTGCATCATGCTGCGTTTTCCACTTTTAGGTGGTGCCGGATTTGTTAAGCCTGGAGAAGGTAAGTGAGAAAATTGAAGTAATCATTTTGTGAAGCCTCTCACTGTCAACTGTTCGAGGTCATAATGAAGTTGAATTATTGCCAATCATTTGCAAAATGTAATAAGCTAAGGAGTATGGTCTCTCAAACTTGATGGTGGCGCAATCCATAGATGAGGAATAGCATGCAAGAAGACACGGAAACTAAATGTGTTCTAATATATACGTAGACCTATGAAGGCCTATCCACGTGTAGGCCTATGTATTAAACACTTATCAGATCTAAGAAATTGTGTTTTAATGAGGGTTAAGAAATGTATACTACACAAAATCAAGGGCAACAGGAGCTTACGTAAATGCATTGGTAGAATATCATTGCAGCATTTCATTTAGTAAATGAAGGGTTTACGTTTAACAGTGATTTATTGCAGAATCTCTGACAGACGAGGATATTAATGCAGCCATTCTAAGAAACAACACCGAATTCTTCAACCAACATATGCGAACAAAAGGTGTCGTGGAAAAGCTGCATGCTAACGAAATCCTATCGGATGAAGACACGCGATACATCAAAACGTTAGAACACGAAAGTGAGAAGATTGACGAGATGTTGAGCGTTATCAGGAATTCCTCTTCAGAGGACTATGATACATTCGTTTCGCTACTGCGTGAGAGTGGCCAGACGCTGGTTGCCAATGTTGCAGAAAAGGGTGGCGGTGAGTATTCCTTGTGCTTGAATGCACCTGTCTATCTCCCGACTTATCATCCAAGGATTCTCACCTGGCACCGATAATTACCCAACAATTGACCTAACCATGTCAGCGCATATCTCTTCCGGTCTGCTTATGACAAAGTTATTTCACTCAAGCAACGACATAAAGGTTAATAATGACCAAAGAGCCAACAGTGTTAGGCCTATAGCAGAGTTGAAAATCACTGACTCTTTATATTGCATTTTGCCATAATTATTTAGTAAAGTTGCTTTTTAAACTATACTATTCTTTCCATTATTTAGTCTTTTTTAAATCTGTCACATTTTTTTAATTTTGCATTTGATTTTATTGTAAATAGTACTTTATTTATTTAAAATACCTATTTAATACTTCACTAACTTCACTGTTTAACTTGTTATTTTTGAATCGATTTATCTTTGAATCTATACTTTTATTTGTGATATACTTGAATATCGACTCAAATGTCCTATAAATCGCGAGTGAATTCCTTTCATTCTTGTTTTGTATGTTGCTTTCTGTAGCGGTATTGAAGATAAAAGTAACATTTGAGTCAAATCTTGAAGAAATAGAAAAGCAAATTGTTAACAAACTCAATCAGCTGCAAGACAAAACTGTTCCAAAGAGCGAGGAAGTGTGGCGCTTTGTGAGTCAGCTGAAGAGAGGCAACATCGAGATCGTTAGTTCCCAGCAGGAGAGAGGAGTGGTCATCTGGTGCTGGTGTCGATCGAAGTCAGCTCTCCAGACATTTGAAGATCTTAGTTTGTCAGACTTGAAACAACCGAACTTACTGAGTGGTCTCTTTAACCTGTTGCTACCTGGAAATATTGCACCAGCCATTTGCAGTGCGTACCTGAAGAATAACGAGGAAGATTTGGGTAAGATCACGTAATTGCCTAAATGCATGTATTGAGTTTTAATTTAGGTTATAATTGATTTCTTTTGTTTATCTCTATAGCAACAACAAAGGTGTCATTTCACTAAGACATCATCATCATTTCACATGTTTCTTTTTATGTGTCTGTTACTTTGACGTGATTAGGATGTCAACACTTTACTAGTGAGAGATGCGCTCTTGAGCTTAAGAGTTTAACAACCCTCCGAATGACAATCGAGCAGAAGATCATAACATGATTATAGATTGTTAATCATCGATGATGTTTATGGAACTAACTTTTGTTATGGCCTTTAGATTCTATATAGAGTGTTTAATTGCTCCGTTTTCAGTTTACTGGATTCTTGTCTATCTGGGAATGTGTTTATTCTAGTTAACATAACACTGCAGAAATGCTACTATACGTTGTTATATCAAGCAGAGAAAAACTTAAGGGCAGACGTATATATTTATTTTATAAATAGGTAACACTGATTGTTGCTTTACTAAACAATTGATCCCAAGTTATTAGTTCTGTTTGTCTTGTGTTTTCTTTTAGTTTTTCGGAAACTCAGAAGCATTGTTGTTAAGCACAAGTTTACAATTGGTGAACGACAGGCGTTTGGTGTTACAATGCTCCAGGCAAAGATTTGCCTTCTCTGTCAGAGTCCAAATGCAATCGTTGTGTATGAAGAGAGAGACTTGACGAAGCCTTGTGAAGAACTGTCTCTCGATGATGTCGTTACTCCCATGGACATGGCATACTCCAAGGAGTCCAATTGTCTCTACATCACTGATAAGGGCACAGCTAGTGTCTGGAAGATTACCTTCCCATTGCCTGATAACAAAGTTGATCGATGGTTGGATTCTGTGGCTGCTGATCCGTTTACTCTCTCAGTGACCAGCGATGGACGTATGGTGATGGTCAAACGAGGTGCTCCATCCAGTCTTGAAATCTACCATCCAGATGCCCGGCTACTTCTCCACTTGATTCTTCCGAGTCATATATTAAAACCGAATCATGCCGTGGAAACATCCAAGGGAAACTTGGTTGTATCTTACGAAGAAGATGTTGGAGTTCCAGGAGGAATGTGTGAGATTACGAAAGAAGGACAGTTGATTTCACGCTTTGATTCGATGTTTCAATCGATTACCGGTGTTCCAGAAGATGTGAATAAGCTTCTGGCTCTGCTTGCCAAAGTGAACTTCAAAGGTTTTAACTATCTGGCCATAGATGACAAAGATCAGGTCTATGCTTGCAGTAGTGTGAAGAATGGTCCGATGGTAGTCTTCGACTCTCGACTCGTCTTACTAGAGTGTGGAGACTCTGGTCCTAAGGCTGTGCATCGAGTACATTTCTTCAAAGAGATGATGCAATTGATGGCTTTGTATGAACCAGAAAAGAACCTCGTCAGTATCTTTTCCATGGAGTGAATTGTAATTCGTAGTTAAGATAGAAATTATCCATTTTGAATGGAGAATTATTTGAACAGTGCTAAGTAATTATTGTTGTTATGATCACTAATAAATCAGAGACCAATGCAAATTTTAAAGTGCACTTTTAATCATGCGTGAGCGAATGCTTGTTATTTTTATAGTCACGTAATCATATGATTGCTCTTACAACTAATATATATTCTGCAATTAAAATTTTATGTTATATATATTTTTTTTTTGATGAAATGTGATTGCACAGTAAGAAGAAAAAATAAAAAGCAAAGATACGGCATTCTAAGGACGAAAGACCTGCCTTTATAATGTGAAATCAAAAATATAATATAGTTTAAATATCATAGATCCTAGCATGTGTGTGAACGGGAGATGACACAAAACTCACATCAGGTCTACATATATTTTGGCCTCTTCGATGAGTCTGTCTCTTCCTGACATCCATAAATCCTTGATAAAATGTATAATGTTTTCAACACTGCAGTGGCTATCCTTGAAGCTCTTGCAGTTGGACATTGCTGTCGGAGTAGTTTTTGTTGTTCGGTACACTGTTACAGAGCTTCCATTTCGTACAGCTAGAATGGTTTCCATTGAGCGCTAATAAAAGGCTTCTCAGTGAATGTACAACATGTAATATGTTTGAATTGTTCAAGCATTTTATGAACTATGACTCAGTGGCATAGGCAGGATTTCCCCAAGGGGGTTAGTGCAGTCACTTTTGGGATAGTCATTTTCCACAGTATATCTACAATAAATTAGGGGGCTCAATGAGCCAGGATTTTTTTTAAATTTTAGCCTTTTTGCACTGCAACAGTTTTTTGTGATAAAACAAAATATAAATACTTTTTATTAAAATCTGCTAAAGCGCATAGCTAGTGATTTTTATAACAATGGACAAAAAAATTACAAACATATACTCAAGCTTTAAATTAGATATGATTATAAAATAGCCCTGCCTATGCAAGTCAGTCTTAGATTTTCTTTTCTTAACATTTTAGTAGGCTAATATACTTCTTCTGATTATCAGTAGAAGTTAGGTTTTCTTATTTATTCATTCCTTAGTCATAATGAATGTTGGTCTTAACTTGCTTGGCTTCACAGAACGAAATCTAATCTTCGCTTCCTTAGTAGTTCATTGATTATTTCCTCGGTTGTTGGGGTCATTTCACGGTGAACTTGTAGAAGATCTAATCAATTCAGCCTAATTTTGCTTGTCGAGTTCCTGAGATATGTTTTCAGACGGCGAAATGTTTATGAAGAACGCTCACTTGTACAGATGGAAACAGGCAATGTAATGTTGTCAAGATTTTCAACAACTCTGTAATAGTTGGATGAACTGTTGAATGACACAGATGCATTGCGTCCAACGCATTTTTTGGCACACTACCCGTTTCTTTGCGAGAAAGACGACGGTACCAATGCCTTAGTTCTGCCACTAATGAATCAAAATACGTTGAGAGCCATTGCTTATGGAAAGATCGCTTAGCTTTGCCAAGTGCTATTCTTGCCCCAACATCTTATAGCAAGAGATAACAATATTTAGTTAAACTTACCACAACACCTTCCAGCGAGAGATAACTCTGCTGACTGATTTTATAGTTGATCCACTATATACAATGCAGCAATTTATAAAATTTATCATTTATATTAAACTGTTTTAAACTTTTGAACACTCAACTTGGTATAATGCGTCCAATGATCATGTCTAAGGATGAACTGACCTATATACATAAGTCTCTCTTTCTCTCTCTTTATATTTACATATATATACATTAGTTAAATATATATACGCACACCCATTTTATATAGTTATAAATAGTACGCATGGAACCTATGACAGCTGTCTTATATAACTGTCCTATATCCGAAAATAATTGAATGATACATTGCGCTTGTGACATTATAGGCTAAGTTCTGCTTCATTTACACCCTGCCAGAGTGACCCTGGTATACGGTATCGGGTATACATAAAATCTATGCCACAGCTGTTGCCTCTGTGGAGTCGGTGCGTATGCTGCACCCAGTGCACTGTGAGTGTCTGTTATTCCTTAGCGAGGGTACGGTCCCTAAATTATCCCAACTTATTCTGTAGGTTGTTGCTAAAAAAATATTTCCAACTATGCCAATGGGTTTTTTATAACCCACCAAACCCTCCTTACCTACGCCACTGCTATGACTATAGGGGTTATCTCGTACTTTAATGTTTTAAATTCGTGTAGTAAAAATTAACGTTTCTTATTTAACTTTGCGTAAGCATATCAGTTTCGGTACCGCAGAAATAGCGTTTTATACCACTAATCGACGAAAAAGTATAATGCTCAAGTAGAAACTGGATTGATGAAAGAAATTATGCTGAAATGGAAGCTGGATCAGTGAAAATATTATGCTTGATTGATGCGAGAATGTCGCTACGATGGACGTGGAATCGATGTAAACAAGGCCATGTACGCGAGCAAAAACCTTATTGATGAAAAAAATATACTTAAATGGAAGCTGGATTGATGAAACGAAATATACTTAGGCCTAACTGGAAGCGGGATTAATGAAAGAAATACGCTTAAATGGAAACTGGATCGTTGAAGAGAAATAATCATGAATGGAAAGCGGAAATAATTCAAAACGCTATAATACGAGATTACCGACTATAGTTCTACCACATGGGCGAAATTACAAGCGATTTGTTTTGACTGTTTTCTCTTCAATTAATGGCAATGTACGACTGTATCATGTACGACATGTAGGCATGTGGATGCATTACTGACACATTCAATTTGGCCAATACAGCATGCCACATAGACCTATAGGAAATTACGATGTATACATAGGATCATGGTTCTTTTAGCTATTGTCTAATTAGCTTACGTCTGATTTCAGAGCTGTAATCTGCTCTGAGATTAGCCACCAAAGAAAGAACATCCGTTGCATAATTGTGATTTTATTGTAATAATCGAAAAGAATTATGTATTTATCATTTTTTTCAAGCATTTTATGTTTATTCGAATAGCTCACAGTTTGTAACGGTTCACCAGATAAGGGCCCACCCATACATTGCGTACGCACAAAATCGTATTTTCGGACCCTCTCCCCTTGTACGTACATCTGAGCTTTAACCCCGCCCTTCCTCCCCCCATTGCAAAGGTTAAATTGCTGATATCTATAAGACATTGATTTTATCGTAGGCTATTTATTTTTTTAGCATATTTAACAGCTTATTTGCTAGCTGTTACATTTAAAAAGTTTTAATGCTACATGAAATTTATTAGGAAGGAATATTGTCCGTGATTGGGTTTACAGTTTTGATTTTAATATTCCGTAATGTGGACGTCATAATGAGAAAGTTAAATTTTAAAAAGCCCACTTCTATTAATAGCAATTAAACATAGTATGTAGACCTTGTAGGTAGGTAGGCTATATGTTGCGACGCTAAAGATAGTGCAAATAATAATTATTATGCAGGGAATTCCAAGGTTTTTCTATAACAGAAGTGATCTATTCGACTTAGATGGAGCATATAAACAGGTGCGTATTTTTAGAATTTAATAAGTCTGCTTCTCTGCGTGGCTAAGGTTTAGGCTTACGATCTATAGGCTTTCGGATGCGCTTGCAATTTTCCATATACTTTGCGTCTAAGGAGTTTAATCCAAAGTAATCCATAAATTGAGACTCAAATCGCTGTTGTCGCTAATTATAGTTTGGGCAATGAAGGTAGTTTCGAAAGTGTCAATAAGGTGATGTTGGGAATTTTTTAGCACTTCATAATAAACAGAAAATATATATAGGCCTACTATAATATAAACTATTGTCCTGCATACTTGTAGGCCTACGAAATAAAACGCCTGAATTAATTTAGATCGACTTTGCCCCACCCCAGTCAAAGTTAACTTTAAAATCGAATCAACGAAACCTCTGAGATCGGTTGTAAGTAGGTCTATCAGAGAGTAACGCAAGAAACCGAAAATGGCGTTGCTCCTGGATAAGACATCGTCAGCAGGTTAGACATCTCTATCCTCTAACACCTCTTGTTGCCTCATTTTAGTTAAAATATGCACCTTGTCATGTTAAGTCGTTGAGACCATGATATCGATTAATTATAATTGGCATTCCAATTAATCTAACTCTGTTATGTGGGTGGGACATTTTTGTCTATTCGGTATCGCGGTTAGTCTGTAACCGATCGATTTCAGGTTCGCGCCATCTGACAACATCTCTTTGCTTCGTCACCCATTAAAAACCCTTGAGACTTCAAATGAACTTAAGAGCGACCCCACACACGCGTCAAGTGCACTAAGTTTACTACACGTATAGTAGACAAAATTAAACTGAATAGTTTTTCTGCTGTGCAGCCTTAAATTGAAATCATTCGATCCAAGCATTAATAAATAAGTATATCAAAGATTCGAATCAGGCCTCCTGATGTATTTTTAGATGCCAAAAGAAAGAACTTTACAACTTGTGTGCTAATGCAATGATTCTCGATCAATTTCTTACTGAAGACGGTCACATCTAAAGATCGAGATCGAAATTAATGCATGGAGTTGATGTCGGTCATTTACGCAGCTGTTAGAAACTGACATAATTTAATGTGGAGATGGCTTACGTCAGTTTTGATGCCGCTTCCATGGAGACTTCGTTCAAGAGGATAATTGAAGAGAGCGGATTTCTTGGTAAAGGAAGTTTTGGTGAAGTGTACGGTCCATTTCGTTGGAAAGGTAGAGAATGTGCAATCAAGCGACGAGTGTTCAATAAGCGTGAGTTGGATGGTCAAATGCAGAAAGAGATTGACGCGTGCAGCAAGTGGAAATCTCTTAATCACAGAAACTTAATAATGGTTTTCCATGCGGCATGTGACGCTAACTTCAAGCCACCTGCAATGTACATTATAATGGAGTTTGCCAGAGGAGGATCAGTGGAGGATGCTTTGAAGAAAGCTACATCTCCGCTTCCTATCGATGTAGTCATGAATTGGGCTAAGCAAGTCGCCTGTGGTATGGCATATTTACACAGCAACTCCATTGTCCACAGGGACCTCAAGTCAGCCAACAGTTAGTAGGTTCCGGTAATATTTTCAAAACAAGAAATAGTTTTGGCTGTTGGTGCTAATTGCAGTATAAAGTTATGTTTATTAAATTCGTGATGCAATTAATTAATCAATCAATCATGGTTTATTTATAAGTCGAACTAATCAGAAAAAACACAATTACTACAATTGTTATCGGATCACCAAGAAGACCCAATTACGGATCGAAAGGTCCCGCTGATTAAGGCCGCCTGAAAAATGTTTCCTTTGTGATTAACAAATAAGGATCAACAATGGTTGGTGTCAGGACTATTGCTGCTACATGTATGTACAGAGTCAAGTCTTAACAAGATACACCCCCATGGTATCTATAATGCCCAGCTGGGTTATGCTAGACTAATTACATAGCACGAAACACAGTTAATGATTACAAACAAAACAGATGGTATTTTGATATGTCGTCGAATGTTAGCTCACTTTTATCGAAAGTTTCTGACTCAGAAACAGATGAAAAAATATCTACGATTTCCTTTGAATTCCAAAATAGAAAAAAGTAAATTAGTAAAATTTACCAACTTTTGCGATATTAGGCCTATACAAATTTCATAAATCTATCAGACTTTTATTGATAAATTTCTAGCTTATCTATGGGCCCAGAGATTAAATAATAATTTTTTCAACAGTTGTCATTTCTGAGACGATCGACCCGAATGAGTTCAGAGGAAAAACGTTGAAGATAACGGATTTTGATTGCATCAGAGAACATCATCATACGGAGGTTATGTCGTTTAAAGGAACAATTTTATGGATGGCGCCTGAGGTTCGAACGAAAGCAACGTTTTCCAAAGCTAGCGATGTCTGGAGGTACGTATGCATAGGCCTGCTACCTAAATCCTTGGCACGTAGAGAGGTCATGGGGCAATATTCGACAATGTGAGGCGTAGGTTTCAGAGTATTTCTTATTTATTAGCAAGGAGGTAAATATATTTGGCGGCTATTTCTTTTTGGTTCAGACGCTCTTTTTGTTCTGACTTCACTTGCAGTTCCTCATTAATTTTATCATCATTATTATTGTCATTATTATTTTTATCATCATCATCATTATCATTATTGTTATCATTATTGTCATTATTATTTATTTACCCGAGGTAAATACTGATCCCTCGTTATAATTATTTATTATTATTATTTTATGGTTTTTTTGTTTTTGAACAACAGACCTATTCAATCAATTTTCAGATTATATGACACACTAAACAGTAACAGACATGTTGAGGCTTGCTATTGTTATCATTATTATCACTATTATTGTTATTATTACTGTAATTATCATTATCATTCTTATTACTAATTTGTAAATTATAGAATACAGGAATTAGAGGCATCACTTAAATGATTTCAAGCCTACTTACAGGAGAGGTCCCAGCACGTTTCTTGTGATGACTTCTTGTCCTCTCCAAATTTGATACGTTATGGTGTCCCTCAAGGATCTATCTTAGGACCACTGTTATTATTAGTGTTCATTAATAACCCAATGCATCACCATTACTCTATTTTTGTACTATTCGCGGACTAATATTTTTGCATCCCACAAATCGCTTGATGGATTGGTTAAACTTTTGAACAACGACCTCTCACTCGTGAGTGACTGGTTCCCCATCAATAAATCATCACTAAATATAACCAAAACGAGCTACATTATATTCAAATCTCATCGTAAGCATCCCTCACCTATTAACGAACTGCTAAAAATTAACAACATTACAATTCCTTGTGTCAAGTCTGTTAAGTTTCTTGGTATCCAGGTGGATCAGAATCTCTCTTGGAATGATTACATCTTCAATATCTCGTCTAAAATTGCAAAAAATATAGGAATAATAGGCGTATCAAGCATAGCTTACCTCTTGCCAGCTAGCATTCTCCTCAATTTATATTATGCAATGATCTTTCCTTACCTTTCTTACGGCAATGTTTAATGGACCCCAAATTATAACTCCAGACTGTAAAGACTTCTACTCCTGCAAAAAAGAATTATTCGGATAATCTTGGGTCGCAATAAATACTGTCGTATACTACCTATTCAGATGTTCAACAGGACTAACATTCTTAATGTCTCTCAAATAAATGCCCTCCAGACCAACGAGCTCATGTACAAATACTTTAACAATATGCTCCTCTTGTGCTTCGCAAACTACTTCACTCAGACCTCATCTATTAATCCTTACAACACTCGCTCTGTGTTTAACTTTAGACCAATATTTTGCAGAACAACCATTAGGCAATTTGCTTTGAAATATAATGGTCCCTCTGCTCGGAATGTAATTCCTCTGGATATTTGGTTGTCAATGTTTTGCAAATTATTCAAAAGAAACTACAAACGTTTATTGCTTGAGCAGAATACTCTTTAGAAGTGAGGTGCCTGCTCATTAATTTTATTCAACTAATTAAGATGTGAAGTTGTCTCTGTGCTACCTTGTCATAATCACTACTTGTATTTTCAAGTGAAAAAAGGGTGGGCCCCGAAAACGGGACTTCTTTGGTCCCTTACGGGTTTCTTCATTTCTTCCTTGGAACCTCCACCGATTATTTTCTGTTTTTCGTTTGATTGCTAACTCGGTATTTTTGTATTGTATCGGTTTGAAGCTTGTAAATAAAATGATTGGTTATGGTTATGGTTTTGGTCAACATTATCATTATTTTTATTTTTATTTGGCCAATTATTATACGCTCTGTCAATGTGCAACCAATCGTAATAATGTAATCCCATACTTCAAGCATGTAAAGTCCTCTTAAGCCAAAAGCACTGGTCAGCTAATTCACAAAGCATCCAGTAATTACGCCATTATTCGCGATTTTTACTGAACGCTCGACATTTATTATTATATTGTCGCATTCATTTATGGTAATTGTAGCTATGGAGTACTGATTTGGGCGATGATAACCAGAAAAGATACGAAAGATATGCAATTCAACATTCCTGAAACTACTTCCGATGTTTTCAAATATTTGATAAAAAGTAAGTTGGACTGTTGTAAGCCGTAAACGATCGAGCTACATGAGTAGTTGAAACCTCAATATGTTGACATAAATAAATATCGGGTAAGAATAATGAGTCGAACAACCGTGATATTAAATTACATACTTTCTAAAAAATCTTTTCAGATGTTAGATACAGATTACGTGTAGCCCAAATTTGTTTCCGATTGTAGATCAAAGCAGTTTCTGTGTTGACTCGACGTGACAACTAACTGTTGTAGAACACAGAACGTTGCACCTTTAGGTCTATTCATCAATTGCGTACGTTCCTCTCACAAACATATGCTGAACTATTGATCATATTCTCACGATTGGTTAATAACTGCACATTCAAAGACTTGAGAATACGTTAAGTAAACCAGTTTATGGCAGACCAGTTTGTTGCAAACGTGTAATGCTGATTCTGTATAGATTGCATGAATGAGGACACCTCAAAAAGACCGAAGTTTGCAATCATGAACGCTTGGTTAGATAAGCCAGGTAAAAAGTGACAATTGTATGACCATACTGAGCATTTCATATTTTACTCTCTATGCATGTTGAAATTTGAGTTTCTGGATGCCAGTGTCTTTGCAGAAGTATATAATCTGATTTATATTTTCAGAGTTGAAGTTTACATGCCTTTTTAGCATAAAATCGCTTAATATATAGACTAATATAGCCTATCTGATTTAATATAGTCCTAAATTAATAAAACTTCAATCAATCAATCAATGAAATTTGACATAATCGTCTCTTAATTCAAGGAATCTACACTTAGGCGCTCTTGCGAAATGCATACTTTTCTGATCGATCATTAGCTGCACAATAGATTTACAAATCGCCAGGTCTAAGCATCATAACTTATTGCATTTTAGGTAACAAATTGCTAAGGACGAAGTAACTCAGATTGTAAATGCTCCAGGAATTGTTATCAATGCTAACGAGCAATTTTCAAATGTTTAGATCAAAATCGTATGACGCGTATTTGATCATCACGAAATATATACAAACAAGTTGGATAACATGTTGTTTAATTGTGACATCAGTTGAAGTTTCTCTATAAAGTTATTTTGAGTGAGAACCCTTGTTCACATGTCGTCGCTAAGTGCTAAAACTGTTTCTTGTAGAGATACAAGTGAGTGTAGTTTGGGCAAACAACAAAAGTTCAAAACTGATGATACCGGTGGTATGTACACAACAGCTGAGCACAAACATTCACTTTCGAGTATTAAAATTCTTCTGGCTTTCTAAATCAGCTGTCAAAATAATAAACAAGTAATAGCTGTGAAGAAATATTGGAATAAGAATAGATAATCTCAAACAAGAAATATTTTGATTTTAGTCTGAATTCGTATCTTTTTGATCAATTTGTGTTTGCCACATTAGTTTTTATATGAGTAGGCCTAACCTCTCATTTTCCTATTCTTCGTTTCAATTGCTTAATCCAGATAGCATCGCCTCTATTTCAAAAGTGACTTTAATGTTTTTGAGAAGGCATATTGCAAAATTGTGGGCGCCACTGGGTGGGATGTTGTCGTTGCCTACATTTATGATTCTATAAATAATGTTTGTCATTATGTTTAGAGCTATTCAGTCGACCAACTGTTGACATTCGTCTCAGGCATTTTAGGCTGTCAGGGCGACGCAAACAACATCGCACTGGGTTTTGAAGGTATCTAATTTCATTTTGTAGTCCTACATTTGTTTTACAATTGCAATGAGTCTCATCTACTGAAGTGGCACGAAGTCGCATAGAAACATTTATTTTTCCTCTTATCGTTAACAAAAAATGCAATTGTTGCATGTTATGTGGTGACAAAATGATTATTCTATGTCTCAGATTTCAGAGAAATATATATATATATATTTAATTAGCTTTATGAGGCGATAATGGAGATTAAACTGATATTTGTATTACAGATAACACATCTTTAGTGCATGGATCAGGTCTTACCATCTGGCAGGCTGGCATCAAACACCTTAGCACCTTGGTCCAAATTGTGCGTCAAGATGGCGGTAGCAAACTAATACTATAAGACTTCTAATTCTATTTGCAGTTTATAATAACGTTTATATAAAATTACAAGTAGTGAGCCAATTCTGAACTGCTCTACACGACTCTACAATGCGAAGTCATTGACAATAATTCATTTTTCATTCACTAGTAGGCTTAATTCTCATTAATTATTATCAATTTGTTTTTTTCTTCTATTTCCTGTGTTGGTTACCAAATAATGAGTTCGTTGTTTGCCATGTACTGTAGAAACTGCAGAATTAGCATTTTTGCATAACTAGGCTAAAGGCCTAGTGCTCATCAATTCGTTTACAGTATATATAAAAATAAATAAAACTGGACATATATTGTCAACACTACAGCCGGCGTTTGCTGTTAGTTTTAAGTATCTAGGTTTCTTGGTGATTTGGAGAACTTTAATTTTGTGTACTGTAATTGACGAAAAGGCTTCGATAGAATAAATATCTTTCAACCTCTGGGTCGTTCATGCAGGACGTGCACAAGTATCATCTACTTTGCACCAATTCCTTCAATGTTCGCATTTCCAGTAGCATCCCCATTTCTCCCTTGTGGACTTATATGATCGAGATTAGTTTATCTTAGAATTAAGGCTAGCTGTGATATGGGTGGAAACTACTTGCAGAGGGATTCTAATTGCATCTGATATTTTGTCTGGTGTCTGATTGACGTTGTTGTTGTTTAATACGCAGATTCTTCTGAAGAACTTTAAGTGTATTTTATAGTCTACTAAATTCAGATTAGAATTCCTCGTTAATATTAGCATACTTACCTGACTCACTTACCCGTATTCCGGTTCCTTAGTTGCATAGAATAGCTTCATACGAAATCGAACACTATAGTTAATTGTTTCATACAAATTAATATATCACTTTAGCGTGTTATTGATTGCGATTGCATAATATTATAATGATCGTCTTAAGCTGTTCCTCAGTCGATATACGAATAATCTATGTTTGTTGGCTTCCGTGCGACTAATAGAAACGAAAATCTCCAAATAATTATACGCCTACCTAAGCGATGCACTCAAGCTACGAAATAGACAAACACAGAAGAGAGACAGACAGAGAAACAGACAGAGAGACAGACAGAGAGACAGACAGAGATAGACAAAGCATCAGTTCGTGAAGAGCTAATTTGCTGGATCTGTTTCTGTGTCAGGTCAGGTTCGAGCTGTGGAAAACAGGATTGGAAGCAACTATCATCCAATATTATGTATATGCACTCAATGTCTGTTTCAATGCACTCATTTACTTCAATTAATCAAACTTTAGGTTTATTGTGTCACCACATAACAAACACAGCGTGTTATGTTACGCGTGTATAACACGGTCGCAATTGTCAAAGTTCAAAATAAGACGAAGTGATTAAACTAGTTAACTGTCTGCAGCAAATTCATCGAGTTTGAAGGTTTTCGTTGGCAAAATCTTTGGATATTAGGGACAAAATACTTTGCCGCCCGAGTCGTCGCCAAACTGCCAAAATACTCCATATTTCAGGCTATATGCGTGAAACGTTGCACTGGCTCCCAGTTGAGGATAGGATCACATTCAAGATCATCCTCATGGGACGAACATCGGTGGTCGGCACGGCTCCAGAGGACATCAGAGTGTCTTCCAGTCTCCAGCCAGTCTGGTCGTCAATCCTTGCGTGGCGCGGCTCGTGGGGACTTTATGGCCCGCGCTCCCATAGATCGATTCGGACAAACCGTGCCTTCTCATGCATTGGACCATCAGACTGGAACGATCTTCCACTACAAATTCGCGACATTTCGCCGCTTGCAGTCCAGGAAACATTTTCTAAATTACCCAAATCGCATAAATTTTTTTAGATCTGACGGATAGCTACGTTAAGCGCCTTCGAGAGGTTTTAATAAGGCGCCATATAAATAGCCAGATACATAGGCCTACATAATATTATGGGTTCTTCCCCTTTTTAACATGATCAGGATAAATTTTGAGACTTAAAGTGATCAGATGATACGAAATATTTGGAAGGCTTCACTTTATTGTGAGCCTGGGTATAGGACTACACAATAATCGTCGTTGCCACCCTTGCATCACTCTATGCCACTCTAAACTACCCCACTGATAATAAAATAGACTATCTTAGCATATATCAACCTGTTAAATAAACAAATTCAATCTATACCGGCTAATAGTTGTATGCGCAAAGATATTAACGTTGGAATTATAGGCTTACATATCATTTCTTAAGTTCATTTGCAAGGAGAAGACCTGCCGTCATATCATATGATTACATGTAGGCCTCCGTAGGTTATAGGCCTATAGCAAATGCACAGTCGCTATCGTATCAGTAATCGTAATCTCAACATTTCTACAGCGCCCACAAAAGCGAAATCGCGGAAACCAGCTTATTCACAGGCGCTTTATCAAACAGAATCGATAGGCAGAGGGTCAAACTCCAGAGAGTCAGTCTCTACTTGAACACTTCATAGTCACGACCGTATTTTTGGAACAAATATGATCTTCTATTTTTCTCTTATTCGTAATCGTAGTTAACCCGCTGACGTTGGGCTACTTTTGGGCTATTGTTTACAAACTATTATTGAGTAGCTTAGGCATATCATAAACAGGTTGATGTTCTAATATTATTCGATGATAGGCCGACTAAACGGCAAGTGCAGGTACGAATTAATTTTTATGTGGTCACAGTGAAAGAGTAAACCACAATCTACGCTGCATTAAGATTGTTTCTGTCCCTTAATAAATTTATTGTAAAGCAACCATTAGGATTAAGTTCCTAGAGTGACATAGTCATCAAGAATCTGGGAAAGTTTCATCTAATATGGAAAAGCCCATGTGTTTTAAAATAGCAATCACGACCTGAATGTTAATCGGCGACTATTATTATAGGCCTAACTGGTTTTGAGAAGACTGTACACATGTTGAGCCAATCAACCTGTTCTAGTCTCAAGACATATGTAGCGCCATTTGATAGGCATCACTGTAAATTCATGGCATTCTTCAAACGAAATCAGAATTCAGTCAGTTCTGAGGCTCACCTTATAAGTCGGAGAGGCAGACTGAGGAGCCTATTAAACTACGCTGACATAAGAACGTGTTTATATTGAGACCGGCAACATAATCAATAATAAGTAGGCCTAATGCAGAGTGAGCAGGTAAAGGGAACATTTAAGACATCAACATCTTCGTATCGATAGTACAGTTGCTGTTAATTGTCTAACTTTAGATAAGAGCCATCATATCCTGACCAGAAATTCAAATGAGAGATGCTTCAAATGGCTACATTCAATGAAAAGATCTTCAAAGAAATCACTTCCGATCGTCTCTTCGTAGGAAAAGGAAACTTCGGGGATGTATATGGTCCATGCAATTGGAATGATAAAACATTTGCCATTAAGAAACGAATGTTTGGCGCAGATGCGTCGAATGTTGTCATCGATAAACAACTTACAGCTTGCAGTATTTGGATGTCACTACAGCATAAGAACCTGATAACCGTTCACGACGTAAGTTTTGATTCACCAGCTCTCTATATATTGATGGAATACGCAGGAGGAGGATCGTTGCAAGGAGTCTTAGAACGGTACGTATCTGATCTTCAGCCAGAAATTCTGAAGGACTGGGGCATTCAGATCGCTGAAGGCATGGCATATCTTCATCAAAGCAATATTGTTCACAGGGATCTCAAGTCACCAAACAGTAAGTTTGTACATTCTATTTATCAACTACAGATATTATGACCCTAGACTCTCTCACTCTCTCTCCGCCTCTCTCTCTCTCTCTCTCTCTCTCTCTCTCTCTCTCTCTCTCACTCTCTCTCTCTCTCTTCCATAGACTTCTTGAGTGAGGTGAGATTGCTGAGAAATGTTCGGATTTCTCATTCAAAAACACCATTCGTATACACATTTTAAACTGTAAGTAGCATTAGACTTACTCTATTTATCGAATGCCTTGGTTAACCAATTAACAACCTAAAAAGTTTGGTTCACACGGGACGGAAGTGCAGTATATTAAATTTAGTAAACGTTTCTTTAACTGTTCTCCTTTATTTATCAGTCGTAATAATGGAACCTGATGCAGACTTCAATCCTTGCGGGAAAACACTAAAGATAACAGATTTTGATCAGATTCGGGAACATGAGCGAACGGTAGTCATGTCTGATGCTGGAACTTATGCCTGGATGGCCCCAGAAGTCATTGACGACGGTTCGTTTTCCAAGGCCAGTGATATTTGGAGGTGAGTCAGAAGAAAGTTCGTGTATTAGACATGCAGTATTACACTTCGTAATGCATTTATGTCAAGCAGCACAGCCAGTTAATGTTAGCATTGCTACAGAATAAAGAAAATCACTCAGAACAGTAGGTCTAATTGTTATTAACCTGTTCTCACTTATCAACATAGCCGAGATTTCCATATTTCTTCCGATCATATATATCCTTAGATGATTCTACAGCAGGTTTGTCTTTTAGTAATGTGGTGCTAGAATGTTCTTGAGAATGGACAATTCCCTTTTCAAAAACCAAAATATAACGATCAGAAAATTACGTAATCATCAGGTAGACCTACTATAGACAGCGAATAAGGCTACTGTCGCTTGACGCATGTGCATTGTAGGGTTACATTATTTTTAGAGTTTATATTTGATTGCTGACAGTTTCATCTTGGTTTTGACTCGGAGTTTATTACGGATCA
Source organism: Bimastos eiseni (assembly GCA_959347315.1). Classification (NCBI taxonomy): domain Eukaryota; kingdom Metazoa; phylum Annelida; class Clitellata; order Crassiclitellata; family Lumbricidae; genus Bimastos; species Bimastos eiseni. Next base: position 425,983 of record OY365810.1, on the reverse strand, counting down.
GGTTTGTAAAGGTGGAGACAATTGTCGTCAACTTATGTTCAGTTAGCGTATACTTTTTTTTCGATTATGGTTCTAGAAAATTTTTCTTGACTCTGAAGCAAATCTAAGAAACTAAAAGTAACAGACGAATAAGAATTTTATTTAAGAAAATGTTGTATAGTTTACAGAGAAACGGTTTCATGAAACCATCAAGAATTGGGATGGGAAATAAATGTTGGTATTTGCTTTAATCGTCAGAACCTTGATATGTAATATTCAGTCGAAACATGTCCTAATTTATCTAGAGTGTAATGTATAAGTTTAGTACCGTTTGTACTCTTTTGCTGCTTGTACTCGATGCCAGTCCCAAACCTGTGGACAGGGTCGTTTTAAGGTCGTCGTAGGCCCTAGGCACTCTTTCATATAGCCTACCTCAGACGCAAAGTAAACATTTATAATGTAAACATATAGGCCAAGTGCAGGGTCCGATTTGTCAAAAAAGAAGCGGGGGGGGTCGAAAATATAATTATACAGAAAGACCTAATAATAATTTACTAAGCCAATGAATTTTTTATTCGCGATTTGCTCCTCGCGTTTCAAACCCCTTGCAGTTGGCAAAATGACTAGTCTGAATAACACAGAGAAAACAATAGCAATAGGCAAAATGTCCAACTTTCGTTATTTTTTTCAAGTGATGAACTTCCACAATAAGTCAAGATTCTGCTATAACTAGCAGTGTGATACGATGCAAGTAGGCCTATGACAAATGAATAAATGTTGATAATAATAACAATAATTATTATTATTATTATTATCATTATTATTATTATTATTATGATAATAATGCGTTTTAAGTCGCAGTCTAAACATTTAGCTCAAGCAGAGATACTAATAGGAACTAACGACAATTGACAAATTGTACACATGAGCATCAAACATCACTGAAAGACGTAATGCAAGTATAAAATGTAAGCTAACAAATAATTGCATAAGGTAGGCCTACTGTCAGTTGTAAATAGAAATACTAGCAAACCCAATGAATAAGTGTATCGGGTATCGACAGAACTGTACACTAGACTGACTAGAGTCACTTACTGCAAATATCTAAATACAATGCAATATAATTCTAGTACAGAAAGCTGTTTGCGCACCACAGTGGCCTTAACAGTTGGCTTGTCCAAGGTACCTTGGTGTCCAGATTTCAGCCAGGAAATGACATATTTCCTGGCATTCCGCTGCACTAGCGACGGCCCGTTAATGCTAATCATCAGCAGGTTGTTGATGGGTCCAACAGTCAGCCGGTTGCTCATTGTGGTGTGCTGTAAGTTCTTCTGACTTAAGCCACGCTCGCAAGCTGCAGTGTTACGAAGTCGCGTAATTAAATTTATTCAAAAGTTTGAACAGTTTCTACAAGTAAATTATATTACAATATATGGACTGAGTAACTTACCTTCTAGCATTAAGACGTTTGAAGAAAGAAGATATAATTTGTTGACTGCTAACTCGCTTCATTTCTGTTAAATCCAACGCTGCGGCAAGGCAGAATCACTCAAATGCCCGTTTTGTTTTATGTAAACACCAGGGATGTGGTATCTAGACCGGGTCTTGGTCTCGAGACGGTCTCGAGACCGGAAAACTGCGGTCTTGGTCTTGGTCTTGGTCTCGAATGCATCGGTCTTGGTCTCGGACCATCGGTCTTGGTTTTGGTCTTGGACCATCGGTCTCGGTCTTGGTCTCGGACCACCCGGTCTTGGTCTTGGACCTCTCGGTCTTTGTCTTGGTCTCGAGGTTTTGGTCTTGTGCCCAACACTGGCAAGCACAGGCGTTCGCAGGAATGTTCAATTGCTTGCTTGCTGCTGCCTACTGACTCACAACGTGTAGTAGGCTAGTATTTAGTTTCAGTTTAACGACTTACTCCCTCCCCATAGAGGCTTGGGCTATAGTTCCGAAGTTAGCGCGGGGTGGGAAATATTGGAAAATCTGGATGAACGTGTGTTTTATCTGGCATATAAGGCAAGAATATGGTTTCTGAGTGTCGTCCCATTCACTCAATGTCAATTATATATGTTTATACATTTCCGTGTGTGCATAGCACACACACATATATATATATATTATATATATATATATATTACATATATATATATGTAAAGTCCTTACACCAGGCGCTTAGCCGGCAATTTGTCTAAAACAACAAATACAAGCAGCCACTAATTGCCCGTCTTGGCTGAAATCATTCCGTCTCGGCTCATATAATTTCTTCACGACTGAAATCATTTCGAAACTTGACAGTCCATGGCCGGAAAAATCTGTTTCGAGTAATGCCTGTGCGCTCAATGAATATGAGGGGGTCGAGTTTACCCCCTCGGGGGTCGATTAGACGTTACTAGCATGTGGGTCAGGAATAGAAGCATGGGGGTCCAACCCCCTCGACCCCCCTGGCAATCGAACACTAGCCAAGTGGCAAGTAGTACAGCCTAACTTTTAAGTTAACGACTCAAAATGTTTCAAATGTAATTCACATTCAACTTTGAATTTAATAAGTTTGAAATTTCTTCTTCATTACAGTTTAATGTTAAAACTTTTTCAATTACTCAATATCCTTTTTTCCCATTTTTTTTATTTAAAAAAATGTCTAGGAAATTTCGTAGGCCCTGATAACTTCGTAGACCCTAGGCACTGTTCCTGCCGTGCTTGCTGGATAAGATGGTCCTGCCTGTGGAAAGGAGAGAGGCGACGCTAACCATCGTTGTGATGGCACAGTGTTGTAAAACAGCAATTACATGTACGTGTGGCTAGTTTACCTTTTGACGATAGAAAGAACTGTTTCTGCCATTGACTGTAAATAATGTGATCACATATTGATCTTTGTGATGATTTGAAATACAGTTACGGAGTCGTTCTATGGGAGATTCTAACAAGGAAAATTCCTCACAGGAACATCTTGGCTTCCGTAATAATAGACAATGTACTTCGTCAACAGCTCGCACTGGAAATTCAAGATTCCTGTCCAGAAGTGATCAAAAAGACTCTTACAAGTAAAGCGACTTTTACATTTTCATGATAACATATCTGGCTTCCATGGAAGAGATGATTTTGCTTATCGTCTCTTCCAAAGGTGTATGGTGGCGAGCGATGATAAGTTGATGTGTGTAGCTGACGTTTGCTCTTCGGTGGGTGACAGTTCGTTTTAGCCACGGAATCAGCGAAGACTTTTTGATTTTACGATTTTATATTAAAAATGCAGACGTATATTTTTTTATATATTTTTTTATTTTAAAAAAATTTCTAGGAAATTTTGTAGACCCTGATAACTTCGTAAACCCTAGGCACTGTTCCTGCTGTGCTTGCTGGATAAGATGGTCCTGCCTGTGGAAAGGAGAGAGGCGACGCTAACCATCGTTGTGATGGCACAGTGTTGTAAACTGGTTTATGTAATATTAAGATTTCTCGTTCCACCCTCAGTCAAACAACTACGGGATCAGGTCGTGCGTTTAGAGATGCTCAGCAAATCTCGTCTGTAGCACTCTACTCTTCTTGCCTTATGACTAATCTTTCTGGGCGAATGCTTGACTCTCGCCCGAGTCCCATATTTATAGCCTTCCTCTCTTCCCCTGTCGGTTGTCTGCTTAATCTCTCCATCTGTCGCCCTTGTCTCTCTTGGTTCCATCGTCCGTCTGGACCGTCCTCTTTCCGAGTTATCCTTCCCATCTCGTCACACCCTCGCTACCGTCGCCGTGCCCTTGCCCATAATCTTCCATAATGTGTCTTTCTACGTCTCCTTCCTGTCTCTCTGTTTATCCCTCTATCTCTTGCTGTCAGATGCGCGAGTCTGGTAATGCGCTGGGTGTTGTAATAATTAAGGCAATTAAAGAATGTCGTTATCGCCGCGATTACGAACGAGCGATTAGCAACGGCTACTGGTCTGCCATTTGCATGTAGAGTTCATCTGGTACATAGCAGCTCCAAATATTCTCTTGCCTAGCCTGATTCAAATGTTCGCATGAACCAATAATAGTTACAATCACATTTAAACTAAATAATACATTATTATAATATATTAATAAAATAATCGTCGTCGATTCCACTACAGATAACTAATGCACTCGTTCTATAGGCCTACTGTTGGTCACAATAATTATAATCCTTCGCTATACCTCGACCACGGGTTTGTTCTTTACGATCCGGCTTTTAGTTTGTCCTCATAGTATAAGCACCCTTGTACTTACGTTGACTTCGGAATAATTATTGTGATGTAGGCTACCATGAGGTTCTGTTTTGAGCCACTACTCTTCACACTATTTAAGTCTATAATTCCACTCGATCATACCTAGTCTTCCTTTACATGGTTTATTATTGACTACCGTTAGACTTGAAACAACCGTTCATTGCTTAGCATAATAGTAAAGTGATACCAGTGAAGCGATCAGATAACGTGTGGAATGATTTCGATGACAGTACGATCTCAGTGCAAACAATCACAGCTTTTAAGAGAAGATTTGAAGCCGTCGGCTTTTAGGCATTGTAAACAGGTTAACTCGCATTGTTGTTCTAACACAGACTGACATCCTCTGGACCAGGACCACTTTAATCCCTTGTTATTAAGCCTATATTATTATTATTATTATTATATATTCGTTTTAGGATGTCTGCGTTACGACAAAAGAGGACGACCGTCTTTTGATGAAATTGAACGTGCACTTAAAAGTTCTCGTAAGAATTCCACAGAATATTTTTTCCGATAAGTATCGGTAAAAAAACATTTCGTGCTTTGTCCATAGAATGCTCTTAGAACAAGGTCACACTGTTCTAATAATCTCACGTATGCGGGGCGTAAGAAACCATGCAGCTAACTCATTAACAGTATTAGCTGGAGACAGCCTTAGAGGAGACGTCAAAATGTCATGCTTTAGCTTGTCCACGTCCAGTTTATACCATGAGCGGAACTTAATGAGGGGCTTTAAGCTGAGATAGACGTAAGAAATCATGAAAGTTATTATCAAGATGACGGTGTTTAATGAATTATTAATGAATTGTTAATGAATTGTTAATGAATTGTTAATGAATTGTAATGGCTCACATAATGCATAAAAATCTGTAATCAAATGTAATCACATTTTAATGCATAAAACTGTGACACGTAGCCATACGAAAAGAGATGTTCACTAGTTTTCATTTAAGAAGAGGTTATTCATGGGCTACTATTCTACGCGTTCAATATTTTCATAGCATAACATATCGAATAACTGTGCTAGGATTAAATTTTGAATTTAGCGGAACGGTTCGTTCTTTTGGGTTTCCCATTGTTCACTGCATACGCTTACTCTATTGTTACTGTGTATTATGCACTATGTTTATTGGTGAAAAATAAAGCATTTGATTGGTTGATTGATAAAATTTTAAATGTGATAGGCTTACTGTTATTGGAGCTTCGTGTATGGAACATGTTACATGCTTCTACTTCATCGTCATATGATATGTAAATATGTTTTGGCCTTTGATATTTTTAGCGGAGGACAATCAACAGTTAAAGCAGTGGACAGAAAAGGACAAGACATTTTCTTCAAAATCATCAGTAAGGCGGAATATCTAATCTTTTCATATGACTTATATAGCGCAATTATAACTGCTTAATACATCAGTTGATGTTCGCCTCAATTTAATAAAACGTCTAAAATCCAGATCAATTGTGGCATCGAGGTTGAAGTGTGAGAGATAAGATAAACCTGCAGCCAGATGATTTTGGATGAAAAAGATGAGGAGGAAAGAGGTGAACGTTTGATGAAATGAAGAATGGTCTCAATAGAACTCTACAGTGACGATATCTGACCACTGTTGTTGATAAAGGGTTACTTCATCTAGGCTATTTTTTCTTGGTTCGTCGATCTCATTCAAATGACTTCCTAGAAATGTTGTCTGCTTCTACATAATCACTAAACTGAAGGTTTATTTTTAATTAAAGGCTATAAAGTTGAACGATGATACAAATATGCCAACAAATGAAGAAATAATTGAACGGCACAGAGAATTTCTTGAAGAGCGTTTGGATCCGGATTCTGGACTTACAGATGCATTACTTACCAACGGAACGCTTTCTACGAAAGAAATTGCAGAAATTAAGGACAAAAGTCCTTTCCATAAAAGAAACGCACAGTTGTTGGATCACATTTTGACGAAACGTCAAGGCGGTCTTTTGATTGCGACTCTTCGAGAAACTGAGCAGCATCACATAAAAAACTATTTAAGCGCTAATGGAGGTAAATGTTCAGTTTATTCATAGCCAAAATATTCTTCAATAATTCGAAGGTTCGATAGTTCGAAGGTTCGATCGTCCGAAGATTCTATACTCCGACTTTAATTTAACTAGAAGCTGGATAAATTGATGAAAGGAATGTGTAAAACTGGGAGCTGGATTGCTTTGAGAAGAATCACGCCTAATTGGAAGCTGGATGAATAAAAAGAATGGTGCCATCCAGTTTTTAGCCAAACACTATTTTTTTCATCAATCCAGCTACCATCAAAACTGCAATCTTATCACCTATCGACCATGCAATCTTCGGATTATCGGACCTTCGGACTATAGACACAGAACCTCAGTGACGCGTCATTAACGCTCGATATGCGCAAGTTTGACGCGTCGCGTACAGTAGGCCTACGTAATTCTATGCCTATTATTTAAATTTTGGGGCAATTAATAAATCTTGTTATTTTTCATCTGAGCAGTTTTGCGTCTCTATTAAATATCAAGGTGAATTTACAATGACCTTCTGAAAGGTAATGAGTAACTTCATAGATACAAATGTTACGTGTAGTTGATCATGGTTACTGTTATTTCAGAATATGATCCAAAATACGGAGACGAGTGGCCTTTGACAGCAAAGGAAATGTCAAAACTAGATGCCAATCAGAAGATTTTGATTGACAAACTGGAACTGAGTGATCTGCTGGGTCAACTCTACTCTAGAAAGGTCATTAACAGGAGACAGATGAACTTCGTTTCATCAAAACCAGACTCCGAAAAAAGAAATGAAGCGCTGATTGATATTTTGCGAAGACGAAGTGTAGGCGACTATCAACAGACAATCAGTTGTCTTCGTCTTTCAAACCAAAGCCACATCGCTGCGTTGCTACATTAGTGCAGAGGCAGCAACAGCAGTCACTTTCTTAAGTTTTTTGTATTATTAATTATGTCGCTACCTGTCATTGTAAGTTACCAGCAACCTTGAAATCTTGCTCAATAATCTCATGTCGTGTTTGCTTTTGTATGTAGGCCATTGGTTTGTGCATGCGTGCGAACAAATATGACTTTGAAAAACGAGGCTTGTGATATTTCTGTCCGATGAAAGTTCTGTATTGCTTTTTTAAACTTCGTTAAAAAATTACAACAAAATCGTGTAGACTTTTAAACTCTTTTTATTTTGAAGTGTTTCGCAAAAACGAATATGCAGAGATCGCTTACTGGCTCACATAATTATCCGTTACTTCATTGTTTTTGAAAGGAAATGTAGTTTATAAAGTGATCCAAGTTATGACCTTTCGCCGCTGGTAAAAGTTCTCGATTTTGAAAGAGTCTTACTGAAGAATAGGCGTTTAGTCTTTTCCTCTGATGTTACATTTTTAACATGTCAATAATTTCTTCATTTGTTCCGCCACAGTGGAAGACTAGAGCTATTACGGTTGTGTCAAAGGTCCCCACAATACAATACAATACAACTAGGCATTTATAACGCGCCTTAACCAGACAAGTCTTTCACGCAAGCGCACACACGTCTCGACGACGCAACTGCAGTTGTGATGCAAAGCAATTGCACGCGAAGGACTTGCTCAATGTCCCAACACGTTGCTTTGCTATCTTATACTGGTCGAAGCGGTGGTTTGGGGACATTGCGAATGTCCTTTGTTGCACAGACAGCAATAGGAATGTCAGGATTAGTTGGTTGATGTTCCTTCGTACTGAGTAGTTTGGTGTAGGCAGCAGACACTTCTGTTGGTGAAACTTGAACCGAGAGCGATTGAGGCGATTCGTAGTAATTGATATTTTTGTAGGATGCGTGACTGCTGTTTGAGTCACTTGAATCGGTGGAAATTTCGGTCAAAGCATCACTTTTAGTTGGGCTCGTATTAGAAGGATCGTCAGTCTTTTCATCTACTAAACATTTGTCGGTTAAGTCGCAAGTGAGGTCAAGGTACGGATGCGGCTCAACGACTTTGATGTCTTCATTTGGCTCATCCGGACTATGTTCATTTGCGTTGGGAATGTTCGTTGCATTTGCACGGGGGTTTGCATTGAAAGGTCTTTCGTTATGGTTCATCCTGCTATAGACAGACGGTGGCGTTGGTTGTGTTGATACTAATTCTGAGTATCCTTTGGCGACATAAGCACCATCGGTTGATCTTCCTTTGGTATCATTTGCTGCTGAGATATCCTCTATCTCGATATCATCTATCGTCTCATAATTATCTGTTACTGCGTATGGCATGATTTCGTATATCGCTGCATTCGATCTTTCTCTTCCTTCAGTTCCATCAAAAGCACTTGACGTCGAGAGTTTTACTGTTCACACAAAACAGCGCAACAGACCAACAGATGATTAATTACAAGAAACAATAATGTTATTAAATTCTGTGACAATGGTGATGGTGATATCACATTTGTGGTGGTGGTGGTGGCGGCGGCGGTGGTGGTGGTGAGGACGATGACGATGATCATATGATGATGACGATGATGATGGTGATGATGGTGATGATGATGATGACGATGATGACGATGACGATGATGACGATAATGATGATGATGGTGATAATGATGATGATGACGATGATGTTGACGATGGTGGTGATGATGATAACGAAGATGACGATGATGACGATGATGATGACGACGGTGATGACGATGATGACGATGACGATGATGCTTTCTTACCGGAGACCTTTCTCTTGTAATGTATGCAGAATGCGATGGCTATTATGACAATGCAGACGAGGAAGAGCGAGAGACCGGCCACAACCATAAACAGAGCGAAATCTAGAGATAAAACGATCACATGCGATCATCTAAGAGATTCTTCATCAGCCGTAAAATATGTATACATGTCCCGTTAAATATGCATGGTCTTTCAAATAAACATGTTTGGCCATAACCATAAGCCAGGGTATCAGACATATAGTGTGTTTCTCAGTTTGTGAGACAAATTGAATGGTAGCATTAAGAATTAAGGTTGCTCTGTATTCTATCGAGGCAAGAGTGATGGAATAGACATCATTCTTTAAAAATATGACGAATTCAAAATTATAATAATTATTATTATCTTATTATTATTACTATTTTATTATTATTATTATTACTTTTATTATTATTATTATTTTATTATTATTATTATTATTATTGTTATTTTATTATTATTATTATTATTATTATTACTATTGCTATTATTATTATTATTATTATTATTATTATTATTATTATTATTATTATTATTATTACTATTGCTATTATTATTATTGTATATGTTTCACATTATGCTGTTATCGCCCATGATGAGCTAAGTGAGTGTTGGCAATGTCCCGAAGAGGCAGGCTGCGTTCCCACGCTGAAGAACAACCGAGATAATAATATTATTATTATTATTATTATTATTATTATTATTATTATTATTATTAGTGCCTATCATCATTTTTAAGCCTACAACATTCCTTCAAGACAGTGTGCTGAGGAGCGTTCCCAGCCAAATCTCGGTCAAAGAGGACAGTCTAAAGGCCAAAGAGGACAGTCTAAAGGCCAAAGAGGACAGTCTAAAGGCCAAAGAGGACAGTCTAAAGGCCAAAGAGGACAGTCTAAAGGCCAAAGAGGACAGTCTAAAGGCCAAAGAGGACAGTCTGAAGGCCAAAGAAGAGTAGAATAGATTAGTCTGTTGACGCCAGAAGCAATACCAATGGAAGGTCATTCCAGGTCAACGGAACGATATTTTCAAAGGTAAGAACAAGGTTTTAAGTTAAACAGCATCGGGCAATCTCTGTGTTGAAAAGTCGACAGAGCAGGAACAAGGAATCAGTGGTCTATTGTGAGTAATTCAGTTTCAATCGATAAAATCTCGGCTGAATTGCAGCATAGAAGAAATACAACCAAATAATTCGCTTAACCTTCAGCTCTTATAGTCGCCAGATGTCGTGATAATGAATTCTCAATAAATCTTCTCAAATTGAACACCGATGGAAATGGTCCAAAGTGGAAATAGCCTACTACCATAGAAAGCAACGCCCCATTGGGCAGAATGGGCGATGTATAAGTCAATTACACGTTAGTGAATATGGCAATACTCTATCGCTACCCTCCCAAAGGTCGAGTCAGTCCTTCATTGGCAAAGTAGCTTTGGTAAATATAACAGTGACGTACCCTTGCATGGCTGTCGCTCAGTTAAATTCGACCTCTGTAAAAAAAAGTCATTCGTTTATTCTGTGACTTGTAATCATGATGTAGAGTGTCAGCTTTAATAATCTGGTAAAACCAGTGTAGTTGACTTGACACCAGTGACTCAGAGCATGAGAGATGAACGTGGCTTTGGCTTTAGCAGTCTATAACCATAAAATTACCTTAATTGTGTGAAGGTCCACTATGTTTGAAACTGTGTATGCCTATCTTAAATGACAAACAGAATAATACGAAATAGAATCAAATTAGGACTAAGGCAGACATGTTAAGCACTCACAACTATCATTCGATGGCTCTTCTTTTGTGCTTTTCGATGAAGGTGTTTTCACATCCAACGTTGCATTAACTGCAGAAACCGTAGTATCATAGGAAACCAAGGAATAGGATAAGTGAAACACATTTGACTCCCAAGTGGAGTTAAACTCTGGCAGATTAGAGGCCGGCGTTGAATCGGGGTCTTTGCTATAGTTGCCAGTGAAAGAGATTCTGCAAGAGAAGAAGGAACCGTTTGTTGCCGAATTGATTGCAAAGAACAAAGTGGAAGTAAGGTTATCACCGGAAGATTCCGCAACTTTCACTTCATTAGTGACCGCTCGTTCTTTTATTCCAGTTTCTCCGTCTATCCAGTGCTGTCTCCACTGGAAAGTGGGAGTCCAGAATCCTCGGAAGACGACACTGCATCGCATCCAGATGACGTCACCGACCGACATAGATTCACTCTCGATTCTTGTGAAGTTTGTCTCACATTTTGGTTCAGACTCTGAAAGTCAAAAAATCTTCTCCTGAAGACTTTGATCTTAATAAAAGTTAGACTATAGAAAACGCCTAAACGCTTGAAAGACCATTCATCTCATCATGGTTCATTGTGTTTGGTAGGATCACCTCTTGACGTGGCGGTGTGTAAATTTGAAATTACAGTATAGCACAACATCACAGTGGCTCCGAAGAAATGCAATCTATGTTAGAACCACGAGTTAAAGCTACTTGAGATTTTTTCAACTTTATTGGAACCCAACTTAAAAAAACATGAGTGAGAGCAAGACCGAATGAGACAGATTGACTAATAGACAGACAGACAGACAGACAGAGAACAGAGAATGATGAACGCGTGTGAGCCAAAGAAGGGTCGCCTGAACTGAGTAGACCTTTAGATCCTTCTCTAGCTCTGGTCTCAAAGCACTGAAGCTCAGAGTCATGTAATTAACTTCATTTTAATGTCCGGAAGCCAGAAATTGAGTCAAGGCTCGAGACCCGGATGTCACGAATCAAGTGTTAAGAAGCGGTCAAAGCTCAGAACGTCAAGGCAGAGAGTGATATAAGGAGAACTAATGTTTAATCAAGGGATGCCCGATGATTGTCCGTGTCACTATGTCCTTATGGGGTTGCAGTGATGCTCAGTAGATGTATTACTCCATAATAATTTATACTTGTTTATTTTGCTCATGATGATGATGAGTTCTCTGCCCGAAGGTAGGTCCATTGGACGAGATTGGGAGGTGGTCTCCTGTTGCCTTCCTCACAGACAATAATGGGTGATCAACTTGTCCATGGTCGGTAGACGCAGTGGCTTAATTGAGGCAGATTCGAAACTGCGAACCTCCAATTACAAGGCACAGAAGACACCACCGCGTCCCATCTGTTACAGCTGTCTGTACCTAATTTATTTGGCTCTATTCTCTGCTTCCAGGTTGCATAGCGAATGAATATTCGTGTTGTATTCGTCAAATACTAGCATTATTGTCAACCGACTGTCTTCGGTTACATTAAATTTCAGTGTAGAGGTCAAATTTGGGACGGACTGATGATAATAATGCTTGCTTACATAGAAGTTGGATTGATGAAAGAAATTCTTTCTAAATGAATGACATTATGGCTGAAAATAATGTGATATAGCCTCATAGCAAAATTGCTGGTGAGACATTAAAAGTAGTCGATCAATTCCTACCAAAAACGATGAGTTGTGCGCTGAATCTGGCAATCTTGTTGTCTATTTTTGCAATGCAAATGTATTTGCCAGCGTCACTCATCTTCGTTGAGTTCGTGTAAAGAATTCCTGATCCATTGGCGTTCACCTGAACATCGAAATGACCTAACTGCGGGTGAATGGTTCCTCTCGATAGTGTGTAGACTGTGGTCGTGTCTTTATGGATATCATAAAGATCCCACTTACGAACCCTCGACTCTTCGTCCATTCGACATTCCATCGACATCCCTTCTTCTGCTATGATGGCCGTGTTCTGTGGTCCAACTATCAGACGACCAAACACTGAAAATATATATATATATATATATATTGCATTCACTCATTGCTTCGCTCATTCGCCAGTGGGGATCTCTTGGTCACTCGCTACTGTACGTACGTCAAAACGCGTAGCCTACGCGAGCCTATTACAATTGCATCTCGGAATAAACTGGAATCCGTTACTAGTGCTGTAGAAACTCTCGAGATACCTGCTATTACTACTACATAATAATGCTAGGCCTACACACAATCGATTATCTCTTACAAAAACCAAAGTGCATAAGTAGTCAAAAGTTTATCACTATTGGAGCTGTCTTCCACAGTCCCTGTACCAGGAATTACTCTTCCCTTCCCAGTTCCACACACTTCCAGACTTTCTTGGTATCTGGTCCAAGCACAGAAGCCTTTGAGAGCACTGATGATTTTGAGTGCAATGAGTGGCGCTAAATAAATATTCGATTACATTACATTGTAATATTACCTCTATTGCATAAAAACACGTATCGCTTAATCCTCCTCTAAAATATCCAGTTCATGCAAAACATAGTTTAACTAGCCTGAATGAAGCACTGCACGTGGTTATACACGTGGTTATATCCGATTATACACCATATATATTTCAATATAGGTCTATGTGTGAACACGACGTTATTTTAAACAAGTATGGAAAACGCTAATTGTTTCTTACCACAACTAAGTTTCATAAAGAGAATAATTTCAGTTCGCATCTTGTCATGCAATACACTGATTGCTCCTAAGGTCTATAATCTCTTTTGAAAACAAAACAAAACCAGTTCATAATATATGCAGCACGTGAGAAGTTAATATAACTCTGTGCCTAGTTTAGATTCCACTTTCTCTACTCCAACACTGGATGTGATAACTTCAGATTTAAGCCTACATCATGTATAGACGACGGTATACTGCCACCAACATACTCTGATGGTTATGAAAATAGGTTGCTGGCTTTATCAGTTGAGCCAGGTTCGCTTAGCCTGTGCAGTCTAGAGGCTAATTCAGTTGGGTATAATTATAATAATATTCATTTATTTGGCCAATAAGCAAACATTTCGTGTCCTACTCTACTAAGAAATTACTTCTTACTTTGTTTGTGCTGTGGGCGAAGTCGAAAGTGATAATTATAGATAATTGCCAACAATTTAGCCTTCGCATTTATCTCAGCTCCCACAGCTGTTTGTTTTAAATGATTCGAGTATTAGGTTCATCTCATTTATTACAGGCTAAGTCACGTGACATAGTATTCACGATCATTATCTTCAGCGGATCTAGGATCTTTGTGGAAACTGTAGCATAAGTGCATACAATCTAATTGCTCACAATATATAATCTTTGTGTCAGCTTCTAACACAATGACTACATATCGTTGAGTTCTATGTGTGCTGCTGTCTCTCTCGGTCAATACAACTCTTCGTCCGTTTTAATACATCCTTCATTGGATATCATGATCTCCTTTTCCAAAGGTTTGCTGTACAGGGAAACTTTGTTCTTCTTATTCCATTAAACGTAAACAAACCCGATTTAGTCTGCCATCGTAGGATTATTTCTCCTCTGTTTGATCTAACTGGCTTGGCTGTCCCACCCACCCCACCCTACAACGGTGGATATGACAGTCCCTCTCGTACACCCTCCCCTCAACATCCCTCCCGTACACCCTCCCCTCAACATCCCTCCCGTACACCCTCCTCTCAACATCCCTCCCGTACACCCTCCTCTCAACATCCCTCCCGTACACCCTCCTCTCAACATCCCTCCCGTACACCCTCCTCTCAACATCCCTCCCGTACACCCTCCTCTCAACATCCCTCCCGTACACCCTCCTCTCAACATCCCTCCCGTACACCCTCCATCAATCCTTTCCTTCTCGACTGATGGTTGTCTCGCTCACGATCAGGGTTCGTCCATATATTACGTAGTCGTACGCAGAAATTTATATTTTCTTACCCTTCCCCTGTTGCACCTCATGCATTTTGTGGACCATCCCCGTGCGAACGTGCAACTAGGCCGCTTTAACCCTTACAAAAGCTAGTCATATATATATATATATATATATGACGTTTATTTGACATAGACTACTATTTATATTTTGTAAACATCATTATTTGATAAGTAAAACTGTTTGACTGTTATGAAGCAAATAAAATACTACCAATACCAACACGTTTTCAAAGTGTCAATCCTACATAGGACTATAATAGGACAATACAGATTTATAAATAGGCTGATGTGGGCGTCAAAATTTTAATTTGTTTTGCGTACTCGTCCCCTAGCCATATGCATCCTACTAAAATCAACCCCATCCCTCATTGCGTACGTAATAATCTTCACATGGATGGGCCCTCAGTGCTTACCCTGCTTCTACCAGATAAGGGTCATACGACCAGTGTTGTATGCAAGACTTGAAACGTCAAGACGAGACCGAGACAGTAAGGTGCCGAGACCGAGACAGGGAGGTACCAAGATCGAGACACTAGGTTCAAGACAGTACGAGACAGTAGAAGACAAGTGATATTATATAAAAGGTTTATGTATCATGTGACTCGCTGGTTAATCAGAATTACCGTTTCTCGTAAATTCCGGTTTCAGTTTCTAGCGCAAGCTTTTAAGACAGTTAACGCGAAACTTATCGAGACCGCTTGACCGACACATAACAAGACTTTCACTTCAAGACAGTTTCTAAAAATTCTAGACACTACCGCGAGACCGAGACACCATGCTTCCGAGACAGAGACACTAAAAAATTGTCTCGAGACGTCTCGAGACCGAGACACTGTCTCGAGACCATACGACACTGCATACGACGCAATCTATATCAGTCAGCAACCCTCATCCACATTTTCATTTTGACACAACTGTAGGCCTATGATTGGCATTGATTGCAATTCTGTTCTTATTAAGGTCTTCTGAGGATCCCGTTTTATACACAACTCCAGTACAATGTTCCCTCTGCACACAAGAAATTTTGTGTCTGTAACATTTTATAAATGGTTCACACTTTTGACCACAAGTCCAAGCTAAATGCGATGATGGTTAAATCAAGACCACATTTGCAGTTCATCATCAATAGGCCTATTTGTTTTTTCGATAAAGAAATTTGTATGCGCACACTAAATTCTTGTGCGCGCTGGCTCCACGAGTCCACGACCTGTGTGCGTGCGCACGGCTTAGATGGAACACTGCTCCAATCCGTCATAATTTTCATCGCCTACTCCTAGAGCTGTCGTAGCCAACAACAAGTCGAAATATTCCCATATACCGTAATATGATTACGCGCAAGAGAGAGAGAAAAACCTCAGCAGTTGACATACATGTAAACGACCAACAAATGAGGAGAGTTTTATGAAGCTCTTCTTCTAGGAAGCATAACATAGCTTCATAAAACACAACAATTGAACTGAAACCAGTTTTTAATCCATGTGTTGTATCTCTTTTCCAATGCCACAAGATACATTCTCTTAGTTAACCTTGACACGCACTTGTTCTGATTGATTAGACAGAGCCTTGTGTAAGCATTGCTATTGGGAAGAGGCTACAATAGAAAGATGGTCTGGTCTGTTTCATTACATTACATTATATCAGAGGACTTGGTATCAGAGACAAAAGATATTCAGTCACAAGATTATTCAATATAGAGATCATTAAGAACAGGTTGATCTGCTGACATCATCTGTGAATTTTACTCAGTTTTAATCCAAGGAACAAAAAAAGTAGCATGTTTTGCATTTAATCTAAATTTCGTCACACTCAATTATAATTAAATAATTCCAGAAAAGTGGCATCCTTATAATAATAAGAATTATCCAAATGAAAAATAGTCATCAACAATAACATCAACAATAACCTAATAATTAGTCATCCAAATGGACCATGCGATATATCTATGGGCTAAAAATCAAAGTCCATAAGCAGTCATATTTCCAGACTGTTACCAAATATCTTTCTAGTCAGAGTTCCTACAAATCCTGACGAATTCTAATCTAACATAAGTTTTCGTGACCAGTAATCAAGCAAGAACTTGTCAATGAATGCTTAGTCTCAATTTTCAAAAGACACACATGTTGTCGATTACCCGATTATTCAGTTACAGGCATCCTATAACTCATGTACGTCTTATCATACAATGTTTTTTAGTAATCTCCCATCAGCATATACAGTATACAGGCTTCTTTGAGAAGTCACATAAGTAATGACCTCAAAATGAGGTCATCTTACTATTTAATTTTCAACATGTTTAGCTTATCTTTTACCTGTGGATTTTGTCATTCAAGACCCAATCATCACCCACACTTAATCAGAATTCGTGTTATCATGGTGTGCTAAAACGATACTTCAATATACCAGATAAATTACTATTAAACCTTATTTGTGACTACTCAATGAAAATTTAACATGGTTTTCCTCTTAAGGTGGGCTTGGTATGAGAACTTGGCAATCTATTTAACTATTGTCTGACAGAAGTAAATCCATATCAATACAAGTGACCAATCTAAGTAAACATTGTCCAGACTCTGGGCCTAACTCCACACAACTCAACGCAGTTCTCTCACTTTCAAAAAGGCAAGAAGAAAACTGAGCAAAGTGAGAGTACCCTACTTCTATCCATCTCAACACAAATATTTGGACAGAATAAGCACAAAATCTACAGCCAACTAATTGCATCAGTTTAGCACAACACTGTTCCTTGTTCGACTGTAGATCTGATGGACAGATGGTGTCACAATGAGAGAGAGTGAAAGCAGTGAGAGTGGAGAAAAGAAATATGAGAATGTCGAAAATGCATGATGTTTGGAAAACAGATTCTAAACGAAGTTGACATTCCAACAGATCATCAACAACTCTAGGACGACGTTCCATTCGCCTCACTCTTCTCTCGTAAGATCTGAAAGAAAACAAATGATGATGGCTTAACCGTCGCATTGAACACTGGCCAAACATAACAAACAAAACACTGGGTCGTCCATCTCCAGACTTACCATTATTCTTAGGTGATATCTTATGACCTTTCTCTTACCACAGCTACAACTAGAGTCAGTTTCTGTTGGTTGATCTGGATTCTGGAACTCTCTCATGGCTCATGCCTGTTCTTATTCTGTCTAGTGTCAATTTGCTGTCAACTTACCTCTTTCACATTGCTCCATCCACAAAACATAGTTTTATCTCACACTCTGATCAACTGAATATTCATGAGCCTTAGAAATGACCTCATTGTAGTCTCGTCTTATTGATGGCACTCTTGAAGCCAATATCTCTGGCTATAAATCAATACAATAGTCATACCTTTGGCTCTCTTCACAATCAAAGAAATACAAGTTTACTTAGAGCAACAATTGATGCAAAACTGCTACATTGAAGTTATGTACTCAGATGAGAATAAAGAAATCTTAGTGATGGAGATACGTATTACACCACCCTGTGATCAAAGCCAGAGGCAGTCATAAATGAAATATTACAAAGAAATGAGTAGAAAGAATGAATTTTTCTTAGTTTCTTCCTTGTATTGACCAACAGACATTTCAGAAAATACGTAAAAGACTGAATTTTATGCCTTTTTTAAACCAAAAAAATTGAGTGATAATAATAAAAAACTGACTTTAAATGTAATAAACCGATTGTCAGCTTTTTGCAATGATTATTTCCACGACTGTATATTATGTAAGAGTAGAAATGGAGTTCATTCCACATGACCTCCTCCTCCATTGGAAATGGCTCAGACTGACCTCCACAACGATTCCAGCGGCTATCGTTGATCCAGAAGAGCGCAACATAAATCGACCGAGGTCCTTGAAGTCACGATAGAGTTCAATGCAGATGGGACGATCAACGTGAATATCGACTATTGCGTTTGTGTTCTTAACAAGGCATCTGAACAAAAACAATCATAAATCAATCAATCAATCAACTAATATGTTTTCTTTTGATCATGTGACATTTAACATCATAGAGGTCAGACCATTGGTGAGACCACCCAGTGTGCTAGTATAGACCGTGAGAATGTGTCAACATAGGTCTTGTGCAGAGTGAGTCATAGTGCCTGCTTAAAGGCCAAGGAATGGCTGGCTAATTCAAGCCAAGGAACAGCTGGCCAATTCAACAGAGAAACCGATGAATGTACATCGTGGAGGCATGCCTAATGAATACATGCTATCTGCCAATCAGATCTCCCCGATACATGTCAGTCGCCTGAGAGGCTGAGACTAGATGGGTGGGTGTGAATAGACAGCCGTGCCTTGGCCTTTAATTACCCGGGGCACAGTTCGACGGTGGGCGGTGTGTGTAATCTCTATTGCCTGCCTAGGATTAGTCCCCAACTACATGCATACGTCTCCTAACGAGGAAGTGCTTTGCTTGTACCACAACAATAAGCAGTAGCAGTAGGTCTATGTTTTAGATCCGGACATCTTGGGAAACACGATGAAATAATCGGCTAAATAATCGGGTATCAGCAAATGAATAATCAACAATAATCAGTATCGGCAAAATTGGCAAAAAGTGATACCGGTACAGCTCTAGGCCAGGGTAGAGAGTGCCTCTGAGTAGATATCTTGAAGGGACGCTATGTAAATGTTCGATTACATTACAACAAACGCGTTCATTTGCATGCAGTGGCCTGCAGTTTAAAACAAAGTTTATCCAGTGTCTTATGGGTTGTGACATGTCTGTCTGTCTCTCATTTGTTTGTCTGTCTGTCTGTCTCTCATTTGTTTGTCTGTCTGTCTGTCTGTCTGTCTGTCTGTCTGTATGTATCACTCTTTCTCTCTGTATGCCTATCTTACACAATTGGTGACTCCCTTAGTTTTTTGTGCACTGCTTTGCTAATTATTCAAACAGTCGTTGAAATGACAACGAACACCACGTTGGATACCAGTCTTAATATAGGGGGCTGTTATAACACTGAGTAGATATCTTGAAGAGGGGCCATATATAGCAATTATCATTAATTCATATTAGACTTAATTCATTATCCCAGAATATCATTGACTGTGCTCTGGAGAGTGGGAGAAGAGAGTGAAGCTGCATCTCTAAGTCCACTTGCCTTGGCTTCCTCTTAACGACTTCTCCTGTACTTTTGTGCAGTTGACTGACGAGACGTTTGATGTGCGCCTGTTCTGTAACTGACTGATAATGAAGAACGACCTAAAAACGCAACGAAACACAAAACATCAGACAAAACTCATAAATCAACCAAACCTTTAACTCTGTCCAGAAGTAAAGGTGGCAGAAACATTACAATGAAATAGGATTTAAAAATGACTATTCTAAGCAGATTGTTAGCTGTGTCAGTCATTGATGCTAATACAACCATCTGTGGTCTGTGGTGGATATGTTGCTGTTGGAGCCAAAGTTCTCAATCAAAAGAGTCCATTGAATAATAATATTTTTTAGTCCTTGAATTTGATAAACAAAGTTTGCTGTTGCATTGAGAGACATCATAATCCTCTTGTGTTAGGTGACTGCTTCACTAACTCTGAATAAGATCAAAATTCACAATTATAGCCTTTTGAAAAATCAATTTTCCTGTGATAGAGTCAAGGGTGTGGGTTTGATATCTTTAAGAAGGAACTCAGGCATGTATAAAAACAAACAAAATTTAGCATAACACCTCCATATAAAACTTGATACAAATTAACTTTCATGTAAAACCTTAAATGATTTAACTTTATACCCTACAACCATGAAGCACTACCATATTTAACTAAACTATCAACACCACCAGATATCATAATAATTTTAAACAACACCTCTCCAACGAATCAAACATCACCCCAACACTAGACGGGTTCACGCAGGGATGAAATAAAACATGACATGTTACCTTGAAATTGAATGATAATAATGTGGATATGATATAAGAAAAGAAGAAGTACATTAGGATGTAATTTTGATACTCCCCTTAAACAGCGAATCTCGTCCTCGCACTGGTCTGGCAGTTCTTGTTGGGTCTTGCCCCGAGCCTATCTTCGAGATCTCTGTTACTCTACTTTGAGTGCACCGGGTTGCAGTTCTATCAGCTCTACTGAGCGAGGCCTGCGCATTGTCCAATTAGCTTGCACAACTACTAAACAAAATCGCATCTTTTCAGTGGATGGCCTCTTGCTCTGGAACACTCTCCCGCTGTCGTTGCGCTTGTCGCCAAGGGTCCACTCTGACTCTTTTTATACTCACCTTAAAACCGTTTTTTTTAGAAATGCCGGGGTCGGAAGCACTTCCGAGTAGCAGTCTTACAGGGGCGCTATATAAATCTGCGTAATGAATGAATGAATGAATGAATGAATGAATAATACAGAGAGAAGACGGAGTAATTCTATTTACTGGGAAACCCTGTGTAATTGGAACTTCGATGTTGAAAATGACGATTCTCGCTCGGAATCTTGTCGTTGGTTCGATGGGATTTAACGGATCACAGAGAATACTACCTGCACACATATTAACATACGCATGCACATTATTCATGAATAAAATAATAAGAAATTCCTAAATCTGGAAGACAGTCTGATTTACAAAAGAACTACATCCCAAACAATTCTAACCAGATTTGACAAATGAGGAATCATTCTCATCTTGGCCAAACAATCCAATAAACTCTGACAAATTACATTCAAATAAAAAAAATTTTTCTAAAAAAAATACTTCATATAAAACTTTATTCAAATTAAATTTCATGCTAAACCTTAAACATTTTAAAAAATCTGATAAATTTAACCTTTATTTTGTTTCATCCTTGAGTTCTATCATTTATTTTCAATGCATAGCACTTGATAATATAATTCTAGGAATGACATTACCAATGGAAGTGTTGATGATGTCGACACCAGTTAGAGTGAGGACAGCGTTGTCACCAGCGAATGCAACGCCAACACTTGTGTCATCGATTGCAACATCTTGCAACGAAACACAACATTCATTAATCAGTCACATGTCAATACGCAAAACGTTAAACAAGAATGCTAGCAAAAAGCAAATGGAAATTCATTGTTCAAATGATAAATTCTAATTCTCTTAACAAAATCTGTTCCAAACAGAAACTGTATTTAATAATTTCAATAATTTAAATTAAATCTCTGCTCTAATGTAATCTTTCCTCATCACAAATGAAATAATTTCTTACAAAAACAGAGCAAATTTTCTTATAATATCAGCAGAAATAAGCTCAAAATCAGAAGTACTGTCAACTGATAAAGAGTGTTCTCACAACTACAAAACCTAACAATTCCTTCTTTAGACAGAGCCATCGATTTGGTTTTATCAAATGGAAGAGAAGAGCTTTACAGCCATCAACCTCTTAACCAACAGACTCATCAGTATCAAGAACTAAAGACTCTACTTTCTTGGCCTTGGCATATGATGGCAATCCGCTTCATTGCCAGCCATTCCTCTCAATGATAGGGCTCTCATTTTGCAGCTATTTCACAACGAGGCCCAAATAAATCCGACATAATTCTGCCCATTGGGTATTCGACCCCCCCATCTTGATCGACAGTCCAATACACCAACCAATCCTCACATGACCCCAGCACCGGCCAACAAGGCCCCGGCCAAGGGGCGGAACATGTCAAGGGGCGGAACATGTCAAGGGGCGGAACATGTCAAGGGGCGGAACATGTCAAGGGGCGGCAAAAGTTGGATGTATAATTGCTATATGTAAAAGTAAATGAGAGCCAGTGGACTGAGGAAAAAATGTTTGATTATTGGGTTATGCAGTAATTAAAGTTTAAGCTAATACACTCACTAATTTAATACTTTATTTTCATTTTCATTTGCTAATAGAAACAGACTGGTGTAATGCTGGTTACTCTACCAACTATGACCCTCAAAACACCACATCAGCTCATGTGTCGCCATTGAATGACCCTTGACCCCCCTTTAAGAACCCTTACTTTTGACGACGGCCGTCTCCCCGGCCGGGATGACGGAGACCCGATCCCCCGTCTGGACGTTCCCCGCCTGGATGATTCCTCCAACGGAGAACCCCGCTCCCATTCCCTTGAAGACATCCGACAGACACATCCGAAAGGGTTTATCTATAATAGGACGATCAGGAGGACGAAACTTATCTACAACACAAACAACAGATGACATTAAGTGGGTCATAGAGTAACAGGAGAACACACTGGGGTGCAGAGCAAAGGAACTCAGTTTCAGACCCATGTCCCCCGTAAGGTTCACTAGTCCTTCTTTCGCTAGGTGGCGGCATTTGTTAGAACGAGATGCATAACGTAATCGGCGCCTTTCCTGACTGTCGACAGTTAACTTCAACTCCTGCAATAACTCGTCATCATTCATTCATACTGTACTTGTAATCATACTGTGGCTTTGTCAGTTTGAAATGCAAATATATTATTATTATTATTATTATTATTATCAACAACCATCACATGAGAAAAATCGATCTCAGTGCACAGGACAATCAGAGGACACGCAAGGGCCAAGGACACACGTTGATTAAGGACTGAACTGTAGGGTGCAGAGGCCATCAGATGCAGAGGCCAATGGAAGCTGCATGGACCAGCTAGTAGACTAATTTAATTAAACATTAATATAGTGATACTTAACACCAATGCTAGACTTATTTGCAACACGAGGAAATGCGATCACGTGACTCTGCTCCTCCGTAATGTCCTGCGTTGGCTCCCTGTCCCGTTTTGTATCGAGTACAAACTCTGTTTCCTCGTTTTTAAATCAATTCACGGGGCAGCGTCTGAGTACCTGCGCAAGTGCTGTATAGAGACGCATTCCACTGCATCTTGGCTGCGACTCAGATCGTTGCTAAAGACCGACCTATGCGTATGGAGGATGAAGACGCGCTCTGGTGACCACGCTTTCTCAGACATCGGCCGACTCAATGGACTCTTTCAAGTCAATGCTCAAGACTCAACTCTTTCAAGGCTTATCCCGATTGTTACTTGTTTGTGAGGCTCCTTGTACCGGTATGGCCACATTACAGTGTCATATAAATTGTCTTTATTATTAATATTTTTATTATTATTATTATTATCATTATAGCGCCCCTTCAAGATATCTACTCAGAGAAGCTCTATGTGCTAGCACATATTATGATTTTCAATGTAATTAATAATTAATAATGTTACAAAAGTTAGAGAAATAGCGCACAGTAAGCTGAAGAGAGTCGCCAGTGATGGGTCCATGCACAAGTGTGGAACCAACCAGTGGAGTCCAGCCGACAGATGTCGTCAGTAAATTGTAGAAGGTGCAAAGATCAAATGCAAAATAAGGGATGAACCGAAACTCAGTTGGGAATCCGACTCAGACCGAGTTTCATAGTACTCGGCATTACTCAGACAAACAATGGGTCAGAGTATTAATCTTTCTAATTTTCTTTTATGAAAACGAAAATTAGATTTATTTAGTTTACAAAACGACAATCGACCTAACTAACTACACAAATACTCGCTTCTTAACAGTGCAACCCGAGGCAAACCAAAAAATTCATAAAAATTGTGCAAACTGCCAAACTCAAAATCAAGAGAATGAGACTTTTTAAATATTCTATTCTCAGTACTTGGATTCAGCAAGAAATTCATATCTTAGTTCATCCCAAGTAAGAGATCACAGTTAACTAATCACATAATTACTAATTACATAATTATTAATTACATAACTAATAACAACAATTAAACAACTGACCTATCTGCTCAACAAGTGACGGTCCCTTGTACCAAGACGTCAGCTGTTTATCCTGCGACGGTTTCGTCAGGTTCTCCCCGACGAGTCCGCTGCAAGGGATGAAAGAGACCTCGGACTCTCTGAATCCAGTCTGCTTCAGAAAGGAACCCAACTTCTTAACCACTTCGTCATATCGCTCTTTTGACCAGTTCACCGTATCCATTTTGTTAACGGCCACCAACAACTGAGAAACGCCTTTTGAGAAAACAATAACAACACATGAAAGAAATAATATATTCAGAACATTTAACAGACTTTTATGACTGAATCTCATGAAAAATGGAGTCATCTCTGATATGGACTTAATTTTATATGAACTTACCTCTTATGGAAAGTATGGCATGCATCTTATGGTGACATGGTCATGTCTGTCAATCAATCAATGAAATTTATATTCAAGATATCTAGGGCACTCCCAGACCAACTACGGGAAAAAGTGCAGTTTTCAGTAATCCGATCTAAGTCACGTCACAGTTGCCAAGCTATCAAAAGCCACATCCACTTTGTCATTCATTCTGAGGTCGTTCTTCTGAAGATAAGGAATCATGTATAATATGGATCTATTGTTTAATATGAACAGACAGACATACAGACAGAGAGAAAGAGTAGGACAGGAAGACAGACAAATGAGAGACAGAGAGACATTCTTGTTAGAACAATGATTCTAAACGAATGGATGAACGAAGACAAGAGGAGCAGATCCTACCGAGTGATCGTACGAGCATCGCGTGCTCTCTCGTCTGTCCTCCCATTTCGAATCCCGTCTCAAACTCTCCTCTTGTTGTGTTGATGACTAGAACCGCTACATCTGCCTGAGCAGCACCTTCAAACACACAACACAACAGAAGTCGTCTGCATCGATATCTTTACCGCAATCGTCACCACAAACACCACTTGGTGTTACAACATTCACTGGTGAAAAAACTATCCTCACTACGCGGTGTTGATATCGTCGATGCTGCTGCTGATAGCTCGTCTCCTGAGTAAATAAGAAATAAGACCAACCAAGTAATTCATTATCACCTATAACAACTTACCACCAATGAGGCAGTAACTCTATGTTCAGTTAAAGGTCGACAACAAATAAAGACATTCTGCTTCACATAATCAGTTCCTCCTTTGCCAAATTTTGCCACGAATTTAATTACTTCATTGTGGCACCATCAATTACGAATGAATATTGTATTTCCAAGCAATCATTCTTCTTGTCAGACCCAGGCTGAGTATCAACTGACCTTACATAGTTGAAGAGTTGTTCAGTTTCCTTGACCTTACCTGTTATCATATTTGGGATGAAGTCTTTATGTCCTGGAGCGTCCAACAGAGTCACGACTTTAGTGCTCGTCTCAAACGTCGTCTGAGCAACATCCATCGTCACACCACGACTCCTACATGAAACAAATCAATGCAAGAATATACACATCAATGCACACTACAACACTTACTTACCACCACATGATGATAAAACACTCACTTACCACCACATGATGATATAACACTCACTTACCACCACATGATGATATAACACTCACTTACCACCACATGATGATATAACACTCACTTACCACCACATGATGATATAACACTCACTTACCACCACATGATGATATAACACTCACTTACCACCACATGATGATATAACACAACAACAGGCAATTTGTAAAACCCTAAGCCAAACCCTAACCCTTAACTCTAAATCAGGGATTTTACGAATTGCGTAAAAACAGGCATTTTATAAAATCCCTGATTCACACATTGCCTGTGACATATTTCTCTTTATCAACTTAGGTAGAATTTTTCTGCCATTCAATATCTTTGAATATCTGTCTGTCACTCTGTCTGTCTGCTCACCTCTCCTCCTCTGTCTCATCGAGGACCCAAGCGAAAGCGAAAGATCCCTTTCCTATCTTCTTGGAATCTTGTTCATATTTGTGCATCGTTCTCTTATTAACGAATCCCAGTTGATAGAGAACGTGACCCATCAACGTACTCTTACCAGCATCAACGTGTCCTACAAACAGACAACATTCAACCACAATCAACAATGTCTAACTATTTCATTCATTCTATCTAAGAATTCCCTTCATAATATCTACCAATTTCATGACAATCCACGAGATTAAACCAAAGGAAAACCTCCACACACAACTAATCTAAGTAGCATTTCTTTTGATAATAATAATAGTACTAATAATAATATTTATTTAATTTCAAACTGACAAAGCGCAGTATGATCAGCGAAAGAAGGACTAGTCAACCTTACGGGGGTACGGGTCTCGAGCACAGTTCCTCTGCTCTGCACCCCAGTTTGTTTAACTTTACTCTATGGTCCCCTCTGGCTTTAGTGTCTCTGAGACAGACATTCAAAAAAGATGCTACATAAACACAAACCATCAGCATACAAAAATATACAAAAATATACTCCTATGGTGTAGAAACTTCAAACAATATTCATCAACGTCTACAGAACCAAACGGATTTTGTCATATTATAAAGCAAATCATGACCAAAGTGCGGCTAAAGAAAATATTCTAAATCTCACCTAAGAGATGAGATATAAAAAGCTAACGACTTCTAAAGTACATCTGAAGTTCCCTGTCATAATAGTTTATGTTTCTGAAATTTCTAAGGGAAGCAAATAATTCTAAATTCTTATCAAAATCATAAAACTAGAATTTCTGGTAGAACAGAAGAACATCTGTGTTGCTGACCAATGACAACGAGATTGATGTAATCCTTTCCTCCTGCTTTGCGTTTCTCGTATTCCTTCTGAACATCTAATCGATCCATCTTTGCTCTGAGAGTCAAACACATTACAACCAAACACAACTCTAACTAAAGAATAAAGACAATGTTAATACGTCCGAGACCTTACTGTCAAACCTCTTCTAAAACACACATTTATCTGCTATGCATTACAAAATATCATAAATACTTAATTCTGAATTTCAACAAGCATTTATTTTCAATAAGTATTTATTTTCAAACAGTATTTAATTTCAATCAGAATTTTATTTCATCTAGCAACTAATCTCAATAATATTCAATTTCAAACAGTATTTAATTTCAAATAGTATATAATTTAAATCAATATTTAATTTTAATTAGTATAGAGCTTCAAGAAGTATTTAATACCAATTAGTATTTAATTTCAATTACTATTCAATTTAAATCAGTATATAATTTCAACCAGTACTCAATTTAAATTAGCATTCAATTATCGTGCTATCATATCTATAACTTCAAGTTCCTCTCACACAAACGATTTATTCCAATATATTAAATCAATTGATACAAAAAAACTGTTAAAATCACACTCTCATCATTGCATTCTTACTTGGAGGCGCTCTTGTGCAGCCCAGGAGTAGCAGCAGAAGATGATACTTCCAACAAATCTTTCTTCGGAGTTGGGAAAACCAATTCTTCTGCCCCAACATCAGCATACTCATTGAGATTGAGACTCAGGTCCCCATATGTATCCTTTGGGGGCTTTGGCTTTGGGGTGACATTGTCCCCCACTGCTCCACTTTCCCTCACAGTCTTTGATTTTGATGTTGTATCTGTCGATGCCACGCTCTCACTCTTCAATGCCTTTGCTTTGGACGTTACATCGACCGCTGATCTGACGTCTCCCTTTGAAGAGACGGACTTTTTCCCGGTCGATGGGTTTTCCATCTGTGGATGGGGCTTTCCTGGTGGATTAGGACTCTCCTGTCGCTTGGATGCATCTGCGATAGCAACAGAGGAAGGATTTGCGGAAGGAGGCGGACATTCTCCTACGACCTGTTCTCTACCACTGGATCGAACCACTGGAGAAAAATCACAAAAGAAAAACAATTTCCAATTAAATGAAATAAAATAATAAAACAGACAAAAAATAAATTAAAATTGGATCTAATCGTGATCATAAAATCTGATCAGTTAATGAATCATTTTGTTGATAGTTAACCCTTTCGCTGCCACAATATCAGAGAGAAACAGAACCCTCGTGTGCCGAAAGACGTAACACGTTTTTGCAATTGTTATTTACGCATTAGATTCATTCTTGCAATGAGTGGAATTTGCAATAATATAAATCAGATTTATCAAGACAATTGATGTCGTCGGTAATTATTTTAATAGATTTGGAATACTTGGCACGCTAGAAATTATGGGTACTTAAAATTGGTTAACAGGATTTGTTTAAGTACGAATGTGGTTCACGAGGTCCTCATCAAAAAAGTTTAGAAAGTCAACAGCCTAAAGAGTGTTCTGTCAAAAAGCAGTTCCTGTTGTCTAACAAATATTGGTTACTGATGGTCTGTGACCTTATGATGTTTGCCACTAACCTATGTCTGAGGAAGCGATTTGCGTACCCAGCTTGTAAAGCGTCTGTGCATCTTCAGAAGTAACATCAGTTTCATCCCCACAATCGCTGGTTGACTCAACACCCAATTCTTTATCACTAATATTGCTTTCTAATTCACTAAAATCACTATCTTCTAACTTACAGGAACGTATTATTTGGCATAATTACTTGCAAAAAAAATGACAAACAGTGAGAAATATAATGAACTGAACACTTCAACGATGAGTTGCATTTTGGTTCCAGTTGGATTCAGTTCACAATCATCATTAAACTGTTAATCTTGATATGCGTTAAGCACTAAAATTGACATTCATGAACTTGATCAATAAAACAATCTATTGAAAACAAATGCATAAGATAATGGCAAAACTGACCGCGTGGCTGTCGATTTCTCATTGAACGTTGAGGTTTAGGAGTTTCTGAAAGAAAAATATGAAGACAATTGAGAGAGGATTAAACAATGGCTCAAATATACCATATATACTCGACTATAAGTCCATTCAAGTATAAGTTGAAGTGCAATTTTTGGACAAAACTAACGTCCAAAACTGACGGCTCGAATATAAGTCAAACCCATAAAATCAAAAACGAGTGATAAATCGAGAGGTATAGCTTGATATCTGCTGTCTTTCAGCAGGGAAATTCGGCAGATTTCTCCGCGAAATATTTATTTTACTATGGGCAGATCAACATTGATGCATGCAGCCGTCATAAATAGAGAGGTATGCCCTGATATCTGCTGTTTTCGGCGGCAAAGTGCGGCGGATTTCTCCGCAAAATAATATTTTACCATGGGCAGATCTATATTAATGCATGCGGCCGTCATAAATCAAGATATATAGTTTGATATCTGCTGTTGAATGTCGAATATTTGGTCCGAAAATCTCCCATTATTTTGCCTCTCAAGTATAAGTCGAAAGACCTATTTCACCGTCCTGAAATAGTCTTAAATTTCTCAACTTATAGTTGAGTATATACGGTATACAAAAAGAAAGGATTTAAACAAACAATGTATCAAGCAACAAATAACAGAATAATTCAATCAATAAGTCATGTGCAGAAATATATCATAACATTGAAAAAGAAATAATAATATTCTAGCAAAAAGATTCTTATTCAGATTCTTATTCTTATTATTCTTATGCATATAAAGTCAGACGGTTGACTATTTTCTGCTCTGTTGTCGTCAAATCAACTCAGTCGACCCATTTTAAACTAGTTCATTCAAAGGAACAAATAGAAAAAAGACTTGACAGGAATTTGAATTGCCAACATCCTCTGATTCTACTATGCAGAACTAGACCACTACACACTGAAACTACAATCTAGATTAAGAAGAATAGAGAGAATAATAATAATAATAATAATAATAATAATAATTGACCCATTTGGTTCATGATGAAATCCGTGGCTGCATTGGGATCAAATCCTGTCTGAAGTGCAGCAGCGACCATCACAGACTCAGGAGTCGTCTCTCCCATTATATTCTGCATCGCTTCAATACACGAATTCAACTTAGCTACAACAACAATCAAACACAGACAATCAATTAACAAACTAATTAGCTATTACAAAAGACCATTACGAGTGGAAATGCAGAGACAGCAAAAAGAATCAACAAAATTCAGTAAATAGAACCAGAGATTCAGAAAGCCTCCTCAGACAAAATAAAAGGCAGCCTTGCAATGACAAACATTTCAGTCTCATCTGCATAGATAGATATACATCTATATATAATGTCCAAAGAACTAGTCTCAAATTAATCAGCATTAAATTGCTGTTTATTTAAAATAAATCCTTCCATTGATCTGAATATGTAAAACAGCAAAACTAAACAGATGCACAAAAGATGACCTCAACATCTGTGTAATCAACAATTTCAATAATTTTGTGCTTGCCTCCGTTCCTAAAATGTCGACTCAAATGTATAACACTTCTAAAAATTCCTAATTTATCACTAGTTGAGCATCAATGATGACTGGTCAACAGATTCGTCAAAGACAAATGTCCATTCTTGTGACCAAGCAAACCAAACACATCTCGCTTTTCAATCCATATTAATCGATGTCCCTTGGATATATTAGATAACCACGTTTTAGCCACTCTTTGTAAGCCCCATTTGCAAGTTATGACATCCTTGTCCGTCTTTTAGTAAAGGTTCAACATAATGGATATAGCACCAGACCCAGATGCAAACACGCATGAACTGCATGTTATTTGATGACTGCTTGAATACTTCTGGTGCTATATAAATCCTCTGAATGAAAATGAAGTTCAAAATGTATTATTATCAAAAGCATCAAATAAGCCTTAAGATAGGGAGGAACCGAGTTTGAATTTCTTGCTGAGTCCGAGTACCAAATCGAATTTTCCCGAGTACGAGTTTAGAATACTTAAAAAAGTCTCATTCTCTTGGTTTTTACTTTGGCAGTTTGACCAACTATCATGAATTATTTGGTTTTGCCTTAGTAAGTACTAATGGTAGCAGTAATTGTGTTTTTAGTTCAGTTTATTGTCTATTTGTATACAAGAAAACAGTATTTGTGTTTTTAGTTAGGTTGATTGTCATTTTGTAAATAAAATATTAAAAAAATCGAAAGATTAGTACTCAGACCCATTTTTTTGTCTGAATCTGAGTTTACGCTGAGTACTACGAAACTCTGGTCGAGCCGAGTTCGGCTCAGCATTAAAAAGAGATCGATTTCATCCGAGCGTTACCTCGGTCCAAAGCACTCAACGTCTGCTGAAGACCAGCGGAGGAATTGGAAAGCGAAGGAGTCGCCTCCTCATAGTAGTCGTCCTCATCTTCGTTCGTCTCTACAATCGGATGATTTGAGGGAGAAACAAAGTTTGACAGAGGATCATTTCTTGTTCTATCGAACATAAACTGAGCAGCTAAACACAAACAGAAAAACATGTCAAAGTTTTTCAGCAGAAAATCAGGAATATTATACCTACCATTGCTATCATAATAATAATAAGAAGACGAGGCCTTACCCACAATTAAATATCTATATTAATAATCTCTAAGCCCCTGGCAGAACGAAGTACCTCAGGACATAAAAAATAATAATAATAATAACAATAATGAGAACAATAATACCATATAACAGCTATCGCAGCTGCCCGAGATAATAATAATAATAGCAATAATAATAGTAAAAATAATGTCATAAAAAAATGAATGTACTTAGAATAATACAGAACATAGGTATTATGATTTGAGACATATTGAATATAATTACAACAAATATGTTATTTCTACTTTCCTTCCAGAATCTTTGAGATATTATTAGAAGCCCCCTATAATAATAATAATAATAACAAAAGGAAAGGCATCTGTTGCAGTTAATACAGTACTCTGCATAGCATCTTCACTTCAGGTTTCAACATCATTATATTATCTCAAATTAATTCTGACTTCGGCAAAGATTTCACCTCATGCAAACATCCATCCCTGACTTATCATGTTATAAAGATTACAATAATAAATTATCCAAATTTATTTTCTTACAGAAACACTTCAAACATTTCTTGCAAAACACTTAAATGTTTCCAGTTTCATTGTTATAAACACAATCTTTATTTTTATTGCGAATGTTTTAAACACATGAAAACTGCACTTTGACCTACTGCTGATTAACATTTCATGGAAAGGGTAGGCCCGGCTAGCGGGATCTTTGGGTCCCTTAGGGTCCTTCATTTTCCCTATTGTCCCGTCCCTTATAATATTATGTTATTGCAAAAATGTTCTTTTGTACAGCTTTTCTCGTTTTCTACTTGTTATGTAATAATAACAGTGTACAATACTAACTAGATCAATGAAAACATATTTGATTGATTGAGTGAAAAGTCAAACAGAAATAGAATTGGTTGTGGCACAGTGGCCGATCGGTTAGAACGGTCAGCCCGTAACGTTCAGTGTGTGCTGAGCGAGCGGGTTCGAGCCTCATCCGGGGCGTCACTGTGTAGGGACCTTAACCAAGTTCTTCGCACACCATTGCCCTGCAGTACAACTGCAATTGTGTCGTCGAGGCGTGTGTATGCACTTCTGAGCAAAAGATGTTGGAAGAAGGGCGGTATCAAATTTCGAAATAAGAATAAGAAGAATAAGAATTCTAAAAAAGTTGATTCACCTAAAACACAGGAGCAGTTGTTACCTGTTGAGGGTGAAACACAGAAGTCACTTTCTTCAACTGAATGTCCATAAACGTCATCATAGCCTTCGTACTCTGAAAGAAAATATCCAGATCAAAATGTTTCCAACATTGTAATAAATACTAATAAGAAGTCATCTTTCACATGCAAACACACTTCTTACTGGTACTTAAATACAAAATACCCATTATATGTACACAGGGAGGGATGGAAAGTCCTTGTGTAATGTCATGTGACTAGTTTAAATGCATTACATCTAATGGTGGCAAGTGCACATCTTGTTTACATAATAGTCAATTGCAATTACTATGAAGAAAATCAGTCTATATAAATAAAGAGAGAATTTTGTCAGTCAGTCTGTGTGTCTCTGTTGCACAGATTTAAAGCTATTCACTCGAAATCTTCACCGTTGGCTCGGGAAACACCTGGGACACGCAGTCGAGGGGTTCGTGAACCCTGTGGACGCCATCTTTCAAGTCTCCAGGGCTGTTTGAGAGATACCGTACAGGTAGCAGGTATACAGTTGGCAATCGTTTGCACAATCGGTCAGCTGGGTATGTACTTTGTACGCATCAGTGTCTATACACAATTCTGTTTATGCATTTTCACACTTTTACAGCTATTCACTCTAAACATTAGCTGTTAAGTTCTTTCTAGTTCTCGTTTTCGTTAATGACCAGCAGTTCAATTTAGCTCTAGTTCTAGTTTTGTGAACGAAATTAACACTATGGGACGCCCAGTAGAGGGGTTGGTCTTCCTGATCCCCACTCCTGTTCCACCAAAAACCTGTCTCCAACCAAGCAATGCCGAGTTCCCCGCTAGTGAATAATAATATTCAGGGAGTAAATAATTGTTACTCAATGTTAGGGCATAACCGAGTAGACAATTTCCACCGAGTACCGAATCCGAGTAGTTGGATGAACTATTTGCTGGATCCGGGTACGAACCAAATAGTAGCGGCAAATTTGGCCAGCGACTCAGCGAGTATCATCTGTAGGCAAAGTGTAGTTAACCTGTCACGTGCACAGCTACGAGAACTATCTATGGTCAACGCAGAGTCTATGGCAATATCCTTCATATAGCGTATCATTGCACTCTAAGCTATAACAATATATTTATTAATAACTTTATTTTTGAAAAAAATTTAAAACTTTGTTATAAAATTTGGAATATGAAGTTATGAATGGCATCTTTACTCTCTGATGTTTTCCGGAAAGTGGGCGGACCCAATTCAAGCGGGAAAATTACTGATTTGGTTGCCACCTGGATTGCAACCAAAAGAAATTAAAATATATAAATTAATATAATTATTTTAAAGAAAATTCAATGGAATGTTAAGCTATTGTTTTATTAATCAATAACTTATAAGTAAATCAGCTTGTCCTAAATTTATTTGATGAAAAAATATTATTTTAATAAACAAATTATTTTATCAAAAGTTATTTTTATCTATTTGCGGGTGTAACATTTGCCGAGGCGAATACTTCCGAATAGTCCAATATTCGACCGAGGCGATTCCCGGTTATGGCCTACTCAGTGTAGGGCAAAACATAACTAAACCTCCATCAAACTGGTCTGAAATTGACATTCGGATATTGGACAGCTATTTTCACACATATTCTCACTACAATTGGTGAATCTATGCATTATATTCCTCTTATCATGAGTAACACACTTAAGCTATAAGAAAATAATCACAAACTGATTTAATGAGGAGAGCAACTTATGTCAGATTTGGGTCGAAACTAAGGGAAAAGCTATCTGAGCCATTTTCACACATAAAATAATCACAAACGAAAAAAGCTCAAAATGCCTTTTCCTGTGTTTATATTTTCTACTACGTCAACAACAATGTTGCGCAACGTGGCCACAGTCCAGCTGTGACCGGTAAAGAAATTGTCCATCTTAAACAAACCTTCATCGTAATTCATCGATCGAACATTTCTATGTCGCGACATTTTGAAGATTTAAAAGCTGATCATAAATATCTTTATTTCTCTTTTAGAAAGTCTACAAAAAACACCTAAGAGAAATTGTTTGCTAATAACAACAAGCATGAAACAGCCATCTTGCTCTTGTTCCAGTTCTTTTCCTCCACTATTTTTAACAGTATACCAGCTGAGGCCGTGCAAACTTTTCCATTACAGTATTTTAAAACTCTTGTCTATAATAATCTTATGTTTTAATAATGGCGCTGGAAAGTCCTAGATAAAAATTCTTGTCCTCGAAGAAAATCCAAGTAGTCATAAGCGTTAAGACGTATTAATGGTGGTCCAGATGTTAAGCTATGTTGTAAATGTCTAACATCTTTACTTTTAATTTGGTTTAGTCTAGACTGGACTGGTTAGCAAATTAAGTTAAGTAACGGAGTTTATTTTGATAGTGTTGAGCTAGACATGAATTTTGTCTTCATTATGTATATATTAATTGAAGCAGGTTCATGTTATGCGTTTGCAACCCCTCAGCTCTGCATGTCAGCCACGGTGTTTAGTGTTTACACTGATCTATAGGAACACCCGACTGCCATGCTTCCAATTAATGTCTGATTGTATTAACATTTCAATCAGGATTGACCGAGACTTCACTTTGGTCAGAACACTCGTTCTTATACGATTTAAGCCCTTTCATTTCAACTAGTTGCTTGTTATGATTATTTTGTGGTTGTACATTTTTTAGCGTTTATATTATGATGTGCGGCATATAATGTGCCCGCGCAGTGCGTTTGCAAACGGTTCAATGAAGTACATACTTACTTACTTCTTAAAACTGGTTTGCCTCCACTGACCTGCTCTACCACGGATTATACCCCTCTTGACATTGGCCTGTTCGCAAAGTCCTCACAAAGTTCAGAATTGCACACACGCCTCAGTGGTAATTATACGAGGTTTGGCGACTTTTACCTATAACTCTCTGTCGCAGGGCCTACTGCAGAAGACAATCTTTCCGGTTATGAGAAGAACACGCAATCTATAGAGACATTGAAGAGCAGTTCAAAGTTTATCTTTTTACAACGTGGCCACTGCACGTATACATAATCTGACAATGCCAATTCAAATTAAGTTGGATGAAGGAAGAAGACGACGCAAATGTAAATGCAATGTAGGCCCTAATGTAGATCCTAGGACTAAAAAATCCATATTAGTCCCAGATTCCCAGGTAGATCTTTGAAAATTTCTCTGCGCCCGCAAAAGTCGCGTTAGGAAGACCAGCTTAGTCACCAATCCTTGTTATCACAGTGTTGCCGACTGAAACATTTTTACCTTTGAACAATCATGTGACTGCCACATGCCACTGGACATCGATCTCTGAAAACCTCTAATCTCAATGATACAACTCAGTGCTCGTGAATAAGCTGGTGCCCTAGTTTTGTTTTAGAGTAGCGCTTTAGAAATTTGCAGATCGCGAGTTCAGTGGTAGCTCCTTTAGAAATCTCTGTTCTATTTTTGAACATGATGTGGCCTTTTAGGAATTTCCAACGGATATCTTATTATTACTTTCTCTCTAATTCATATTATTGTGAAATTCAACAAAAGTATATTTTATGAGCAGCGAACCCGCATTAAGAGTTAGTAATATGCTCTGATTTGCCTACGCCAGGCATGTCTTCTGACTTGGTTTCTAAGATTTAAAATAGGGCCTAGTGATTACCAACATTTTGGACATAGCTGTGCCGGATGAAAACCCGATACTTCACTTGATCTGCTTAAGTGGAGATTTGCAAAAGTTACTGTAATTTATCGGGTAAAACTGTAGAGTCGTAGACTATGTGACACTTCCTATCTCCGCTGTGTATGTGAATGTTCACGTAGCTTACCTAAGAATCTATTGTCGTTACTAAGATACCACTGAGATGTTGCTAAGATGTGATGAAAAGACTCCTGTTTAAGTTGAAGCTGGATGTGATGAAAAGAAATTAATGCATTGGAGCTGGATTGATGAAAAGAATTATGTTTAAATGAAAGCTGGATGTGATGAACAGAATTGTGTTTAAATGGAAGCTGGATTGATGAAAAGTGTTGTATTGATGCTACAAAAGGCCACCATGCACGAAGCCATAATCAGATGCAATGAATTTGGGATGCTAAGACGATAAAGTGGATGAGTTTTTGTGACGCTAAAAAGATAAATTACCGAAGTTAAATTCTTTAGTCACAAACCATTTTAAGCATTCGCTGTTTTCGAAACAAGTTGTTCTGCTAGCCTATATGGACGTTTAATTGTTGTAGATCCTGGAGACCATGATAACTTCCCATGTAATTGAACATTTACGCTGTGCCACTCATTGATTAAGAGGCGCTCCTGACCCTAGACATTACTTTCTTTTATAAATAACATGGTCTCCAGGCATTTCCAAAGCAAAGGAAAAGGAAAATTAAGGAAATCAAGGCGGTAACACCGCGCATGCGAAGGTAGACAGAACACCTTGGCTGCATAGTGAAGACACTGAGGTGCATAAGTTTGGAAGGAGCTAATCTGACCAGAGCTGTACAAAATAAGTGTTATAATTTTAGACTGAATTCGCTGTGACATTCATATCACTTGTCCCATTCTTTAGACCTTTGCAGTTTCATCTCTGTCTGTCGTCGTCTTTCTGACGAAAAAAACTCTTTAAATAATTTGGTCAATCTTAAGCAGTTCAGAAGATCTGTCTTGAAGGCTATTGGTATATATTCAAAGCGATTGTTTTTTTGTGTGTTGGGTTACATTAACCCCATATATAACGTACAAGTTATGGTTGAAAGCAGTTTCAACTGTCAATTGATAATGCTTTTATTAAGGTATGCAATGTGGTTCCGGAATTGGATTAAATGGGAATTTCCATTCATCAATCAGTTATTTGTGTTTTCCTTTTTGTAGGGTTCACAGACTGTAATGGTTGCCAGATTCACTTTGCTTGCAATTGTTCTGCAACTGATTTTAGTTGATGTCTATTCAAATTTTGGTGAGTTTTTTTTATAAAAATACATTTGATTTATGAATTTCATTTTGTGCCTCAATTTTCATTAAATCATTTAATGAAATCCTTGATATGAACAAGAATAATGGGGAAAATTGTGAAATTTTAAAAGATTTTCAGGAATCTTCGGAACCTTAATACTTACATTAACCGTTGTAGGCTATGTCCTATTTGGGCTTTTCATTAAAACTTTAAATCCCACCTCTTCAAGAATTCGTCTGATCCTCAGCCTTACAATTCTAGACCTAAATAATAACACCCTCCTTAGCTGCTCTTCCTCTCCTTATGCTCTAGCAACCGGACTCAGACTACTCTTATTGAGGACCATAGACTCATTTGGTGCGGCCCATACATTGGCACGATCCGCACGAAGTTGTTATTCACGATTACAATTATAACATACATCACATTGTGACAATTTCTATATATTTCAGTTGCAGATAACCCATTGCTCTAAAGATTTTGCTAAGTGTCTTTCAAAATTCAGTGCAGTTTCACAATTCCTATGTAAAACTATGAGGGCAATATATAAAATGTGGAGATGCATTACATTGTGTAAAGGTTGACATTCATTATTGACTGAATTTGTGCAATACCTTTTGTAGCAAAAGCGAATGTTACCGTTCGACCAACGGATGCCGTCGTACCAGTCAACCAAACGACTTATTTCAATTGTTCGACTTCCGATAGGAGCATGAACCCAAGTTTTGTTCTCTGGTATCATTACCCTTTGAACTCTGCTGGAAGATATGATGTCTTCGACGAGGGATATATCGCGTATGAATATAAAGAAAGGTTCAGAATTGAGTCTGATTTGTCTATGGGTGTGTTCAATCTTGTTGCCGTGAGACCGAGTCTGGCAGATGCCGGAAGATACGAATGCCAGGATGGAGTGGGAATGGGAGACAAAGCATCAGCTGAACTCATTGTCTTAGGTCTGCTTTAGAAATATTCTTTACTGCTAAAAATGTTATGTTTATGATAAAATCTATCTCACAATTTTAGTCTATATTTTCGTTATATATATATATATATATATATATATATATATATATATATATTTGCGTGTGTATATATACTTCCAAGCATTTATATATTGCCTATTACAGACATTTCCAATGTGTTAAAACATTGATCTCAATGAGTTGTGGTGTAAAGTGAGTGAAGGTAGGTGGAGGATGTTTAGAAAGAAATTGCTTAGTAGTTCTAGTTCCAGTATATATGCATGCGTTTGTAAGGCATCATTGTAAGAGAAGACAGAACTTGCAAATCCAGATGAATTGCAGAATGCAACAATTGTCAAAAAAAAACTTTGTGATATCATTTATGGTCAGAGCAATGAGGAGATTAACTTATTGTTTCTTTTAACTGTTTGAGGATTCAATTCTTTAACTAATTTCTGTGCTGCTGCTTTGTAGTTTTCAGGGTTTGTAGTAGTAGCAGTTGTCCTGAATACGATTGAATTAACATTTGAGTCTTACTAAAGATGCTTTGCCATTCTTAAATGTTGACAGCATGATGAATTCTGCCCTGGATCCAGGATTCTGTGAGATTTGGCTGCCTGCTTTCAGTGTTATGGGTTAACTGTTCATTTTGGTTATTGCTTGCTATCAGAGGGAAATCCCATTTGTGAATCCAATATGCCTGTGAATGGGGTGGTTGGACCAAACAGTTGTGGTCTTAAACCGGATGATCTTTGGCTGAGGTGTCATATCGCTTCCTTTCGTGGAAACACTCCTCCGATGCTCTTATGGAAGAAATCCAATGATGAGAGCAGTTCATCTTTGTCTGCGTGTGAGGCGCCATCTTCATGCAATCTTACGCTAAGAGGTGATCAGATCAGTAATGGCCAAACTTTCGTTTGCCATGCAACAAATTCAACGGAACAATACGGATGTTCTATCGGTCCAGTCAAAGTCAAATGTTAGTATACCAGTAAATTTCATCAGATAATATACAATTGGAACTTTTATGTAAATTTCCAGTAATTTCTAAGAAAAGTCCATTGCAAACTCTTATTCAAAGACATTGTTATGATCTTAAGAAATGGTTCATGTTTGGTGTAAAATCAAATTGATAGATTTTAGGCTATTGTAAGCGGAGATAAGTCAAGTTACACACTCTGGAGAGGAATGTAATCGTTTCCATTTTAAGGTTGGTAACAATTATGATGTATATATTCATTTTATCTTTCTAAAATGCAGTTTATAGATTTTGAAGTTGTCTTGACTGCATATGCAACCACTTAAGCACTGCTCTGTTGCATAAATCAGGTGGACAAGTAAAGTTTCTTATGTTGTATACTGCAGATGCTATGGGACAGACAGAAATTACCGAATCAAAAAGTGATGTTGTGTGTTCCTCAAACACCAGCCAATCATGCACTTATAAGTGGTACACTGCTAAGAACGAAACAGTTTCCTTAGATGAGAATCTGCCTACAACTGTCCCAGGATTATACAGGTGTGAAGCACAATGTGAAATGAACCGACAAAATGAATCATGCAAATTCACTGCAATGAGTGTCTATATGGTTTCTTCAGGTAATTATCAAATGCATTTTTTATACTCCATACCTTTTACATCTACAGGTTGGGCCAGCATAAATGGCCTGACTTTGCAGGAAAATAACTCCATCAATATTTGGAAGTTAATTATAATTAATGCATCAAATTAAAGGTATTTCACTCTAGTAGTAAGATTCAGAAACATTGGTTATTGTATCTTTAATCTTCATGGCGTAAATCGTGACATAACAAAATTCATCATTTTTTAGTGACTAGTTAGCGAAAACGTTGTGAAAATGTTAACAGTAAATCCAAAAAATGAAACCCTATAGTCAGTCGTGTTGTACTACACAGCAATATTAATAATTCACTAGAAGATATTTGGTTGCTACCCGGGTGATCGTCTTGATTGCAAATTAACTCGGACACATGAGCAATGTTAGTAGGTGTGCAGGCCGTGCATACCGATTGGCGTGGTTTACGACTTGAAGCTCCTGTTTCATCAATTTTACGTTTCATACGATTTAAGGTAATTTTATTCCAGCCTCTGTTGGGAAACTCTTTAGTCATTTGAAATGAATTAAATCTCTTATCGGTTCGCAAAATTCTGATCAAAACCCGATCATCGCCTGTCAACGGCGCCATTTTGCATCATTAATGACAGCAAAATGTGGCAGCTAGGTCTTTTCCAAACATTTCTGAAACTTGAAAACAAGTACCAGTTCGACTTTCTAAGCTAATACTAGAGTAAATATCTTTACTTTGATGCATTAATCATAAATAACTTCCAAATATTGGCAGAGTTATTTGCCTGCAAAGTAGGACCATTTATGCTGACCCACCCTGTATAGCGTGAACTCATTTAAATGAAGAGGATCATCATTATTTTGAGATAAAATTAATATTTGAAAGCCATTTATTTCAGTGTGGAACACTGTCGGTGGCCTCCCTATGTCTTCTGCAGACATCAATTATATTTTATTATTTTTTTATGAAGTCTTATCTATACTCCAGAACTAAGTTTTCAGTGTTTTTATTAAAACTTTTCTTTGCAATACTGCCATATTCCTCTTTTCAAGGCATTTATAGAAGATGTGAAGAACAATGGTTACTTCCACATTTTCAAAGGTGTATGTGATTCTAAGCGAGTGATCATCCATAAATGTGAATTTCTTCTGTTCCAAGATTGAAGGTGACTGGTGCGGAAAAGAATTTGGAAAGAGTAAGATTTATTTGCAGCAATGTTAAATAGGATTTTGTTCATTTTCAGAACCTGTATCTGATGCTCGTTTGGCCTTTTTATCAATTCCGATCTGTTTCATCATATCGTGCATCGTCGGCTATTGTTTCTACAAACATAACCTGTGCCCTAAATGTCGCAATGAATCAGGTACTGTTTACTCTAAATGTTAACTTACTTCTTCTCTGTAATTTGTTTCCTTTCATTCAATATCTTAGATTTTGTTCTTCATTGTGGTTTTTGCATATCTATGTTAATTTTGACCTTGCTAAACGTTTACTGAAAATTTTATCAGTTTAGCTTGAAACCCGTACTTGCATCTGAGGTAGTTAAGATGTCTTGGCAGAAAAGCAAGACAGTGTCATAGACTAAAAAAAATGAAGATGTTAGTTTGAGTATTCAAGGCAATTAAATTGGCAAATTGTCTAAAACTGCAGCCTGGATTGTTCCCTTTATTCCTCCTGCAGAAGTTTGTTGACACCCTACTGCCATTCCTCACAGTACTCTGTAACCATTCCTCTGTGAGGGCATCCTCCCTATCTTGCAGACGAGTCCTCCCTGGGTCCTGGGATTAAGGCCAAAGAACTTTACACAGCTGAACCTACTAACTGTAGGCTTATAGCAGACATATTATTTCTGTCTAGTTCCATTGAGATGATTGTTGCTGCCTAACTCATACCAAGATAAATAGTCTTCTGCCAACCAGTCGAGCTCCTGCAAAAGTACCTCCATAGAAACCCAGTCCTTAGCCAATCCTATACAGGGATGTGGTCTCGAGATCGCGGTCTTGGTCTCGAGACCGGAAAACTGTGGTCTTGGTCTTGGTCTTGATTGCATCGGTCTTGGTCTTGGTCTTAAAGGAACGGTCTTGAGATTGGTCTCCGTCTTAGGTTAGTGTTCTTGGTCATTTGCCGTTTGAGAGCAATTTCTTTGATATTTGTTGGTTATTTTCGATTATTAGAGATATAGGAGTTTAGGCTCTTCGCGATTTTTATCGATTTATGATGTGCTGACCATCTATATATATATATATATATGAAACTATAGGCAAAAAATGCATTTGCAATGGAACCAGCCATTGCAAAATTTGATTTCACAAATTTAAAGGTTTTGGAACAATCTAATAATTATGTGGTCGGCAGTGCAGTCACTGTTAACCCGACAATTTCGAATACAAGTAGGTCTACACAATTGAAATGGAACGTTAATCTACTTGTTCAGATGTCTTAAAGTATTCACCTCTTGTATACTGTAAGTAATTTATGGTGTGATATTCTTAGGCCAAAGCCAAGGGCTGAACCCACAAAGTTCAGACTGTTTTCCGGACCATTATTAAGATCAGTATTCTTCAGCAATAAAATTAATGCTTTAGGCGTCTTATTCCGTTTTAGCGTCTTAATAAATTAAATTGTTTACGAGAAAAGAGTATCGGTCTTGGTCTTTGGTCTTGGACCCTCGGTCTTGGTCTTGGTCTTGGACCACCCGGTTGTGGTCTTGGTCTTGGACCACCCGGTCGTGGTCTTGGTCTTGGACCTCTCGGTCTTGGTCTCGAGGTTTTGGTCTCGTGCCCAACTCTGATCCTCTACCTTCAAATGTATGTTTACTACTCTGTGCTGCTGCTATTGAGGCAATAGATCGAGCCATAGGGACCTTACTCACAAACTGCGACTTAATCCGCCAAGACCCAACTCATATGACACGCACCAGCAGCTCACTGAAATATGCCTTGCATCACTTACCTTGAAATATCCACATCTCACTCTCTTATTGTCAGTTTTGGACCCGTGAGTCACCCTGAACCAGAAGCTTATATTTGTGCTTTGTAAGAACTCCTTTACCTCAGTTGCTATTACCAACTTCAGCAAGTCAGGGTGATATCCCACTTCCTCTCTCCTCAGGTTGCTCTTGTTGATGCTTTTTGTCATTTCCCACACTGATTAATGTTGCACACTATATGATGGACTTGAGGCTGGGTCTTTGGCCCCTAAACAAGGTACTAGGCACAGTTGCTTGCCTAGTGGGCCGCATTAAAGAGTTTGGCCTGGTCTCAGAGTATATGCAAAATGTCCTCCGTTGTACCTCGGTTCATAATTTGTTTTAATAATAATAGTAATAATTATATAATAATAATAATATTAATAATAATAATAGTAAATGCAATTGGAAAACGAATCTTAATCTTCCCTATATTCTTTTTAGTGTAATTTGATAAACTTTATTTTATTTTTTTCAGCATTCTAATATTTTGCTTTTATGAGTTTATGGCATGACAGTTGCTAGAGTTCTATGAACTGATGGTGAAGTTTATTTCCACCCAATTTTAGTTTAAAATGTCATTGTTTAATTTGATGGGATTTGAGGCAGTTGAGACATATTTGTAGACTAAGCAAGACATAGCTTATTTATTTACAATAATTGAGCATTAGCCATTAGGTCATAATTTCTGGAGAATGAAACTGGCAGCAAATTGTCTCCAAAGAAATTGCCAGTTATTAGAGTGA
Organism: Bimastos eiseni; assembly: GCA_959347315.1. NCBI lineage: Eukaryota > Metazoa > Annelida > Clitellata > Crassiclitellata > Lumbricidae > Bimastos > Bimastos eiseni. Next base: position 381,922 of record OY365810.1, on the reverse strand, counting down.
TTATGTAACACATTAACAGCATTTAACTTTAATGTGCGGTTTCTATTAAGGAACATTGTATTGTATTGTGTTGTATTGTGTTTTCTTTTATTGACATTGGACTGACAAGAACCCCAAATGAATTAGCCATGTCTTGCTTATTTTACAAATATGTACTAACTGACTCAAATCCAGTAAGTAAGTCTAAGTTGGTCTTAAATTAAGCTGTGTTATTTGGCTTAGAATATGAAGCTTATCATGATGCATGATATTCTGTGATACATGTTCTCTTGTATTCTTATGAAAGCTGGTTTAACTGGTGACAAGACTGGTCAAGTGTATGTGCCGCCAAGTGAAACAGTAGCTGGTGAGTAAATTTCGAATTTGAATCTCCGTAGTGCAACCTTTGTGCTGTTGTAACCTGAATACGTTTCTGAGCTATTCCTTTTGCCTAATGACGTCAGCTATTCATTCACACACTTTATGTATCATCTGTTCCTGACATTTACTTGCAGGTGCTACTTTCACCATATGGTAGATTGCATTTTCTCTTCTTTTTTGATCCCAGCAAAAGAGAGCAATAGTCCATGCATTCAATTGGAAAAATATCTCCACCAAATTGGTCTGTTAAATGATAAAGTGTCCTCCGAAAAACATGTCAATATAATTCAGCACACTTGTTCCTTCATAGTTGAACATGAATCGTGATGATATTATTTGAAATGAAAGTTGAATAATAATAATAATATTCGTTTTATTTCAAACTGTATGATTACATGTACAGTATGAATGATTGTTGACAAATTATTATAATATCCAAATTAAACTATTGGCACCCATCCCAGCTTCCAATTCCGTTATTGGTCTAATTTGACCAATACGGTCGCCTAGCGATAGAATGACTAATTATCCTTGTAGGAGATACAGGAGTCAAACTCGGTTCATCAGCTATGTGCCCCAGTTTGTTATCCATTACCCTATATCGCCTATGAGTGATGGATAACGGACTAATAAATAAGTGTGATGTTATTCCTTATCCATACAGTTGAGTCTGTTAAATGACTCTTTGGGGATTTTCTTATGAACATCGCATAGGATGTTGTGACAGATATGGTTGCCATTGTTCTGTTCTTGTGATAGCTCCTCTGCGTGAGACTATACCGCTAATTGCGACAGCACCAAAAGGTGAGTTCATTTTAAAATACTGAATTTGTTTAGTTCAGTCACCTGATCTCTTTTTCTCAGCAGTTCCAGTTGATTGATGATGCCTAAGATTTATTCAGATGATGTAGCTGCTCTTCAGGATATGTGCTGTGTGGTAGTCCCCCAGTCCCATTCCTGACAAAATTTATTATGGCACCATTTTCAAGTTATTTATAATTGTATTATTATTATTATTTCATTATTTATTTGGATATCCTTAATCTACACCAAGAGAGATTTCGCAATCAATATTGAGAAATGGTTGTAAATTTATGTAAAAGGTTTCACCAATGACTTATATGAATAACTGCCATTCATAATTCTGGTGATTTATATAACATCAATTGCAATATATCATGGTTCAATGTAGAAAAACCGTTTCCTACAATGGACCTAAACTATAAGTTCTGGTAACAAGTAGGGCCCTGTGGTTTATGCAATTTCGCATGTTTTTGCATAAACTGGCAGTTTTCATATCAATTCTTAAATGGGAAGTTTTCGCAAATTATTGCATAAAGTTCGGAAATTTCGGTCAGTGTCGTGTCTACTATAATTGGCTTGTCCATGCTATTATTCGCCTATAGGGCTATAGATTACTGACGTAAATAACGTAATTGATGATGACTAGGACCCATGGTTATTGTGATTATGCGATTTCGCATATTTTCTCATATTTTAAAATTTTTTTTCGTATAATCCACGGGGCCTAGTAATAAGCAATGCTCTGTTAATGTCCAGTATAAGATTGCTTTGGGTGATCATGATGATCAAAAGCTGCGCATTGAAAGATCCCTAATTCCTGTGTAAGCTACTAGGGTGAATTAACTTACAACAACTTTAATTTCAGATGATGTGGACAGGTCGTTTGAATCGTCTACCGATATTTCTTCATTGCCGATCATTAAGAGCCAGGTAGATGGATGCCTTTTGCCCTTTCTGTAAGTTTTATGTTGATTATATGATATGCCAATTTATTTATTTCAGTTCGATAGCCAATTGGCCTGTCAGGCTATCATACTATAATGGTAGTTGGTATACTGCAGACTTTTGGTATCAGTGGAATAATGTAGTGGGGCTGTGTGACTTGGTTTCTCTTGCATTGGAGCGTCGTTAATTTAACCTTACACAGAATGATCCGTGCAACATAGAGCATAAGATGATTCTGTTGTGGTGTACAATTTTTAGATCAGTTCCACAGTCGCTCTTCTGCAACTTTTAGAGATAGGCCTATCATGAGGTTCTTTTTAAATATTGAAATACATCCATATAATTGTAGCAATAATGAGTGACTGACTTTTTTCATCAATTATATGTGGTGATGATGCTTAAGTTGAAACAGCCGTAAAAGTAGTTACTGGACCTTTATTTGCGTGTTTTAGGATATGGATTATAAGTTGATCATTAATGATCACTTTATAGACAGAGGAACATCTGGCGCCATTTATGGTCCATTCAGATGGATAAATAAGAAATGTGCCGTGAAACAAATCATGTTTAGTCCTGATGAAATAACAGAGGAACTGAAACAGAACATCTTTCAAAAGTCAAATGTTTCAAAGACACTGGATCATTCACACGTACTATCAGTGTTTGAGGTTTGGTTTGAACCACCAGCGCTATACATTCTGATGGAATACGCTGAGGGAAGATCTCTGGACAAGATCCTTCGTCCAAGAGATGCCTCAGCTTCGTTGCTGCCTTTTTCGCTTGATGTCATTAGAAACTGGGCTTTCCAGATTGCCGACGGAATGAGATATCTTCATTTCAAGGATCTGGTCCATAGAAACCTAAAGTCAGCTCATGGTTGGTATTCGGTTTCTCTTATTAACTACTATAAATCCGTTGCTTCTTTAGCGTCTAAAGCTTAATGTGTTAAAAATAAAAGTTTGAAACTACTGTTCTCCAAAGTTCCATTCCTTGCAGAATAATCATAGAAAAAGTTGTATTAGAAATATTAATATGTAGGACTTGCACAACACCATCCAAGTTTTGCCCTTTAATCTATTATCGAATAATGCAGACATGTCAAACAGTCGAACACTAAAACAATAGACATAATAGTTATAATCGATAGCAGGACATTACCCCCATAGGATATTACCCCCCCTGCCATTACCCCTCTGCCATTACCCCCATAGGATATTACCCCCTGCCATTACCCCTCTGCCATTACCCCCATAGGATATTATCTCCCTGCCATTACCCCTCTGCCATTACCCCATAGGATATTGCCCCCTGCCATTACCCCCTGTCGTTACTCCTCTGCCTCTTTTCCACAATTAAACTGTGAACACGAATTTTATTAGATGCATTCTTATAAATAAGTTGCATTTTATAAGAACAGTGTCAACAATTAAACTATGAACACAAATTTATTACATCATTATTAGTCATTATGTCATAAAAGGAAATCAGTAACTTGAACAACACAGACTGGTCAAACAAGTTTCTTTTGTTGACTTGTTGTATGCAGCATGGTAGGCTATATAGGCGCACAAGAAACAGCAAATAAATCAATAACACATACTATTCAGAGGTGAATGGAAGAGGTTAAATACAGAGGAATAATTCCTGTGGCTAATGGCAGGGGGGTAATCCTACGGGGGTAATGGCAGGGGGGTAAAGGCATGTGGGGTAATATCCGGGGGGTAATGTCCTAGACCCGTTATAATCAACCACTAATCTTTATAGCCACTGGTTATTAACCAGGAATCAATTCTGCTACTTTTAGTAAATGTATTTTATTGTATTTAAGTATTTATAGAGCGCCTCTAGTAGAGTGAACCTTTCAGAAGTGCTGATGGTGCGCAAGATGCCGAGAAGATACTGGTTTTGAGAGAAACAAAAGAGGATGAGATATTGCTAAATAGAATTTGTGTACTGGTCAAGACTACAGTACTATTTTATGACTAATCAGTGGTCACAGTGATCGGTTTTGATGATAAGAATTGACTGATCAATGTTATTGTGGCCTTAGTCACTTGACGACATTCTTCTTTGTTGGCTCAAAGATCGAGTTGCGATGATCTTCAAAAATTTGTGATATAAATTGAAGCGCTGACTGAGGGCAAAACCACTCTCAGCTATGCCATTGACAACTCTTATGGATATGTAAACTGCTTGGGCCCTCATGTAGCCCTCGTGATGTATTCGCTCAATCGGCTCGCCTTTCAGAAATGCATTTGGCAATTTCAAGATGTGGAACACGCGACGTGTTGATTTGTCACAAAATTGTGCAGTCCTTTGTGAATGACTGGGTGAAGAGTGGGATGGTCCCAATCGTTGCTGTAGAGGGTACACGTCTCGAAATAGCCACTTCCTCCAGCAGTAAATCGCTCTCACCATCCACTGGATAACGGAAATGGATTTCGCATTCTAGATTGGCTCCCAAGAAGATGATCAGTTCGAGTAGTTCAAGGTAGTCATCTCTAGACTGGAACTCTATCAGTTGTGCTGTTGCAAACATTATGACATATTCATTCCATGAAGTGACTATCATTGCCATATTCTCATCTTCTGTGACGATGTTTTCCAACATTATTCAGGCTGAACACTTTTTCCAACATTATTCCAGAAATTATATTATGATGGCGACAAGTAAGGTTCAACAATTCAGTGAATGTCATGTCACATTGTCATCGACGCTTTGCGATGGTTGACTACATGAATGGGAAAGTGATGTCCAATGCTTTCTGTCTCGTACGATGTTCATTAAGCTTGTGCCTTTTAAACCAGTCCACGCCATGACATTGTCAAACCAGCAGATTCTGGGTCTTCCACGACTTCGGCTTCCTTCCACTATACCCAACATCACACTGTTCTCAATACGGTCAATACTGTTCTCAATACTGTCTTTAGGCTGTCTCACGATGTGCCCAAAGTACCACAGTTTTCTGGATTTGATGTGGCCCATCAGTTTGCAGTCAACTTTCGCCATTTGATACACTTGTTCGGTGGTCACCATTGCTGTCCATGGCATTCTGAGCAGTTTCCTCATGCACTTGTTCTCAAATGCTTGTATACGTTTCTCTTCTTCTTTCTTTATTGTCAGTGAATTCATTCAGAATTCAGTCTTCAGCCTGACACAAACTCCTCGCAAGTCATTGTTGGAGACAGTCGTGTCAAAACATAATTCCTTTGTTTGATGATGCAAAACATTCATTGACAGTTTGAACCACAGCCTGCATGAGTCAAGGTAAATGCAATTTCATCATGACGCTTTTTAACAGACTTCTTGTCCCAAGACCACAATGTATGTATGTATGTCTGTCGACACGACCTTTTCCAGGACATGTAAAGTCATCCGTCAACTTTCCATCATTCTTGCCAGCCTAAATGTGCACCATGACCGATGATCAACTGGTCCACATTTTGGACGATGGAACTGATGGCCAGCTCTCTGTGACTTTCAGGCTCAGAATCTGAGACCACAAAATGTTGCTGTCACTGTCAGAGTCGTTATCCAGCATAACCACTGCTGTGGAGGCAGACTGTTCCAATCGTACTCTCTGTGTTCTTCTGGATTGAGTTTCTTGCCTACTCTCGATATGCTGCTCCCGAGGACAGGACCCTAGCTAGATCCATACTTTCGATAGTCTGCCTCCTATCTTTTCATGCTGTGATTAAAGGAACTTAATGATCCTCACCAATGTTCATGTAGGCCTATGTTTGAATGCATGGGTAATTTGCAGTCAATAGTCATTTGTCCTGTATCCCAGAGATTCATGGAGCAAGTACCACAAAATTGCTTTTAAAAATATATAATATATAATATAATTATAAGAAACCAATTAAATCAAAAATCAAAAATGCTTAAGTAGAATCCTCCAGTCTTTTTGTCTTTTTGTTAAAAACTATTCATAGATCCATCCATAAATGCGAATCAAATTTACACATACTGTATATGACGACAATTATTATTTCATTATTAAGAATTCAAATGCGTTGTGCAAGTCGACAATCTGGACAATTTTTTGGCTACATTAGTTTAAAACCAATTGGAACCAAATGGTTGTTTGGAGAAACTATAAAAAAATCAAATTGAAAATTTTCCGTTGGAGATGTGACCACCGTGATATATATATATATATATATATAAAAATATATATATATATATATATATATATATATGTATATAATTATGATCAAGTTCTAAGGTGACGGTGACTTGACTGGTGCTATTCAATAGTGTTATGTAAGCTGCACAAACTCTTTAATATTTAACAATTAACAATATTTAACAATCAGTAAAGTTGACTTTTTAAAAATAATATTATTATGTAATCTTATGTTACGAAAAAAGCAGTGTGTTTTGCAAAAAATTGACCTCGATTCAAATTTTACTTCAGCATTTGACAGAGTAACTAAAGGAGTCATCATACATTTATATATAATAATTATTGTTTAATTTTAAACGGAGAAACCGCAGTATGATTACAGACATATTATGAACAAATGATGAAAAGTCATTACAGGAGTCAAATTTAACTGACGGTGGTCATGCAAGGCTTCCATTACGTTATACATCTGATTTAGCCAACACCAGCCCCTAGCGAAAGAAGGACTAACAGAGGATATAAGCATCAAACTCGGTTACTCAGCTCTGCCCCTCCCCACACTAGTGTAGCATCCATATACTTACCATGTAACTGCAGCAACTCTGTCTCAGAATGACCGTTTTGTCATTTTCCATTGCATTTTATGCCATAGTGCTGGTAATGGGATCATCAGATGTTTTGTCAAACGAAACAAAACTCAAGATAGGAAGCTACACGCCGATCAAAGAGCATGATCATGCGACGGTTATGTCAAACAGAGGAACACTGGCTTGGATGTCACCAGAGTATATTCGCGGTGAACCGTTCTCAAAGTTGAGTGACGTCTGGAGGTAAAAGAGTTTGTTTCTGATTGTTTTATAAGAACATCTCATCGTCCATATTGGTGATCTATTTTATCGTATCGTTTCTGGTTATTTATATAGCGCTTCTTACAGTACTAGCTATTCGGAATCACTCTCAGCGTGACAACCTCAAGGAAATAAGAAAGTCTTCAGGCAACGAAGGGATGAGGGTAGGAGCCCGATTACAACCTTTCTACGGATAATGGGGGGGCAGGTCTCTCCACATAGAAGGGCCCACGATGGCAGGGATGCGTCTTGGTCTTGAGACGGTCTCGAGACTGGAAAACTGTGGTCTTGGTCTCGAATGCATCGGTCTTGGTCTGGGTCTCGGACCTTCGGTCTTGGTTCGGTCTCAAATGTGTCGGTCTTGTTCTTGGTCTTAAAGGAACGGTCTTGGGATTGGTCTTCATCTTAGGTTAGCATTCTCGGTCATTTACCGTATATCAGAGCAATTTCTTTTACGTTTTTCGGTTATTTTCGATTTGAGACACCGGTATTGAGGCTCTACGCGATTGTTTTCGATTTATGACGTGTTGGCCATACATGTTACTGTGGTCAAAAAATGCATTTGCAATGGAACCAGAGATTTCAAAATTTGCTATCACAAATTTCAAGGTTTTGGAACAATCTAATAATTATGTGGTCGGCCACGTATTGTCACCATTGACCTAAAATTCCCAATACAAGTTGGTCTACATAATTCAAATGGAACGTTAATCTACTTGTCAAAAAGTATTTACCTATCGTATACTGTAAGTAATTTATAGTGTGATATTCTCAGTACATGGCCAAGGGCCGAACCCGCAAAAGTTCAGACTGGCCAGTAAAACTGTTTCTGGACCATTATTAAGATTAGTATTCTTCAACAATAAAATTAATGTTTTAAGCGTGGTATTCCATTTTAGCGTCTTAATAAATTTAATTGTTTAAAAAAGAAGAGCATCAGTCTTGGTCTTGGTCTTGGACCCTCGGTCTTGGTCTCGGACCCTAGTCTTGATCTCAAATCACCCGGTCTTGTCTTCTTGGTCTCGATCTCGTGGTTTTGGTCTCGTGCCCAACACTGCACGATGGCAAAGGCACGGTGTTGAGTTATAGCAGTCCTAGCCCGAGGAACAAGAAGATCAAGTCGATCCGCAGACCCGATAGGGCAGGAGGAGACGGCAGACGGAGGTTTTCACTTTAAGTCGCAGAGATATTTAGGGGCTTTACCCTGTTGTCACGACTGGGATTTTTTGCAAACGCGTTAAAGAAATGCATCGGAACTAAGAGGCTGCATGGAGGACAGCCAACGACGAATTGGAGGGAGGACGACGGGCGGCATCTACCTTATACGCCTTCAGAGACTATCGAGATGCACTTAAGGAGCGACCGGTCGACAAGGTCATCCATGCGAATCGCCACGAAGACGAAAAATTCGACGCCAGAGGCTGAATCTAATCCCTTAGCTGTTCGTCCAGGAATAGCGGTCACTTTGGTGACAATTCATAGACGAGAGTCCTCCAGCCGCCAGGGCAGCGATCGGTAATGAGACCGAAGCAACTGGTCTCAACTGGTTTCGACGCCCAATGAACCGAGGGTAGGGAGTAAAAGAGACGCTAGTATATTAATGGGTCGACGGTGGCAGGAATTTAATCCCCGGAGGGCTATGATCTCCTTTGACGCTGATAACTCTTTAATTTCAACGGACCCCTAGAACGCCATTAACGGTAGGCTAAGAAGTGATTCGAACTTTAGTAGTAGAGGGGGTTCCCACCAACCAGCGTCGAGGGGCGAGCAAGTGAGGGTCTAGGTGAACCAATGGGACAGCAGAATCGTAATCCGCATCACATGAGCGATGGCAGAGGACACGGTTTATCTGCTTTAGTAAGGAGGGCTACAGCATAGAGTGTCTGAACTTGGAAAGACGTCGGAGGGCCATCAACAACAGGGCGTAGAACGTGACAATCTTCGAGAACCAAGTCGACCTCTGTTCAGTTATTTTCTAAGCTACGTGTAGATAGATAGTTGTATGTAAGATATTAATATATTCTTTAAACATAAAGAGGCATCGTTGTTCTTGTTTGGTGGATGAGAAAACGAACCATCATGGATCGAGAACGATCATGACACCTGTTGAGTTCTAAGGACAAAGAGGAGTACCTAGTATCAGATGCGAGAAGGAATTGGAAGCCAGTGTAGGACATCGGTCATGTAGGTAGAAATGTGGGAGTAGCGAGGGAGATGAGCAATGCTGTCGAGTTCATAACCGACTGCAGGGAAGATAAGCGTGCCTTGGGACGCCCAGCAAATAGTGAATTGCAGCAGTCAATGCGACAACAGATGAAAGCATGGACTAGTATTGTGAATACAGGACAGGATACAGATCATCTGATGGCTCTCAGACGCCTCAGGTGTTAGTAGCATGAGTGCGTCAACTACAAGCGTGACACCTAGGTCACGGACACTGGATGCAATTGTGACATCAGAACTGCTGTTTTGTGCCAAACCAGATCAGTTGGGTCTTAGAGGAGTTTAGGTTAAGTCGTTGGCCGACATCCATGAGTGGAGTTCATGTGACAGTGAGTAAATCGATCCAACAAGAGAGAGCTGCTCAGCAGGAGGACCATGTACATAGGTTTGGACATCGTCAGCATAGAGGTGGCCAGTGGCTAGGTGTTTTGTGAATAAGAAAGGAATGTCAGCTGTATAGAGTAAGTACAGGATAGGGCCTAGGACTGAGCCCTGTCGTACACTGAACTCGACTCCAGTCGAAGCTGTTCTGCAGTCACCAAAAACAACCAATTGCGAACGATCTGAAAGATAAGATTTGAACCATGCAAGAGGGGTTCCACAAAGGCCACAAGATAGTTCAAGACGCCGTGGAACTCTTTTGATCTAACATTTTTTGGTGGAACCCCGACCAAAACTAAACATATTCAGGTGTTGGTACAAACGCAAATGAATGCAGACAATTATAGGTTTAGACCAAGATTAGATAAAAATAAACACAAATATCGATGACAATGACATTTGAATTTAGTTTGCAAGCTAGAATATATATATATATATATAATTAATATAATATATTTACTTAATAGATTTTATAAAGTGACCGATACAAAAAATAATAATAAACGATTCATTCATGCTGTAAGTTTGCCGCGAAACCCTTGTTTTCCCTTCACGAAACCCTAGGGTTCCGTGTAACACAGTTTGGCAAATGCTGGATTAGAGATTGGTCAATAGTTTTGACAGACATTTGCATCATGGTTAGGTTTCTTAAGGTTTCTTTAAATATCCATGTAATCATTTAAATTGTGTATTGCATATGCACTGGTGAGATGAAATAAAAGCTACTTGTCTACTGATTAGTGAATTTCCACCCTCATATCATCTGTTGACTGCTAATAGATTTTTTGTATCCACCTGATTTTTTTAGTTACGGCATTACAGTCTTTGAGATCTTGACAAGAGATGTTCCGTATAAAGACATGAAGAAAGAGACGGATATAGTGAGAGCGGCCTTCAACGAAACACTGATGCCGAAGATTCCGGCCTCATGTCCACAACCGTTGAAGGATCTGCTAACAAGTTTGTTATTTTCTTTCAAATCACATTGTTTTAAAAACGGGAATAATGGCTTCTTTATCAAACAGCTCAAATTGTGACTGGAATATAAATTCCACTATTTTTTTATAGTAATAATGTACTATTACTACTGCTGCTGTTCCTTTCTGGGTAAAATGATCTTTGTTATCACACAATGTCGTTAAACAGAAGCTGAAGCTGCTTGTACTAATACCATTGGCACCACCCACCATGACTTGTATTGTATCTGCTATTATGTGTTAAGACCTATACAACCTTTCAAAAAGTTTGACATCGATTACATTTGAAAGAATACTGTAGTTGAAAATAAAATATTGTCACATATTGAAGTGGGATAATAGACTCAGAAAATGTGCATTATAAATAAAAAATTACATCTTTGCATTAAGGCAGAGGTGAAGCCCAAAGCAGTCACTTCATGGCATGTGCTTGAACGTTATAGGAATCAGCTGAGCCTTGAATCTCAAAATTATAAATAACACGGATGAAGCCAACTGTAAGAGGCTGATGTGCTGTTACATTGTCATACTTTGTCTCATTCTGTATTTAGATTGCTGGAATTATGAAGTGAATAAAAGACCTGGGTTCGCAGATGTTTGTGATTACATAAGATCAGACGTAAGTGTAATTTCAGCTGTTGAAATCTCTACTTGACTTTTTTTTACTCAACAAACAACAAAATTTAACATTATTACAAATAAAATTAATTTGTAAATTTATAGCCACTAACTAAACAAATCGTTTAGATAACCATAAAAGTGTATCCAATGTAATCCGGTAATTTATATAGCACCAATGGCCACACCTAAGTGAAAATATGGCTGTAGGAGCTCTGAATAAATTCGACTTTAACTGGAAACCTTTAGCACATTGCCACCGGGATCAATTATTTTCCGCACATGGCAGCCTTATTAGCGGTTATCGGCAATAAGCAATTATGTGAAGATATTGGAAAGCATTTGTAATTTATAGTAACTTTGAAAATGTAAAACAAAACAATATAAATTAAAAGTACCTTTTGGTTACTGTACTGTTCTGTACTCAACTCTACTCTGTAGTAACCTGGCTAAAAGTCTGCGGTTGAATGATAATCCTCATAACATGGCACGACACAGAGTGCAGGCTCTAAAAGGACATGTGCAGTGGCGTGTTTACCTATAGGCGCACAAGGCGCTCACCTAGGGCCCCCAAATCTCAAGGGACCCCCAAATGATGAAAACATTAAATACAAAATAATATCTAAGGAGCCCCAGATGAATCAAAACATTTCATATAAATGACATCTCAGGGGCCCCAAATGAATGAAAACATCTCTTACAAATTAACATCTCAGAGGGCCACGAATGATTGAGAACATTAAATACAAAATAACATATCAGAGGTCCTCAAATGAATGAAAACATTAAGTAAAAAGTAACATCTCAGGGGCCCCAAATGAATGCAAACACTTTTGAAATATCGTAGATATAATAAATTCTCAATTTTGCAGTTAAGCATTCACATGACAAGTCTATTGTGGTAATAAATAATTGCTTTATTAATGCAAATATCAATATCAGCTCGGTTAGCTATGTTGGTGAGAGCGAAAGCTGCGTGTTATGAGCCTCTTCGCGTCCAGAACTTGGCTCTCTGTTTAATTGAATGAAAATTTTGGATAAAGTTGCATATTTCGATATTTGATATGATGACGTAACGTCACATATCTCAGACTCCCCTCCCCCTTCGTCACAAATCGTCAAAGATGTATGATCCCTCCAATAGGTGCGTGACGTCATTTATAGACGGCCCCTCAGCCTCAGTGTACAAATTCAGAAGGGCCCCAAAAATGATTGCGCCTAGGGCCCCGCATTCTGTAAACGCGCCTCTGGACATGTGCGGCAGAAATAACATCTGCGCTGTCCACGCTTGTAGCACACAACACATCTATGACTTGGAGACTGTTTGCGCTCAGTGTAATACCTGCACAGAGGTGTATCTTTTCCACGACACCATAGCTAACAATGGCTAGGAAGCTGATGCACGACAGAGCATACACCACTGCAGTACACACTAAAATGTTCATCGCTACGCTCTAGCTAGCAATACGCACCACGTGTAGAACTTTCCGTTAGTACATGCAGGCATATACATAGCATACACAGTGCATACATAGCATATACGTATTATCCGTATGAGCATATACGTAGCATATATACATAGTATTATATACATACACAATCCATACATACATTCAACATATATATTTTTCCCTTGGTACAACTTTCCCCAACCGCCTCGCAAGAGGCTGCCAAGAGACCGCGTGTGTATATATTCATTCATTCATTTCAATAATTTATATAGCGCCTCTTCAAAGAAAACTACCCAGAGGTGCTCCCAGCCCAGCCACGACCAAAAAGAAATGACTTTAGCAGCTTACAAAAGGTAGATCATTGTAAGGGGGAAAGGCAGAGGGCAACCGGGAGCCCATTCCAGGTGGATGGACCAACTATATATATATATATATATATGGCTTCAGGTGACAATAGCAGCATGCATCGTTATGCACCAGGCAGTCATATTTGCATCTGAACCGCGGTAGAAAAGATTCCCAGGACGCTGATTTACCAATTTTATAGCAATGTAGTTGGGCTGAATGACAGCAGTTACCATCAGTCGCGTGCTGCGATGTGTAATGATTGATATTATTACGTCAGTCGCGCTCAAAGTGTTAATGGACTTTCACTCCAATGTTGAATAGGCTAATTTACAAACTATCAAAAGGGTACAATGATTTAAAACAGCCATGGTGCTTCATTTATCTGTCCCTCCAATTGCTCACAGTGTATAATCCTAGTGTCCCACTTACGTGTCATATGCCATTTCTAGGCCGGGGCCTTGTTAGCCTAGTAAATCCGGTGCAGCAACTAAAGATCTCTTTCCATCAGTTGGAAATAGTCCAGATGTCTATAAGAGGACCGTTTCGCAAAAGCCTACAGTTTCTATCATTTGTTTATGTATGGGCTCAGAAAGCAGAGTGCTAAAATCAAATCCAGGCTTTTCTACAGTTTCCATAATTTCATAATTTTCATCGATTTTATTCATACTGTCATCAATTTGGAATTATGATGCGAGCACTTGCTTCATTTTCGTTCATTCGCTTATGTTCATGTCTGCTTCATTCCTTAGAATCAACCACAGTAGAAGTGATTGAGGGCTCCGATTTGTCTTCTTTGAAATTCCAAACTGAAATTATGTGCAACTACATACAGAGTTTTGCCTTTTCAAATGAGTTAGCTTTTCTCCTTGTTTGTGTGCTCCAGATTGGTGCTTATATTTCATTGTTACAAACGAAATTACATTTATTTTCTTTATAGTTAGGCCTAACAGCGCACAACGCTAAATTTAGCAGAAGAAAGTTCATTTTTTTAAAACGAAAATTGGCGAGTTTCACAGCAAAGAAATTATAAGCAAGGTAATATTTAGATGTTTGGAGTTTGAACTGATTGTAGTTAAGTGTCAGTAATATTATATTTAAAAAGGAATAAATCGTAAAATTGTGTCTTATATTTCATAAGTTGATTGCAGGACCTGTCCAAGACCCCAATCATCACCAGGCCCCTGAGCAATTGCCCTTGCCCCTCTCAGTGGGCTTGTATGTGAAACACTGAAACTGTTTGTTAGTGGAATTATAACTGATGTTATAGTGTACAGCCTTGTCAGTTTAGTTTGTCTTTGGAACGGATATTTTGATTGCTTGCCAATTGTTTTAATTCTTGAATGTTGCTGCACTTGGGTCATCTCATATGTAAGCAAAGTTGTGAGATTTGTAAACAATTTAAGTAATAATTGTTGACAAAAGTGTAATTACAAAATATGGTGTTTCAGAAAATTTGGGAACAGTCTGTCGCTTGACAAAACCAGATGTCACAAGAAATTGTTGGCTTCCAACTCCACGTTAATGAAAAGATCTGCTATTATCAGCGCAGTCAATAGCAGATATATACCAAAGCAAAACTGCTTGGATTTTTTTTCTAAAGTATTGCTTTTCTAGAGTGGTTGTTCCAAAGAAAGATTTACTCGTAAATAATCTAATATTTGGCGAGTGTTGAATATGTTGGGAGAAGATTCCATAAATGGGATCCAGTCCATTTAATGGACAACAATCGAGTATTTGTGTGTGCATAAGAAGTGTCATAAGTTGTCGAGTTTGATTAAAAGAATCATGCTCAAATGGAAGCTAGACTAATAAAAACATTATGTTGCGGGTAATTTACTACGCTAAATTAAGGGTTTACATGGAAATACATTCTGTAGCATAGATCATTGCCACATTTTCTTACTTTGCTGATCCACAGTAACCCCAACAATATTTATAAACCTTTCAGTCATCCTTCTGAACATCTTCTCACCATGAATAATGAATAATTGGTCCACTTGTCGGTCGATTCTCAATTGCATTTACTGCTTGAGTAGTAAATAACTCGTAGATATCCCTCATGTTTTCACTATATTCAAATAAAATGTATCCTAACTTTCCAAATTTCATTGGGTAGGTTTATATATATAGGTATATTACGTCTAGGTCAACTATTTCTGATTGACTTACTGATAAACAGTGCTGTTTGTTTGTTGATGTTAAAGCTTTATGAATTAAGTCTGTTATTATTATTTAAACCAATATTGAAGACAACAAAGTTCTGATTAACTTTGACTAATACATTAGTAGGCCTATGATGATCAATGCTTCATAAACAGATTGTAAACGTTTGTCTTACGAACCAACCGGTTGAGCAAATTAACCCAGTTAGCTACATCAGTAAAAGTGTAGGTCGTGAAGGAGAGCACGCTGACCGGGATTTGTTTCCCGATGATGGCTTATTTCATAGATTAAAATCTAGGGTTAGTACGACCTTGCATGGGGACCTTAAATGGCGGGGATCAACCCGAATCATCGAAACCCGAATCTCCCGAAAACGCTGAAAAGGCCAAAAAGCCCGATTCCCCGAAAACAGCAATGTACTATTGAAAAACGCTGAACTGTCTCAAAACAGCGCAATTCATTCATAAATCCAGCTTCTGCGTGAATTATTTCATCGATCCAGCTTCCATTTAAGCAGAATTCTTTTCATCAATCTAGCTTCCATTTCGTTGTGTGGTCTCGTCACCCTTTGAATTCTGCTCCAAAAATACATATCTATGATGATGGGCAAATTCAGGATGAATATAAGGACAGGTTCGGAATTGAGACCGATTTGTCTATGGGTGTGTTCAATCTTGTTGTCAAGAGACCGAGTCTAGCAGATGCCGGAAGATACGAATGCCAGGATGGCATGAGACAGAGAGACAGAGGATCAGCTGAACTCATTGTCTTAGGTTCGCATCTGAAATATTCTTCTCTCGTCTATATATATTTTATGTTGAATCCATTGCATATATATATATATATATATATATATATGTTTTATTCGTTTATCTGCACTTATAAGGATATAATAGTTACATTTTAGAGACCATTCTAAACCTGTAAAGAGCTGTATGAGAGAAACCGAGTTAAGATAGCTGGAGGATGTATGTTTGTACACTACTGGTGTAGCAGACAATGTTTTAGGAAGATATTGTTCCTAAACTAGTATATCTAAGTGTGGAAATGATGATGCGTCATATCTTTGTTTGAGAAGATGGAACCAACTGGTCCAGATGGATTACAGAATGCAATCATCGTCAGTAAAAACGCAAATAAGAACTTTATAATGTTACTTGGAGCCACATCCTTGAAAGATAATAATTATTTATATACTTTTCATCAACCTTGGCTAAGATTACTTGAACACATCTTTGTAGTTTTTCGTAGATGGAACTACAGTTTTCATGGATTACAATTTGTAACTATTTTATTTTCTATCTTGATTGCTTCAACCTTACCAAAACTTGATGATGCCATAAACTTTGCCTTGTAACTCAGATTCTTGTAGTTTTAACTCTCAAGTGCTCTGCCTAATATGTAACACTTTCACCAAAACAGTAAATTTTGGTTTTAAAGTAAGTTATTCAGCCTTCCATGCATACTTTTGTTGAGATAATGTTTTTTCTGTTGTTTTTCCATCAAATGGAAATCCCAGTTGTGAGTCTAACATGAATCCAGATGGAGTTGTTGGACAGAATGATTGTGGTCTTCAACCAGATTAGATTCAGTAGACTTGTAATCTTACATCCTCCCATGGCAACATTCTTCCTACATTGGAATGGAAGGTATCTGGTGACAAGAGCAATTCATCTCTGGTTGCGTGTGGACATTCAACTTCATGCAAGCTGCCTCTAAAAGGCAACCTGACTTTTAACAATCAATCTTTTATTTGCCAAACAACAAAAGCACAAAGACAACAATATGGATGTTCTATCGGTCCAGTCAAAGTAAAATGTTAGTGAGTAATTGATTGAAAATGCTAGAAATAGAACTTTTCATGTGAATTTATTATAACTTGTTTGCATTTAAGTTAAGTTTTATTAAAGTTTTTTTTAACGTTGGGCTAAAGTTTTTCGCTCTACCCTTCGTTTCTCCCAGATCATCCTCGATATGGAGATAACCTCGTTTGAGGCACTTTGCATCAGCATTGCGACCCCTTGAGGCTCAGTAACATTACTCAGACCTGTTTCAACTGCGCCCTCCGCAAATTCTTCATTGAGTTATCTTCAGTCTTGGAGAGCCTCGTTACTCGAAATAGTCAGTTGTTAATTGTCGCTGATTTCAACCTTCACTTGGAAGAAGCAACTGTACCTCATTCAACCCGATTTCTGGATCTTCTATTGCAATTCGGCCTTCATCCACATGTCTCTGGATCTGCACATCTACACGACGGCACTCTCGAACTTATAATCACTGCTGAAGATGTTACGTTGCAAGATTTGAAAATCTTTCCACTGACCCTCTCTGATCATTCTCCTATTGAGTTCTCTATCCCCTCTCTTCATCAGCAGCCCATCCATGCTCTCAGATATCTTCATGGATGGAAATCTCTTGATCACTGTGCCTTCAGTGAGGCCCTACGTAAGTCGCCTCTATTCTCGTCTACCTCAGAACTCGATGCCAAATCAAGTTCAGAACTCTACGAACTCTACTCGTCTACAATCAACAGTCTTCTGGACACGATGCTTCCACTTCGTGGAGTGAAGACTCGCATTCGACCGCTTGCCGTCTGGTTCGACCGGGATTGCCATCAAATGCGTCGACGAACCCGCTGCCTTGAACGACGATTTCGTCGCTCTAGGGATCCAGCTGATCACCTCGTCTGGATCAACCAACTGCGCTCCCTTCACCGTCTCTATCATCAGAAAGAGGCAGCGCATCGCGAGGATTTGGTTAAGTGGAACTCAAAGAACCCTCTGGTCCGCCATCTCCGGATTATTGGGACGAACATCCTCTTCATCCATGAATCCTTCCTTCTCAGCGAACGACTATCAGGTTGTAGAGCCAACCACTCTTCTTTAGACCGTCACGATCTTCTAGTACCACAGTCTAGAACTGCCACAGCTCAGCATTGTGCCTATGCCTCTGTTGGCCCTTCGCTATGGAACAGCCTTCCTGCTGTGATTCGTGCTGCAATCTTATCTAGTAGCACAACTGTTTTTGCTCGTTCTCTTAAGACTTTTCTTTTTTCTGGGGTCTTTTGTAAATAGAATAGAATAGAATATCCATGTTGTTTAATAAATTAGTTTAGCAGGAAAGAAAGTATGAAACTTTACCGTATCCGTAGTCTGTATGATAAGTTACCAATTACTAGTCTATTCTAATCACTATCAGTGGCGTAACTTTAAATTGTGGGCCCCCCGCAAGATTTTGAAAATGGCCCCCTCCTACTGCCTAATAAATACGAAAATGTTTACATTTATTTTTATTAATCAACTTTTTTACTATATATATAGCATAAAAAGCATTTAAGTATTTAGGTTTTTTTTAATTTTATTATTTTTTAATGAGATATTTTGTGGCGTATAGGTATTTTGAATACAAGGCTTGAAAATGCACTAGACTTCAGTCACTTTACTGTGTAATACTTAATTTTACTGCAGCTTCCATCGACGTCTGTTACTTTCACGCAATTCTGGTCCAGTCGATTTATCAACTTCCGGCTCTACATCCATGGCGATCTTGCTTGTATTAGAGATATCAGTGTCTATACTGGATTTGGATTGATTATTATCAGATTGCGTTTCTTCACTAAGTTCGCTTGTAATTTCAACTAGTAGCATAAACGTATGAATTGATTTATATTTCTTCCTATTCAAATTCCCGTTGCTTTTTTCGTTTCGCTGCTCCACTTAAAGTATTACTCATGGTTACTATTATGCAGTTATATTTATTTTTTATTTTAAAAATGAATATTCTTTATTTTTAAATATTGAATTATAAGCAATGTTTATTTTCAATATGACCGGAAATTACGTAAAATGTGGGCGCGTTTTTAATTAGATGTCGGTGGTACCTGCTGAGCTGCGCTGCGAAAGTAATCGAATAGCGACAGATGCGCAATTCTGTTTAAGTATATGCCAGCTGAGTGCGCTAACCACTGTACTAAATTGATACGCAGCGAAACAAAGATTATGCAAAAGTTAAATAGAAAAACTTTATTTTCTGTGTTTTCTAGTGTTTTATTTTTTACTTTTTCTATAAAAACGGGCCCCCTATTTTTCGGTTTTGGGCCCTGACCTCCCCGCAGCTGCGGGCCCTGCGGGCCCATAGTTACGCCACTGATCACTATACTTACTCTAGTCCCATCATGATTATATGAAATTAATGATTGCGTCGCCGAGACATGTGTGGACTTCTGAGCAAGAAAATGTTGGAAGTAAGACAATATAAAATTTCAGTTGTAATTACTCCAGGTCCTAATAATCATAATATACAGTATTGAAAACAATCAAACAGGCGTTTTATGTGTATCTCTCCCTTGTGCATATCTGGGATATGCACAAGAATAAAAGTGATACAAAAATAGACAGAGGCGGCATTTGGTACCTTCGCCCCAGGCGGCACTTTGCTTCGCTACGCCACTGCTGCTAATTATTTATTCAGAATGAATATTAATCCCGAAACAAAAGGTCGTATAAGCGTAGGCCTAATGATATTCTCTTCTACACTTTTAGACTTCTTCTGTAGGCGGAATACACTCAAAGTAAAATATCTGAGGGATTCCTTATCAGTGACCATCATTATCCAATGTGTAGGCCTAGTCTAAGCCACGATCGAATAAACAGCATCGCTAGTGTTCGTTTCTACAGTTATACCTCTGGTGCAATCTAAGTGTGAAAATAATCCGAGTGACGACTGATTCCGAGTCTTATTCTGGAGTGAATTGTAGAGCAAGTTGATCGTACGATTTTGATTTGCATTCGAATCATTACATAATTTTTTTACCAACGCATCGTGCATCCTGGTGGCCGTTTTTTTTTAGAGCAGTCAACCTATAACAGGGAGGGTACGTGTTTGACCCTCGTCCGAGGAGTTACTGCTGTGTAGGGACTTTGAGCATGTCCTTCGCTCGCATTTGATCTAAATATAGGCCTAACTGCGATAATTGCGCCCTCGAAGCGTGTGTGCACCTCGAGGCAAATTGTGCGGTACTGCGATATGCCTATTATTTCTTTTAAACTCAACTCATGTCGTGCTAATATTCACCAGCTGCATCATATCTTTCTCTATCTCGACCTCCAGTCTCATTCTCTGAAATTCTGCAACCGCTCCTTAGTCTATGCTGCACCAGTACTTTGGAACGGACGCCCCAAAAGAACTCAGTTTGCTCATTCCCACATTTCACCTTCAAACATAACCTCTCCTCTGCTTTCACTATCGCCCGCTACTTTCCATTCACGCCTAAAAACCGAACTCTTCCAGGTGTTCTATTCAGATTCTACTCCTGTGCCACCACATCGAAAACCACCGCGTAGCACCATGCTGTCTCCTCGGCTTGACTCCCTGGATTTCGACCCGGCACCGAAAGGAAACGAGAGAATTGGCTATTGCGGACTTGATTTGGTATAGCGCCGGTGTATAAGCTGGTCTCCCTGACGTGGCTTTTGTGGGAGCTGAGAAATTTTCGAGGATTTACATTATTTTATAGGCTCTACGAAAATGCAGACCACACAAATAAGACGTCGCTATAATGGGCCTCAATGGCTACATTAAGAAATTACAGAGGGAATTCCCACACAGGAATTTCCGACGAAAGTTAAGATATTGTATGTTACGTCCGCAATGTGATAATCATAATATGCCCTAAGTTCTTCTAATTAAAGTAGTTTCTTCTTGCGAAGTTTTTACTATATTAGTGTCTGTTTTCAAGGTAAGATGCAACAGATGTTTTTTGTTTGCAACATTTGCGTGCATTCAATGACTTCCATAAATGCGAACGGCTAATGTTCTCGTAGGCCAGCGCTTATCTTTTTAAAATTTGTAGGTCAAATCCTGCTCTTATAATAAGCTCTCAAAATGACTCCCGCAATTCCTTTTTCATTTCTTTCTAAGGTTCGTTTCTTTACTCTTCAGTCAGTTGCTGAACACAACTGCTAAACTGATAGCCCGCCTTCCCGTATGGAGGGATGTGTGTGCAATTCTGAACGTTGTTAAAGACATTAAGATGCACCTTTAGAAAACTATTTGATAATCTTATGATCGAGATTTTATAGTACGATGTAGGCTACCTAATCATTTGCTACATAAACTATTCTGTTATATTGGCTTACACAAGCTGACCTATACCGGGTCGGTATGTTTGCTATCAAGTTTTCTGTGCCTGTGATATCTCAAGATTTTGTCTCCAGCAAGCATATGCTCTGTAAGCTGCCAGTCCATGTCTCACTGGATAGATTAATACTTAAGATAATGTGTTATCACAAAGCTTCTACAGGCCATTCTCGTGATGCTCGATGTCATTGCTAATATTGACGACATGATCTATAAAGATGATTATTAAAGCTAAAACATTAAGTAGTGCCAACAAAATGCTATTCAGGTAAACATAGATACTATTGTGAGTTTGTACATGATTTAATCAATCAATCAATTTTCGTTTATTCAGATATTATGCTGGCAAAAACGTAGCTTGGTACAATGGTTATGATGAGTACAGAT
Organism: Bimastos eiseni; assembly: GCA_959347315.1. Classification (NCBI taxonomy): domain Eukaryota; kingdom Metazoa; phylum Annelida; class Clitellata; order Crassiclitellata; family Lumbricidae; genus Bimastos; species Bimastos eiseni. Next base: position 360,149 of record OY365810.1, on the reverse strand, counting down.
TATTATTTAGACATTTACAGCTAGGCCTACGCCGATTCTTTAAAGTTGATTTTTGTTATTTTGAATTTTAGCAAGAATACGGATTTCAGCAGCTGGTTAACTGTCTGTTTTCAACATGGCTGTTAGTAGTGAGAACATAAACTTGAGCCAGCTTATATCTGGTTGTGATTTTATTGGAAAAGGAGGATTTGGTGAAGTGTATGGTCCGTGTATTTGGAAAGATAAGACTTGTGCAGTTAAGAAGCGAGTGTGTGGACAAAAGGAAACATGTGATAAAGAACAAAAAGCATGTGAAAAGTGGATGTCACTGAATCATAAAAATTTAGTAACTGTTTACGATATAGGCTATAATCCTCCTGCTCTATATATACTGCTAGAATATGGTAGTGGAGGGTCTTTGAGGGATGTTTTGGGACAGTACAAATCGGCTCTTCCAGTGCAGATTCTCACAGACTGGGGCATTCAGATAGCTCAAGGCATGGCATATCTTCATGAAATAAACATCATTCACAGAGACCTCAAGTCGCCAAACAGTAAGTTTATAATTATATTGTGTTATTGCGAATTTGTTATTATATAAACAAGTATTTTGTTTGACACATTGGTAATGCAACCCAAGAGTTTCTTAATGGCAATCCAATCTTTGATAGATTTTATGACATAGGCCTATATTTGAAACAACAAATAAATAAAAATTTACTCTTGTGCCATTCTCAACAACCTTGCCTTCTGATCTCACTTGTTGGTTTACCTCTTCTAATTTCTGTCTACAGCATGAACAGCTTATTGCTATGCCCTATGCCCTTGCTCTGAGCCTATTCACTTTAAAAAAAACTCACCTTAGCATTGCATTTTATGGAGTGAAACGAAGTTCTTATATTTGGCAATCATTTGTGTTCCCTGTTATAAATGAAAGGAAACGGAGGCGTCAAAGCAAGCCGTTTTGCATGAGGACTGAGAAGCTGTAATTCTCGACCCAGAATTTGTTGCGTTGTTTCTTCACTTTCCTTGACACGTGACTGGACTTTGAGTATCTCCACATGAGCCACATCAGCAGCTCGATTGTGCTCAGGAAGTGACTAACAACTGATAGAATTTAATTTAATTTTAGGCCTACCTTTGCTTTGCACTCACTTGAATTTGCTCCTGCACCTCTACGACGTTCGCACTCATAACTAGCTATATTATTTGACAATTAATTTTGTTGTTTCACATAGAATAACCTTGCTATGTCCACGAATACTAGCAACAGTTTCGAATGGCATCTCTTCGGTTTGCTCTTCAATTGACTTTGGAGCAAATTCATAGGAGATTATATAGCAACAGAATCAATAAACATCAAACCCTCAGATAAATTGGCTTGTTTAAAAAATATCCAGCAAATATTATATAAATTAAGCTTCACAATTAAGCACAGTTCAGGATCCTCGAATAAATAAAACATATGTCAGAAAGGAAATAATCAGAAAATATTAGACAAATTTAGCCTCACGGTGAAGCATAGATAAAATTGCGGGAAATTGCCCCGGAGGAACTGTCCTATTGAAGCACTCTGGGGGAAATCCGGGGGAAATGTCGGGAAGGGACTGTTCGCGGGGGGAATGTCTAGGAGGAATTGCACGGATCCCACCATGAACACCGATGAATTTTCCAGAGATATCCTTGCAGACGTGGGTACATAGGGCAGAAAATGTTACGCATGTCACGAGTTATTTTACATGATTGATTTAAAAATTGCACTGTTGCATATCGGAGATGATTGATGTTGCCCTCCTCCCTAAGGATGTGGATGGGTACTGTCAGAGTATAAACATTGGTAGATGTCCTTTGGTCTCTGGCTCTTGTCCCCAGCAGGACATAAGACAAAGTTGACTGCAGACATCAGCTGAACAATTGAATCAGATACATGTAACAAACTGCCAAATTAATAATTGTGTAGGTTATTATTACTATTATTATTAGTAGTAGTAGTAGTATTAATCAGCACTTTTATTGCAACTGTGTCTAAGGCGGAGTGCATCAATCGAAGCGCTGTTTTTGAGTATCATTGGTATAGAAATTGTCAATTCAGAGATATGTGGAACTACACCATAGAAGAGGGAAAGCTGCAGGACTACGCATCCGCATCGATGAAAACAAATCACTGATATGTGGAATGATTGAGAACATGATTTCAGAAAAGGATTTAGAATGTGAACGAATGTTTAGAATGTGAACGAATGTTTAGAATGTGAACGAATGTTTAGAATGTGAACGAATGTTTAGCATGTGAACGAATGTTTAGAATGTGAACGAATGTTCAGAATGTGAACGAATGTTCAGAATGTTCAGAATGTGACGAATGTTAAGAATGTGAACGAATGTTTAGAATGTGAACGAATGTTTAGAATGTGATGAATGTTTAGAATGTGAACAAATGTTTAGAATGTGAATGACTGTTTAGAATGTGAACGAATGTTTCTCTCCGTGAAGCTTGCTGACTTGGGACAATGACTGTGGCAAAGAGATGAGTGCAGATAATAGCAAAGGCAGCCGGAACAATAGCGGGTTTCAGAACATTTGGAGAAACCGAGAGATTAGTGTGCACGCCAAGGTGAAGGTCATATAAATGTTATGCAGTTATTGGATATTGGATTTCACAAATTGGACAAGCCTGAACGTTTGTTGGCATTTGCGATTAGGTGCAACAGAAGCATACAGTGGCATTAGAACTTATCAAATAGATAAGTGCGTTGAAGAGTGTGCCTGTATGTCTGAAACATTTTCTATAAATAACGTATTTCTCAAGATGTCTTATAAATGGACTCTGTTAAGGCCTTCTCAAAAGAATTGCATGATTGCTTGATGCATCATATTCAGATTCAGATAAAATGAGAAAGCAAACTATTTTCAGCTTAAGGCTGGAAAAACACTTTTAATTTACGCTTTAATTTTTATGTTTTAGTTATCATAATGGAAGCTGATGCTGCTGCCAATCCTCGTGGAAAGACACTGAAGATAATTGACTTTGATCAGATACGTGAATCTGACCATACAACTACTATGTCAAAGGTTGGGTCATATGCTTGGATGGCTCGAGAAGTTCTTGAATCCGCCCAGTTTTCTAAACGCAGTGATGTTTGGAGGTCAGTCAATATTGTGCAACTGTTGTGTATTTGTTCTATGGCAATTCATAGACCTCACGTTGACAGTTTGTCCTTGACAGTCGAATGACTAGGCATGTGTAAAGTAAGATAAGGTAAGTTAATTTCAAATTTAATGCTTTTGTTACCTCAATACACGACGGACCTCGAGATTATTTTGTCTAAGGGTTGAAGATTACTAGGCTTTAACACAAGCACTTCACTTACAGAACTTATTCGATAATTCAGTCACTCGACCATGATTTCTATGCCATGAAGCAGGAGGGCGAGATATTGGAAATGTGGTCAGGTAAGGAGAGATACCGATATCTACAAAATTTCATATATATTTATATTATATATAAATATTTATATGATATATGTGTGTGCGTGCGTGTGTGTGTTAATCATTAATCACTTTGTAAATGGTATAAAAATGTTCAATTTTACTATTCAAGAGATCTTCACAAACATTATCACATTATGATAATTAATTCGTTGATGTTTGACAGTTATGGTGTGGTGCTGTGGGAAATCTTAACAAGACAAGTTCCCTACAAGGGTATTGGTGGCCCAGTGATTGCATCAGGTATACTAAATAAGACATTGAAGTTGGATGTTCCCAATCCATGTCCATACATCATCAGAACTGTTTTAGATGGTGAGTTTGACTTACATCTGCATAGTATATGCATCTAGACTATTAGGTCTACTTATTCCCCATCCATGTTGCTTGTTATACATTAGAGAAAGTCTTTAACTTCAGACACAGAAATAAACACAGATTTTTTGGTATGCATTTTATAAGTAATAAGTTTTATAAGTAACTCTCAGTTTAAAAATAAACTTAAAGAATACCTGCTAAAATTATAATTTATTGAGTTACTTGTCTAGATTATAGTTATGCTTCCTAGTTTTATGCCATAACAGTCATAATACCTCTGTTTCATAATGTTACATGTTAGTTAAGTAACTAATCTTCGTGTTCATTGTGTTGAATTTACTTGCATAACCGTGTTATTACCAATTTTGTAATGGGTGTCCCTGCTAGCGGGACCTCGGTCCCTTTAGGGTTCTTCCTTTTGTGCTCTGTCAACCTTTCTGTGCTGTTTGACCTTAATATTATGTTTGCATAATTGGTTGTTCAGTAGCCAATAAAATTTTTGGTTATGGTTATGGTTGGTTAAGTAGGATCAACAGAGTGTGTGTGTGTGTGTGTGTTACGACATCCATTAGTTAGTGGCGCTGGTATATTACTTGAAAGTCTCGCACAGTGTCTTTACTCAGTAAGGACTCTAACTCATATTCTCCAATTTACATGGCAAGAACTCTAACTAGTAACTGATGTTACGGGTCTCAGGTTTCTCTCTGATGCTGTTTGATGTCAGCGCCGCTTTCAATACCATTGACCACGGTATCTTCCTTGGGCGTCTGTCTGCTTCGTTTGGTCTTTCACGCACCTTTCTTCCCTTCTTGGTTGGCCCGGTTCCTTCCTGCAGGACCGTTCCTTCTCTGTGATCTATGGGTCCACCAGGTCTTCTAGGGTCCCCGCTCCATTCGGCCTACCCCAAAGTTCGGCCCTAGGCCCTCTCCTGTACACAATTTACACTGCAGATGTAGGTCCTCTGCTAATTGCCGGCGCTGTCCTGAGCCAGTCCTATGCGGACAACCTCCAGGCTTATATGTATCAGTCCTGTTCAGCCACGGCAGCTGCCACCGCGGTCCGCGCAATGAGCCGGTGTAGTAAGCCAAATACACTCCCCCTTTTAAACACTTCAGGGTCAATTTATCCTAGGATACATTGACTGGTGGAGTTAATTCTTCCTAGGAAAAATTGAGTAGTGGAGTGCATTGTTCCTAGGACTCCCGTTGGTGAATTGGCACTCCCGTGGAGTTAATTCTTCCTAGAACAAATTGACTACAGGGGAGTTAATTCTTCCTAGAATAAATTGTTATTGTTGTTATTGTCATTGTTACCGGTATTGTTATTATTACTGTTATTGTTGTTATTGTAATCATTATTGTTGTTGTTATTGGTATTGGTATTGGCATTGTTATTGTTTTTGCTATTGATAGTGTTAGTGTTAATGTTGGTGGTGGTGTTATTGCTTGTGTTGTTATTATTGTTAATATTGTTATTGTTATTATTGTTATTATTATCATTATTACTGTTATTGTTATTTCTGCTTTTGTTATTATTATTGTTGTTGTTGTTGTCGTCAATTTATCCCAGGAAGAATTAACTCCCCTACTGCATTTGGTATGGAAGTCAATTTATCCTAGGAAGAATTAACTCTTGGGAGCCAATTTATCCAAGGAAGAATTGACTCCCCAACTGCATTAGGTTTGGGAGTCAATAGGTAGAATTAACTCCCTGGAGTGTTTATTCACGGGGTGGGGTGTATTTGTCCTAGGGACAATTTACTACGGAGTCAATATATCCCAGGTACAATACAGTCCGGGAGTTATTTATCCGGGCGTTAATTTAGCATCCTACACCGGGTCATGGAGACCTTGGAGGCCTGGAGACCTTCCAACCGCCTTCGCCTCAATATAGCTAAAACTCAGTTCATTTGGTTTGGCACTCGCCATCAGCTAGCCAAAATTGATATGTAAGCCCTCGCCCTAGAGTTTCCTCAGCCTGTTTTCTTATCTTCTGTCAGCTATGGATCTTGGTGTAACTCTAGACAAAGAACTCACTTTCACACAGCACATCCACTTGCTCTGCCGAAATTGCTATATTATTAGCTGCGCCACTTTAAGACAATACCCGTTCCTTGCTGCTGCTGCTCTTAGTAAGTGCATTCATGCTACATCTATGAGGCTCATCAGTAGGACTACACTCGCTACAAATGCAGAGGTATATATCACGACTGTTGCGACATCGATAAGACCTTAATTTTCTTATGTAAGGAATCGTCATGGTGCACAATAAATGCATGGTTGCACGGCTTTATGCATGAACCTGAGAGCAGTGATATCAACGTGATCTAGATTATTAACAGCTCTTATATCCTGTTCTGCCACGGCTGCCATTATGCATCATCGTCCTTGCTTCGAAACATGCAAATGTTGCATGACTAGATGTGCCTACACAGACAAGTTATGTGTGGTTTAAAAGAGCTTATTTCATTAGGAGACAGAAAACGTTAGAGGATATTGCAAAATAGGCAGCTTCAAACAATTATGCATCACAAGAAAATATGAAGATGATTTTCTTGATCAACATACAAAAGTGGTTGTAATACATAATCTTCATTTTCCATTATTACCTAACAATTGACAAGATATGTTGCATGTTTGTGCATGTTTTTTGTTTTAGGCTGTTTAAACTATGTAAAAAAAGAACGGCCAACGTTTGATAGCATTCTTTTATCATTACAGCAGCCTCGTAAGCATTTGAAAATTTAACTCTTTGCCAGCAAATATGGTACTTTTTTGTACTATGACAATGGTACCATAATATTATAGTCACTTGACACATTTATTCCATTGAAATCCATGCTGGTCAGTGTAGGTTGCAGACAGGCCCTTCGAGAACAAAGTGGGGGCCCGGTACATCTTATATTTTTGAGTATGAATGAACGACTGATTGACAGTATACTGTAATACAATGTAGGCCTTCTAGAAAATGCACTAAACTTACATCATACATGATACATCACTCACTTATCAAAGTTTTCATCGATTCCTCATCATTCCTCACTATCAGTCAGGCTGAATGACAATGAAAATAAATATTTAAATTTTTTTTCGTAAATTCCTAATTTTAAGAAAAAAACTAATTGAAAAAAATGAAAGCCAACAAACATCCATATTTTATCCGTTTTTTTATTCCGTATTAACTGGACTTAAAAAACGTTTTGTTGCAGTGTAAAGTCTTTGCAAAAAATGTGAATTTTTTGGAAGTTTCTCCAAGAAGATTATGACTGCAAGATCAAATTTTGTGAACTTTTGTGAAAGTTACTCCGCCGACATTTGTAAGGATTTAATAGACGAGGTTGACTCTTTAAAGCAAATTTATCAAAAAAATATTAGCTCAAAAATTACTCAACCTTTTCAGTTGTTGAATAAACTGCATGAAATTTCGCTACAGAAGCTCTTCCCCAATTTAATTGTTGCAATGAGGATTTTTGTTGTCTTTCAGCTTTCGTTGCAAGTGCAGAGAGAACATTCAGTGTGTTAAAACCAGTCAAAAACTATCAGCGGGCAACTATGTGTCAAAACAGAGTCAATGGATTGGCAACATTGGCCATTGAAGCGTAGTTGGCAAAAACTTTAAATTTTGATTCAATTATTGATTCTTTTGCAAGTAAAAAGGCCACAAAGGCCCCCTTATGAATTAATTGAGAATATTAAAGTAGAAGTATGGTCAATAAAACCAAATGTGATTTATTAATTAAATTTTTAATAATTTGAGAAAAAGTTTACAAATAATCGAAGGGCGGGGGCCGCTTATTATTTATTTGGGGGTTGGGCCCCTTATTTATTTAGTTCGGAGTGGGGGCCCGAGTCATTTGTCCCTCCTTTACTCCACTCAGTGGGCATGGGTGCAGATTACAGATTTCTGTAATGATTAGCATATCAAGAATATGCACATGTTTTATCTGGTTAACATATAAAGATATGCAATTCATGATATAAATATTACAATGACATAAGAGATACTTGGAAAATCTTCCGGGAAATCATACAGACCAGAGGTTTTGGATCTCATATTGAGTGTCTTAAAGTTAATAGTCAATTGGTATATGACTCTAGTCAAATGGCCGACTGCTTCAATAATAATTACTTTACAAACGTTGCTCAGGACTTGGTGCCAAATATTCCTCATCCCTTCAAAGGACTCCGTGGGACAGGTCTTGACTTCTCCTCAGTCTGAAAACTAAAAATGCAGGGTTCAGAAACGGACGGCATTGATTCCTATATTACTACTCCTAACTTAGACTTAGTGCTCCATCCTCATGCTGAAATCATTAACCCTTGCTTAACACGCGGCGAAATTCCTCACAAAGTTAAAACTGCCTTCGTAACTCCAGCATATAAAAAGGGCGATGAAGAAACCTTAACAAACTCCTGACGCATATAATCCTCGTCATGGATGCGTCGTTAAATAAACTTATATCAGTCAGACCTTAACAAACTACAGGCCTATCTCCATCCTACTTTACCAAATACTTTGGAAAGGTGATGTATGACAGATTAACTTCCTTTGTGAAAAACACTAAACTGGTACACCCAAATCAACATGGTTTCCAACTCAATCACTCGACTGCTATGACTCTAATGGAAATGGTGGAACGGATAGGGCCTACGTAATGCTATTGATAGCAATGACTACTCCATAAGAGTCTACCTGGGCCTACACAAGGCTTTTGATACTTTTGATCATGTAATGTAATGTCATTTAATGGAACACTCATATAGCGCCACTCGAATCAGAGGCGCTCACGACTCAGCAGAAAGCTAAACAGAAACAAGTTAAAGTAAAAACATTGGTTTTTATGAACCCCCTTTTATCTGGTAGATGGCGCAATCGTTCCATTTCCTTAAGAGATTTTTGATTACATATCATTGATGATGTAAACTTGCTGGAGTGGAGCTCGTCAAGGAGGACTCGTTCGAGTGGTTAAATGATATTTAATTTTTCTGTATTTGTCGTTGATACACGTTTACTAGGGAAGGTGCATATCGAAGAATAAATTATCTAAGAACTTTGGAATCCTGTGTAGAATCTCCCATACACTCCCTGCGGTCATTCGAAATCAACTGTATTATATCTTGAACTAGCCATATCTCTCCTACTCTGATTTAGGCTTCTAGCTATGCAACCAGATAAGTCTAGCTAGAAACGCTCCATAAGAAAGCAGTCCGCTTTATTAATGGAGCCGATCGCTAATCACACATTGCAAAAACAAGTGATCTTCATTTCTCTTTCTACAATAACGTTTCAAAAATTTGAAATTTGAAATCTTTTTAAATTGCTACTCATGAAGGCATTGGCGTGGCCAGTGGCAACGAGCAAGTATATCATATGGCGAAAGTTGACAGTAAACTTTTGGGCCACATCAAATCCCGAAAACTGCGGTACTTCGGGCTCATCGTGAGGCAGCCTAAAGACAGTATTGAAGACTGTGATGTTTGGTGTAGTGGAAGGAAGCCGAAGTCGTGGAAGACCCATAATCTGCTGATTCGACAATGTCATGGCGTGGACTGGTTTAAAAGGCATAAGCTTAATGAACATCGTACGAGGCAGAAAGCATTGGACATTACTCTCCCAGTCATATAGTCAACCGTCGCGAAGCGACGATGACGAAGTAACATGACATGACATGTAATCCAAATTAAAGAGTACCAAGCAGCCTTCTTCATGTCTCGCTTCACAAATAATTTACTTCCCCCTCACCTTTACCCACTAGTTTACATTAGCCAGTGATCCACATACATGCAGCTACCCAACTCGAGCTTCTTCTTTCTACCGAGCTACTCCTGTCATAACAAATAGCCGCAAGTTTTCTTTTCATTGTGTGGGACCCATAATTAAGACCCCTTCATCTGGAGTTCAATACCTACTGACATCCGTGATGTCAGTAGGTATTGAACTGGTCATGTTCATTTTACACCCTTGTCCTTTTCAGCTGCGATTAGGCCAAGAGCACCCAGTAGATACCTTGAAGGGGCGCTATATCAAGTCTGTTAAGCAGAGACTTAGAAGTGAATGTACAAAATTCAAGGTGAATAACTGTTTTATCTCATTTATCCAAATCGTTAGAGACTTTTATGAGTATTAATGTCACCATTGATTCCCTAAATGTCGAGTTCCACTTTAACCTGTAGTTCTAGAGAACCCTCTCTACAGAACCTTTCCAACTATAGGGCGCTGTAGAGAGCTGTTACCTGCAGCATGCAACAGCATATTTGTGAAAGTTATACTTTTGTTTTATTCATGTGATAGTTCACAAGACTCCTTCTCAACAGAACGAAATTCTACGGCATAAACTACTTGGTGAGTTTCAGTAAAGTCTCAAGTACAAGTGCAATTTTATAACTACTCTGCATTGACTATAGATAGTTCTCCGTAGCTGTACACGAGGCGGGTTAATTGCTATTTGTCTACGGATGGTACTCGCTGGCCAATCACAATGTCTTTGAAGTAGACAAATTGTGTTGGCAAGACACTTCTACCAGTGAAGGCAAAAGAACAGAGGACTACTTTGGTCATTTCTATATTTATAAATTATTCCTTCTGTTCGCAACAAGGTCTATGGCCGAAAGAGGCTATATATATATATAATATATATATATTATATATATATATAATATATATATATTATATATATATATTATATATATATATACATGCATAGGCCTAAACTTATCAAAGCGCAACGACTAACTTCTCATATTTCTTGAGAAACCATATATATTTCAGTGAGAAAAAGTATTGGTATCGAGTATCGCCGACAGGGTAAAGAAAAATATCGCGATACACTTGCGATGCCAGCAAAATAGAGCTATCATGATACTGATAAAAGTATCGCGATACCAAAGTATTGCGATACTTTATCGCGATATTGATAGCCCTGATAGTAGTAATGTACTAATACTACTGTTGCTGTTCTTATTAGTATTATTACTACTACCTTTACTATACTACTTCCAAAACCCTCCATGTTTATTATGTGTTGAGACCTATATAGTTTATGCAACCTTTGAAAGGCTCTGAAATTGATTACATGTAAAAGATTAATGTAGTTGGAGATAAAATATTTTCACATATTATTAACTAGCCGGGGAACCCGGCATTGCCCAGGTTGAGACAGGTTTTTGGCCCTAGAGAGCAGGAAGAGGGCAGCCACGGGGTTCACCAACCCCTCTGCTGGGTGTCCCAGGTGTTCACCAAGTGAACGGCGAAGGTTTCGAGTCAATAGCTGTAAAAGTGTGCAAATGCATAAACGGACAGACATACTGTATACCTGCTACCTGTACGATATTTCCCAAACCGTCCATTCATTCATGACGGTGTAAAAGAAGAAGAGGTGCGGCAGACAGATATCACACGCACATACATTTGTTACCTGTATGCTGGCCTCTCCCAAGTTCGGATTGGGTGTTTGGAGCGGATTTTGCGTGTGGCTGCACGACTGATTGGTGGGATTCCCAGAACAGGTCAGGTATGCGAGTACATGCGGGATGTCCTGCAATGGTTGCCTCTACCCCAGCGCATCTCATTTAGGCTATCTGCCTCAGTTTGGCGCTGTCTTGGTGGTACTGCGCCTGCTTATTTGCAGGAGCTATGTCGCCCTATCACTGCCAGTAGTGGTCGACGACCACTTCGCTCTGCAGTTCATAGCAATCTGATCGTCCCTTTTGCACGCACTTCCATAATGCAGAATCGGGTTTTCTCGGCCGTGGGACCTATCGTCTGGAATGGACTTCCCATAGAGCTCCGTCTCCCACCTAAGAACTCCTCATCTTCATTTTATGCCTCTCTTAAAACTGTCCTTTTCAGCCGAGGATTAGGCCGAGAGCGCCTCTGAGTAGATATCTTGAAGGTGCGCTATATCAAGTATTTTTTTATTGATTTTCCATAATTTCCATAACTTCCATAATGCAGAATCGGGCTTTCTCGGCCGTGGGACCTATCGTCTGAAATGGACTTCCCATAGAGCTCCGTCTCCTACCTAAGAACTCCTAATCTTCATTTTACGCCTCTCTTAAAACTGTCCTTTTCAGCTGAGGATTAGGCCGAGAGCGCCTCTGAGTAGATATCTTGAAGGTGCGCTATATCAAGTATTTTTTTATTGATTTTGATTGATACATGTTGGCAAATGTGCAGCAGGTGTTTCGTGGATATGGTCCTGGCGACTGAGAAGGATACTTTGCTTAGGGGTCCTGAGACAGGTTTTTGGCCCTGGAGACCAGGAGGATGGTGGTCCCCTACTGGGTCTTCCATGGGTTTCCTGAGCCAATGGCGAAGGTTTCGAGTAAGTGGCTCTAAAACTGTGCAAATGCATAGCGCAGACAGACACACAGAATCTTCTATTTATATATTTAGATGTGAGATAACAGGCTCAGAATTGTATGAATCAAAATATTGCTTTCTTGGCAATAATGCAGCAGTGAAGCCCAAAGTTTCACATAAAATTCATACATTACTTATGAATGAACCTCATGTGGTATCCAGCTTGAGATCTCAAGATTACAAATACTATAGATGAAAGCCCACTGCTGAGGAGGCTGATGTGCCCGATACTGTTACTGTGCTTTGTCACATTCTGTATTTTAGAGTGCTTGAATTATGAAGTGAGTGAAAGACCTGCATTCTCAGTGATATGTGATGACTTGAGAGCACGTGTAAGTGTTTTTCATCTGACAAAATCTCAACTTGACTTTTGCTTTTCCAACAACAAAATAAAAAATGAATACAAATCAATATTTAATCAATAGCCACTACTAACTAAACAATGCTTCTACATAATTATCGAAGTGTATCCAATGTAATCTGGGAATTTTTGTGTTGCTTAAGCAACAATATGATTATAATGTACGAGCTTCGAATAAATTTGATTTTAACTGGAAACCTTTAATGGACTTTCAAACGAATACTGAAAAGGCTAAATACGAACTATTGAAAGTGTACAATGGTTTAAAATGATCATGGTGCTTCATATTTGTCCCTCCAACTGCTCCATACAAAACTAAATTTATCTGGCTTGGCACCAGACAGCAGCTGGCGAAAATTGATCTCTGTGCCCTCTGCCCAGTTTCCCCTCTTCACTTTCTCTGCGTCTATTCGGGATTTAGAGGTCACTCTTGACCAAGAACTCGCCTTTGCTCAACATGTCAATACTGTCTCTCGAAATTGCTTTTACCTGCTTCACCAATTGCGAGTAATATCTCGCTCTCTTACCCTCAGCGCCACAGCTACTCTTGTTCATGCCTTTGTTACCAGTCGCCTTGACTATTGCTCCTCAATATATGCTGGCATTCCCCCAACATCTGATTGGGCGTTTGGAGCGGGGGGGTTTTGCCTGCGGCTGCGCGGCTGATTGGTGGGATTTCCAGAACAGGTCAGGTATCCGAGTACATGTGGGATGTCCTACATTGGTTGCCTCTACCACTGCGCATCTCATTTAGAATATCTGCCTTAGTTTGGCGCTGCCTTGGCGGTACTGTGCCTGCTTATTTGCAGGAGCTATGTCGCCCTATCACGACCACTTCGCTCTGCAGTTCATAGCGATCTGATCGTCCCTTTTGCACGCACTTCCATAATGCAGAATCGGGTTTTCTCGGCCGTGGGACCTATCGTCTGGAATGGACTTCCCATAGAGCTCCGTCTTCTACCTAAGAACTCCTCATCTTCATTTTATGCCTCTCTTAAAACTGTCCTTTTCAGCCGAGGATTAGGCCGGGAGCGCCTTTGAGTAGATATCTTGAAGGGGCGCTATATCAAGTATTTCTGATTGATTGATTGATTGATTGATTGATAAATGAATCGTCTCTATTGTGTGAAATATGCACGTGCTGCTTTCGTTTGAGGCCATCTTAATTGTATGTACAACAGTGAAACTGTGTTTGCAGAATTATAACTGAAGTTATGTTGTGCTGCCTTGTTGGTTTGTCTTTGGACCAGATATTTGTTTGTTGCTAATTGTTGAAAATTATTAATGCATATGTTACTGCACTAGAGTCGTATAAGCAGAGTTGAGAGATTTGTAAATAATTTGTTGACAAAAGTTTGATTATGAAATATTTGGTGTTTTAGGGAATTTGGGAACAGTAAAAGCAGCTTATGACAGATTTGTTGCTTGATGCATATAACCAGACATGAGTCACATGTATAAGAAATTGTCAGCAGCCAACTCCAGTTAAAGTAAAGATCTGCTATTATCAGCACAGTCAATAGCAGATAATTATACTAAAACTGCTTGGGTATTTTTATAAAGTATTTACTTTTCTAGAGTGGTTGTTCCAAAGAAAGATTTATTTTTCAGTGTCCTTAGCCTGGTTCTAAGTTTCTCTACTTCATTTTAATAATAAGTGATTTGATGACCAGACAATTGTCACTATGCATCCATCCATATATTGTAGAGCCTATGGCAAGGATCTGACAGTGTGTGCATGTGCGAACTAAATTTTTGATTATGATGTCCACATTAGCCTATATGATTAAAAGATACACAGATATTTGACACTACTTTTTACCCATTGCTTTGAACTCTACTGGATTTCCTCTTAAAGTGGAGCAACTACAGTTAAGCTGCTAGTGTTTTTTTACCTTATTTATACAGAAGAGTAGAAAGTATCCTGTGTTTGTTCATTCAGTTGTTGTGTGTTGAATAAAAGGTGAATGTAAAAGACTGTTAAGAAATGCAACTGAACCTACAGTGGTCGAAGTAATTATTGCATCACCCTGTGAATAAAATACTAGGTACTAGGCGGTGTACACAGCGAAATATTAGGATGTATTGAGTAGAAACAATGAATTTTTCTTTTTTTCTTGTTTCCACCAACAGACATTCCTGAACATAAATGACTGATTTTATGCTTGTGTACAAAATGATTTTAGTGACATTAATAAAAAAGCTGACTTTAAATGTATTAAACAGATTTTTTATCTCGTTGATGTGTGATGCAATAATTATATCCACCACTGTATATTCTGCAAAGATTATACTAAGGTCTAACTGAATAGGATTGGGTTTTTGTGACGACATATTTTGATGATTGGGTGAAACAATTCATCTACAAAGGCCAGGCGATAAAAGTTGGTGGACCTTCACTTGTTATATTGTTCATGGATATTAGTGATTTGATGATCAGACTAGTGGGCCCATCTATATATTATGATAAAACTAAAAGCATTTCTGCTAAATTTGAGCTATTCTAGTGTTGACAAGTTAATATTTTGGTCAATATAATAATAATGCACTTGCTCACTCAACTCGCCTACTGTACGTGCACTACTTACCTACTAGACTTTTCGCCTGTGAATAAGCTGGTTCCCACGACTTTGCTTTTGTGGGCGCTGTAGAAATGCTGAGATTATGATTATTATCCATATGATTATTTTGTACTGCAGTTATCAATATTATTATCGTTATTGCTTCTATTATTATTATTTTGTAAGCATTCAGTATTACTTAAGGTCTAATTAAAGTGGAAGGATACATATATGAACAAGAGGAGCCAGGGTTAGTGTAAGCTATTTAGCTTTTCTTAGTTCCTATTGTCTAACTTTGGATTAATGTCTGTAATTGTAACACTTGTACTGTGCAATAAACAACAACAAAGTCATTGTTTCTACTCAATACGTCCTAATATTTCGCTGTGTACACCGCCTAGTACCTATACAAAGGCCAGGTGATGCAAGCTGGTGGACCTTCATTTGTTTTATTTGTTCTCGGAGATTATGTTTCTGCATATATGCAGATATGAGAAAAGGAAACTCATACATGCTCTCATATTGCACCAATGACTTGTCAGCTACACAGAGTTTTATTTAAATTGTGACAGCAGGTGTTGTAAGGTAATTTTTTTTCAACTCCATTTAATATGACAAGTCCTTGGAGGCTTTTTTGCCCTGCGAATGAAGGATTTTACATTGCAAGCACAGCAGAAAATTCAATGACCAAATCATTATTTGGCCTAAATATGACTTATTTGTTTCTCATGAAGCAAAATAGGATTTAAAGCTCTAGATGTACAGAGTAATAAAGAGAAACGAAATTGACAATTGATTATCTAGTGCAGCGATTCTCAACCGGTGTGCCGCAGCACACTGGTGTGCCACGATGCTAATAAAAAAATCAAATTCCAAATCAATATAAACACATTCGAATGAGGCTAAAATAGAATGTATCTGTATCTATCTAAAAAGGGAAATGTTTCTATTTATTAGTCTGTTAATATTTCGTCTCGTGATCCAAAATTTAAAAAAAGTGTAATCTAAGCTTTGGCTTAGTTTAGCACATTAGCTGTTGCTGCTGGTAACAAAATGTATGTATGTCTGGGTCGTATGGTCAGAGTTAAACTAATGCGCGGAACTATTTTTTTATTTCAAGATTCATTGGCAACGTATATCATAGCACTATTTAATGATCAAATTATAAAAATATTTATATAAAATTATAAATTATTTTGTTTAGGCTATAATTATAGTGTTATAATGTTTTTACCTATTGCTGGACTAATTTCCTGCAATGACAAGTAGGCCTACGTCACAGGTTTCCCAATCTACGTGTGTAAAACATCCGCAATTGGTCGGGTTTGGCTATAGCTGCCGCACCAAACGCTTGCGGTCTGCACTTATATCTAGTAGGACTAATCGTACGTTTTATAATCAATTTCATTAATTGGTAACTCAATATTTGTATGGGTAGGCCCTAATGTAAATTAGTTTTACTAAAATAAATAAAAAAAACTAAAATATCACATTGACATTGATTGACATTTAATTAAACAGGTCTTGCAAATTACAAAAGTCTTAACACAGATAACTTGCACAGTTTACAATCAGTTTATGTTTAACATTGTAAATGTAAAATTGTAAATGTTGCAATTCAATCTGTTCAAGTTAAACTGTTAAAATATAAATATTTGTCTGCGCTACTGTAATAATTATTGATTTTGAAAATTATGTAAAACTTTAAATGGAGCCTTTTTTCAGATGGAACATGCTTTAAAGCAAGATCTGAAAACAGCAATCATAAAATATGCTCAAAATTAAACACAAAACTTAGTTTTTGTTCAATGGTGTGCCATCTGAATTTACAAAGATCACAAACGTGCCTTGGTGCCAAAAAGGTTGAGAACCACTGATCTAGTGTAATAGGAAATCCCTTAAACCAACTGCTGTAATAATTATATACAAAATTAGAATTTTATTAACAGAAATGGAATTGTACAACCAAAGTATCATTATAAGTCTATTATGATTATGCTTTCCATAGAAAGGTATTTATTCAAACTTAAAGCTTACAATTTCTTCTCCACACTATTCATTCTAATGAACTGTTAAAAGCTTATCTTGTCTCATTTCAATATATTTGGTCAAAGCTTCACAACAACTTTACACAACTGATAACATCTAAATGTTCAGTTTAGAATAAAAATGCTTTTATTTTACACTTGGATCAATTGGAATTACAATTCTTATAAAACATGAATATATTTGAATTTCTCCAAATGTTTTACTGACATTACAGAACTATTAACTGAGACAACTGGTTTGTTGTTTTTGAAACTGTGGCTTGTGTGTACTGGTTCTGTCCTACTAAACTGCTGTGCCGCTTGACTGAGGCTGAAAGTATTCACTTGGTCTGAAGTTGAACATTTCTAAGATATAGTCATAGAGCTTGAGTGAATAGTAGTTGTTGTGAATCTTCAAGTGTTCGATGTAATTCCCGATGATATGATAGACATCACCTGAAACAATCAACTCAACTTCATTTCTATAAGTATGCATACATACTTTAATACAGACTTTACATTGTTATATGAATACATAAAGTATTTTCTCTAGCACAATTCAATATCAATGCTTACAATTTTTTGTATTTAGTTAATGGAATACATGAGGCCAGAGGTCAAAACCCATCACTTGTCGTTTTTGACTTTTTATTAAATCATATTTTACAATGCATGGGCTTCCAAACACTTTTTACAGAATCGAAATAGCTTTTTCTAATTTCAGTTATACTCGGTTAACTCTTTCATTAGTAAAATCATGACAACTAAGAAAATCGACATATGCAAGAGAGACATGGAAGAAGATTGCAAGAATCTCGCACAAACTGAATGTTTTCCATCAAGAATGTCTTCGAACTATTTTGGGCATATCATGGAGGGATCATATCACAAATGAGGAGGTTCTGAGGTTGGTGGAGGTGGGGAAGATTGATGAGATCGTCAGACGGAGGAGGAGAAAAATGGCCGGACACATTTTGCAGTTGCCACCACAGTGCCTGGCAAAGACGGCAATGGGATGGAACTGGAAAATGGAAGGAGAAGCAGAGGAAGGCTGGTGAAAGCACCTTTAGACAAGACATGAAGGAGATGGGAATCGACTGGGAGGACGTGGAAGAGACTGCTAAGGATTGTACGGGATGGAGAGCTCTTATTGACCATTTTGTTCCAAGAGGAGCAAAGTCTAAGAGAATATCGAAGTAAAAAACTTCAGAGTATTCATGTCATCAAAGTTCTTAGCAACCATTATTCGAATGCTCAAAATTTTGCTGGGCAATAAAGGGCTATATTCTGTATGAAATAAAGCACACATCATCAAAATTTGGTTACTACTTTGCAAATTAGGGCAAGCAGATGGAAGAAATCATTGTGAATAACTGAGTGTAACAATAGTTTATCTCACCAACTGGTGCTAAGGATGTTCTAAAGAATAGACAAACAGACAAGAGGGGATTGCGTTTCTTACCGACTGTTAGATTGTGGCGTCTAATGAGTTGATGAACTTCTGACATCTTCTCAGCGAGTTCTTTGTCACCATGGGTTAAATAGCAAACATCTCGCCCTGCCTCCGCAGCTGCCATCATCTGAATTAGCGCTGAAACAAAGTCAAAGGTCAATAGGTCTTCGAAACAGTATCACACGTAATGTAACAAATGACAATTCAACAATGGCAGAGCAATAATATTACGATGTGGAATTGCAGTCATTAGAGAATCATCCACCAGATGACCTGATCCAAATCTAAGCTAATGACTTCTATAGCACCTTTATAGTAATGCACAATGCATTGGTTTGAAGGAACCATTCAACCATCTTTGATGCTCAAATGACTGAAAAATGGTTGGCAGAATATTTTTTGTCATTTTTGACTTTTTTATTAAATCATTTTCTACAATGCATCTGCTTCAAAATCCTTTTTACAGAATCGAAATAGCTTTTATCTAACTTAAGTTATACTCGTTTGAGTCTTTCATTAGCATAATCTTAACAACTGAGAAAACCGAAGTCACAGTTTCAGAATATTCATGTTCTGAACATCCATTACTTGATTACTCTGCAACTCTGGAGGGGGTGTTTCGACTTTTGCATACGAGTGCGTATGGTGGGGAGGGGTCCCCAAAATATGTATGTATGCAAATATAATTGTCTTATTATGACATAAAGAATATTAAAATCAGAATTGTAAACCCAGTCACAGACTATATTCCTGCTTAATCAATCAATTTTATGTAGCATTAAAACTTTCCTAAAATGCAAGTGTTGTTAGTGTTTTATTTCTTCGTAACAGTTAACAAATTTAAGCTGTTAAATACGATGCTTAACAAAAATAAATAGCCTGTGGTAAAATCATGCCTTTAGCTATTTAACCTTTGCAAGGGGGAAGAGGGTAGAGCTCAGATGTAAATATGCATGGGGAGGGGTTGCACGAATGTACACAGTGCAACAGAGGAGCGGGTACGAAAATCCGATTTTTTGCTTACATAATATATAGATGGGCCTTAATTAGCCAATGAAAAACTTCCAGGATAAAACCAAATCTATAGATAAGTAAAGAACTGTTCTAGTCATTTAAATTATCTTTAATCCATCAGTGGTTCTAAACCAGTGTCTTAAATGTTGGATTAAAAATAACACAAGAAAACGTTAAATCACTTACACTTGAGATGTTTATCACCACCAAATGCACCACAGCCCCAGTTGCCAGTTGAAACTGCAGGTAGTTGAACATCAGTTTTACCTTTGCATTCAGAGTAGAAGCCACAGTAAGCCTAAGATTCAATGAGAAACACCCAGACATGTCTAATGTAGTCTGAACAATTGACTCAATCACAATCACTAGAAACCATCAATATACTATTACCGGTATTTAGTATCTTTGTTTTTCTCAGAATGTATGTACAACATCTGTTAAGAACATTTCTAAGGTGTCATTTTCTACGGTGTGTAACAGCTTGAAAGGGCAAGCTTTGAAAAAAATTCAATGCATGCACAGAATAAATTATATGAACGAGTGAACAAAATTAAAACTTTTCTTCTATTGTAAAGTTATATAAGATCAATTTTGTAACAATAGAGATATGAACCTTATTCAGTTCTCTTTCGACTTCGTGAATTACAAACTGATCTTCGTCTCTGTAGAACTTCCTGGCATCCATTGCTACGATCTGCGTCAATTTAACTTCTTTTGTGCTATTCACAAACATCATCAGTCCACAGGTTGGTTAATTAAACAAAGCACCAACAGATAAAACTCATGAGCATAAGAGGTGCTTAAAAATCTATAGCTAATGAGAACTTATTAAAGTAAAGACAAATAACAAGTATCTCAAAATTCTCATTAATTCTGTTTAATGAAATCCAGTGTGGTAATGGCTCAGTGGTCCACATTCAAGATGTCAACTTCAAAGTGCTTCCAGCCAATGAGACTTAGCAAGAGAGGAGTTCTCAAAAGCTGGTGAAAGGTTGAAACAATAAGCACCACTATCAGTGGCAGAAGGAAAAACAGACACAGAGACAAGGCATTCCAGGTGGACGGACAAACCACTCGAAAGGCATGACAGTGCAGGCTGATGCGTTTCACGATATGCAGTCTTTCGGATAAAATTTAATCAAATCACTACAGTTCTGAGAAACAAAACCAAAGCCAGGCCCAAGGTCAAGAGAGGACTCAAGGTCAAAGCCTGAAATGTCAAGGGACTGAAATGACATCCAAGCCCAGTTAAGATGATGATATTAAGAAGATACATCTTATGGACCATAATTGTTGTCTTTAACTCCACATCCTGAATATCTTCAGCACAGGTTCCACTATTCAATTCCATTGCCATTATCTGCAGAAAGAAGAAAGCAAGAGAGAAAACTCTCCCACCTGGGTGTATTGTCAACATAATCGCCCAACCACTCAAAAGTGCTGCTGTATCCTCTGTGACGACTGTAGATCTCGCTTCCTGTCAACAGACAATTCAAAGAAATCCTCAAAATCAACAAATGATCCGATGCACAGATGTTCCTTTTGTCACAGATGATAAACAATTCATCTGATTAATCTCATCTGATATCTGATGTCATTGTAACGTAATTACATATTTATATAGCACCTCTCCCAGCACGACCTAATCAGAGGCGCTCTCAGTGCGAAAAAAGCCCTGTGGGAAAAGAAGTCTTAATAATATGGGCAGAAAAAGAAGCCCCCAGTTCAAATCAAAGAGCAAGTCAGAGAGGGCTTATCATTCCAAAGAAAAGGATCAACAGATGCAAATATGACGAGAGGCAGTCATAATATATATATATATATATATATATATATATATATAATCAATGGTCAATTGAAACAATAGTCGTGATGATGACCTGACCTGTGATGATAAGGACTTCATTGTCATCAAGAGCCTCAGTGAAGAGACGAGCGATGATGAGTTCTGGTGAAATGAGAAAGAGAATCTCCTCCTGAACGCACCCTCGACCAAGAACTCCTCCACCAACAAATTTATTTGCAAAGTCCACCTAAGAGAGAAAAAAGGAGACCAACGATAGGCAACATATCATCACACATAGTATAACGCAACTGAGTCTTACAAAGAAAGCAGAGACATAACAAACGATGAATGTCAAATAACAGAGTAACAGTCATTGGTCAGTGAATGGTAAACTGCATTACATTCCTAGGTATCTAATAGACATGTAGGGATGGGGCGTAGAGTAAGACATGTTGGCATGGGACCGTAGAGTAGTGGTGAACACACTGGGACGCAGCACTTGAGGTACCAAGATCGAGTCACGTAAAATGGTTAAATTCGACTCTTGTAATAACTCATCATAATTCACTCAAACTGTTCTTGTAATCATCTTGTAATCACTGTGGTTTGTCAGTTTGAAAATAAAATGAAGATCATTATTATTATTATTATTGTTACATTGGATCACATAAGAAGTCAATAGCAAGTCGACGGCAAGTTTAAGTGACTTAGTCAGTTAATACAGCACGTGACTGAGTAGACTCAGTTGCTAAGTCATCACTTAAGTCATCACATGAGGTTAAGTCCTTGGCGACTGACTCCATGGACAAACTAGAGACAAATACTGTGTAGAAAGGGTCTTCAGTGCCATTGATTGAAGTATCGTCATTAGACAGTGGTGTCTAATAAATCACAATAATAATAATAAACAATTATACTATTAGTAACCTGTAGCAATCCGTCTTCTGCTTCAATTCTTCCGTACGAAGTGACATGGAGTTCCGTGAAGCGTGTCCTTGATTTCTTCCATTGTATGGAGTCTTTGACTGATTGCCTTTTGAAGATCACCTTTCCACTGGGCACTTCAACAAACAACATAGTCGGCATTAGTTGATAATTAACACCTATTTTATCAGAGTGATTAATAAAGAAATCAGTGATTTAATAAAGAGTTCATGATGCGTGTGACTCACAATACTCCACAGGTCAACGTCAGGGTCAAATGATTAGTTTATTAGAAAATGAGAAATAATGATAACACAAACACTAAACATCAGATGATTTCTTTGCATCTTTTATATATATATATATATATAGATATATATAAAAATATATATATATATATATATATACACATCTTTACTACATATATATATATATATACATATAGTAAAGATGTTAGCGGGTACCCGATCGAAGCCGACTACCCGGATAATGAAATCGGGTTTTGGGTACCCAAAATTCGATAAAAATGCGCGGTTTTACCCAAACATATGCTAGAAATATTTCGGTGGTCATATTGGCTGTCTGCATGGGCAATGAAATCGATTCTCGAGAGCCGGACATTCTGAAAAATGTGCAATTTTCTACACTTTCTAACAAAGTATCCACGCGGTCGGGTAGCCGGGTACCCGACCTCGTGGGTCAACGGGTATCCGGGTCATCATTTCGACATATTTTGACAGCCTTAATCTTTACACAATGTTTTTGTTCAAATACTTCTGCTGAGAAATGAACAAATGGTTGCTTTTAGAATGATCTGCAATTACTTAATTATATCAATATGTCATATCTTATATCCAGGGTACTTAAGAAAATTGCAGCTAACAACTTTGGCCAAATGCAGCCAGAATTCTCAGTGAAAATATTGAAACCAAGACCAGAAACCAATTGCAAAATATTACCTTACTTAACAACTCAAATACTTATCAACTTGTAACCAGTTAACAAAACATCAAAATAAAACATTATCTTTGTATTTGTAAACTAATACAAACTGAAACTGAATTAAATACGAACTTTTTGTCGCCACTCGACTGAAGTAGTGAAAGATGCAATTGAGTTTACTCTTTGATATTTCATTCGCACTGAACTTAAATAAACTGAAAACAAAAACAAAAGAAAAAAACATCAATCACAATATCTTTAAAAGCCCACCAGTGGCTTTGCAAGTGGCTTCAAGGGCGAAATAATAAGTGTCTTCATACATCAGATATATTTCTTATGCCCAAGATTATAACATAAGCCAACCAAATTCATTGCAGATCCTTCAAAAACAACTGATCCTAATCTTTGCTTGACCTCCCCAGATTCTGACCTTACACCAGAACTAAATTTGTCTACTGTGGACTTGATTTGATATAGTGACTGAGGGTGTTAAGCCAGCCTGGGTGCTAAGAAATTTCTGAAGATTTACAATACATTCATTTATCATTCATTAAGGAAGTTTATACAGTGCACCAAGAAGAAAACTTCTCAGAGGTGTTTCTAGGTCAAGTTGTGACTAAAGAGAAAGGACTTGAGCACAAGGTAGAATGCAGGCAGATTGTTCCAAGGCAGCAAAGGTAGTGGAAGCAAGAGCCCATTCCAAGTGGAGTGGCCTACAACCGAGAAGGCTCGAGTCTGACTGCCCAAGAGCTCCCATTTATCCTAAGAACCCAATTACATCACATAATCTACTCCAACTCATTGCAAATCATTCCAACAATATGTGAATAGATTACCTGGAGAAATTAATCGATGGCAGGGATAATGAATCGGATGACGACATGAAACGTTTGTCTTTCACTGGATCAACGTTTCTCATCGGATAAGTACAGAAGAACGCGTGAGACAAGAGACAAGCAATCTGTCTTTTAGACAAACAGATCGAGGCATTCGTCTGTCTCCTTAGGAATGGAATCGGCTGAAGCGACAGAAACATCACCCATTCATCATCACTTAATCATTATATCATAAGTGCTAGTTTATAATCAACAGAACAAACAATGATCCCACAAGATATTAAAACAACTCAAGATTAAGACAATTATGTCTGGAATCGTATTTCCCACTCAAGTCCTATTTTTATCTTTATCATTATTGTTGTATTATTATTATTATTATGATTATTATTTATATGAACAAAGATCTTCTCCAACAGAAGACAGAGTCAGAGTGACTGCAATTGGAATTGTTAATTTCTTCACTGAAGTCTGAAAATGTTCGCTTTGATTCAATGCCAATGAAACACTTCTAATCTAAACATCATCATAAATAACTGTTTGAGGGACTAAATTTCACACTTTTTTCAACTAATGTAAATCAATGTAAAGTAAATTAAAAAACATATCAATACTACAGACTGTGATAGAGACAGAGAGAGGGAGAGATAAAGAGATAGAGAGAGAAAGAGAAAGCGAGACAACAAGTAAGAAAGAGAGACAGAAACAGAGAGATATAAGTCTGTTTACCATTGAAGTCAAGTAAACACAGCTGATTATTATTTGTTCCATTTCATTGGCATTGCATAATTGACTGGTAGAGTGTGATCAACTGAGGCGCCACCTACCATGGCAAGAATCTTATCCACGTTGATAGCCAGGTCGGCCATTTCTGCCAGTGTACGACACAGTTCAAAAAACTTGGATTGTTCCTACAACCAAAAAAACCAAACATCTGGATTATTTTCTCTTTACAATGCCAAACCACTTTAATAGAAAAGTCTATCCACCATAAATAAACAGGAACTGGAAGAAGAGCTGCATTATTAATTAACTGGAAACTCATTATAAGGCGACTCATTAGATTAACTCAAATTACTGTGATATAACATGATCATTAGATTAAATCGATATTAGATTAAATATTATTAACTTAAAGAAAGAAATCACATTCTATAAAGTCCTTGTTTCAAAGTGGTTCAACACTAAGGCTCACAAAACATCATCACAACAAGACCTAATTACTTGTATTAAGTGTAATTATCCAAACAAATGAAAGCTCTGTATTCTTCTGTAAGAGAACCACTGCACCCCGTGCTGTAAGAATGAAATCATGACAGGACTATCTGCGTTCTAGTATCCTGGTTTCAATGGGGCTGTGAGAAACCAGTTTTGGGCCCTCAACCCAAAGATTGACATCCATTAAGTGAACTTTGAAAGGCAAGTGCAGTCAATGCATCATGGAAATGGCAGAGATCAAGAGAAGGAAGGACAAGGCCACTGACAAGGCCACTGACAAGGCCACTGACAAGGCCACTGACAAGGCCACTGACAAGGCCACTGACAAGGCCACTGACAAGGCCACTGACAAGGCCACTGACAAGGCCACTGACAAGGCCACTGACAAGGCCACTGACAAGGCCAATCCACAGATGAGGACACAGAAGAACAGATCCAACTAAATACAGACACGAATGTGACACAGAGACTGAACTAAATAAACGACAGCAGCAGCAGCAGCAGCAGCAGCAGCAGCAGCAGCAGCAGCAGCAGCAGCAGCAGCAGCAGCAGCAGCAGCAGCAGCAGCAGCAGCAGCAGCAGCAGCAGCAGCAGCAGCAGCAGCAGCAGCAGCAGCAGCAGCAGCAGCAGCAGCAGCAGCAGCAGCAGCAGCAGCAGCAGCAGCAGCAGCAGCAGCAGCAGCAGCAGCAGCAGCAGCAGCAGCAGCAGCAGCAGCAGCAGCAGCAGCAGCAGCAGCAGCAGCAGCAGCAGCAGCAGCAGCAGCAGCAGCAGCAGCAGCAGCAGCAGCAGCAGCAGCAGCAGCAGCAGCAGCAGCAGCAGCAGCAGCAGCAGCAGCAGCAGCAGCAGCAGCAGCAGCAGCAGCAGCAGCAGCAGCAGCAGCAGCAGCAGCAGCAGCAGCAGCAGCAGCAGCAGCAGCAGCAGCAGCAGCAGCAGCAGCAGCAGCAGCAGCAGCAGCAGCAGCAGCAGCAGCAGCAGCAGCAGCAGCAGCAGCAGCAGCAGCAGCAGCAGCAGCAGCAGCAGCAGCAGCAGCAGCAGCAGCAGCAGCAGCAGCAGCAGCAGCAGCAGCAGCAGCAGCAGCAGCAGCAGCAGCAGCAGCAGCAGCAGCATCCTCCCATCTATTATAACCAGCCTCATCAACCACTGGCATTAATGATGCATTAAGTGTCATTAATTAGTTATGAAAAGAAACTCGTTATCCTTTGAGGAGGAGGAGGCTGAGGAGGAGGAGGAGGACTGACCATTTCATAGCAGTAGTAGACAAGTCCACCAAGATCCCACTTGGACCTGTAGCTTCCATTGTAAGACAGAATCTGCTCCTATCAACATAGAAATCAGATTCTAATAAACAAACAAATTACAGCAACACAACAGATATATTCAAACAGAACAAGACTACAGATGGAGCTAGAGACATCTTTTCAACAAACACACAAAGAAAACAAAGAAACTGATCTGAAGTCGACGAACCTTGAGTTCTCTGCCATTAGCAATGCATCCTCCTATTAGGTTATTAAGTGCATCTCCGATTACCTTCCAACGATCCGTCTACAAAATATATGCAAAATATCAATCAATCAATCAATCAATTAATAACTAGCACTCATTTGTAAGGTTTATCAAGCAATCAACACCAAAGTCATTAGTAGACAGATGCTGCAACTATCATGTCAAAGAACAAAGTATCTGAGTTACATATATTTGTGTTGCACAGTGGTCGATCGGTTAGATCGGTCAGCCCGTAACGTTCAGTGTGCGCTGAGCAAGCGGGTTCGACCCTTGTCCGAGGAGCCACTGTGTACAGACCTTGAGCAAGTCCTTCGCACACAATTGCTCTGCTGTACAACTGCAATTGCACCGTCGAGGCGTGTGTATGTACTTCTGAGCAAGAAATGTTGGAAGAAGGGCAATATCAAATTTCGGAAATAAATAAATATACTGTGTAGCTACAATGACTTTTAATCTAGTAATTATATAGCACTATTATCTTAAAATACAAAGCAACATTCAATGGCAGCCTCAAGTAGCATCGCAATCTCAGGTATCCATCCAACCAACCCTTTGTCCGTTTGCTTCATCCTTCCATCCTTCTCTTTCTTCCTAACTACCTATATCCATCTGTCTTTCCATCCATCCATCCATCCATTCTTCCAATCCTTTCCCAAGAAACTAATACAAAGTCTGACAGTCACTCTTAGATATAAACAATCGTTATTCAGAAGACTAAGTTCTTTCATTTTCACAGTTCATTTCTTAATACATAATTATTCCCCAATCAGTAGAAACAATTGATCTCATATATTATAACCTTTCTTTATTCATCTATAAAGGTCTGGAAATTATAAGAGATTTTATCAAAGATAAACGAATAAAAATAAGAAAGCATAGAACTCAGGCAACAACTGGTGAAGTATATTAAAGTAAAGGGAGATTCTGATTCGTTTTGTTGAACTTACGGATCCTTTGTGAGGATAGAACGGAAGGAAGACGTGGTGCGAACTTGGTCCTTTCGGTACTGGATGGGAATGAGATATCTGGAAGAAATGACCATCAATCCCTCAACTGAAAAACTTCTTCAACTGACTCATCACCTAATATATCATTCAATTCAGTTAAATATTATAACTAGTCAAGAACTGGTGCATTCAGCATTTGCAGGTAACAGATATTGTTTATGTTATTGAGATGAATAATACTGAAATTGAAAGCTGTAGAATATGCAGTTAAACATTTCAGCATATTGCCAGTGGTGTATTCTGTCCTGTGAGCGTTATATTCTCCAATACATACATCTTTAACTATTTCTGTCAATTGAAGGACCATGAGTTCTTTTAAAACTGAGAACTGAAATGAGTCTAACATTTGCCACATCCAGAACATGCAATGCAACAAGCATTACACCCAGACTAGAATTTCATCCACCATTTCTCAGTATCTGCAATTTCATGCGATTCCCAATCTCTGCACAACACGTCTATTCTGAATAGCCATGACTCTATTACTAGATTTAAACTTCAAATCTTAACACTAAATCTGTTCAAATGAATTTCATAATTAAACCAATGTTGGCCATAACTTTAATAAATTCAGTTTCAGATTTTTACTGTAACAAAGAATCTCTTTAGCTAATTTCAGTCCCAATGAACCCACAAATTGCTGATAAATCTCTCAAGGTCTCGCTTCCAAATTATTAACTGGTTTAATATATTGATGTGTCTCTTTAAAACTGCACTCAATAACCTCAACCAAATACTCTTGGAAAATTCCGTCCATCATCCATCGCTCCATCCATCTACGTAAGGGAACTAAGATATTTTGCCACATTAAACAACTGTTACATTACATAGCAAATACAGATGAACTGCAATGCAACATAGCCATTGCGTTGCATCAGAGTAAATGGAAAGAGAACAACTCCAAAGTCCCAAAAGGGATGTAGGACGGGAAATCATTTCCTGTTCTCTGACACCAGACCATCAGCAATCGATTGATACCTTATGCAATCTGTTCATGGCACAATAGAAGTCATGCAATTACCTTGAACTGGGAATTTAGTTAAGGTCCTGGAGTGCACAGAACCAGAGGATACTGGAGGAGTTGTCAGTTAGAAATATCAGAGTCAGTCATTTGGCGAGAGAGGCAAGTCTTCCAATAAACAACTTGTCCAAAGTCCTTACATAGAGTCCACTCAGTAAGCTCAAACCCATAATCATCAGATAGACCAACCAAAGCATTGCATTACATTTATATAGCACATGTATTTAAACAGACAAACCTCACTGAGGTCGTAGTGATTATTCGATGAAACGACCGATTTCCAGATCATATCATCATTGAGATCCCCAAGTCTCTTCAGAGCGCTCTTTCGAACACCCCTTTCCACTCTCTCCAACGAGTCAAGGGTCCCGATCTCTGCTTGCCTATCCACACCACAGAGCAACACAAAACAGAAACTTCATTTATATATATATATATATATATATATATATATATTTCAGTATCTATTCGAATATTAAGAGAAGGGGATCCCTGAACCCAACCTCCTGTTAATAGTTATGATAATCAACAATGTCTAAGGTAACTCAATGATTCTGATTATCTGAGCTTTAATAGCTAACTGAAAAATTTTCAATTCTTCAAGAGATTTTACACGAGACAGTGCCTCTCATCAGTTTTGCACGTAATAAATGTTGAATTAAAATTACAATCACGTCGCCTATCCTCCTTAGACAGCCTCTCTGTCTCGTAAAGACTGACCTTTTGGATTTGACCTGATTTGCTTTGGTGTGCCGTCGGTTGATGGCCTGGGCACCACCACCACCACCACCACCATCGGCGCTATAGAAGTTTATTAGTCATAGTCATATATGAACGTCAGCTGAATTTTCCTTCAGCCAACTTGTGCCAAGCGATCATTTTTTCTAAGATCGTTCCACAGAGACATCTCCTATATTTAAGTTTCCACAAACAATTATCTCTAGGAATTCAGTCTCATCTGGAAATGTTTATTGCGCAGTTTTGTAAAGCACAGACTGTGTCAATCGATGTTTATAAAAGAAATTGATTACAGACGTCTCATCTAGTCATCTGCAGTGTTTCATCTCACATAATATAATACAAAGGGTGTGAGATGTATTGTTTCACAATGGATGTCATCTCGTCTTTGATGATCTCCAAGGTCACTCTTTCGGCTGTGGGTCCTTCCGTTTGTATCGACCTTCTACTTGGGTTCTGTTCATTACTTGTTGTTCTTGTTGTTTCAAAGACTTGACATCCATTTCAAACTCAGTTTCTGCAACCTGGCAATACCATCTAAACACTCTACAAGCACACATGCTGAACAGATGAATAAGCAACAGACCTGTTCTTTTCATCTTCATCAGTACTTCTCGTGCCCTTAAGTACGCGCGGTCGTTTTGAATCTCTTGATGGAGATGGAGAAAGTCTTGAAGACGTTTCATCAGTTGAGTTAGACAACGAACTGTTTTGGTTCATCTTGTGGGAAAGCAAAACGTTAAAACATGCGAATTAATTCAAAATGATCAAATTGAACATTTATTATCATCATTATCATCAAGCAAACAGCAGTCAGTCAATTAACTAATCCGTTTGTCTGTCCCACAGTCATTCATTCAATCAAATAAATCCTTGTTCAATCCTGTTATCGTAATACTGCTAATGATTTCTCGCATACAGTACATGTTATAAAAGAAAAAGAGAAAGGAACAAATTATTTAACATAAAATATTAACATAATGTTACATAATATGACAATTGCAGAGGCATATATTATAAGCATCTGCGTGCAATACAGTTTTCATAGCAACGAGATTGACAGTCTGTAAATTCTGAGAAGACAAAAACACTTCATACACAGCTGTACGCAACACTAAGGTCGACCTCAGAGTCAATAAATGCACAACGCTGAAAACAGGGTAAAAATTAACTTTCATGTAAAATAATTAAAACCTTCGAGATTGGTGTTTAACCCAGTTGCTGATAATAAATATTTTGATCTTGAATTTTCTTAAAACCAAAACTGAAATCGGGTGGAAAGTGGAAACATTGCATTATATGTTTTGTATCAAAAGATGCCAATCAACATTACGTCATTAGAACGATCTACGCCAGTTTCAGAAACACACAGGCGGCCTAGAGATTGCAATTCCGGACCATAATCATTTTTCCGGAATTTCGGGATTTTTTTGGTAAAATTCCGGAATTATTCCGGAGTTCCGAAATTCTCATTAACCGACTCATTACTGTCAATTTTCAAAAAATTTCCAACTAATTAAAATACTAATTTTTTGTCTTCTTAACTAGTAGGCCTATAAGGTATCACAAAGTCAATATTCAGTGACAATGGGCAAAGAAATAGATAAGAAGTTGCAAACTTGAAGAGCAGAGATAATATCCTATAATCCACGGTGTTAATGCATTCATAATGCATCAGGCATGCTTCTGATAATATGAACGCTGGAGGCACATGCGGTAAGTCAAGGTTTCATTACCGAGTCTGCCATCTGGAGCAGATAGACCTAACACCGGCAATAAGAAACGCATCATCATCTTCAACACAGTCTACTTGCCATAGCTAGGTGTTCAATGAAAAAAATAATGCCAACAGACTCCTCATCAGTGTAGCCTTTTGTCGTGGCGCTTGTATCTTTGTAGAGAGTTAAACTATCTACACAAAGAGTTAAACTATCTACAAACTTTGGAGTCATTTTGAGGACTTTGTTCTGCGTTCACGGAATAATGGTAGGAATACAGAAAAGCACGAGAGTCTTTTTACGCACGGTTCATAAACTCAATAGCGCAATTAATTATTAAAGGTCATACCACACATGAAATATAGGGCCTACTCGGCTATATCATATTCATATATTATTATGTAAATAAAATAAAGTTCTGCATCTTGTGTTCCATGAATTATGATAATAATAATGACTATAACTGCTATTTAAACCCATAATTTCACTTCCGAAATTCCGGATTTCGTGTTTGGCAAATTCCGGAATTTCTGCGTTTATAAAAGAAAATTCCGGAATTGCAATCTCTACGTAGGCCTACGGTTTAAGGTTTTTTTTATTCCATTATTAAAAGCGTTAATATTTATAGATATTTACTTTTCAAGATTAAAAGTATCAACGCCGGTTTCAGAAACACGTAGGCCTACGGCTTAAGGTTTTTTCCTCAAAACGTTATAATATTTCTAAATATTTACTTTTCAAGATTAAAAGTTCGAAATTTTTTCGAATCGTGATTTGTGACGTTCACGTGGCATTCTTTGCTCAGAGGATTTGTCGCTAGTAAGATAACGATTCTACTGGCAATCTATTGGAAATTCTTTGTGCATTTCTCGGTCGCAATTTGTATTCGTTGCGCGCACGTTAAAAATTTGAAAACCTCAAGTTACTTGAAAAAACCTAGGTTTTATCATCAGCCCTGGGCAGCGTGAGCTTGAGGTCAATTTGTGTAAGATTTTCATTTTATAATAATTACTACGATTTGATGAAACATGTTTCACCGTAATTGACAAAATACATTTCATTGCCATCGTGTAGACTATTCTTTCTGGTGAATAAAAATCCAGTTTTTATAATATCATAGAGTTTATAATTATCATAGGCCTACAGAGAAACACTCACTCACTTCATCATCCACCCACCTCTACAAAAGCACCATCTCCTTAACAGTGTAGGGCACGAGACCAAAAACTCAAGACCGAGAGATCCAAAACTGAGACCGAGCGATCCGAGACCAAGACCAAGACTCTTTTTTTGTAAACAAATCAATTTATTAAGACGCCAAAACGGAATGACATGCTTCAACATTTATTTTATTGCTGAAGAATATTAATATTAATAATGATCCAGAAAACAGTTAATCAATTACTTATAGTACAGGCTACGTCAGGTAAATATTTTCAGACATATGAACAAGTAGATTGACGTTCTGTTTGAATGGTGTAGGCCTACTTGTGCCACGGACCTCCGAATTGTAGGCTAGGTTGACAGTGTCTACACGTGGCCGACAAAACCTTGAAATTTTTTTAAGTAAATTTTGAAATGGCTGGTTTTGTTGCAAATGCATTTTTTCTCTGCCCGCAGTAACATGCATATAAAGATCTATTAGTTTGGTCAGCACACCATAAATCGATGCCAATTGTGTAAAGCCTAAACATCCGGTGTCTCTAATAATCAAAAAATAACCAACAAATATCGAAAAAATTGCTCAGATACAGCAAATGATCGAGAACGCTAATTTAAGACGGAAACCAATCCCAAGACCATTCCTTTAAGACCAAGACCGACGCATTCGAGACCAAGACCGAGACCAAGACCGATGGTCCAAGACCAAGGCATTCAAGACCAAGACCGCAGTTTTTTGGTCTCGAGACCGCCTCGAGACCAGGACCGCGGTCTCGAGATATCTCTGCCCTTAAACAGGTTCTCTGCCTCATCTGGAAGCAGGACTCTGCCCTTCCTCAGACTGTCCTTTAACAACCTATTTGGTTTGACGTAGCGCTCATGAATAAGCTGGTGCCCTGCATTTAGATTTCGATTGGCGCTTTAGAAGTTTGTAGATAACAATAATGATTACCTTAATTTGTTATGTTGTTCTCGGAGATTAGGTTTATGCCGATTATGCAGATAAAATAAAAGTAAAGTTAAGCCCTAATACTGCAAAACTGACTTGTCAGAAACACATAGTAGTATTCAAATTATAGGATGCATTGTTGTAAGATAGTTTTTACTTCACAACTCCATTTAATATGACTAGTCCTTGAAGGCAGGTTTGTCTTGTGAATGAAAGATACTGGCATTCAAGACCAGATCTTACAGTGCAAACACATACAGCAATTCAAAAACCAGATGATTACTTTACTAACAGAACACCATCAGTTTCCCATTAGGCACAACACAATTCAGAACCCAGAGTTGCCCTATTAGGTATCTGTGGAGTGTGGATATTATTGTGGACTTCTAGCTCAATTTTACAAATATAATGTCTTCAATGTGATCATTAATCTGCATCTAAATCAGATGCAAAGGGAAATAAAAGGAAATCAATTTACAGTTGATTGGCCAACATAGGACATCCAGACTGTACTAGAGGAATCATTTAAAAAACAACTGCTGGTGAAAAAAAGATACACACAATCAAAACTATCAATTTGGATAGGTATAATTATCAGAAATGTAAATCTACAACCAAAGTATAGTAATATGATGATAATTATGTCCATAGAAAGGCTTTAGTTCAAACTTAGATTTCAATCAACTGTGAAAAGCTTATTTATCTGATTTCAATTTGGAAAAGACTTTTATAACAACTTTCCTGAATTGGTGATCTTCAAATGTTCAGTTTAATATGATTTTCCTTTACACTCGATTCTCAGACCAATTGGTGCAACACTTCATAGTAAAAACCTATATATGTATATATATATATATATATATATATATATTAATTACCAAAAACTTTTGACCGATATTATAGAATAACTGTGAGTGTGAGCTCAGTCATCTTTGAAGCTACCAAGCACTTGAATTGTATGGATGCTAAGGTTCTAGTCGTCTAGTCCAACTGCATCCGCTGGTCCTTTCAGCTGAGGCAATTATCTTGATTTGGAGTTGTATGTTTGTAAGATGTAGTCATACAACTTGAATGAGGAGTAGTTCCGGTGAATCTTCAACTGTGTGACATAATCCATGACATCGCGATAGACATCACCTGAACAAACAACCAATTTCATACTTATGTGTTTTGTACAATTCAATAAAAATTGTTAGAAATTTCCCACATTTCATCATGTGCTTATATTTGATCACCAGTGACAACCAAGATCCTAAGATCTTCATATTCAACCATTTGTACAGCATCTTTCAAGAACATTTTGAAAATGTTCTCAAAGTTGTTCAAATTCTATAATCAACCGCTGCTCTTGTAGCTGTTGAAAACAGATTAAGGTTCCAAATACTTAATCATTTTTTAGACTTTCTTATCACTTGATAGGATAAGCTGTATCGAATAGATGATTTTCACTATTCAGTCAAATACGAATAGTGTACAAACTAGATCTGATAAAAAATAAAAAAATTTCAAACGTGAACAAGTTTCAGTTTAGTAAATTTAATAAAAAATAAAACAACCAACTATATGTAATTTTTCTCCCTCTGCCAGTAAATGTAAACTAAGAATGGAACTAATGTAACAAAATCTAGATATGAGACGGCTGACACTGTGGTACAAGCAGTAGAGAATTACTTCAGTCGAATCGATACAGCAGCCCCCGCTTGTGCAGAAACAGATGCCACGTGACCACTATTCATACTTGTACTGACCACTACTATTCGGCCGAATACCGAATAGCCATTTGGACCACTATTCCAATATGAAGCGAATATTCAGTAAAGCACTAATTATTAGCTATCTTAACCAACTGGAGCTAAAGAAATTGTAAGGGATGAGATGAAATAGAATAGAGAAGATGTGCTTCTTACCAACTGTCAGATTGCGGCTTCTGATGACATCGTGTACCTTTGACATCTTTAGCGCAAGGTCCTTGTCGCCATAGGTGAAGTAGCAGACGTCGCGCCCTGCCTCTGAGGCTGCCATCATTTGCAGAAGTGCTAGAACAAGGTCAATAGGTCAAAGACACCATCACAAGCAGCATCAGAATGGCATCACAGGTAATGTAAAAAAAGACAACGTACAATTGAACAGTGGAAGAAGAGCCACTGCAACAATTTGCAGAGCTAATGACTTCTTCCATAGTGGCGCAATAATTATAATGCACAGATGGTTACCTCTAAGTACGATCACATGCCAAGATCTCAATGCATTGGATGGAATAATGATCAATGCATTACTGAATGACTGGATATCTCAATATCTAAACGACAAGACAACAATCAGAGCAGACATTAGAATAATGAATGATTAGCTAGATCTGATTAGGAAGACACTCAAAGATAAGAAGACAGAAAACAAGGAATAATTATGAATCCATTCTGATGCAAGATGGGAGAGAATTAAGAAGACACAGGTGACTAGCAAAAAAAGTTATGAAACCCATTTATTAAAAACCAAATCTATACAGTAGTACAGAAAATCTGCTCTCACCAATGAACAGTGTTGGGTATGAGTTAACTAAGATGAGTTTAAACTCACAAATTAACTCACTTGCTGTGATTTATGAGTTTGAGTTAACTCACCTCAAAGAGCGTGAGTTATGAGTTGATTCAAATCATAATCTCTGTGAGTTTGAGTTATAACTGTCAATTTTAAAATCCACTCACTATTTGGCACTCGGAACATACATGTAGACCTCTGTGTATTATGTTGAAACAAGCTAAAAGCCCAATACCAGTCATGCTTGAGACGTCAAACATGTGGACTGTGGTGTTTACTATGACTCCCTAATAATAACCTGGTTTATCCATTAATAATACTAACAGTAATACTAGTAAATTAGTACTAATAAACTGATGATACCATTTCGTGGTAACAGTGTATTTGAACAACGTTCGATTAGAACGTGCTATTATGAGACATGTGTGAGTTGATGATTTAATTCATTTAACAACTGAGCTCGAGTTAACTCATTTCAGAGAGGATGATTTGAGTTTGAGTTTTAACTCATTTTGAGGTGCATAAGTTGAGTTTTGATTTAACTCATTTCTTGAGTATGAGTTTACCCAACACTGCCAATGAAAGTACCTTAATTAAGAGGATTGGCATTAAGTAGATTGCCAGAAAGTGCTGAACACTTACACTTGAGATGTTTATCACCTCCAAATGCTCCACAGCCCCAGTTGCCAGTTGAAACTGCAGGTAGTCGAACATCAGTTTTGACTTTGCATTCGGAATAGAAGCCACAGTATGCCTAGGAGCAGATGAAAACAAGGCAACAGACGCTAATAAGGTAGAGTCAGGAAAGAAAAGATAAAGAGAGGAAAACAATTCTAAAGGCAAGAGGTAATATTTGGAAGCCAATGAAAACATTATAACCTCAAAAGAGTAAACAAGTCTTGTAAAAAGTAATTGATGCACAGAATATATTATACAAAGGAGCAAACGAAATTTAAAGTAGAACCATCCTTTCTTCTGTTATAAAAAGAGAAAAGATTAATTTCTTTAATAATAGAGATATTCAGAACCTTATTCAGTTCTCTTTTGATTTCTTTCACTTCAAACTGGTCTTTGTCTCTGTCGAATCTCAGTGCATCCATTGCAACAATCTGCGTCAATTTAACTTCATTCACACTGTTCAGAGACAATTGAAGAAAAGGTCAAAAGGTCAAATGAAACTGATTTCAATAGAGTCTATAATAGTACAACCTAATCAGAGGAGAATTCAGTGCAAAAAGAAAAGTCTTAAGAGTAGAAAGAGAAATTCCAGGGACTGAATCTGACGTCATTAGGTAATTTATGAAAATCCTGTGATCAGATCAATAGAAGGAAAAGAGGAACTCAACTAAGACAGAGTCAGACAACAATGATAAAGTCTGAAAAGCTAAGTGATTGAGAATGCATGCAAATCCAGTTATGATAGTTAATTAAAGCTCATAATTGGACAGCCTGAAGGTCTTCATCAGAGCACTAATCTCTGGGGTTAATTCGCTAATATTTCTCTGACCAATTATTACCTACATAGCAGAGACAAGAGAGGAAACTCTCTCCTCCTCACCTTCCAGTTCTGTCGACATAGTCGCCCGCCCACTCGAATGTGTCGGCGTATCCCTTGTGACGACTGTAAATCTCGGTTCCTATCAACGGAAAGTGAAAAATCGTAATCTCAACATTTCTACAGCGTCCATAAAAGCGAATTCGCAGGAACCAGCTTATTCAGAATCCAGAGAGTCAGGCAGGCTAAGATGGATGGTGTTTAGAGTTGAAACAACAATCCAGATGATGCACTATTGTGAAGAAAGACTGTTCTTAATTGTTACAGATGATGATGATGATGATAACGAACAGTCGTTTCAAAACAATCAATCTACCTAATCTAATAATACAACTGTATTCGATGGATGGCCCTCATACTTTCAAAGCTGAGAAGTGCACACACGACCATATGACGGAACATCAATGGAACTGAGCAATTGAGTTAGCAAAGGATTTGCTCATTGTAGGGACAATGAAGTAACCACATTGGAAAGGGTTCAAACCCTACTCCTTGCATTGCAGGCCGACCACCGCTCTAACCAATCAGCCCCAGACTGTGGTTAATAATGGAATATATTTAAGTGAAACCTTAATTCCAATGAAGATCTGACCTGTGATGACAAGCACTTCATCATCTTCAAGAACCTCAGTGAAGAGACGAGAGATGATGAGTTCTGGTGAAATGAGGAAGAGGACCTCTTCCTGAACGCACCCTCGGCCAAGCACACCTCCACCGACAAATTTATTCGCAAAATCCACCTAAGAGAAGAAGAAAATGACAACAACAGTACTCACCATCTGCTGCTCAAAGAAAGGAATCAACAGAGTGAAGCAGAGAAAGGAGGAGAGGACTTAGGAAGGGACCAATGGACCATATGAACAAATCCACAATACAACAGGCATTACATGCAGGTATCATGTCTCTTATCTTAATGATTTGGATCCATTTTGACCTTATTAACGATTAGCTTTGGTATGTAGTCGTTTGAAGCCTTGAGCAGTAAAGGTCACTAATTAACAATAATAATAAATTAGTTCTGAGACCAACTCAAATCTTGTCCCATAATACTGGCACTAAATGAAGCCATAAACACAAAAGTCAACTGATATATTATCCACCTAATATGATTTGTAGCGTGCGACTCTTGATACAAAGTGGTTCCATGATTTCATTCAGAATATTTACATTTAAGCAACATTATCATGGGCTCCTCTCTCTATTTCACAAAGACATAGATGGCAGCAATTCCAAGCAGGTTCATTCGCTTCAGAGAATTTATATAGCTCCCTTTACGATATCTGCTCAAAGGTTTTCACATCAAACATTTCACAGTAGGCGCTTTGAAAAGGTGTAATATATCCTTTAAAAAAATTGAAGGAATGCAATATTCCAGACAATGACATCACAAGGTCATCTCTAAATGCAACTTAAAGATTGCAATGAATACTACAAGTGAAGAATAGGCTGAGGTGCTTCTATCACCTGGAGCAGTCCATTCTCCTCTTCAATGGCTCCGGATGAAGCGACATGGAGTTCAGTGAAGCGTGTCTTCGATTTCCTCCAATCTATTAACGTCATCGTTGATTGTCTCCTGAAGACAACCTGTCCCCTTGGCACTTCAACAAACAATGTTCACAACATACCTCATTTACTAATTAATGCCTATCTTATCAAAGAAAAGTTATTAATGAAGAAACCAGTTTAAGAGACTTCTTTATGTGTATGACTCACAATACTGTGATGGCATTGCGTTAATAACAAGCTACTTACTTACTCATTTTAATCCTCAGGTCAGTTCAATTTCAATTCAATTTATTGCTTCCAATAAAACACGATTTCTCCATTACGTAAGTGCCAGTGTGAAAATGAGTCATAGTAACAGTATGCAGGATCTCAGACCATTAGATATAAAAAGACTATTATTAGAAAACAAAAGCAACCCAGAAGTAATGGAATCTCGCTTTATGAGTCCAGTTATTTAAAATTTCAATAAACAGATGAAAGCATAAAATAAATACACATATTCTCATGCATAACACAAAACACAAACATCAAATAACATTCTCAAGTTCTAGGTGAATGCTAGAGTCAACTCATTAATTAATCTACTACAATAATTATTAATGATTTGCTTCTAAAGAACGATTGCATAATGCAGAAAGCCTTAACTAACGAAAGAGATCAGAAAACAGGAGAAGAAAGAGACGTAAAAGTAGATAAGACTTCTTCTCAAAATAACGTAAAACAAAAATTGTAATCTAAAAAGGCAGATGCAAAGAGACGACGACGCATTGGCAGACAATTCATCATTTGCATAGGGTTACAATGCCAACCTCCTCCTCCTCTTCCTCCTCCTCTGTCTAAATACCTCAGAATGTCATTATGTGTCATTGCTGTCTTTATGTTTCCCTTCACACTGAACATATGCCATTCAACAGCAGCATGATAAACACACTGCAACTGGTAAATAAAACGTCAGAATAAAACGTCAGTATCTGAGTCTTAAGAATAAACTTCTTCTCTCTTAGAAACTGAATTAATAACTGAATGAAATACCAACTTCTGTTCGCGACTCGATTGAAGTAGTGAAAGAGGCAGTTGAGTTTACTCATCGTCTCGGGTTTCGTCGATTTAAAGAGACTGAAGACAGAACAAGAAAAAGAGACGAAGAACAATTTAATACATCATCACATCTGATGAAACCTTTCTCATCCCACTCACATCATAAGCCAACCAAATCTACTGCAGACCATTCTAATTCAACCGATTTTGATCTAGTCCAAACCATTTAAACACAGACTTTGAGACACCACTGCACTAATAACACAGACTTTGAGACACCATTGTACTATTAACAAAGACTTTGAGACACCATTGTACTAATAACAAAGACTTTGAGACACCATTGTACTAATAACAAAGACTTAGAGACACCATTGTACTAATAACACAGACTTTGAGACACCATTGTACTAATAACAAAGACTTTGAGACACCATTGTACTAATAACAAAGACTTAGAGACACCATTGTACTAATAAGAACAGTATATGATAGAC
The DNA here is from genome assembly GCA_959347315.1 of Bimastos eiseni. Lineage (NCBI taxonomy): Eukaryota > Metazoa > Annelida > Clitellata > Crassiclitellata > Lumbricidae > Bimastos > Bimastos eiseni. The sequence goes on along the minus strand of OY365810.1, from coordinate 319,646 downwards.
ACAGATAAGATTTCCTCAGATAAATATGAAATGTAAGTCATCTAAATTCTCTCTACTACACAAAGGCCAGTTGAGAAGTTTTCGCTGGCGCTCTTTAAAACAAAGCCGACAAGAGCAGCTGAAGAATGATGGTTAATCGCTTCAATCAATACAAACAATACATTTTATGTGAGATTCTCTTTGAAAAGCAGACGTATGTCGCAACTCACAAATTTTTAGAAAAAATGGCAAAAAATGACATGATTCCTTTTGATTGGATGAACATATTCAGCACATTATTACTTGACAATGCATGAAGCACCCTTACCTGATGAAGTTAATCGATGGAAGTGGAAAATCTTCGGATGGTTCGGCATTTCGCATTGGATACGTACAGAAGAACGCATGAGCCAAGAGACAGGCAATCTGCTTCTTAGATAACGAGATTGAAACATTCATTCCCTGTTTTAAGAATGGAATCATCTGAAACAAAACCAACATCAGTCATTCATTAATATCATCATCATCACCACTTATTTATATAGCTCCTCTAGTAGTATTGATTATTCAGAAGCACTCCCATTGGGACCAGTCCGAAGAAACAGAAAAGTTCTCAAGCAACGGACAAAAGTGAACGCAACACCCATCAAAATCTCAGTGCTCCTGAATTCATGGAAAAGGATATTCCAGGAGGAAGAAGCCACAATTGCAAGCCACAAAGACATGAGTATGAGCAATGGGATGAAGAGGTTAAATATATCTCCAGAGCAAAGGAATCTGTCAAGATTATGATTTTACTTAACCAATAGAAGACATAATTCCCACAGGATAATCTCTTCAGATTAGGACATTTTCCTTTGGAATGGCAACTCCTCCTTCTATCCAACAGAATGCATAATTATTTTAATCAATATTAATTTACATGAGGTATTTGTCATTCTCTACTAACAATAGATGATGTCAGAGAGGGTGTCAGAGAAGTGTCAGCAGCTGTGACTGCCCTTATTATACTTGGCCTCAATCTACACATTTCACTCAGAAAGCATTGACACACTTTAAATAACCTCCAAATATCGTCATTTAATAACATTTCAGGCTTGAAGTAAATTGATTTCGAACTAAAATGCAAACATTATAAATTTCTCGAAAGCAAAATATTCTTTCTGACTGGAGACAATTTTCCTATTGAGTCAACAGCAGCCAAGGGACTGAGTAGATCCCACTACCACAGTCAGAATCACGAAGAAATGGTGTCACCATTTGAAGTGAAATGCCTACCGTGGGAATGGTCTTTTCGATATCGAAAGCAAGATTGGCCATTTTCTTGAGTGTTGCACTAAGTACAGGTTGTCTGCCTGGTTCCTGAAAAAGCAAAAATTACAACCTGGTTATTTCTCTTAAAGTCAAACTCATTCTAAAAAACAAAATAATTTCCACAGTTAATAACTGAAGTATATGAGCCACATTACTGAAACTAAATCAAATGTCTATTTAGAACATGAATAATTACATTACATGGTCATGACATAGGTCCATGAATCAACTCAGCTACATAAAGTAATCAACAAATTGTGGACATTATGAGGCAGCCAATGCTATGCATCTCATGAAACAGCAAGACAAGTTTATGGAACAAGAGAGAACACTCTGAACCAATTGCATCAAGTTGCATTCTCAAAAACATGAAAGCTCTATATCAGAGACAAATTGCACACTGTAAGGTAAGAAGTAAATCATGCCAGGCCAATCTACATTCTCATATACTGGTCTCTGTGGAGATGAAGAAACTAGAATTTTACATTGGAAGAAAGTATAATTAAATTAAAAATATCACATATTCCATTTTTCATTGGTTAGGAAAAGAGCCTAAACATGATACGTTTGAAAGGACTGACCAAATCACTGAAGTAAAGCTGAAGTCCATCAAACTCCTTCGATTTGTAACTACTGTTGTAGGACTGAATCATATCCTATTAATAACAAAGAAATCAAATTAGAATAAAATCCATTAGAAATTTTTTAAATATATTCCACACAAAATCACTGTATTTCAAACACACTACGAAAGCACATGGTCATAGAAAGCTGAAAAAAGAGAAGAGAAGGGAGCCAGAGGACTGATAGAGCTGATTCCACTTCTCAGAGCTGATAGAGTTTCAGCCAAACGTGAGGAGAAGGAATGAAGAACGTCCTCATCCACTAACCTTCAGTTTGTCCCCGGAAGCAGCATGTGTTCTCATCAACTCATGCAAAGCACATTTGATTGTAGCCCAACGCTCCATCTGAAAACACAAAGAAAGGCTTACATCAACGAACTCAAAGCGCAAACATACTTCACTTAAGACCTGGAACTCAACTAAACAACAACAACATGTCATTCGTCTGCATAGAACTCCCAAGATCAACCTCAACTGATGAATCGAATGACTCCTAAAGCACCTTTCGAATAAATCACCAGACAACAATCGATGATTGCATCAAACAAATCGTACGTAGTCCCATGCTTACATCTACTCTGCAAATTCATCCCTCCATTCCATCTGACCATAATATATCCATCCATCCCTACGTTACATCTGACCATAATATATCCATCCATCCCTACATTCCATCTGACCATAATATATCCATCCATCCCTACGTTACATCTGACCATAATATATCCATCCATCCCTACATTCCATCTGACCATAATATATCCATCCATCCCTACATTCCATCCATCCTTCCTCTCTTTTTTCCAATCCAGACTTGTTAATGTCATGTTGTCAAAGTAAATAGATTCGTTTCTAAAAAGACCAAACTGTTCTTCTACACCTTGCAAGTGTCATTCAACCAATCGTTCAATTCAGTCTCAACGGTCTGTTGAGAGAAAAGACTTCGTCTTTCAACTCTGTCGCTGGCCTGAAAATTTCACTTTCTCCTCAGACAGATTCCGAAAACGAATAACACAGATATGAAACAATAGAATTCGGATAACAATTGAAGTCCATTTAATACTGAATTCTGATTATAAGAGTTGAACGTACGGATCCGGTGAGAGGATAAGACGGAAGGCAGACGTGGAGTGGGTCCGGTCTACAATGGGAAGAAGGAGAATCCGATGTCTACAATAAACAAACATTCCATCAGATCACAACTACGCGCATCCGATACACCACATTTCACAAACCTCTTTCTTTTGCTGTAACCCAAACAAGAAAATGATGTGTGCGTACTCCCAACAGAAACGCTCAGAAATGTTCCTTGGAAATTATATAATTAGAACAGAATAATAGATATAGAATAATGGTTATAATATAATTAATGAATAATGCTAAATTTATAATATAAAAATGATTATTGTTGGACAATGTACTCTTGTGATGTAATTATTGTGACAAACAAAAAATAAATAAACATAGAATAAAAAATACAAGAAACTTACTAAGCAATATTTAGTAAACTACTGTTATAGATAACCATCTACTATACAACGCATAAATATCGTATTTAAAAACCTGTGATTGTTATCTGTTTCTGCACGAAATATGTTTTTAAAATTCTAATTCACTACCTCTTGGCAACAATTGGCTAGAGGTACACGCAGCACCGGTTGCAAACCTCTGCCATACACCACTCGCCACCCAGGTAATGGAATCTAATCTCAGGCGTGCAGTTGGCTATTCGTGCCTCGTATTCATAATCGCTTTCATATGCCCTCTGTCAATATTGATAGGAGAAAAGAGATCTTCCTCTGATAACTCTTCCACAGGAGACATTGTGCAGATATTTTGTTTACATCTTAACAAACATCCTGTGGGAGGGAGTGAGCGTATTCTGTCGTGTGAGAGGCATTGTCTCCGTTAGCATTTACTAAACTTTATGACAGCCAACTGCTCACATTAAAAAATCTATACAATGAAATGAAGATCACAATGCAACTGGTTTTTACCAATTACCATCTTAAACACCAAACCAACTCAAATGAATTCCAGAATTAAGCCAAGGCTCAGAGATAGGCTGCTATGTCCCACATGGAGTTGGGCTGACAGCACATCACACTCCTATGTCCCACATGTAGTTGGGATGACAGCACATCACACTCCTATGTCCCACATGTAGTTGGGATGACAGCACATCACACTCCTATGTCCCACATGTAGTTGGGATGACAGAACATCACACTCCTATGTCCCACATGGAGTTGGGATGACAGCACATCACACTCCTATGTCCCACATGTAGTTGGGATGACAGAACATCACACTCCTATGTCCCACATGGAGTTGGGATGACAGCACATCACACTCCTATGTCCCACATGGAGTTGGGATGACAGAACATCACACTCCTATGTCCCACATGGAGTTGGGATGAGAGCAATTGCTTCGTCAGGCTCCTATGTCATAATATTTATAATAATAATAATGGGATGCAGGAGAGGCAATCATCTGCTGCTCATTGACACAATACCATCATCCATCGAATGATGCCTTATCATAACTTGGCTCTTTAGAAGTCAAACAATTACATTGAACTGGAAATCTATCACTTGAGGTCCTAGATCGAAAAGCAGAGGTTGCATTGCAGGAGTTATCAGTCACCCTCCTCCATCTGAACTCATCAGACTCAGGCTCTGTCATTGTCTCAGACAGATACAAGTTTTCCCAATGTAAACAACCTCTCGAGAGTCAAATACACAGAGGAGTCCACTCAGTAAGCTCAAACTCACAATCGTCACATGGACCACGGTGTTGTGTCGAGTTAAAGCGCATGTAGAAGTCATAAGTACCTCAGTCAGATCGATGTGTTCGTTCGCAGATATGATCAACCTCCATATTGCCTGAGAATCCAAATTAGCAAGTCTTTGCAAGAAGCTCCTCGGATAACCCTTCACTATGTCGTCCATCGCGGGGCAAAAGTCTTGTCCTGCTCACCCAAACTGCAAACAAGTAGCAACAAGGGAAACGACATCAAATTAACTCATATAATGTGGTAGTAAGTTAAAAATTATGCACCCAGCCTTCTTTCCAGTGGATGTAATAAGTTCCAATCCAAGATAAAAGCTACAAAATGATTGGTGACTGGTGACTCTTCTGGTTATGTGAGCAATGTTTGTCTTCTCAATGACATTTAATTAACACCATAATTCATATGCAGCACCTATCACCAAGGGTTGCCAGATACTACATGGACGTCCGAAAGAGGACACGGGACACAGACAAGTGAAAAGAACAACAAAGAACCATGCATTGAATGTCTTGCTCTGAGTTAGAAGGTTGAATAAATAGTCAAGAAATTAAGTCACATTGGAAAGCCATAGTATGTTCAATTGAGGCTTTTATCAGAATACATTTATTTCAACAATTAAATGCACCTTCTTGTTAAACAGAGCATTTCTCTGAGGAGTCAACTTACCAAAGCAAATGCTCACTATACCAAATACACAAGAACAGAACTTCTTACTTGTAAGAAACATTCTCCTTAGGTCAATTGTACTTACTAAGAATTATTCCCTTCAACAAGTATGTATGTGCAAAATCATCAAAAAAAGGCAGGAAATAATAAAAAGTTGCCCATTGATAGAAAAAATCATTAAAAGCCCACATTTCGTTTTGCAGGTTAATTGTTCTGCCTGCCGGACAGAGGACAAAAAGGAAGACATGTCCAATTGTTAAATTTACAATAAAAATTACAATCACGCCAAGTCAGTCGATTTTCCTTCAGCTGTGCGATCATCTTTATAAAGTTTTTCACAGAGATGTCTCTTATTTTAACCTGGTCAAAAGTCATCATCACCAAGAATACAATCTGGAGAGTTCTATGGCACTGTCTTTGGGCTACAAACTAAAATGCATTTTACACAAGAATCATCAATTTCTTCCCAAACACATTGGAATAAAATTCTGGCACTTGGAGAAAGAGACAAGTTTACCATTCAGTAACCTCAAACCCACAATCGTCTGATGGACCAAAGCATTGTGTTTCATTTATATAGCTCATGTAATTAAACATACGAACCTCAGTGAGGTCGAAGTGCTTAGTGGATGAAATGACCAATCTATCTATCAGTTCCCAGGTCTCTTCAAAGCATTCTTTGGAAACCCTTTTCTACTACTTTGTCCACTCGGTTAAAGATCGTGACTTGTTCTTGCTGCAAAGTAGCAACAAAGGAAAATCTCCGCTCATCAATATATATATATATATATATATATATATATATATATATATAGTTCAAGATCTATTTGAAAATATTGCAAAATGGCACTGACTCAGCCTACCATGCTTTCTCTGTTGGTGATGTCCAAGGCTGGCAAAAGATTTCCTTTACTTGGTTATTGGTTATACTCCTTTGGTGATCTCAGCAATAATAATTTTGCTAACTAAAAAATGCACCTCTGATCTGTTTTACACTTTATAAATGTTCAATTAAAATCATATACAAGCACAAGTTTCCTTTAACCGTGCCATCATCCTTCTCAGATCTTCCCACGGAAACGTCTCTTACCTCGCCATCATACACATTTCGTACGTAAGTAAAAAGTGAACTGGGTGAAATGCGAACCATAGGTTAGGCATCATGAGGGTCGGTTAGGGCCAGTATTAGTATTAATGTCTTTCCATCTCCTAATACTGACCTTTTGGATTTGACCTGATTTCGGATTTATTTTGGTGTGCCGTCGGTTGATGTCCTGTGCCTTAGTATGGCGGCGCTATATTAGTTTTTAGTCATTAGTCATAGTTCGCAAACGGTTCTCAGATTACCGGTTCGCAGTTTGCACTTTATCCAAACCCATTTCTTACACATCATTAATATTGCCAAAAATTAAATCTCATCTGGAAACTTCTATGGCGCTGCTTTTTAAAGTACAAGGTGTCAATTGATGTATCCAAGCTGTACGTCTGATATGAACTCATCAGTAGGTCTAGTGTTGTTTTCACGTTTTTAATTCATCATAACAACATTGGCGAGCGCATTGCTCGTCGATGTTGTCATGATGAATTGGGCAATGCGGTCTTCATAGCAACGAGCTTGACGGTATATAAATTCTGACTAAAAGTCTAATACAAATTTCGCGAATGCACAACGCTAAAACCAGCGCTAACCCCAACTTTCATATAAAATAATTGAAACCTTGAGTTTGATGTTTATGCCTACTGAAACGATCTTATCTTGAGTTGCTTGATATTAAAACTCAAATTACACGGGCGGCAACTAATGACGTCTTTAGAGTACGTCGTAGGTCCACATTGTCCAGTGACATCTATAAATAGACTGAGTAAGTAAGTTAGTAAGTATGTACTTTACTAAACAGCCTGCACACGCCCAGAAGAGTTCGCGAAGATATTTGATCTGTAAAATTGTATTTCAGCGTATTTTAATGTTGAGGGAAATATTGATGGTTCTTGTAAGCATACCGACACCTCTTTTTCCCCGCCTCAAGCCCTGACAATTACGCTTAGGGCCTAAGGTCAAACTGAATAGGTTGGTGGACGGGAGGCAGCGCAGAACGTCCCCCCAAAGGAAATTATAATGGTCAATACTAGAAAGCTTTCAATAATACAGACGGACAGCGGCCTCTATAACAGACAGAACTTCGGAATATTAGCTTCTGAATGTCCGACAAAAGTCATGTTACCAGAGTCCACCATAAATGCTGCCTCGTAGGCCTATGCTGTGATGCCGGCGAAATGGAAGCTACATATTGACCCTTAGGCCTACGAGGCTAACCTGGGATTTTTTTTCACCCCACTGCAAGTTTTTGGCCTGCTGTGTTTTTTAATCTTTGTAGTCAAGTCATGCGCTTTGGTGTATCTGTTGTGACTTTTGGTCTTCCTCGTTTTTGAGGAATGGTCACGTGACTGGAGACCACCTTGGCCATTTATTGATAACAACGTAAAACGTTTGAGATGTCTCGATGATTTTCTGCCTCTAGTGCTGCTATATATTGACATAGGCTTGAAAATCGCCTGCTTATAGAACCATATAAGGTCCTAAAACTGCAATTTTCGCGTTTTGACATAAACTGACTTGAACATTTGGCCTAAGCCCAAAATGTTTTTTATGTAGAGGAGACCTAAGAATTTAACTTGCACATGATGGGTCACCAAAATCTGATGAAAATTAAGCCTAAGTTGCTAAATATTTTATTGAAAAGCATGAAAATTTGTGTCAGTCAACTCAAGGAAATTATATATGTGGAATAACAGCTAAACGATGAGCAAACTGAGTTTTTAAGGCTTCGGAACATTAAAATTTGAACGTCAACCCAAAAAAATTATTCCAGCTATTGGTCCTCCGCTAAATTTTAACATCTCAAGACCTGAAATTCAATAGACCTAAATCGTTTGTCTGCATTTCGTCGTTTGAGAATTGTCGTATCTCCACTTTTTTTCGAAAATGCATTCGGAGTTGATATGTAGCGGGCAATATGTTTTCTTACTTCAGTTTAAATAACTAACAGGTACGACATGTCGTTTTAAAGATATTCATCAAAAACTAACTCTCGTACCTCTAGATACGTTTATCGTACCACCAGAATTGTAAGGAGTTTGCACGGTATAGCAATGTCTATTTTGGATACAGTCCTACGCCAAGATAATTCTCACGCGACGCTTTCCCGCCAAAATCCTCAAACTCGTGTTTCTAAGAATTTTCGATTTTGGAGATAGGCCTAAGACAAGATAATTCGCACGCGACGAATTTTATCGAATGCCTACAGCCTAACGCGCAGAAACGACAGGCATTATACATGTATAGGTTTTGGTTTGTGAAAGATGGATTGTGTTCCTTGAATAGTTCCTTGTAATTGTGTATTTTCTTCCGGACTTATTGGCCTTTAGAAGATGAATATCGCGCAATCGAGGCATTGTTAATGTCTAACCAACTGCCCTTTTATTTATCGTCCAAAAATCCAGCAAAATCATCGCCTCCATGACATTGAAATAATTGTTAACAGCCATGCATTCTTGAAGCGGCCGCCATTTTTAACGAGTAGCCTAACAGCTAAACTGCGTCAACAAATTCGAACCAGAGGGGCCGATCTGCCACATTAATTGGTCGTTTTGGCCCGAATGAATTTATTACTTCGCAGTTAGGTCCGTGTAGTTTTCATCTCTTACAAAAATAGGCCGTGAATTTGATATGGGTATTTGGCCCAAATGTTTCAGGCCAATTATTACTAAAAAAAACTGCAAAAACCTGGAAATTGAAAAAATGCAGTTAGGACCTTATGGTTCTAAGCAGGTGAAATGATGACATTGATGGTTATAATCTAGAGTTTCATTACAGAAGACATCGTGGCTACTGTGTCTGAATTCTAAAGATGGTAAAACAAAATGGCGCAAGCATCTCTTGGAAAATATACAATACAATATTGAGAAAAGACAAGAGGCACGTATGGTTAAGGATTTTCTGATCACTTTACGTCTCGAGTACTGTACTAGCGATGATAGTGCCTGGGACTAATATGGAAGGGATATAAAGCGGCAACGTGTCAGCCAATCAGTGATCGTCTTTTCTGATGCACTGCAGGCAATGCCAGTGATCGGCTATGTAATGAATAAACTGACATCCGGGTATTCGGAAGAGTAACTTTGAACGTGTTATCACCGAAAAGATCATCTAAAATAATGCTACTTCATTAAAAAAAACACTTCTTTTGATCACGTGTTTTTTAACTTATTTATATTGCAAGTTCTGTGTACTAAGTCAATTTATTTGTTAACAAAAACAAGCACGACTGCTGATTTGTACTCCAAAAGTCCCGGATGTAGTCACAGGCATAATCTAGGTCAATGACCCAGTTTTCGTTAGCTTCATATCTCTTCCATATTAGTCCCAGATAGTGCTGACAGTGTCAGTGACATTATTTCTGTTGCTCTGTTTCGCAATTTCATGCTCAGCATGAAGCCACTATATTGCGCTGTTCATTGTGCTCACCAAATATTTTGTAATTTTATGTCAGACGCCTAAAATGGCGTGGCGTGAAAAATTCACCCCAGGTTGGCCAGTATGTGATTTTTTAAGAGTTAATTAATTAATATCATATAAATGTGCGTTTGCTTAGGTTTATATAAATCTTAAATCCATCCTTGGACTTAACGCTTACATTTGACCATCGTCAGGAGCTAAAATCCGATAAGGGGCATTAAATGGCCATCCAATGGTGATATATTCCAATGACTGATCAGTAACTGTTGTTATCCAGTGTTAGGAATGGAGCTTCGTATTCTACCTTTGTCGACACAGACGAAAAGGAATAAGGAAGCGAACGATTCCTTAAAATAGACAGGAAAGTTTATGGTTGAAAATGTACCATGGACTGATAAAAGAGTCCTTCCTTCCCTCGTATTGCGCAGGATAGCCTACTATTGAAGAGCACACAAATTATAGATTACGTCATGAAGAAACGTGTCATCGCTACCAAATTGAATATTAAGAAAAATAATAAGATTATCGTTAAACGTTGATTTGTAAATAAATCGTAACGGTTGACCCATAGTAAACTCTATTAGGCCTAATAATGAAAGCTGTCTCTATATAATGTAGTTATGCAGACAGAGTTTTCGAGTTGTGAAACCAATGCATTGATTGGTCGAAGCATATTTCCTAAGACCTAGCTACAAGTTCTGACATCGTTTATATCAGATTCTGCTGTCACTCTTCTGCAGAAACAGTCAGTCAGTCTCGATAATGTTTGCAGTTCTATCAAAGCCACTGAACTCGTCGTCTTCAACATAGTTCATACTACAGACGAGATACGTCGTTCTATCGGAACCATATTTATAACTAAGCTACTATTAAGGCAATCACAATAATTATTATAAGCGCGTTCTATGTCTACAGACAAAATATCAACCGAGACTGAGACGGTGCATGAGCTGAACCTAACAAATAAACCAGTATCTCCATTGACAACGACCACCTCCTGTTCATCAGATAGAAGACTCAACATATTTTGTGATTAAAGACAAGGATTCGCCCGTCAATTAACATCAGTTTCGTTGTATCCCATTCGTTATCGATGACTAACAATCGATGATTTGATTCATCCAAAAGAATCCTCGATGGACGACGCAATCCGTGTCTTTCCTTCGACAGAACCTCTCTTTCATAGGTTAAACTGGAGTCAAATAACAAGACTCGACTGTTCCATTGGTCAACCACCATCCACATTCCACCTGATCCATCGACGGCCAAATGGACCGGTCGATTCATTCCATTCACCACCGATCCATTCTTTCCACCGAATGACTTTATGAGCTTTCCATCTACATCTACCACACACACTCTATGCAGAATGTCATTGCGAGTGCCGTGACTGACCAGGAACTGACCACTGGTCAATTTCAACGCATGCGATGGATGGACAAGACCGGACTCTACAGCCAGACTCACTTCTCTGATCAAGTGTCCTTCTGATGAATATTCAACCAACTTATTCTTCTGGAAAAGACTTATAATGAGATTCGATTGTTCAGTAACTGAAATGCTGTAGCCATATTCCTTCCCTGTTGGCCATCTCTCCCTTAATGCTCCATCTCTACTGACGATGACGATCTCTGTTGTCTGTCCACTCCCTCTCTCTTGCATTAGGTACAGGCATTTCTTTTTCTTGCATGATCCAATGTCTACTGGTGCGACTAATTCGCGCAATTCCCATCTACGACTGAAACTCAGTTGAGTCGAGTCATAAACTTCAACTTCTGAACTGAGTCGACTAACGATGAAGAGTTCTTTATCTAGGATCGTAAATCCTGTGATTGCTTTATTCTGCTCAGTTGCAGCTTTTGTTCGGATCGTCTGATATAAAGTAGATTCAGAATCACTGTCAAGTTTTGCTGAAAAAACGAAGAAAAAACTGAATGTTCAATTCTATTAATGACATAAATTAATCAATAATATTCAATATGAATCTATTATTTATTTCTTCGCATATAGGGGACCTCCATGTAGCATCCGTTTCTGTTGACAAGCCCTAGATGTTGATAGGGACCAACTGTTGTGCGTTTACGTTGTTCTGAGAGCAAGATATGTGCATTTAACTCTCATGGATAGCAAAGCCAGACACTTGTTGATACAATTTGGCACTGTACAATCATGAATCTAGCGCTATACAATAAAGCTAAATAATAAAGCTAAAACAATTAGACGTACGAATTGGTGATGAAAAATCGGTTTTGGGTTTTGTTGATATGATCGGTTGGGATGTCTTCCGTCTATTAAGAAATTCACGAACTGATGGAGACTTTTCTTCTGTAAGAGAACCTGCATCAAAAACAACATCCTTCTAATGAGCATCATTGAAATCATCCTAATCATTGCTGATATCTATGATCATCTCAATCTCTGTGACTCAACTGGTTGTCTCTCAAAGGTCAGTACTTTTAGTTCGCTTTCAAAGACCTTCATCACAACTTCCGGGCAGATAACACCGTAGCCTCCCTTTTGTGTCGTCTACACGTATACTGAGTCGACTTAGTTGAAGCTCAAACAAAGCCATCTTTAATAGAACTTTCGTTGAATGATGGAGTTAAGTTAACATAGCGCATTCCATGCTTAATTATAAAGTATCAATTAACTTGCTTATGACTGAATATCATAGCAGAAATATTGCAAACCTCTGCTCAACAATGGTGGACTCGATGTCTGCATCTGTTCTCTGCTGTAGTCCATGGGTGACCTTTTGCTGTTGTCCATTGGTGACCTTTCGCTATTCACTTTTGAGCTCTCTCTCGTCTGTGGGTCTGAATTTATTTCCTTCTTATTTCTACATCCTTTCAGAACAATCAATCAACACAAATGCAGCAAAGATTATATTAACCAGAGTTTTACGAGGTCACAATATGAAATGCAAAGTCAATTGATCACCGTATTCTAATATAGGTAGGCCCTACATAGATTAGGCTACGTATCTTATTATCTGCCTGCCTACACCGTGTTCATTTAAAGTAGACTCTGCCTCTGTTAGTTGTCTTGATAGGCAGATGATTGCTGTGCATGAACTTGAAGCAACATCCTATCGCGTGTAGTCTCCCAACAACAAACGATAATTCACTATCATCAAATGGAAGAAATAATTATTATTATATCAACAGCAGACTATAATTGTTATTATGACCTTACTATTTCAGTTGAAACGATGGTTTGGACGTTGATGAAATAGCATTTAAGTAAAAGCTAAGAATTTAGATCAGTTAATTAGAAAAAGCGAGTATTGGAAAAGGATCAAAGCATTTAAGAAACACCTGGTGGACTCAATGATGACTTTCTCTGGTTCGAAGGCGTCTCTGCATTTCCGTGTTTATTGAAGAATTCTTTGGCTTGTTTCACAAGTGAAGTCTCACACGGTTGAAGTTGTTCCGAACGTTGAGTTCCTGCTTCAATACGAAGATGAATACCATATAACCAAAAGCACAGATTTTTATACTAAATAACATTTCTTAAATACCCAAGTAACATTTCCCAGAAACCAAAGTAACATATCTCAACTGATGGACAAATAAATTTTCATCAATGTTCAAGGCAGGTCAGGGCAAAGAAATGCAAATTAACGTTTGAACTTTCAATGTGCAGTAATGTGATCTTGAAACCGTGGGTTCTTGACTAGCATGCATGTAGGTCGAAGGGGCGTCCATCACCAGCATGCATGTAGGTCAAAGGGGCGTCTTTGACCAGCATGCATGTAGGTCAAAGGGGCGTCCATGACTAGCATGCATGTAGGTCAAAGGGGCGTCCATGACCAGCATGCATGTAGGTCAAAGGGGCGTCCATGACTAGCATGCATGTAGGTCAAAGGGGCGTCCATGACTAACATGCATGTAGGCCAAAGGGGCGTCCATGACCAGCATGCATGTAGGTCAAAAAGGCGTCCATGACCAGCATGCATGTAGGTCAAAGGGGCGTCCATGACTAGCATGCATGTAGGTCAAAAAGGCGTCCATGACCAGCATGCATGTAGGTTAAAGGGGCGTCCATGACCAGCATGCATGTAGGTCAAATGGGCGTCCATGACTAGCATGCATGTAGGTCAGAGGGGCGTCTATGACCAGCATGCATGTAGGTCAAAGGGGCGTCCATGACCAGCATGCATGTAGGTCAAAGGGGCGTCCATGACCAGCATGCATGTAGGTCAAAGGGGCGTCTTTGACCAGCATGCATGTAGGTCAAAGGGGCGTCCATGACTAACATGCATGTAGGTCAAAGGGGCGTCCATGACTAGCATGCATGTAGGTCAAAGGGGCGTCCATGACTAGCATGCATGTAAGTCAAAGGGGCGTCCATGACTAACATGCATGTAGGCCAAAGGGGCGTCCATGACCAGCATGCATGTAGGTCAAATGGGCGTCCATGACTAGCATGCATGTAGGTCAGAGGGGCGTCCATGACCAGCATGCATGTAGGTCAAAGGGGCGTCCATGACCAGCATGCATGTAGGTCAAAGGGGCGTCCATGACCAGCATGCATGTAGGTCAAAGGGGCGTCTTTGACTAGCATGCATGTAGGTCAAAAAGGCGTCCATGACCAGCATGCATGTAGGTCAAAGGGGCGTCCATGACTAACATGCATGTAGGCCAAGGGGCCGTCCATGACCAGCATGCATGTAGGTCAAAAAGGCGTCCATGACCAGCATGCATGTAGGTCAAAGAGGCGTCCATGACCAGCATGCATGTAGGTCAAAGGGGCGTCCATGACCAGCATGCATGTAGGTCAAAGGGGCGTCCATGACTAACATGCATGTAGGTCAAAGGGGCGTCCATGACCAGCATGCATGTAGGTCAAAGGGGCGTCTTTGACCAGCATGCATGTAGGTCAAAGGGGCGTCCATGACCAGCATGCATGTAGGTCAAAGGGGCGTCCATGACCAGCATGCATGTAGGTCAAAGGGGCGTCCATGACCAGCATGCATGTAGGTCAAAGGAGCGTCCATGACTAACATGCATGTAGGTCAAAGGGGCGTCCATGACCAGCATGCATGTAGGTCAAAGGGGCGTCCATGACCAGCATGCATGTAGGTCAAAGGGGCGTCTATGACCAGCATGCATGTAGGTCAAAGGGGCGTCCATGACCAGCATGCATGTAGGTCATAGGGACGTCCATGACCAGCATGCATGTAGGTCAATGGGATCCATGACTAGCATGCATGTAGGTCAAAGGGGCGTCCATGACTAACATGCATGTAGGTCAAAGGGGCGTCCATGACCAGCATGCATGTAGGTCAAAGGGGCGTCTTTGACCAGCATGCATGTAGGTCAAAGGGGCGTCCATGACCAGCATGCATGTAGGTCAAAGGGGCGTCCATGACCAGCATGCATGTAGGTCAAAGGGGCGTCCATGACCAGCATGCATGTAGGTCAAAGGAGCGTCCATGACTAACATGCATGTAGGTCAAAGGGGCGTCCATGACCAGCATGCATGTAGGTCAAAGGGGCGTCCATGACCAGCATGCATGTAGGTCAAAGGGGCGTCTATGACCAGCATGCATGTAGGTCAAAGGGGCGTCCATGACCAGCATGCATGTAGGTCATAGGGACGTCCATGACCAGCATGCATGTAGGTCAATGGGATCCATGACTAGCATGCATGTAGGTCAAAGGGGCGTCCATGACTAGCATGCATGTAGGTCAGATGGGCGTCTATGACCAGCATGCATGTAGGTCAAAGGGACGTCCATGACCAGCATGCATGTAGGTCAAAGGGACGTCCATGACCAGTTCATGTAGGCCTCTGGCAATGGCTCATTATGACAGACAGTCGTTGTTAAGTTTGAGAGAATTCGCGACTTAATCCTTGATGTTTAATGGGATTTTAAGGCTGAAGTTTTCACAGCACAATGGCAGGTACACATTACGTGTATTGGACTCGGAATATTTCGACAAGCTTATAAAAATTATGATCTGTAGAGGATACACTGTATACCGATGCGCCCATGATTAAAATGCAAATTGATGTAAATTAATGCGTACGCGAAAGTGATCTGGTTTCTGCTTCAATTTTATCAAGAGATGTTGAATGATCGTCTTCTTTTGCATCCGATCTCTTTCTTTTATCTGAAGAAACAAGCAGAGCACCATAGTACACCCAGTGAATGCTAACCATAGTACACCCAGTTAATGGTTTACAACCTTAATAGACTATACCCAGTAAATATTGAACTTAAGCGATAATTTAAATGGTTTGAATAAAAATGTTAGCTACGAAGCGAATTCAGTTAAGGTCCATTTTTTGAAGACTTGAGGCCCAGCTTTCATTAGTAAATGAAACTCTATTGTACTGGATTAGTTTACCCAATTGAAGCATATTTTCTAGCTCTGAGATGCGTTGCTCCAGTTGGTTCTGTTTCTGAAGTAGTTGAGTTCTTTCCACTTTCCACGCTCGATCCATCTTCTCTTTCTCCTGACGATGCGCTTCTTTCTCTGTAGATAAAAATAATATGACCGATCGATTGGAATCCAACATTTAAACACATTTGCTCCTTGTACATCTTTGTAGCCTGGATCTAAAACTCTCTTGATAGGTTGGCTACAGACAACTGACTAACTGAGGATTGGATTAAACGGCACAGACTCTGTTATAAAGCGTTCCGTGCACCTGGGCCTTTTTTGGTCCAATCTTTGAATATGAATCGTTGATGGTCTCCATTTATAGGCATCACGATAGTCTAGATTATAACAGAGGAATTGAGCAAACAAGAACAGATGCATACTAAGAGCGTACAATCGAAAAGGAAGTGCTTCGTTGACCATTCATGTTGAATTTATACACGGTTAAAATTGTATCATTTCATCATCGTCATGTGCCTCAACTGTTTGGCATTGTTGTGACTGGTCCAAATTTCGCTTTACTAAATTAGTAATTTCATACATTAATAGACTAATAGAGTTAGTTGAACGAAATAAGTATTTATAAGACGATCGCATTAAGCATTACAATAACGTCGACGTAGCACTACGCCTACAGTCGCTTACTACATCTGTTTACTAAGCTGTGTGTATCAAGGCAAACTTCAACTACAAAAACTGTCTAATCAATTATCAGCATGCTCCCAAATTCGTGAAATTGAATCATATCAGAATAAATCATTTAACGTGCATTTACTAATTGTTCTTTGTATTAAACCTGCTTCTAGTTGTTTCCGAAGATCTGAGCAAGTTTCTTCAACGCTCCTCTGTTGACAAATCAGTTGATGAACTTTCTCTTCTAAATTTTTCTGATGTCGATCGTTCGGTTTTGTCAAATCCAGACTCATCGTTCCTTGTAATAATAAACAATTATTATAATTAAGATCAACAAATTCTAGAATGTATTTAATAACGGTAGCAGTTGAACTAAGATCCACATGTACAAGATCGGAAATTCATTTGCCAAAGATAATTCCTTGAGACATAATGCACACTCTGCATACGAGTGTATAGAACAGGCATAGATGACGACTTAAAACACCGATTAGACATTAAAATTGAAATTGAAACTCTTGAAATTTGATACCGCCCTTCTTCCAACACCTTTTGCTCAGAAGTGCACGCGCCTCAATGGCTCAATTGCAGTTGTACTGCAGAGCAGTTGTGCGCAAAGGACTTACTCAAGCAGGGCCGTTTTTAGGCATACGCAGCGTATGCGGCCGCGTAGGGCCCCGCGTACTTAGCCTAGGGACCCTCAAATTCTACCAATCTGTTATCCGAATGTGTATATTGCACTTAGGATTATAATGACGATGTCTGTGACTGCAGCATCAGACGAAAGAAGTTTCTCAAAAATGAAATCAATTAAAAATTATCCGCGTAAAACGATGACTCAAGAACGTTCGACTGGACTTGCTATTTTATCGATTGAGCAAGAAATAGCCTCGTCTTTGTCTTATGACAATATTATTACAGAATTTGCAAACAAAAAGCAAGAAAAATTAGTTTAAATAAACTACTTATAATGAACTAGTTAACAACTGAAACTGTTTTCAAATTTTGATTTTAACAGATATATAGGGCTCCATAAATAATTTTGCGTAGGGGCCCAAAAATATTAAGTACGGCCCTGTGCTCAAAGTCCCTATACAGTGACTGACTCCTCGAACGAAGGTCGAACCCGCTCACTCAGCGCACACTGAATGTTACGGGCCAACCGCTTTAACCGATCAGCCACCCGTGCCACACAAACATTAAGTGAGAGACATAGGCCTTACATCTCCCGGAATCGAAAAAAGTTAATATACTGTCAGATGGGAGACCAACTTAAACAACAATTTTTCAAGAGGCGAAGGTCCTTCCTAACAACAGTTTTCGTCAACGGACTCTCAACTTGCTCATCCTATGCACAAAGGATGGTAACGTTTTTATACGAATTTCAATGTTTGATATTGCTATGGATGCATCTTATCCTGTCTCCACTTAAGTGGGTCGTTAGCATTCTGGAGATCCTAGTGACGTAACTATTCCAATTAGGTCTACACTGTGAACTTTACGACATTTCTTGTTTTGATCATTCATTATAATTATATAACCGTCTCCCACTGACACTCACAGGGGTCCTAGCAGATGATACTGCGTTCTCTTGAGCTAAAATGTTCCTTCGCTAAATAGAAGGACATGTATTACAGCTGAAGCAATAGCACTTACCGTCTGAAGAGAGCGGTGATTGGTTGACGATGGATTCCCAGATGTGAGGCGCTTCTTCCTCTATCGCATCCAACAGAACGAGAAAGGCTTTAGAATGAGAGTTTGAGAAGAGATCTAACAGAAGAGCTCGACATCGACTTCTTCGAGTGGAGTTGTTCGCTCTGATCGTCTGCCATTGTTCGACGGCGATTATTTTCTCCTGCAGTAACCAATCGCTCACAGCATCTGGATCGACGTCTGAGACGATCTTGCGCTGAAGTTTACGAACTCGATGCTTGATTTCGTCGTTTGTCGGTTGCTCTGAGAACAAAATAATAGTTGTTTTGATGACATGAGTTGCACTCGATTTAAATTTCATTGATGGCCGTTCATTACATCCTCATGAGTCAGTTGTGACTGGGTTTCAAACGGTTTCTTAACGATCTCTGAGATAAACTGGACTTAAGTATCTTAATTGTGGAGGGTAAAGTTAACACAACTGCAAGTGTTAAACATTAATCTCTGACATCGTGGCATTCAATGATCGTTTTAAATTAACTTTACAAACGTTTTTAGTTTATGTGCCATTATTTATCTAACCACATATGATGACCAACAAAAGACCGCAATACACCACATGATATAATTGTAAAGAGTCTCAATAGAACCAAAGCATCGATCACCTTTTGTCAGTTCTCATTCAAATGAACGCAGTTTATAAGTGAAAGAAATGCATTTTAGGATCTGACGGAATAATGATCTTAGCAATTATTGGTTACAATTTTATCATCGACGCCTTCGTATCCTAAGCATTGAATCGAGTTTGATGAAAATTAATTATTCAAAAACAAGAGACAGAGACAGTTGTTCGTAGGCCTATGCCTACTCTATCATGGCTGCTTTAAATTAACATTCTTCCACAGCAAAAACTATTGTAATTCTTATGATCACAAGGACAAGTAGATCTCGAGCCTCTTGGTTGTACAGAAGAACTGGTCTCTTTGTCTTTTTTGACCCATTGTGCTCGATTGAAAGAGACTGCAGGAAAAATTGAGCAAGACGTTGACAGCACAATGTCATGAATTCATTGTGAAAATACACCTTTGGTTAACGAATAAGAGCAACCTACACAAAAGCAAATATGCCTACATTATACCCAATTGTGTATATATCCATATGTATATATATCTATATGTATATATATATGTATACATATGTGGCCTATTCTAATTCCTGTTTTATTCTTATGGTGTCAGCTTTTAATATTAAACTCCAGAGCGAGATATATTTTCGATCGACGTCTACTTGAATGGTCTTACACTTGAAGGGCGAGATAAATTTCAAACTATCAAAGAAGACCTGAAAAGAATTCTATGAAAGCATCTTATTTAAAAGCTATACATGTACATAGACGACCTCTGTAGCGCGCATTGTGCAGATAATCTTCGTTTACTAAACAAGCTGACAATCCGCAGTTTTGAATGGAAGGAACTTTGGACAAACCCCTCGATGTTCAAGTTTTCAAAGCCATTGTCTGATACGTGTCATTTAAAATGGATTTGTATGGTTCTAATAAATTTAAAATTTTAATAAATTCCATGAGATGAGATTAAAAGTCGTACGTGGTCAAGAAACAAACAAATCCTGACGATTTCTTAGACCTCATCCAAATTAGTACTTACTTGAATCAGCCATGTCATCTGCCATTTAATGGTCTCGCTCACACTCAGATATCGCTCTTCGCGAATTCTGCCTAAAAACACATCAAACGAATATTCTAAGTTCTGTCAAAATGCGAAATTTAAAAATAAAAGACTGTGCTCGGCCTAACCGACGTAACGTTAGTGGTTAATTCATAGGACTTAAATAAGTGTAGGCCTCTCATGCAGTGTCCAGGGAACTTTTAAAAAGAACTTACCGTAAGCTCAAAATAAGTCAGCAAAATTAACCAGAACAGCGTGTTACATTATACACCATAAATCCAATAAAAACACTGTTTCATACACGAATGAGCAAATTTTTAAGGAAAATTTATTTATTTATAATCGAAATTTGATACCGCCCTTCTTCCAACATTTTTTGCTCAGAAGTGCATACACACGTCTCGACAGCGCAATTGCAGTTGTACTGCAAAGCAATTGTGTGCGAAGGACTTTGTTCAAGGTCCCTACACAGTGACTCCCCGGACTAGGGTCAAACCCGCTCGCTCAGCGCACATTGAACGTTACGGGCTGACCGCTGTAACCGATCGGCCACTATGCCACACAATGGTTCAATTCAGCAGTGAATGCGATAGGCCGTGCTCTGAAACGTTAACTGCGCACTTTCCTTAAACTATCAAACCAAAGTTTAATTAGTGTTTGTAAAAGTTGAGGCATCAAAATGAGCCTCACATTCCAGACAAGTCAACTCTACACTTAACAATATCAACTGTACATCTCGTCAGTAAAAACATTCTCTCTTTTAAGACATGCTATGCAGATAGAGAGGCAGACTGCAAGTGGCATTCACAAGTGAACTAATTGCAGTGATTGGATAGTTGGGGGTAAGGTTCAACTCCCAAGTTCGTTTTCAGCCCCGCTAGTTTATTCTGATAAATAACGCTGGTGTCAAGCCAAACACCAGATCAGCTTTAAGTGGCACCCACACCCAGGTCAGTACCGAGCTATAGTTGCGCCCTGTGCCTAGCTAATTGCGCTCTGTGCGTAGCATCAATATGTCGCCACCACATTTTGAAAATAGTGCATTTATGGAATGATAAGTTATTCCATCCTGAAATTTGCGCCCTTTCCACATTTTCGCCCTGGGCCTAGGCCCCGCTGGCCCCCCTCGGTACGGCTCTGCCCACACCTACAATGACCCTCTATACAATTTAAACTATATACCGGTTTCAGGTTTCTAAAAATTTGAGTCGGGACATCTCGACATGCGAACAATTTTAACCCACCCCCTCATTCAAATTTTACAATTCAAACCCTGAGTAATTGCATATGTGTGGCACAGTGGCCGATAGGTTAAAGCGGCTAGCTCGTAACGCTCAGTGTGCGCCGCCGCTGAGTGAGCGGGTTCGACCAGAAGCGGAGCCTTGTCTCTGGGTTTGGGGTTGGCGGGTTGACAATTTTTTTAATTTCCAAACACATGGATGTGGCAAAAGGGATGAGCAGTGGAGAACAGTGTAATTTCATTATATTCATGAAATATTTATTAAGTATTGGGTGGATATAGGCAGGTCAATTCCCTCCACCTGAAATTTTGGAGGGAACGTCAACTCCTATCCACCATATAAGTCTTCGCCCCTGAATGTATGAACGCAGTGTCAAGAATTCAATTCAATATATTATAATTTATCAGACCATCTCTTTCTGCTTGTATAAGATTGCACACCCAGTTGCTTAGTGCACAATACCTCATCATCAGCATCACCACTGCGACTGATTCTCGCCAGATCACATACACACACAACAACTCGACACAACATCTAGACCTCTCTAACGTTATCTCTGAACACTAAATCAACATGCAGGAGGTCTGCACCTTATCTCACATTGATGAGACACTCACTGACCACAGTGGCCAATGATGACCCACTTTGGTCAAATTGAAACACCAGGAAAGTGTGAGGGTTTGCTACTCCCGCTTTGGACACTACTCCGTAGCGTTGTCGTGGAGCACCCATATCATCTCGTGGTGTTTCCACTTCCGGTCCGAAGGATTCGAACCCTGACATGTTGCTCTATGTCGGCCATCCTGTCAACCAGCCAAGCCACCTTCGGCCTTCTAAACGATTATCGCAGTTGTTAGGGATTTCGATCCTCATAGAATCCCAGAGTCTTACCGTCCACGTGGCGGCGATGTATGGTAGGAGTTTACGATAACCGTCGAACAGCTTTCTTCTTCATAAGTTGGATGGACTGGGTCTTACAGCTTCGAGTGTTTCTGTCTGATACTAACTTGCACGATTTTGCAGCAAAACTAGCAAAGTCTGTCTTCTGATGGCTGGAGGTTACTGTCCTTTCCATTCTTAGATCCATGCGGCCTGGGCCAACATCGTAAACTCTGACCTCCTCATGATCGGCCTGAAGCGGAAAGAGTTGGCTGCAGCAGGGGCTGTGCCGCCTGTTTTTGTTTGGGGTATAAGACTATTGGCAGGTCATCTCGGTCAACGCAGGGACCTCAATTCAGATTATATTCCCCACATGAGCGTGCAATCACCAATTACTAATTTCATTTTACTTTGCTCTATCTACAAAACTTATAGTTTCACAAAACCAGTCTCAGACATGGGAAATATAAATGCAAGCACACATTCAACCGTCTGATATTTGTGGGGTATATAGCTACTCCATCCCTCGCACTTCAAATTTTGGGGGGACGATCCCCGGTGTCTCCCCTAAGTCACCGCCCGTGGGTTCGACCCCCGTCCGTGGAGTCACTTTGTAAGGACCTTGAAGCAAGTCCTTCGCACACAATTACTCTACAGTACAACTGCAATTGCGCCGTTGAGGCGTGTGTGTGTGCACTTTTGAGCAAAACATGTTGGAAGAATGGCGGTTTCACATTTCGGTAATAAATAAATAAATATCTCCATAAGCAATGTTGCTAAAGCCATCTCGAGACTGTTTACAAGACACAATTTCCTGGTAAATATAGGCGAATAGCCAACTAGGGGTGGATCAAAAAAGTAAGAAAGTAATTCCAAGTCCATCTCTTCATGTTGTATCATTGGAAACACGCCACAATGGGAAGTAATGGGCAGAGTGGAGCCTTGTGACTTAAGCTTTGCTTGTAATGAACAGAGGACTGGTTAGAGTAGATCTTCTATGATACGGTTGTCCTTTTTTAAGTAGTACAAGTAGTCCGTTAGCAACTCACAAATGCTTTCATCAACTATCTTATGTCACATCACCATAATTTTGTTGAACTGTTTAAGGGTCCTTCAGTGAAAGTTCATCACCATAATTTTGTTGAACTGTTTAAGGGTCCTTCAGTGAAAGTTCTGGAAGCCATGTTTGACCTTCTGAGTAACCTACTTTATGCTACTCTGATTTCGCCTCAAAACACCTACCTCGTTCGTAGGTGAATTGCCGCTGCTCTTCAAAATCCTCTGATAATTTCACCAGGTGAGATGGGTACATTAGTTACGTTTCAAATATCACATCATGTAGCCTATTAGTACAATATTCCGATAGACCGCGACCTATTATTTAGATAGTCCTATTATATGACTATAGTAAAGAACTCCTCATTCATATAGATTGCACCCGTACATATTTCTAAAACATCGTGCATTTCTTTGGAATCTTGTGCTTGGCTTTAGTAGACGCCTTTTGTGGGATTGTCACCATTATTGAAAGTTTCTCATGCGAGAAACGACTACATTGATAGAAGCATTGGATACAATACCAGGCTATGACAGGCCATTTTGTCTAACGGCCTACAGTATAAGCAAAACTGGTGGACTACCTGGGACGGTTACAGGCCGTCAGAGAGGCAAGATTTTTTAGAAACTGCGCCAAGAGATTTTAAGGCGGACAAATATCACATCATCTAATGTATGCTTGCCAATTGGTTGAATCGCATGATTACGAATTGTCAATTAGTACCCAATAATATATGCGTGTTTGTACATCCCTCATAAAACTTCTCATTTGTTGCCCTGCCTTTGGTGTTCGGATGGCGCGTTAGAAGTTTAGAGATTAAAATTTATGCCGCTTTGTTAAAAGGCAAGAATAGTATGCGAAATTTTAAGTTCAAATAAAAAATTATTAACATTTTGTAATATCTTATGTCTTGCGTTAAATAGATTATGTCATTTGAGATATCACCATATTAATGTCACTATTGTCGGCTGGCGTTGAGCTAAATACAATACTCTGGCAGTATTCACCGTGGTCTCTCCTCAATTCAAGTGACGTACAAAATGGCTAATCATTATTTTCGTCAATAAAACACGCAAAAACGGCTTCCAGACTTCCAGTTCAACTTATTGGGGTTTTGCACACGATAGGTTAAATATCACCAAAGTCTCAGGCTCAGTGTACAAATTCAGAAGGGCCCCAAAAACATTTGCGCCAGAGGTCCCGTAGACGCGCCTCTGCGTAATTGCCGTTTATTGTCCCAAATATTTAATCAATTACTGTTTCATAGTTGGATTATTAACGATGTTTCTCATGAATTCTAAAGCCCTTTCCCGAAGTGCCCAGTTGCTGAGAACCATGACGTAGCGCTTGGTGAATTAATGCAATAAACGAATATCAACATCATCGTCATTAATTATGAATATGTCTTTTGTCTACGATCTTCTTTTGTTCAAATGTCTTGAGAATTATAGAAGAGATGCTCATATTCAGAAGCAGAAAGCGAACTAACACAATAGCATTATTTTGAGAAGTTGTGGGGGAAAGCCTGTGGGCAGAATCTTTGTGAACACGTGGTCATTGTGTGGGTGATGACCTCAAAGAAAGGAGGAAGATTTGAACCGGGGTTGGGATGAACTGAAATAATGGGAGGAGGATCTGAATATTCTGAAATATTGAGATACATTGTGTGGGAGAATGATCTAAGCCAGTGGGATGATAACGTTAATCAATGGGAGGCTGACCTAGAGGGAGAATGATCTAAACCAGCGGAAGGATGACCTGGATCATTGGGAGAATTATCCAAAAAATAATGCCAGTGGTGGAATTATATGAGCCAGTGGGACAATCACGACTGGGTTCAGTGAATATGCAATGATGACTTGATCCAGGATAAAGGAGAAGGTCGACTGTTGCATATGTCGTTGAAACGAAGCCAGAAATGCCCAGACATCTTCAACATGGACCGTCTCAATAATCAATATACGGTGAAAGTTGTTTATATTAAAATTAGAAGTTTCATAAACAATAGTAAACCATGAACTTATTATCAATAAAATTATTGATATAGGTGTGGTTTAGCCTGCTAATATATTTAATACAGCTTACTCTATGGTTCAACTGAGGTGAAACAGAGGACCAGTCTAAAACCACACCAGAAGCGAACTAGTAACACACTCATAGCGTAGTGATGCAAGGTAATTATTGGCTAAGAATAGGCATACGTATTATTGGTCTTGAGGTTAGTCATTGCGTGTTTGTGATCTAGATAATTATTTCAAAATATTCTGAATTTAATTACTTGCTGTGCGAACGGTTGGTATAAGTTCAACGCATGAACCTATGTGCACAACATGTTCATCTAAATTTTATGTAAGAACTGTTTTAATTGAAGACGTTTTGTAGTGGCATATTTCGCCGCGATTAATCTGGTGCAAAATTTCCTAAGTTTTTTTATTACGATGAATGTTTCCCGTAAAAAATAGGCCTATTGCTGTCGTCAGATGGAGGTGTGATAATACACTGATTTTTCAAACGAATGTGTATATCAACGACAAATGGATAATATAATTTAAAACAATATTTATAGAGCCTAAGGCCTCAAGCAAACGTGATATTTAATCAATGAGCAAGATTAAATTATAATGGCAATAATATCTGCAATTAAATAATGCTGTTTGATTATAATAGCTTTGCCATCATACTTTGTGGATTCACAACATTTCTTTTAAGGAGTAGGCCTACTCTCCAAAATTCTCTTATTCATGTACTAAATAACCTCAGTATTTAGTTTTGGCTTGTAGCCTAGGCCTACTATTGCTTAGGGTCGGATTTAGGCACTTGATACACGTGCATTGGGACCCTGAACGTGATTGCTCATCAAACAAATTTTTTGATCTCAAAATAGCTGCGACTTGGTCCTCAGAGATTGAATAATGTAGACTTGAATTAAAATTTTGTAATTGATTAGGTAGGCCTTTTAGAGTTTGCTTATTAATGAAAGTAGTCTCTAAGTAGCCTATTATATTTGCCTCAGAAATTCATATTTCCAGTATATATTAACCCTTACCACTCTGAGGCCACAGTGAACGGCCAATTAATTTTCATGTCAATATTATGTTTGTTGAACAAACTGACTATCAAGTACGAATGACACACGATTAGGTTCCCTCATCCACTAAAGCATCAAAAGTGAACTATTATGCATGCACTCAATTTTAGATTCCTTAACAAATAAATTTGCTACGTCCGGAAAACTTATCTTAAATAACATTACAACAAGATATATAAATCGCTGTGAGGATGATTGAGGCTAATGAATTTTTTTTATTTGGCAGTGTTCTTAAATTGCATTATAATATCTTCCCAGATATTGTGCGTGGATTGACATCATGGCAACTGTAAGTGACTACAGCCATTCGAATAAAATTGACTTTACAAGTTTCATTGTCAATATCAAATTCCTTGGCAAAGGAGCTTTTGGAGAAGTTTACGGTCCATGGAACGTTCGAGATAAGATTTGTGCAATTAAGAGGCGGCTTTTCAATAAAAGCTCCCTGACCAAAGAAGTTGAGAAAGAAATAAAAGCTTGCAACAACTGGAGGTCACTTCAGCATTCCAACTTGATAACAGTCTACGAGGTCCATTTCGAGGTCAATGCTTTGCATATAGTAATGGAATATGCAGAAGGTGGACCACTGACAGAAGCTCTAAGATTGTTCCAGTCTGATTTGCGTGTCGACGTCTTTCGAGACTGGGCAACACAGATCGCCAATGGAATGAACTACCTACACGAACATTTCATCGTTCACAGAGACTTAAAGTCTCCCAACAGTCAGTAATAATACTGTCATATTTCAGAAATAAAATGTCATTCACCTCTAGACTAATCCCACCAGGACACGCTGTTGCTTATTATAACGTATCAGAAGATATCTGTTCCTCCTTACACGCTGGGCCCTCTAACCTCTTAAATACACTAAAGCAGCTTTGACGGGTATACTTCTCTTCTTGCATATATCGCAACATTTGAGACCTACTCTTTTCCAGTTTGTCTGTACTTCTAAGGTTAATTGATAATATCTGATTTTATTATTCTGCCTTTCATGGGTTCTTTATGTATTCTCTTGCCTCGTCTCTACAAGGTAGAGGTGGCGATCCCGAGGATTCGAGGGGGACAAGTCCCCCAACCTTTTACCTAGAGGGGACACGTTACACACTTGTCCCTCCACATTTTCTACTCCTCTCATTGGGTGTTCCCACCTGTCAAACGAGATCGCAGCCTCTGCTATAGTGCTGTTCGTTGTTTTTCAAACTTCAAATTAGTATTTGGGTTTTTATTCGGTTGACAGCAATACTGTTGTTGGAGTCATTTGAAAATTTTTTATTTGGTAAATCATTTTATACAGTTGATCAATTATAGCGGCCAATGTATAGCGGCTAAAAAGAATCAATTAAATTGCAGTTTATAGTCTTCATCTATAGAACAGAAATGTGAGACGTTTTTGTGATGGCGGGCCAGTAGCAATGTTTTCCAGCAGTGGAAAATGAGATATTAGGGATCTCTTACAGACAGTTGAATTGGGCTTTGTAAACATGATTCTGATACAAACATCACACAAAACTCATAAAGCCTTAAAATGCCAAATTAGATCTTTTA
Organism: Bimastos eiseni; assembly: GCA_959347315.1. Classification (NCBI taxonomy): domain Eukaryota; kingdom Metazoa; phylum Annelida; class Clitellata; order Crassiclitellata; family Lumbricidae; genus Bimastos; species Bimastos eiseni. The sequence continues at coordinate 291,575 of OY365810.1, read as the reverse complement.
TTCTCAATTACAAGTGTCGTATTTAAAAAACGTTGGTCCGCTGTTCTGGAATTCACTCACTACCTTCGGCATTGATAATTCTTAATACTCTGTTAGTATTTACACATATACGTAGCTACTTGATCTCTCATGTCTCCTTGTAATGTGTTATTGAAAGCTAGTACAACCATTATTTCATTTAACTTAATGACTGTACAGTTTGCTATTCAGTTAACTAGCTTAAGGATTACCGTCATTCATTCATTACAGAGAGTTATCTAGCGCCCCTTCTAGGTTACTACTCAGGAGCGCTCCCGACTCCAGCACGTTTAAAAAGAACAGTTTTAAGGTAAGTATAAAATGAGTCTGAGTGGACCCTTGGTGACAACAGCAACGCCAACGGGAGCATGTTCCATAGCGATGGTCCAACCACTGAGAAGATACGATTCTGTTTAGTAGTTGTATCATAGGGTCAATATAATGCTACATTATAGTTAGACAGACCACTCCAGGGAGACATTGCTTAAGACTAGGTCTGGGTCACTATAGGTTGTCATTGCTTGTGCACTAGTGATGATATTAGTTGGTCTGACGGCCTGTATTTGTAGTAAAGGTATTCGGCCGGCTTCAGAGGTCAGAACTAGTGGCTCGTTGGATACATTGTCGGTGGTGTTCTTATATCTGGTTGGTCAGAACTGGGTGACCTGGTAATCTTTTTCACAGGTCAGGCTTACTAGAGGAACAGTATTCTTGGATCAGGTCCCTCAGATTCGGCTGACCCCGCTGCTCTGTCTGACCGCGCTGCCGCTCTGTCTGACTACGAGATTCGGTATAAAATAGCCGCGCACTAAAGACAAAGGGCCTGTCTGGTTGGAATCGCTCGTTGTCCGTGGGTTGGTTAAGGTATAGTCAAGTAGATTAAGATCTTGGGAAGACTGCCGCTAGTGATGCATTGGTGAACTCCGCTATTGAACGTAGACGGTAACTGTATCATTATCTAGATAAGATTATTCATATATTTATTATTATTATTCTAAAATCTCAAACTGAGTAATTGATTATCAACTTTATATATATGAACTCATTATCAGCGTGATCGTGTACAAGTGAAAGAACTCTTAAAGCTTGTATGCTAGGTCGTCTAAACACGCTGTGCAGATTAAGTTTAATGTTCATTTCTAAAGTCTTTTGATTATTATTAGAGTTATCGTTTACGTGTTAATAAAACAATTTATCTCGTTACATTTTATACCTCTCGTGCGAGTTGCTAAGTTCACCCATAATTTCCTGTTGGCAGATACTTCGTCTGGTTGATATCGTGGCTTAGCTAATTGTCTGTAAGGTAATTCAAGTCGCTGACCGAATCATCAAGTCCTTCACTCATCCACCGGGTTGGAATTCTCACGCATACAGGTAGGCAGACGTTCTCTTTCAGTCGCTATTACTGTTCTACACTACCATCTTTATATTATTACCAATTCGCTTTCTAACGGCTCTGTCACGATCTCTCTGTGAGGCCTTCGCTCAGACGTTTGTGCATGGTACGCAGATATACATACATTGCCCTATCATCCAACGGTGATTGGATATAGCGTCTCACAGCGCAATAGCGGCTGTCAAGTATTAAGAGACATTGTGCACGGGGAAGGACTTGCTAAACGGTCCCGCCACAGTGATTCCGCTAACGGGAATCGAACCCATATCTCTGCCCTGCAGAGCGCCCATTCGCGGTTTCGCTGAGCCACACATCCTCAGTGTAGGCCTATTGTTTCGCTGCCGGTTAATTTGCGTTAGGCTACATGCTTGCATTCAAGAGCGCTGACTGACTCCGCGCTTTCCGATATTTGCTGCGGCCAGCGTACGTAGATATATATATATCTATTTATCAGAGGACAGTTGTTGCTGCTCAATTGCTCATACTTCGCGAGGAAAACCACAAGCATTGTGCACTCGCACGGTTTGGTCTTAGCGGTGCAACTTTTACGACGTAGGCCGTTCATTTATTTAGCGCCTATTAAAGCACTACCTTTGTTAAGTGATTAGCAATTTTCTTGAGCCAGTAATTATTCGAACTGGGCATATTGCATTTGACTATTGTTCAGGTGTGGTGTATTGTCTATACACACACGCACACCCACAAGCACACACACACACACACACTCACACACACCCACAAGCCCACACACCACACACACACACGCACACACACATTCACTTACACATACACTTACACATACACTTGCACATACACTTACACATACACTTACACATACACTTACACATACACTTACACATACACTTACACATACACTTACACATACACTTACACTTACACATACACTTACACATACACTTACACATACACACACTCTCTCACGCACGCACACCGATCTGCATACAGAGGCCTATATAATTCGCCGTTCGCTACGCTTTTGGTACGACTACTACAATTTTAAAGAGACTCCTGCAGAGTTCGAAGAATATTTGTACAGTTGTATAATCTTGGGGTGTATCGGGCCTAAACCTTGCCTTGAGTTCGTGATTAAGCAACCGTTTCGCTCAAGACTCGTTTTCGGTGATAGAGTCGTGTTAGAGTACGTGAATTCCTTGGGTGGTTATAGGATTGTGAGGCGAATTAGTTCGGTCTCTTGTTTGCCCTCGTTAAATACTACGTCATGGCTCTACGGCGTCCTCGTTCGCTTCATGACCCATCAACCTTTCTATGCATAGGACCGGCTGGGCGCACACGAAGCCACACGCAAGCAGCCATGGCCGGCTTACCAGCAGTTCATACTCGTCCGATCTGCCTCCCCCCTCTTTCGCCACCTGTTCCCGACTTTGGACTTGTCAGACCTGATCCTGCCTTCCGGCGGATCAGCATTCATACTCCTTCCCCTCCTCCGTTAACGGCCGCGCAGATTAACGACACTTGGCTCAGACCTGAGTCAACGATTTCTTCTCTTTTGCCTGACGCCTCACCCCCTCAATCACCAGTCTTAGTGGCATACGACGACTCCTCCGTCCATGCTGGCGGTTCCGCTCATTCAGATTACCACAGTCATGCTCTACTTTTTCATGCGTCGCCAATAGCCGTGTCAGAACATTGGGAACGAGTTGGTACTCTTCCTTCTCCAATATACCACAGACCCGTTCTATCCACGGTACAATTAAATCCTTACACCACCACTTGCTCCCTTCTTCCACATCTCCGGTCGGCAAGGCATTCTGTAGAAGATTTGTTTAATTTTCCGGCACTTGGTACCTTGCAAGACCAGCCCTTGTTGGTCCTGCCACCGACGAAAGGCAATTATGTACCGGACATTGCGATAAGGTGTCCTTCTTCTGCAGCGCATACTGGGTCCATACCACAACAACAACCACAACAGCAACGCATTCCCAGTTATCCAACCTGTCTTGCTCGTGTCTAATTCTCAGTCAGACAGAGAAAGGGATCGACCGATCGAGTTCTTAACTCCACTTCTAGTGCCAAACTCTGTGTGTAATCCCTTACCTGACGTCACACCAACGGTGCGTCAGTCCGAGGAAGGGGTGTCTTCTCGACCTCAGCAGTCAACTCCTCCAAGCCGCGGTCATATTTCTAAGAGCTCTTTGTTCCTGCCCCCGGGTTTTACAGGAAAGCCTAATGAAAATGCACGTGAATGGTTGCGATCTCTTAAACTTTGGTTCGCGTTTAATGACATCCAGGATAATGCTACAAAATTATCCACCTTGGCACTTCTCCTTAAAGACATGGCGGGAACTTGGTACAGATCGTTAAAATTAGACGACTCCACTGACTTTGACAAAGTAGCGGACATGTTTATAGCACGCTGGACAATGACTCACAAGCCGTGGTCGGAACTAGCCTCATTGTGGTCAATGAGTCAACAGACTGGACAATCAGCAAGCGATTACATCGCCTCGGTCTTAGTAAAAGCTGAGCACTTGGGTGTAGATAGGAAATCGATCTTTTATGTCGCGCTAAACGGACTACGTCCGCATACGCGTCAGGCTGTTCTAATCAAAGGCGCATCAGATATTGATGAGCTTTTAGAAGTCGCCAACTTTGTAGAAATTTCTACTGAATCAGAAGTTGCGGGAAGTAGTGAGATTCTTCAAGCGCTCGCTGATATGAAGTTAGAATTGATAAAAATACAAAAGAGCCCAGTAGTGCCAGTTAGGGATTCGGTTGGGCCACGTAAGGTAACATTCGCGTTAGCCTCGGACACCGAGCAAGATTCACAGGAGGCTCATTATCCGGAATGGAATGATGATTTGCAAGGCGACATTTGGTATGATACTAATCCCATTTGGCCTTCTGACCCTAATCAGGCATCCTCTCGTCCCGAAGCCCCTTTTGGCACAAACATAGGATATAGAGGACAAATGCATAATTACCGTCACGCATCCTCTTCCCAAGGGTCGAGTTAATCTCCAGCTATCCCTGGCGTCTCTAGGCATAACAACTACCAATCATCTTACTCCCAGCAAGACCATGTTCCTTCGTCCGTGTATCCAGCTCGTGGGTACAACGAAAATAATTCCTCGCGGAATCCATCCCAGCGAACTAATGGCAATTCGTCGGGTCCGATGTTGCGACAACCTTTTCCTAAAGGTCAATTCTCTCAGAGTCCGCAACAGAACAATACCAGGATGCCATTAGCCCAGAAGTCTAGCTCCTTCGCACCTCGTTTTAACCGGCCTCAAGGACAAGTCCCACTTCAATCCTCTTTTATGAACGAACCGCCTTGTAACAACTGTGCCAGCTGGCATCCGCCACGCCGTTGTCCTGTATACGGGACACAATGTCGAAATTGCTCTCAGCTTCATCATATTTCTCGATGTTGTATGTCAACAGGGAGAGGGTCACAATGAGGGGACGAGTCTACTATGTCTCAACGAGACCATAGTAGACCACAGCGGTTGTATAAAGTTCGCAAAACTAAGGATTTTCAGGGTACTTCCACAGTTGCACAAAGTGGTATATCACAGGACGTTCGTACAATACCAACAAATTTACAGGATAGCACAGTACACAGCGGGGCCTCCTCTGGTCGATGTCAGCAACCACGCCAGACGGCGCCACCCCAATTTCGAGAACCAAGAGGGCCATCGTAAGTGGTAACTCCTAGAGTGCCTTATGCAAGACACAATTTCAATGGTGCAGGCGAAATTTCTGCTTATATTTACGGTACGCATCATCGATGTCTTGTAGACACCGGTGCGCAGAGAAGCGTTATTTCTCAGCTCGCATTTCACGCGTTACCGAAGAATCGTCAAATTCTAGAACCAGCAGAGACTGTGCAATTATGTGGTGCCAATAAAGAGCCCTTAAACATACTAGGCCAAGTCTTGTTAGACATAACTCTTAACGGATTGACAGTACAATTTCCTTTTGTGGTAATCAAAGAGTTAGTTCACATGTACATTATTGGACAAGATATGCTAATGCAAACACAAGCAACAATCGATTACCAAACACGTACGGTGTGCTTTTACGATGGTTCAATCTCAGTGGGACTCCGATTAAGAGGCGAAGGACAAGAAAACGTTTTGCGTTTACAGTCTAATGTTTGTGTTTCACCTAAATCCGCTATTTTGGTGCCAATTCGTGTTCCTAAACGTTACGTAGATGAGTTTTCTATTGTACACCCACTTCAGTTTGCGCCTAATCAAGAGTTTTTAGTTTGTAATTGCCTTGTAAAACCGAAACAGAATTCTTCATTTGTTAATATTTTGAACCTATTCAACCAAGACCTCCATTTGCTCAAAAATCGTCCCATTGCCTTGATTCAATTCGCTAATGGGAACTCTGTCGTTGCCGCCGATATCGCTGCTCAAGAACCTGCCCCCACTCCTACACGTTCACCAGATGTCGCAACCCGAACCTCGGTACTCACAGAACTTGCCCTCGATCTCTCAAAAGGTGAATTGTCAGACGACAATTTGGATCAGCTTACTGAACTGTTGTACCGTAATCGAGATGTATTTGCTGTCAAGTTATCTGACCTACCGGGGACCACCTTGATATCACATGATATCGTCACTACTGGACCTCCTTGTCGCCAACGTGCCTACAGACATAGCCCAGAGGCAAGAAAAGAGATTAATCGACAAGTTAAAGAGATGTTGGACAATGATATCATCAAAGAGTCGTTTTCTTTATGGCAATCACCCGTCATTCTAGTCTTCAAGAAAGATGACGCTTCGCCCAGATTTTGTGTGGACCTCCGGGCGTTGAACAGGCAAACTGAACCCCTTGTCTTTCCCTTACCAACTCTGCCAAGTGTTCTAGATGTCCTAGCTGCTGAACAACCAAAATTTTATAGCGCTTTGGACATGAAGGCCGGTTACTGGCAGATTCCGCTGACAGAACGTGGAAGCCAATGCACAGGATTCGTCACGCATTCTGGCTCCTATTGTTTCAAACGCTTGGCGTTCGGGTTAATGAACGCTCCTAGTTCTTTTCAGCGTCTGATGCAAGCAGTATTTCGTGAACAATTAAATCAATACGTACTCTGTTATCTAGATGACATTTTAGTCTTCTTCCGATCATTCAAGGACCATTTGTCACCTTTACAGATAGTTTTTAACAAACTTAGAGACGCTCGGCTGCGATTACATCCGAAGAAGTTGGCATTACGCCGTGTTAGGTTCTTTGGAAATATGCTGTCAGATAAAGGCATTTCTGTAGACATGGAGAAGGTGTCTAAAGTAAAGGCGTTTCCACGTCCTGAGTCTGTTCATCAGTTACGTCAGTTTACAGGACTCTGTAATTTCTATAGGAGGTTCGTTAAAAACTATGCTCACATAGCTGCGCCTCTAAATGAGTTATTACTTAAGGACGTTAAATTTCTGTGGACTGACGCTTGTGAGTTGGCTTTCCAATCACTTCGTGACGAGTTGTCCAGAACACCAACCATAGCTTTTGCGAGTATGGATAGGGAGTTCATCCTTCACGTAGATGCTTCGTCACAGGCAATAGGATACATTCTTAGTCAACTGGATGACCTGGGCCGCGAGGTCCCTCTCTAATTCGGTGGGAGAAATCTCCGAGCCTCTGAACGATCGTATATGGTCACAGAGCTGGAGGCGTTGGCTCTGGTAGAGGCTGTCAGAAGCTTTCATCCGTATCTCGTTGGGCGCAAATTCTCCTTGTTTACAGACCATTTGTCGTTGCGTTGGTTACAAACTATCAGAGCGTCAACTCAAGGTCGTCTTGCACGTTGGAGTTTATTATTACAAGGGTATGATTTCACAATCAGCTATAAGCCAGGCAAAACAAATCTCGCCGCTGATGCCCTGTCTAGAATGGACCATGAAACACCGCCTGAATTAGAGTCGGATGATGTATTTCTACAAGACGACATTTATCTCAGACCTGTGGCTACGCCGCCCCAACCACTGACTACGGACATGCCGTTTGACAATAGTGTACCGTTAAACGTGGTAACGCCACTTCAACAGGCCCGTGACGAGGAGGGCGTCTCAACTACTGCTGATACCGAAACTGATCTTATCGACTTTGACTTATTTGATGAATCGGTCATAATTGACGCTCAACAACGGTGCCCAGAATTGCTTCCGTTACTGCAGTATCTGGAGTCAGACATCTTACCGCCTGAAGACGTGTCTGCAAGACGCATACTACTTCTGGCTGACCAATTTTCAGTGACCGACGGAGTGTTGTATCATCTATTTCAGCCTAGAGCCAAAGACATAGGGATAGCCAAGCCTTTAATTCGTCAGCTGGTAGTTCCTGTTTCTCTCCGAAGCAAAGTCCTCGAGGCTACTCACGATCAGATGGCTCATGGGGGGTCAAGACAGAACTTACTTAACGTTGAGGACTAGGTTTTATTGGAAGCATATGTACGCAGATTCAGTTCGTTATGTGACGCCATGTGTTACTTGTCAGCAAAGTAAACGACCACACGCAGCAACCAAAGCTTCACTTCATCCATTGCCAGTCACTGATATCTTCGCCCGATGGCACATAGACTTTGCAGGACCGTTACCAGTGAGTCCTACTCGAAACAAATACATTCTGATGTGCGTGGATTCTCTTTCCAAGTGGCCGGAATTGATCCCTGTCAAGGATCAAAGTGCAGTTACAATTGCAAATGCGCTGTATGACCATATTTTCACTAGATTCGGACCGCCACACTCATTACTTAGTGACCGTGGTACTTCGTTTTTGTCATAGATTGTCGAAGACTTGTGTAAGCGTTTCAAGGTCAAACGAATTTTTACCTCTAGTTATCACCCTCAGACGAACTCCAGAGTCGAAAGGGTTTGGTCAGTGTTGTGAGCAGCGTTACGTTCTTACTGCGTTGATCAAACTGATTGGGAGAATCACCTAACGAGCATCGCCTTCGCTTTACGAAGTACGTCCTCAGCCAGCACAAAGTTTAGTCCTGCCATGATTCTCTATGGCAAAGACATGGAGTTGCAAATACAGGCGTCGTTGTTGCCTACTTCTACAGGTCGTGTGGGCGTTGATGCCTACATTCGTCAGTTGTTGCCAAGGTTACGGGTAACTAGGCAAGTTGCTCTAGACAATATACAGGCTGCCCAACAGACATATAAGAAATTCTATGACCAAAATCAAAGACCAGTGGTTTATCAGACGGGTGATGTCGTATGGCTGCATTCAAGTTACAATCCGAAAGGTGTTTGTCCAAAGCTTCGGCGGAAATTTGAAGGCCCATTTTATACAGTGAGTCGAGCTTCAAATGATACCTATAGAATTCGCAATGCAGCGACGAATCAGATGGTATCATCAGCAGTTCATGTCAACAGACTTCGGTTGCATGTTAATGATCAAGAATTGCTCTGGGAAAGTACCATGATCTCATGGGTCCATCTGCTCAGCAAAATAGTGAAATTGTCGACGAATCTACAGACCTAGTTTCACCATCAGCCGCCTAGGCTTCGTCGGACGCGCAACCTGCCACGTCCGCCTTAGACGTTGCAGATCTTCAAGAGGGCGAGCCGGTATTGTCCAATGACGTATCTGCACCGTCGCCGTCTCAATCGGCGTCTGCTTCCAACGACGCTCCTCGTGTATCACCTCTTCCAGACCCGCCAGATTCGTCGCGGTCTCCTTCACCTCCCATAGCGACTGATGGCTTGGATCGGGCCCCTAATTCTGCTAGTAGTAGTCAGCCGTGGTTTCCCGCGGATAAGTTGTTGAAATGTAAAATTACAGATGGCCGTCGAATGTATTTAGTTAAATGGTCATATACAAAATGGCCGCCATCATGGGAGTCTGAAAAAGATGTGACCCCAGCTTTAAAAGATACATTTCATTCGGCGTATACTTGTTCTGGTACAAAACGCAAAACGGGTTCGCGTCCGAACAAATTTATTAGTATTCTTATATCCATCGGAGATTTTTCTTAATGAGGCGATTTCCTCCAAAATAATCTTTTCTTTCTTATTATTATTTCATCGTAGAGTGCCTAGGCTTTAACATTTTGTTTTCCAGATAAATCTTTCGGTTATAGATTTATTTGGGAAAACGGGCTCCCTTTTTCTTTCCAGAATAGTTTCATCTAGTTTATACCGAAGGCTTTTTCCAAAGCAATGTATCTACAAAGGTTTTTATATTTCCAAGGGTTTTTATATTTACAAGGGTTTTTATATTTACAAGGGTTTTTATATTTCTAAGGTGTTAGTGCAATTTAAAACTTACATTGACAATTTGTCAAAATCTTTATGACCGTAGTTTAATTTCTAATTCGTTACTTATTTGGAGTCTACTGAAACCGATGTTTAACTTTTATCTTATTGCTAGTATCTTCAACCTAGTGTTGTGTTACGGGTATTTTCTTGACTTCTAGTCATGCTGCACAGTTCTTATCTTTATAGGGTCCGATATATCGATTATCCTATGGTGTTATAATGTTTGATGCTTCGTGTATTTACGTGTTTTTTTTGCTTTGCGCTTAAGGATTGGCGCGTGTTTCTCGTGTGTTTTAGGTTTTTTTCTCGTTTGAGCTGCCTTTTCGTATAGGCGTCCTCATCGACGTTTGACTTAGTATTCGTTTTAATTTTCGTCCTACTTTTCGTTTTCGTCTTAATTCTCGTAGTTTTAGAATTAACTTACTTCCTTTCGTTTTAGTTTTCGCTGGAATTTTCCTTCAATTTCGTCTTCAATTCTTCCTTTCGTGTTTCCTTTCGACTGCTCGTGCGATTTAACGCTTATTCGTGTTTTTTTGCTATTCCTCTTAAATGGTCGCTGTTTTGTTTTTAACCTCCAGACTGTTTCTGGTTGTCCTCCAAATTACGTCGTGTCAGGGTCTACTATAAGCTCCCAGATTTCTGTTTCGGGTTGGTTCCGTCCTCGTATTTTTATTACTTGGGGGGATGTCAACATTACTCACAGAATTTCGGGACGCCGTCTCCTTCTTGCTTCCAGTTACTCCATTTCTTATGTTGATCGTTTTAAGCTTATGTCGGCTTTTGCTAATGATTATGGTTGTTTTCTGTATTTTGCTCACGCGGGACGAGGCAGCTACGTGGCGCTGAACAATGATCAATCGGGACGCGAATACGGTTCATCTCCTCAACCGTAACTCGGGCGTTCTGCCGCCTTCGGTCTCTGGATCATTGCTATTGCGACGGACACACTACGTTCACTTTCGTGCCGTCACTGCGTTGTTTTCTCGCCACGTTTGCCGAATCCTCAGTTGTCGCGTGCTCCAATATTATTTATTAGCCTATTCTTTTTCCCCTTCGTTATTTGTGTGTTTTTATCTTTGCTATCGTTTTCCTAGGGATTAGTCTCAGTGTTCCTTTTCAATTAGGGTCACGTCGTACTCTCATGACAAGTTAGGTGTTGTTTTCACGGTTTTCTTTCATTTCTTTTTATTTTAGTGGATTTTTCACCAATGCAGTCTATATTTAGGGGGGTCCCTCCCGTTCCTTTCCTTTGTTTTGGCAAAGCCCGGAGGCTTTGTTCTTCGGGGCGTGGGGGATTATCATAGGGTCAATATAATGCTACGTTATAGTTAGACAGACCACTCCAGGGAGACATTGCTTAAGACTAGATCTGGGTCACTATAGGTAGTCATTGCTTGTGCACTAGTGATGATATTAGTTGGTCTGACGGCCTGTATTTTTAGTAAAGGTATTCGGCCGGCTTCAGAGGTCAGAACTAGTGGCTCGTTGGATACATTGTCGGTGGTGTTCTTATATCTGGTTGGTCAGAACTGGGTGACCTGGTAATCTTTTTCACAGGTCAGGCTTACTAGAGGAACAGTATTCTTGGATCAGGTCCCTCAGATTCGGCTGACCCCGCTGCTCGGTCTGACCGCGCTGCCGCTCTGTCTGACTACGAGATTCGATATAAAATAGCCGCGCACTAAAGACAAAGGGCCTGTCTGGTTGGAATCGCTCGTTGTCCGTGGGTTGGTTAAGGTATAGTCAAGTAGATTAAGATCTTGGGAAGGCTGCCGCTAGTGATGCATTGGTGAACTCCGCTATTGAACGTAGACGGTAACTGTATCATTATCTAGATAAGATTATTCATATATTTATTATTATTATTCTAAAATCTCAAACTGAGTAATTGATTATCAACTTTATATATATGAACTCATTATCAGCGTGATCGTGTACAAGTGAAAGAACTCTTAAAGCTTGTATGCTAGGTCGTCTAAACACGCTGTGCAGATTAAGTTTAATGTTCATTTCTAAAGTCTTTTGATTATTATTAGAGTTATCGTTTACGTGTTAATAAAACAATTTATCTCGTTACATTTTATACCTCTCGTGCGAGTTGCTAAGTCCACCCATAATTTCCTGTTGGTAGATACTTCGTCTGGTTGATATCGTGGCTTAGCTAATTGTCTGTAAGGTAATTCCTTATACCTATAGATTGGCTAGGTATTCAGATAAGTGACACGATATATATCAGAAAAGATTAACCAAGACGACATATAGTGTAGAAAGAACCTACGGGTTGATATATGGCGGAGAACCGACTGGATGATAGTTGTACGGGCAAATGGGACAATGAGCATGCCTCGCTCTGTAGAGCGTATATTCTGCTTGTGATTAATTTGTTTTCTTTATTTTTCCCGCTCTTTATTATCCTGTCTGCTATTTTAAAATTGGAAAGTTTGTTTGAGGATTATTTGGATGTTCCTATTAGCGGACCCTTCTTCGCTTCTTTAGGTTCCTCCCATTGTATTAAACTTTGTACTGCTTGTTATATCTACTTGTACGTTGCGAATGGGGTGCAATAAAAGAGCATGTTATGTTATGTCATGTCATGTCATGTTATGTTATAGACTTGTAAGGCTCAGCGGGCCTGAAATATGTCGTCGGCAGGCCAGAATTCGCTCGCCTGCCGGCTCTTTGATGCCCCTCTCTTCGAAGCTATAAACACAAGTTGCACAACGTTTTAGATAATATGTTTAAATTTAGTCGTGATCATCGAAGGCATTGAGGTTGGTGATTTTCGTGGGAAAACTTTGAAAATAACGGATTTCGATCAGATTAAGGAACATGATCATACGACTACGATGTCTAGCGCTGGCACTTACGCTTGGATGGCTCCAGAAGTCATCACCGAAAGACACTTTTCAAAGGCCAGCGACGTCTGGAGGCAAGTTTTGTTTAGCCTAGACCAACTTTATGAAGACCATTCTACGTTGATCTCCATGATTATTTAATTAGACTGTATATCTAACAACTTTTACAAATTAGTTAAATAACTCAATCACACTTGTTTTTCATTAGAGTCGATCTATGCAGCACGTTTTAGTTTGACTACAGATCGATGATTAATTTCACAATCTGTAGAATTGCATTAGAACTTGAGAATGTGGGGTGATTGTCTCCGATTAGTCTATGACTACTGATACTCAGAGTTTCTATGGGTCCAATTTTCGTAACCCGACCCATTAAAATGGACCCAATTTTATTAATATTATTTATCTTATCGTCAAATTCTAATGTCGTAAAAACGTAGCACAATCAGACCACCATATATGGATCTTGGACAATTACCCCCCGGACAATTACCCTCGATGCAAATAACCCCCCCCCGACAACAACCCCCGAATAGTATAAGGGTAAGACGCGACATACATACATACAAATATATATACTTCCATACATACATAAGCACATACATACACACATACATACGTGTATGTATGTATGTATGTATGTATGTATGTATGTATGTATGTATGTATGTATGTATGCAGGTCGACCCGATCTGTGAACAACTCTGCTAGTACTGATAACGCGTTTGGAGTCCATTCCATTATTGTGTATCGTTGAAAGCCTTTATTCAATAGCAACATGTCTCAGAGCTTCTTGCACTGATCAGCTCACTTATCTCAAATCAACTGTAGATTTCCCTTTATAGCAATTGTCAGGTATTCTGATTTACAGAATTTGTTTGAAAGAAGGTATGAATGCATTTTAGGCAATCATATCTGTAGGCCGTATTTTCTCCATTTCAGTTTTGGGGTTGTTCTATGGGAGATTTTAACCCGTAAATATCCGTACGAAGGCATTGATGGATTCACTATAGCGCAAAAAGTTGGCAACAGACAGCTAACATTGGAAGCACCCGATTCATGTCCTTGGTTCGTCAGGAGACTTTTGCAGAGTAAGTTCAGTTTCACTGATTTCGTATGGTACAAATCTCAATTGAAATTTAACAAATGCCGAACGTGATCTTGTGCATGCCCGTGTTGACAGCATCCAGTTCAAAAGTCTCTTTGCAGTTCTCTTCTTTTTGTTCTCTGCCTTTTTCAAACAGGTTCAAATGTTCGACGTCGCCATTTCTCTCTCGTCTGAGCCTCCTCTATGTAAGCCCCTTGTGTCCCTCTGACTTCATCGAGAAAACAGCATCATTCGTCTCGGTCATATTGTCCCGCGTTTTCCTTCCATCTTCCCTTCTATGATCAGTTTCAATTCAACGGATAAATAAAATTAATATTGAGCGTTTACAGTCCATTAGATGGATAGTTGTCACTGACCGCTCACAGATGGTTGTTCTTGAGTCTCCAGAACTCAATGGGTTAGAGTTAAATTTGATATTGCCCAGTGCTCGGTATTCGGCTTCATCCAATATATTCTCATTACTGTTGAAATTCTGCTTTTATTTGCCATAAAGAGGGCAAGTGACCATCTTTAGGCAGATGACATTCAGGCTTTTGTATGTGGTTCATCATCCGATCAACTCTCTCTTGTCCGTTCTATTGAGTGTCTTGTTTCTGATCTTCACTTATGGATGTCGACTAAGATACTCTACTTAAATAGTAAATACTTTCTAAAAACTCAGCTGATCTGGTTGTGGACTAGGCAACAACTTGCTTAACTTGACTGACAACTACTTACTTACATACTTTTTGCTTACATATACTCTTCTAGTGTCTGTGACCTGGGCGTCACACTTGATTCCTCCCTCACTTTCACGGAACACATATTATCTAACCTGATACGTCCTGTTACTTTCAACTCATAGCTATCAGCCGATCAGTCTCTTCCTCTGTTTTTACGACTGTAGTTCATGCGTTTGTCTGTTCCCGCCTAGACTACTGCAACTCACTGATACAGGATCTCCCGAAACAGCGTCTTTCTTCTCTTCATACAGTCTTAATGCTTCGTGTAAGTTCATAGCCCGACTTCCTTGCCGTGCGTATCTCTACATATACGCTTGAAGTCTCGCATTGGTTCCTGTAACGGCACTTATCGACTAAAAGGCCTCTTTCCAGGTTCCAAGGCCCAGCAGGACTGTGCCCCGAGATATTATCTGACTACTTGCGAAAGCTATTAACTGCAACTTCATCTCGTTCTTTGCGCTCTGTTGATCGTCTAGATCTTTTTGTTCCTAGGACTAAGACTGCCTTCGCCCAACACCGAGCTAAGGCAGTTTCACTGTTGTAGGTTCATCTACCTGGAATGACCTTCCTCCGTTATTAAGGACTAAACTAATGACTGACTTCTCTCCACCGGCTTCTCGTCGTTCCTTGAAGGCGTTTTTTCGTGCTTAGAGCGCCTCTTACGTTATTTTGCGGGAGGAGCTATATAAATCTAAAGATACAATACGATATAGCCTACATAATCCTTAAAACGTCTGAGCAAGCATGTAGTTCATTGTATTTGTTGTAGGGTGCTTCAATTACGAAACAAAAAAGCGACCATCCTTTTCCGAAATTCCTTCGACACTCAATAATCGAGGTAAGGCGTTTAGCGAGCTTTCAATGAATTGGTTAAGTTTCGATTTATTCGGATTATAATTCAGTTGTAGGCTTTTGCACATGCAGCAGCATAATATCAAATCAGTTTGAAGTCAATGAAGTTGACAATTTAGACTTTTTATTCAATATTATGAATAATTCTTTGTTTCTTTTCTCTCTCTAAGTCGATGCGCTCTTCATCCGTTGGTTTCGGTTGAATAACTTGTCCAACATCTAAAGCCTAGAGGGCGTATACCTAAGTCCAATATGTATTAATCACGGTTTTGTCTTGCATTGGTAGTATCTGGTCCATACAGTGGTTTTCTAACTTTTTATTTATTATGCCACCAGATAAAAAAATTAATGTTAGCCTGTCATCAGCAGATGTCATATATGTATCTAAAACAACATGAGAGTGCGAAGAAATGAGTAATTGATACTGGAATATAAAAGAATTTTGTGAGTGGTCTGAGGCGGATACCTAACCGACAACTCATTTATGCTCTTTTGACGACAAATGTACTTTTACTTTGTTTTGAGATCATAGAAGCAAATCTAGAGTCCATTTTTTCGTGTACCAGTTACCGACATCTGCCGTTAGAAACCCGCTAGTAGTGTATATAGTGCCGGTTGATAGACAATAGAGCTCTATGAATAGATGACGTCACAAGGTAGGGGTATCTGAGGGGTGTAAAAGAGGTTGTAAACCCTACGCTGGTACCCCACTTTGCATACGCATTCCACAGTAGACTGTTTCCATGCTCTACACAGTGGATGCCCATACGGGTCCAGCCTCGATATAAATCAACACACTTACTAACATACCTAGCCCGCACTGTACCATTGCACATTGCAATTATAATGAACTCGGCCATATGGTTGACCCCCCACTAGTAATCATAAGGTCCAGAATTCACAGCCGTCTCGTAGTAACCCATATTCCCACAAGTCTCAGCGTTCCACAATTTGGCTACCTAACGAATGTCATAGTTAATCCCATTTGGCTACCTAAAATAATGAAATTGGCCATATGGCGGACCCCAAAAGGGACCATTAGGTACATAATTCACCGCGGCCTCGTAGTAACCCATATTCCCACAAGCCTCAGCGACCCAACCAGCGTCAAGCGCTGCCTGGCAACCGATGGAAGCGCCACAGAGCAGACGAGTCAAAATTCGCAGCTCACGTGTGTAATAACAGTACTAACCAATAGATATCCATGAGACACGTCAAGCGGCGCAATAAGAACATTGTAGTTGTGCGGGCTAGGTATGTTAGTAAGTATGTTGATTTATATCGAGGCTGGACCCGTATGGTCATCCACTGTGTGTAGAGCATGGAAACAGTCTACTGTGGAATGCGTATGCAAAGTGGGGTACCAGCGTAGGGTTTACAACCTCCTTTACACCCCTCAGATACCCCTACCTTGTGACGTCATCTATTCATAGAGCTCTATTGTCTCTCAACCGGCACTATATACAATACTCCCGCTTATCTTCACCATAACGATCAAAGCCCTCCTTTTCAAGCTTAGGACTATCACTGGTGAACATGAAGCGGGTGAGGGGGTCCGCAGGGTCGACCTAATGAAGAACACACTTTTGAGCACAGATGAGGTACCGATCGAGTTCGATGTATCATCGTCCTTTCTTTAGTTACTTGTGATAATACTGCGGTTTGTCAGTTAAGATTTACTACAAGGAGATGATATTATTGCATCTTTTTAAGGGTCACGTGTCCTACATTTGATGTCTTTAATATTTTACTATTGTTTCCATCAACATAGGTATGAGAGTATTTGCTTATGGACCTCAGAACCTGAGAAAGGCGTTTGAGATTGATCGGGTAAGTTCACCTACGCTAGTAGTCGTTATTTGGATAGGAGGCTATTCCGATGGTCAACATCATCTTTGTATGTCAGGAATTTGGAAGCCTCTGAGGCGCATGTCAAGGGACAAGAGCCTCTTAAAATCAAAGCCATTGTGAATAAGGTTGAATAATAGACGTAAAACACATTACTTTCATACAGTAAATGAGTTGTGATGTCTATACGAATAACCTAATAATATAAAAATTATTTCTGAAAGCCTCACTTGGTCAGTTGTTTTCTGAAGTCACCGAATTGTTTGGACTCGGCGAATATACTGGATGCGCATATATGTCCTTTCAAGGTTAAGTGCTCTATAATTCTATAAGTGACTCCTGCAGGTCTGATTACGTATAGCCTCTTTGTAAATCTGATATCCATGAAATTATAGAACTGAAAACATGTGGTAATTTTATAATAACACAAAATCATAAATTCTCCTCTTGTCAAACCGTGTGGCTGCATGATAACAATCTGGAGAATATAAATAAATGCATGTTCAATTGTCTGCGACGTAGTTACTATGACATTTATATAGCACATTTATGTATGACATTTATATAGCACATTTATTTTGACATTTATATAGCACCTCTCACATTGTACTTCAATCAGAGTCGCTTCAAGTGCGAGATACCCAGAGAATTCGTCTTGAGAAAACAATATCGCTCTTCAAAATGAGCCTCAAGGCTTATTTGTTCAATATTTATTATGACAAGACGTTTGTTACGTGCTTTTGTGTAAGATTCATTTTGTTTAGATGCGTAATAAATTACAGCTCCATATTAATGATAAATTTAAGATAATGTTGATGATTTCTTTCCCTTTCTAATTCCGTTCCTTCTGAACTGGCAATCAAGCGATGACTTCCTCAAATACAGTGCACTGATATTTTCTGTTTGACAAGGCTTTCATATTTGAACACAGGGGAACCCTTGGATCCAGAGAGTGAACTTACGGTGGAAGAGGCTGGTATCTACGAATACAGTACTTTGGAGCTCAGTGTTAGAGTGTTGGGCGGTGGCTTGATTTCATAATTGACACAATCATCTGTACCACTGACAGTAACGCATTTTTGGAGAAAGCCGCTGATAATTTTTTACTTTTTGATTTGCTAAGAAATTTTGAAATTCTACCGTAAATTAGTGATCTAAAAATATACAAATTTTTACATTGGCGTCAATATATTTCTTTTGTCTTCTCAACTTTTTGTCTTCAATTCAGTCGAGAATCATAAGCGGAACGATTGAAGAAGGAAGATTGCAAAAACCAACATTCACTGTGTGACCAAACATTTGGTTTATCACCAGCATTTATTCCATAATTCATGATATTAGCCTACTTAGGCAAACTTAAATCATAGCTAGGTGACCAAACATGGACTGAACGTCATCACTGTATAAAGGTATAAAGAGCTAGTTTGGGTTTATATATATATATATATAAATAAATATTTTACACTAGCAATGAGCATTATAGTATCACACAGAATGAATTGGTTTAATTTTGAACTATCAGGTATTTATCGATAACTTCGCGGGTACAACGCTACCTATTTAATAGCGTATGATGTATACAGAGTGCGTACTACAACTGCAATTGGGTATTTCAGCAAATATAAACTATTTACACATACTATAGAAAATGAAATCAAACGTCAGGATAATACCTACCAATATAATTATTTCAAGTGAATTAATTTAAATTTAAACCAGAATCAAAACAAAGCACAGAATTGAATTTTAGAGCGTTTAAATCCATGCACATGAAATTGTTAAAATTGTAAACAGCAAATATATATATATATATATTGACTCGTGCTGCAATCTTATTTAGCAGCACAACTGTTTTTGCTCGTTCTCTTAAGACTTTTCTTTTCTCTATGGGTTTTTCGCACTGGGAGCGCCTCTGATTAGGTTGTGCTGTGAGAGGCGCTTTATTAATCCGTAAATAGAATAGAATGGAATGGAATATATGGAAATGACTGGAATATGCAAGTCTAGATTGTCTCTGCTGACCATAAAACGTTTCACAAATGTGTTTAAATATTTTCTATATCCATGACTTTTTGCAATTTGGCGCATCCTATTCTGAATCATGTAATGTATGTTTTTTAGGTCTGAGAAATATTCCGCCGCATTTTTCTCAGACGCAGCAGATAATTACCGCTTCCTCAAAATCGATTAATAAATTTTGATATTAATAGGCTAAATTGTGGTCACAATGGGTCCATTCCAGAATTATGCATGGGACAGTGAGAGAAGTTTTATAATCTTTAAACTGTGCAGCCGCCAATCATGTGCCAGTTGAATCGCAGCAGTAATTTACTAATTTTTTTGTCTCTGCAGACTTAAATTTGTGTGGCACAGTGGCCGATCGGTTAGACCGGTCGGCCCGTAACGTTCAGCGTGCGCTGAGTGACCGGGTTCGACCCTCGTCCGGAAGTCACTGTGTAGGGACCTTGAAGCAAGTCCTACGTGCACAATTGCTCTACAGTAAAACTGCAATTGCGCCGTCAAGGCGTGTGTATGCACTTCTGAGCAATAGATGTTGGAAGAAGGGAGGTATCAAATTTCGGTAATAAATAAACAACATGAAGCGCAGTAGATAATAAGTGATCTAGGGCAATTAGCCCTGAATAGTATAAGAGTAAGACACGACATGCATACATACATACATACATACATACATACATACATACATACATACATACATACATACATACATACATACATACATACATACATACATACATACATACATACATACATACATGCATGCATGTATATACGTACATACGTGCCGTTCACATATTATATAACGCAAAAAAAGCTACCCAACCCCTTACCCCACCCCAGCCTATGAGCACATTAAAAGACATACAATCGACATAATTTTATTGCACAATTTGACACTTTTATAACAATACGATGTTAGTTAGCACTTTAATAGTTGTGATTCAACTGATAATTGCCTTTATTCAATTCTAGAACTGCAGTAAAAATCATCATACGCCCAATTAGCAATGTAACAAAAGCTACCTAAAAATTGTGTATTCTTGTGCCAATGATAATTAGACCGCATGTATGAAGCTCCTCTGCATCTTAATAATCGCACTTTTAACGACACCAAATTCACTTGTATTAATTAGGGTAACTAATTGGGTAGTCGACAATTTTCACCATGTATCTACATATAAACCTACTATAATACAGCATGATAATACATGGTAGTGACGTACATACTATTTAAAAACACCATTTTAGTATGCCTTCTGTTTTACACTAGCAATGAGCATTATAGTATCACACAGAATGAATTGGTTTAATTTTGAACTATCAGGTATTTATCGATAACTTCGCGGGTACAACGCTACCTATTTAATAGCGTATGATGTATACAGAGTGCGTACTACAACTGCAATTGGGTATTTCAGCAAACATAAACTATTTACACATACTATAGAAAATGAAATCAAACGTCAGGATAATACCTACCAATATAATTATTTCAAGTGAATTAATTTAAATTTAAACCAGAATCAAAACAAAGCACAGAATTGAATTTTAGAGCGTTTAGATCCATGCACATGAAATTGTTAAAATTGTAAACAGCAAATTGTTAAAAGTGGATTTATAAAACAATAACTAAGAACGTTAAATCAATTCACCAGGTGGCAGCTAATGGTGCTAGTTTTGGTTCACAACGCATAGTGAACTTCGATTAAACAATGAAGGTCCGTGGTAGACCTACATGGAATTTCCAATTGGCAGGCAAATAGGCAAAATAGCTTAAGCTGAAAAAAAGTTTGTTATATAACAAAATCTTCAACCTACCCCCACCCTAGACAATATAACGCCAACAAAACCGGAACCCAGCCACCTACCCCTTGAGCGTTATAGAATGTGTGAACGGCCCCATACATACATACATATATACATACATATATACATACATACATGCATATATGTCTGTATGCATGCATATATGTATGTATGTATGTATGTATGTATGTATGTATGTATGTATGTATGTATGTATGTATGTATGTATGTATGTATTGTCCGGGGGTCATTTGGATCGGGGGTAACTGTCCGGGAAGTCATTGTCCGTAGGTTATTTGTACGGAGGCAATTGTCCGGGGGCAATTGTCCTGTTAGCGTTAGGCCTAAAGCTGAACGACGTCACTACAATAGAAACCTGTAAATGAGTTTTGAATTTGATTATCATTGACATAAAACGGATTATTTATTGTGGGAGAGTTAGTTCCAAAAAACAATCTAACGGATGACAGACAGTTTGGGAACAAACGTCCAAGCACTGATCACGACACCTAATTTAACAGATTAATTTCTGCTCATTTATTCACTTTTCCCGTTTTCCAATCCACTTTTGTTGCTTTTATCAAGTTGAATATTGTAATATATATGTCTGATGCCTCTAAATACGACCAACATAATTATGTAAAGAAATTTCTATCGGAATAATATTCAAATATGACACCTAATTTAACAGATTAATTTCTGCTCATTTATTCACTTTTCCCGTTTTCCAATCCACTTTTGTTGCTTTTATCAAGTTGAATATTGTAATATATATGTCTGATGCCTCTAAATACGACCAACATAATAATGTAAAGAAATTTCTATCGGAATAATATTCAAATATTCAAATATTCGTCAGATGGCAGTTGTAGTCAAACATTCGTTAGGTGGCATAAATGGTTTTGACCAGGGCTCTGGTTTTGACTACCTTGTATCCCACGAGGAGGTAACTTGAGGACGGATGGTAATAGGAGGTACGTTACGTCAATGACATATCTCAGCAGGATAATCTTTACATGATTTCGTATCGTGATCGTAATATCCAAATTTCTACAGCGCCACTTTAAAACCAAGCCCAGGACACCAGCTCATTCACGAGCGCTGCATCAAATCAGAGGGTTTGTCCAAAGGAGAGTCCGTGGTAGAGCATAGTTCGGTTTCCAGGATGTCAGCGGAGGCAGAGTAGCTGTTAAGGAGGGTGTCATTTTTGGTCGGAAATTGACAGGAGGAATATTAAATAAGGAGTCTGGGTAAGAATTCTTGAAAAGGTGAGACTTGGGTTTAGAATGGAAAGCCCTGTAGGGTGATGGATAGAAGAGCTTGGAACAGAATTCAACAGATGATGTTGGATGACAGGCAGTGATGGTGGAGGAACTGAAAATTTACGATATTCAGGAGGAAGGTCGTTCCAAAGACGGGGTGCGGCGTTGGATATGGCACGGTTGGAGAACTTGAGATGAGGGGCTAAAGGGCGTCGAGTAAGGGTGAGACAGGATGACGATCGGGTAGAGCTAGGTGACTAGATGGTGAAGAGTTCGCGATTTTGGCTGAGAGTATTGTATGGAACTGTAAGTTAGCGCTAGTACTTTGAAGTGAATGCGCTCTGTGATTTTAGCCAGTGGAGTCGTTTCAGGATTGAAGTGATGTGGTGATGTTTGGGCGTTCTGGTGACGACTCTTGGCCTAATGAGTTTTGGATGAGTTGTAGACGTTTGATTTGCATGGTTTCAAGGTTGAGGAAGAGGGAGTTGCAGTAATCGGGCTTGGAGTGGACGATGGAGGTGGCAATGTTGGAAGCAGTTTTGAAGTCGAGCATGGGTCAGATGCGGCGAAGTTCCTGAATGTGCATGAGAGAGGTTGGAAATGTGATTAGAGATTCGAGAGAGATGAGGATACAAGGTGACGCCAAGATTTCGGACTGGAACATCTGAGGTGAAGGAATGGTTGACGAGTTAGTGGGCAAGTGAATTGCAGGGTCGGAGATTTTCTTGCTTTGGCCAGAAAGGCAAATGAGAATGAATTCTGCTTTGGAAGGGTTGATACAGAGTAGGTTGGATGACATCCATTGGGAGACACGGTTGATATAATGATATTAAATGCACACAGCGCTTAATCTCAACTCGCTTCTAAGACAAACTCCATAGTCAACACAGGCTGCGTGGACATGGAGTCTAAGTTTAGAAGATATCGAGAAAACGAAATAAACATTTAATGGAATAGAGTGAAGGGATCGAGAGACAGGGATTGAGTGACAAAGTCACAGAGGTAGGCTTATAATAGACGCACAATGGAGACGATGGAGATGGTAAGATTGAATAGACCTATGAGAAGAAATGATCGATAATCCGAAGGTTTGATTTTCCGAAGGTTTGATTTTCCGAAGGTTTGATTTTCCGAAGGTTTGATTTTCCGAAGGTTTGATTTTCCGAAGATTCTATACTCTGACATTAATTGAACAAGAATCTAAATTAATTGATGACAAGAAAAAACTGTTTAATCATAAATGCTTATCTGCTGGTGAATGCGTCTGTATGTGTAGATGCACGGTTTTGTGTGTGTATGTGTGTGTGTCTCTCTCTCTCTGTGTCTCTCTCTTTACCTCTCTCTCTGTGTGTGTCTGTATTTGCGTGCGCTTACGAATGCGCGTGCGTTAGTATTTCTCTGTTATGAAAACTTTGGTTATGGTTGAGTGAAGTGAGCGATCGGTCTTAGACTAACTGTGTATTCAACCCCAGAGGATTAAACAGACGACACGAAGAGTGAGAGAAACATAATCAGGTAAAAAGACAGACAGAGAAAGAGACAGGCAGACAGACAGAGACAGGCATATGTGCGCTTGTGTGTGTTTGTGGATATGGTGGTCTGGTTGAAGCGATCAACAGTTGTCCTTTGATTGATTCCATGTGCCTGGAAGAGGAAAAGGAAGAGGCAGCGAGTGGAAGTGTGGCTCTGGTCATCCTTTGATGTCGCTGAACCACCTGTCCAGTCCTCTCTACCTCTTCCACCACCTCCTACACCTCTGCCACTTCCCTCCCTTCCTCCTTTCTTCCCATAAACTTATCCTAATTCGTTCTTTGATGTCTCGCTTCCGTTCGTCTCCACCAACTCATCGCCAGTCATCATCATTTTATCCGTCTTCTTCTCCATATCCTTCATCTTCATCATCTTCTTCCTCGTCTTCTTCATCTTTTCTTCATCTCCTCCATCTTCTTCTCCATATCCTTCATCTTCATCCTCTTCTTCCTCGTCTTCTTCATCTTTTCACCATCTCCTCCATCATCTTCTCCATATTCTTCGTCGTCATCTTCTTCTTCCACGTCTTCTCCATCTTCTCTCCATCTCCTCCATCTTCTTCTCCATCTTCTTCTTCTTCCTCTTCTTCCTGAGATCTAAATATCGTTCCTCAGCAACCGATGTCTTTCTGATCCATTTCGCTGCCTCACAACCAACCACTTGCACCCAATGCACAAACTCATCACTCACTTTTATACACCAATCACAGCATCGATCAATTACGATCCACAGATAGCAAAAATACAAATAATGATTTAAAAATACTACAGCTGATACTGATACTATTGATAGTAGTGATAGTAATAGTGATAAAATTTAAAATTTGATTGTCGTAGTATTGTACAAATCAGTCTTAAGCAACTTTCAATTCGATGGCTCATTACTAATTGGTAACAGTTGCATCTATAAGAGGAGTGTGTTCCAGGTGGAAAAGCCTGCAACTGAGTAGGTGCGGTGCTACATTTTTCTAGGTGCTTGCTCGGGGCACCGGAAACTCGTCACCAGAGAAAGAACGAAGAGCTTGAAGACTAACCAGAGCAGAAACAGTGCAGCAAGGCTCTTGCTCTTGTGCGCCTGCGTTTGCACGCGTGTGGTTGTGTGGGTGAATGAATCTGGTCAATTTGGAGACTACGACAAATAGTAGGGGAGGGGGTCTATCCTCTGCGAGTGGCTAACAATGCGAGGAATATATGGCGAGTAAAAGAATTCACTGTAATTTAGAAATTTTTCTGATTTCCTCGGCTTCTTTTATGACAAATCGGACCCTGGGTAACAGTAGTGGTAGTTGTTGTTGTTGCAGTGGTAGATGTGGTCTTACCGGAAGTGATATTATTAGCAGTAAGTGATAGCAGCATGGAGTATTATTATTATCATTGAGTCGACAGTAGAAAGAAGTGCTTTGATGACTGATGGTCTTTGAAGAGAAGAATCGAAAGAGAGGCTGTTAAGTCCATCTCTAGGATGAAGAACTCTCTCTTCTCTCTCTTTATATTCATCGTTGCCATCGTTTAAGTGATATCCATGAACTGTTGTCGATGCTGTTGTTGGAGCCATTTAGTTTTACTGAAATAGCAGATGGCATTGGTCTATGTCCTATGATGATGGTTTTCATGGATATCGTCCTAAGGACCGACCGACCGATCAGCCACTGTAGGGGGTCTCCCTCTATCTATTGAAAACAGTGAGGGTCGCTCAGGCCTTCCAGAGAGAGCGAGGGATACCTTGGCATCGTAGGGAGCGAGGAAGAGAGGGAGAGAAAGAGGAAGAGTGGGAGTGGGAGAGAGGGTGAGAAGAGTGGGAGAGAGGAGTGAGAGAAAGGGAGAGAGAGGGTTGGGAGAGTGAGAGAGAGGGAGAGAGAGGATTGGGAGAGGGGGAGGGAGAGGGTTGTCTTCTGTGGCAGATTTTGGTATCGAATGAATGATGTGGTTCCCTCTGATTTTGAGCTGATGATAATGACACAGACAGATTGTTTAAACTGCAATGTGCTGTCAGGTTCCTTCAGCTTATGAAGGGTTCAACCTTAAGGACAAGGTTATGCCCTGAATAGTCCTTTACGTATGCCTTAGGACATAGACCGTTGTAGATAGGTCTTGATATGGGCTGTTGGAAATAGCCTCCTATCTGAAGATACGTCTCAAAAGTTAGGCCTCAGAGGATAAGCCTAGGCAGATAGGCCTCAGAGGATCGGCCCAGGTGGATAAGCTTCAAAGGGTAGGCCTAGGCAATGGTCAATTTCAGCCGGAACGAGCTGGAACAGCGTTCCGACCCCTCAGCCAGTAAGCTATAGGCGGAACGCCGTTCCGGGTAGTTCCACCACGTTTCTACTTTTTGCTCCAAAGTTTTGACAACTATAGCATTTGCACATACGTGTTCTGTAAATGGGGACACTCAGAAATAAAGGTAAAAAAATCGTTTTTTACATTTCTTTTCACTCCCTCGCCCACTTCCAAAAAGATGTGTTCAATACTCTTGATCGATGATGTTGATTTAGTCAAGTGCATGACTGTGAACTGAGATCCTTGCGGATTGTGTGCAACTTTTTATCTTAAGTTTGAGTTCGATGCAAAAGTCAGTTT
Source organism: Bimastos eiseni (assembly GCA_959347315.1). Classification (NCBI taxonomy): domain Eukaryota; kingdom Metazoa; phylum Annelida; class Clitellata; order Crassiclitellata; family Lumbricidae; genus Bimastos; species Bimastos eiseni. Next base: position 265,331 of record OY365810.1, on the reverse strand, counting down.
TAACAGTATTTTTGGTGCAATTTTTTATCCACGTTATACTATAGTGAAGGCTACAAATATTACCCCAATTAAGACGGCAGGCATAACGTTTTTCTATAATAAAGTTTGATAGGCCGACGTCCCATGTGTCATATGAGACTGCTTAGTTTTCTGTGAAGGTTAGTGCTAAATTGGTGGCAAATAGTGTCGTTTAGCTGATTACGTTTAATGTTATCAAACATTTTTATGTTATGAGCACAGGTCCTTGAAACTACAAACTGTAATGCTGACAAAGGGAATTTATTGCCGGGAACGCCGAGAAAAACTCGACGCAGGTGTGGGATAGGAGAAACACCCGTTCTATAGTTCCACCACCTCCACAGTTAGAAATTGACCAGTGTGCCCAGGTAGATAGGTCTATGTGTCAAGGGAAAGACCTGTGGATATGTTCTTCAGCCGTAATCCGTTGTTGACATGTGTTGAGGATGAGCGAAAGTAGATAAGATGGGAAATGATTCGATTGGTGACATTTAATGACTCATCATTAGTTCCTCTTCATCTGCTTTCAATTCAGTCAACCGATTACAACAGAGATAAGGTACGCAGAGACAGAGAATGACACACACACACAGACAGACAGACAGACAGACAGACAGAGACATACAGCAGAGATAAATAGAGACAGACAAAAAGACAGAGAAAGAGACACAGGGGGAGAGAGAGACAGAGAGAGAGACAGAGAGAGAGACAGAGAGAGAGACAGAGAGAGAGAGAGAGACATTAGTTCCCTGCGGACGTGTCATTCACCGCTACCTCTGTGTTTCTCTCTGTCTGCATTACATTAACCAACTCATCACTCATCACTCTATTCGTCGTAATGATTCTAAATATAACGCTCTCTTTTTCACTCTTTCTCTCTCTCTCTTTCTCTGTCTGTCTGTCTGTCTGTCTGTCTCTCTCTCTCTCGGTCTTTCTCGGTGACCGGAAATTCGGCCCCGGAAAAATTCGGCGCCGGACAATTCGGTGACGGACGAGTTAGTTAGTGTATTTAGACCAGATATCGGTATGTAGTAATTGTCTTTTTAAAATATTCAGTATGGAGCGAAATAATATTCTCCATATTATCCAGCACACGTTTGGTTATTGTAGAGCCGGTATGAAGGAGTTTGAAAGAGTCTGAGGGAGTTTTAAGGAGTCTGATGGAATCTCATGTAGGCCCAAGAAGCAGGCCAGGCTTTAGGTATAGGCGATATAGGAGGCTGCCTAGAGCGGCATTTCTCCAAGGGGCGGCAAATTCGGGCTTAATATGTTAAAATGTTAAAAGAATGTTTTAAACTTTGTAACATCAGAAGTTTTTACCTTAGGTTTTTTTTAGGTTTTTTACCATTGAAACTTATTTCGCATCTCAAATTTGTGCAAATTACCAGGTCATTATTGATTTTCTCAAAAACCTTTAACCAATCCAAAATTATATTTCTCTTCACTTTGAGGTGGGTTATAGTCACCACCCAAAAATTGACAAGCAGCAAAAATTTAAAAAAATTGTCTTCCAGTGATATTTCCGTTATAGCATATCTCAAGATCGCTTGGTTGGTTTAGCTATAATATCTATCAAAAGAAATATTGCTGAAGAGTTGGATCTGACTTAAAATAATTCGTTAATTTGCTTGTGCAAATAGCAAGAAAAGCTTATTTTTCTTGAAGGAATTAATATTATTTTAAAATAATTATTAATTAAAAACTCTGAAATCTTATTCTGGAGATTAGATACCTGTAGGTCTATATTTATAAATGGATCAGTTGAAAGATTTGATTCTTAAGCATCTTTAGACTTCATGAACTGAAATTATGTTGATGCTGGTCTGCACTGCCTGTATACTTGCCTTGCTGCTTTGCAAATTGTGTCTTAATCATTTTAAGATTAAAATGTGTAACAATAATTATAGTTTTGTTAGCAAATGAAACTATGTATATTTTTTATGTATTGTAATCAATATTCAATTGAACATGTTACTTTCTATATATGAAAATAAGTTAAAGAAAACGATCGTACAGAGGCGGCATTTTTTTGCCCTTGCCTATAACTCAAAACTACCTAAGGCCGGCCCTGCAAAGGAGTCTGAAGTAGTCTGAAGGACTCTGAAGGAGTCTCAAAGGAGATGAAAAGATGACCAGAGAGCTAGGATCATGATCGACGACGTTGGGTTGTGGTGGAGTTCTCGGCAATCATTTGACGACGACTATCCGTTCTTGTCTCACCCTGTGTCTGTGTAGCTGTCTGTCTCTCTCCGTTTCTTTTGCGTTTCTCTTTCTCCAGATGGCAATCGCTTCGCTCTCCCATATTATCGTCCATCATATACTGTGGTTGGTTCATCTTCCGTTGTCAAGCGTCGACTTCATATTGATGCTAACAGCTGCAACTAATCGCCAACACATTTTAGACTACGCTCTAAGCTACATGTACGATTGTACGATTGTACATACATACACAGAGTGCATATTTTAAATATGTATATAACACATGTGAATAGTTGAGCAGTGATTATATGTAGACCGACCACATCTGTTGATGTGTACATATAGTTTATTTCTGCTTGTATATCATCTGTATGTGTGTTTAAATCTCAGGTGTTCATCATTACTTTACGAGTCCCACTTTCCTATCTGTATGTATACGCATGTATGTACGGTGTATGTATGGCTATTTCTTTATCTTATACGAGCTGGGGCACCCGGAGCCCGGCTAAAGACATGTTCTTGGTCCTGGGTTCACCAACCCTTCTACTGGGTGTCCCAGGTGTTCTCCGAGCGAACGGCGAAGGTTTCGAGTGAATGGCAGTAAAAGTGTGCAAATTCATAGACGGAGAGACAGACACATACAGAGGATCTAGATATACCTGTAAGTAAATAGTGTTTATAGCACATATCCGCATGACAGACTGTGCAGACGATACTGTATAGCTGTTACCTGTACGATATCTCGCAGGTGAAACGGTCATAACCATAACCATAACCATCGTTTTTTATTATTCCTTTCACACAAGCAACAGACTATTACAGAGTTCAATTATGAAAAGTAGAATGATAAGGAATAATAGGGAAAAGATAATACTCCTTAGGAACCGTAGGTTCCGCTGGCAGGGTAACCCTTTCATATTTTAAGTTTACAGCAGCTGGTTATGATGACATACATAGTGATACAGGAGAACGAAGTATCCAAATGCTTAATTAGTTAATTGGTTAATTGACAGTCGTATAGAATAAACGTAAAACATAAACTCAACGGTCAAAAGCAAGTAAATATGCAAAGCAATAGCAAACTCAGACGAAATTTCAAAGAAAATTCTTAAGTAAATAACGGGTTTAATAATGAACGGTAATTTGAAATAGGAAAAAGCAAAACAAAACAAAACAAAACACGGTTGATACAATTAACAACGTTCATTAGCAAATGCATGGACAACAATAAAACTAAGATTCTTATCAACCTTGTACGAAATTAATTAGGTTGTAGCAGAAAATGAAGACTTAATTTTTTTCGCTTAAATAGACATAAATGTGGTGAAAGACGCAGATCGCCAGGTAAGTTATTCCATATTTTAGGACCAGCACATTTAATTGAGAACTCACGCGTATTGGTTCTTGAATGAATAGATCAATAATTGTCAGAAGACATAAGGCTGTAGGTTCCCATTTGAGATACAGAAATGAAGTAGTAATTAAATACTGACGGTAAGAGATTTCTTGAGTATTTGTACATGAACTCGCCTATTTGAAATGAGTTGATTTGATAGATGTTTAGTATGTGCAAGTGTTTATACATAGAGTCCGTGGACGCGTAACGAATTTGGTAGGCAACTAGTCGAATGACTCTGTTCTGAAGGACTAAAAGTCCCTTTTGCCTTGAGTGATAGTTAGAAGTCCATATCCTGACGAATAAGAAGGAAACTTTGCTTTTATGGGTGTGTCGGAGGTGAGCCGTTGGTTTTTCCCTGGAGACCAGGAAGAGGGCACCCGCGGGGTTAACGAATTCCTCTACCGCGTGTTCCCTAGGTGTTCCCCGACCCAACGGCGAAGGTTTGACTAAAACTGTAAAACTGTGGAAATGCATCGCAGAACAGAGGGACAAACAGAATCTCCTCTTTATGCGTAAGATTTCCACTTTATCTTCCTTTTACTTTATCTTAATTTTACTTAATCTTCCTTTCACTTAATCTTCCCTTTACTTAATCTTCCTATTACTTTATCTTCCATTTACTTAATCTTCCTTGTACTTAATCTTCCTTTTACTTAATCTTCCTTTCAGTTAATCTTAGTGCTATATGACTCTTATGATTCTTCAAAGCGAATACATCAGATGATCATCGCTAATTTCACCATTAGACGTCTTACTTACCATTTCCACCCTCACAATTCATGGTATTGCGATCCCTGAGAGTCATGCCTGGCCATTAACTTCCCATATAAACTGTAATTTAAAGACAGCGGTGGCGATGATGAGGATGATGATGATAACGTATGTCCGATGACGTAATATCCAGTCTTTACGACCACATGTCAAGTGCATCTGTGTTGCTTCTGTTCAGTGCGATTTTTGTAGCGCATCTTCTGCTTTTATGTTCTGAATGTCGATCGCAATGTGTGTGCCATTGTTTTCCATTCAATTTCGCTCCCTTTCCACCCCCTTCTCCCTCCCTTCCTCCCTCCCTCCCTCCCTGCCTCCCTTCCTCCCTGCCTCCCTCCCTTCCTCCCTCGCTCCCTCTGCAATGTGTTTATTCTGAATGTGTTCGTTCTGTCTCCTCCTTGCGTCATTCATTCTTCCTCTTCTCTTCTCTCTTGCTATCATCGATGCAATTAGCACAACCAGTGACAACGAATGAACTCTGACCTACGTCATTCATCTGTCTATCTGTCTGTTTGTCTGTCTGTCTCTCCCCCTCTCTCTGTCTGTCTGTTGTCTGGCTGTCTGTATGTCTGTCTCTGTCTCTGTCTATGTCTCTGTCTATGTCTCTGTCTGTCTCTCTCACACACAGACAGCTAGACGAGAGAGAGAGAGACAGACAGACAGACAGACAGACAGAGAGAGTGGGAGAGACAGACAGATATATATATATTAATATATATATATATATGTATATATGTCAGTGGGGTCTCATTATATCGATGACCTTCTGTTAATTGCTGATAACATCGTCTCTCTATTCATAATCCGTTCTATTAGTCTCAATATCACTGACCAAATAAGCAAAGACCGCATACAAAGACAACCTTCTGCTATCCACCCTTCTCACCCTTCTCACCCTTCTCGCTCCCAATCTGTATCTTCGTCTTTCCCTCTCACTCCCTCTTCCTCTGTACCTCTCTGCCTCACTGTCTCTTTGTCTCTCTCTCTCCCCGTCTGTATCTCCGCCTGACCGTCTATTCATCTTCCTCTCTCTCTCTCTCTCTTTCTCTCCCCCCTCTCTCTGTCTCTGTCTCTGTCTCTCTCTCTCTCTCTCTATATATATATATATATATCCCTCTCCCTCTCCCTCTCCCTATCTGCCTCTTCTTTCCGCTGTGACCTGTCTGCCAGCGCCACACGTCACCAGGGAAGATGTAAGCTGACACCAGAGCAGAGTGATATGGCCCTCATGGTCATAGAATGGGGAATTGGAAGAAGGAGGAATGGGTTGGAGGGAGACGATGGGTAGGGTCAGCGATGGGTTGTTTCGTTGGGGAGTTAATAAAAATCGACCTCTTAATTAAGGGTATAGGATGGGGGACCGTGTCAACCACACACCCCTCTGAGTAGATCCGCGCCTCAAATACTTACATCGCCCAATGGGAGAAAGGGGCGAGGAGGGTGGTGTAGTAGGAAAAGAAGGGGTGAGGAGGGTGGTTAAGTGGGAAAGGAAGTGGGTGAGGAGGGTGGTGAAGTGGGAAAGGAAGTGGGTGAGGAGGGTGGTGAAGTTGGAAAGGAAGTGGGTGAGGAGGGTGGTGAAGTGGGAAAGGAAGTGGGTGAGGAGGGTGGTGAAGTTGGAAAGGAAGTGGGTGAGGAGGGTGGTGAAGTGGGAAAGGAAGTGGGTGAGGAGGGTGGTGAAGTGGGAAAGGAAGTGGGTGAGGAGGGTGGTGAAGTTGGAAAGGAAGTGGGTGAGGAGGGTGGTGAAGTTGGAAAGGAAGTGGGTGAGGAGGGTGGTGTAGTAGGAAAAGAAGGGGTGAGGAGGGTGGTTAAGTGGGAAAGGAAGTGGGTGAGGAGGGTGGTGAAGTTGGAAAGGAAGTGGGTGAGGAGGGTGGTGAAGTGGGAAAGGAAGTGGGTGAGGAGGGTGGTGAAGTTGGAAAGGAAGTGGGTGAGGAGGGTGGTGAAGTGGGAAAGGAAGTGGGTGAGGAGGGTGGTGAAGTTGGAAAGAAAGTGGGTGAGGAGGGTGGTGAAGTGGGAAAGGAAGTGGGTGAGGAGGGTGGTGAAGTGGGAAAGGAAGTGGGTGAGGAGGGTGGTGAAGTTGGAAAGGAAGTGGGTGAGGAGGGTGGTGAAGTGGGAAAGGAAGTGGGTGAGGAGGGTGGTGAAGTTGGAAAGGAAGTGGGTGAGGAAGGTGGTGAAGTGGGAAAGGAAGTGGGTGAGGAGGGTGGTGAAGTTGGAAAGGAAGTGGGTGAGGAGGGTGGTGAAGTGGGAAAGGAAGTGGGTGAGGAGGGTGGTGAAGTTGGAAAGGAAGTGGGTGAGGAGGGTGGTGAAGTGGGAAAGGAAGTGGGTGAGGAGGGTGGTGAAGTGGGAAAGGAAGTGGGTGAGGAGGGTGGTGAAGTTGGAAAGGAAGTGGGTGAGGAGGGTGGTGAAGTGGGAAAGGAAGTGGGTGAGGAGGGTGGTGAAGTTGGAAAGGAAGTGGGTGAGGAGGGTGGTGAAGTGGGAAAGGAAGTGGGTGAGGAGGGTGGTGAAGTTGGAAAGGAAGTGGGTGAGGAGGGTGGTGAAGTGGGAAAGGAAGTGGGTGAGGAGGGTGGTGAAGTGGGAAAGGAAGTGGGTGAGGAGGGTGGTGAAGTTGGAAAGGAAGTGGGTGAGGAGGGTGGTGAAGTGGGAAAGGAAGTGGGTGAGGAGGGTGGTGAAGTGGGAAAGGAAGTGGGACAGATAATGGATTATAACAAATGATAAGAACAAAGGCGATTAAATGACCGAAAAGACAAAGTTTCCAGATTATTGAAAATTAAGTCATATTCAATCCAATAATTATCATCCAAAGAATCTCAACTGCGTTTCTGACGTAACTTACATTTAGGTTGCAAGACAGACGTCAAGCAAATGCAGGACATTTCCTCATACTTGGCCTCATTTTTTTGTCCTCATAATTGGCCTCGTGTCCTTTGTCCTCATAATTGGCCTCGTGTCCTTTGTCCTCATACTTCCCCTCTTGTCCTTTGTCCTCATAATTGGCCTCGTGTCCTTTGTCCTCATAATTGGCCTCGTGTCCTTTGTCCTCATAATTGGCCTCGTGTCCTTTGTCCTCATACTTCCCCTCTTGTCCTTTGTCCTCATAATTGGCCTCACGTCCTGTGCCCGGCAGGAAAAACAACAAACTTGCAAAATTTCGGTCTTGTATATTTATTGTTCTGGGGATATCGCTTTGTGGTACATCAGGTTAGCAGTAGAATCTGTTAGGTTTCGATTGCGGTCTTTCGTATCATCCGTTTCCATTCCATGATTTTGGTAATGTTACAACGTATCTGAGAATTGTTCTCAACGGTTAAAGTAATTTCAATTCGTTTCTTGGTTACTTATGAGACTCTGATGGTAAATATTCAAAGCGTTCTTCGTCGTCGTCGTCCTTCCACTCTCTGATTTTCTCTGCCCTCCTCAATCTACCAATGTATCTGGCAACCCTAGACATGACCGGTCATTCTCTGCTTCCCTGCTTCTCCTATTATGGAAGATCTCCAGACGCCCAGATGTATGTTATCGAATAGTCGATGATTGTCACCTTGAGTTCGGCGAAGAACACAAAATCAAATCGTTTCCTTCATCGAAAAAGGTTTTCTCTCAGACAAGAAATCAAAACATCTGCGTGTCTAATTGTTCCCCTTCTCTTTCTTGTTTCTTTCACGGCAGTCTGATCTTCAACATCGAGTCAATTAATCGCTAAAACATTCGCTCAATGGAGGCAACTTCTGCGCTAATCTAAGAAATGTCTGCAAATGGAAATTTTAAAAAACTAGGACAAGGACCGAAATGAAAGCGACAGAACATGAGACCCAGAAGAACGAAGAGGTTAACGCAGAAACAGTGAAAGAAAGACAAAAACAGAGAGAGAGACAGACAGAGAGAAAGACAGAGAGAGAGAGAGAGAGAGAGAAAGACAGAGAGAGAGAGAGAGAGAGAAAGACAGAGAGAAAGACAGAGAGAAAGACAGAGAGAAAGACAGAGAGAGAGAGAGAAAGACAGAGAGAAAGACAGAGAGAGAGAGAGAGGGATGAATAGACTCAGACAAAGACCAGTGAAATGAAAGAAATTTTACATGAAAATGAACAAACCGGAAGACAAAAATATGAACAGGCGAACGGATCAAGACAAAGACAGAAGGACACAGACAGAGACAGACACAGAGACAGACACAGAGACAGACACAGACAAAGAGAGAGAGAGGGAGCTGAAGGAAGGCTTTAGGAGAGAGGGATTGCGATGGATGGGTAGGACACAAAGAATTCGCGAGAACAAAGAGACCCCGAAACGACCGCAGAGATAGCGATGCAACCCAATGCCCTCTCTACCTCTTTTGTCCTCTTCCTTCTCCTTTCTTCCCTCTCTCTCTCTCTCCCTCTCTCCCTCTTTTGTCCTCTTCCTGTCTCTTCTTCCCTCTGCTCCTCCTCCTTCTCCCTCTTGTCCTTCACTAAACAACTGAGACCCCATCTTCACTGATCGTATAAATCTCTCAACTGGCTCCGTTCCAAGATCCCGTTGCCTAGCACCGCCCCTCTCCTCCCCACTGCCCTCCTCACTCCCCTCCCCACTCCCCTTCCCTTCCCTTTCTCCTTGTTCCCTCTGAGGGGCTTCATCTCATCTCATCCTGTGCTGTTTATTCCATGATCTGCAGCCACTGCATCCGTATCAGTCGTCCTACGTGACATCCACTGACCTCATTTGCTGTTCCATGGGTCGCAAAGGCCACCACCCACAAAAACCACCCCAGCACCACCAACACCACCACCTCAAAACCCACCCCAACACCACCATCCCAAAACCATCACCACTGAGGCAGCCACCGTGACCCTCTGTTGGAACGAAGGGGGTCGAAGTGGCATGACATCCCAGGTAGAAGAATCCATGCAGAGACAGAGAGACAGAGGCAGAGAGACAGGGAGACAGAGAGACAGATAGACAGATAGACAGGGAGACAGAGAGACAGAGAGAGACATTGGCAGAGATACAAAAGGGCGATTGACAGGAATCGTGTGTCTATATATCGTCGTTCTTCCTAGTTCTTCGTATATCATTTAATCGCCTTTAATGGATCGTAATCTGCTCTGAAAATGGATCGACCAACTGAGTTGTGACCTTCTCTTAATATCACCCACAGAGGTCACGTGTCATCTCCCACCGATCCCACCCCTATCAATCAAAGGCCGTTGTTTCTCCCTCTGCTTTGCCCATCAACCTCAATGGTCTCAGTTGATGCCTACGCCAGGTATGCGAGGGTTTAGGTTGAGCACAGGCGACGAAGGTTATGAAGGAGAGCAATTGGAGAGAGAAGGTCAAGAGGTCAAGGAGGGGAGGGATTATGGGAGGAAGGGGGTCAGCGGAGTGAGGGATTGTGGGAGAGAGGGGGTCATGTTGTGCGAGGTTTAACAGAACCAATCTGTTGGCTAAATATGAGGAACCGTCGCTTTGGACAAAGACTAATAATATCTATGTCGGTTGGAGAGAATTAATGTCGACTCCACATGTTGGAATTGAACTGACAACTTAATAGGAAAGACTGCATGGATGGAAGAATCGATGGATAGCTGAGATGGCTGGCTGGATGGTTGGATGGGTGGTTAAATGGATGGATGGATGGTTGGATGGGTGGTTAAATGGATGGATGGATGGTTGGATGGGTGGTTAAATGGATGGATGGATGGTTGGATGGGTGGTTAAATGGATGGATGGATGGTTGGATGGGTGGTTAAATGGATGGATGGATGGTTGGATGGGTGGTTAAATGGATGGATGGATGGTTGGATGGGTGGTTAAATGGATGGATGGATGGGAAAATGTCATGGAAATTGCTTCAAATTCTTCGTTTTATCAGTTTCCAATGAAGGTCGACAACCTCCCATTATTTCCAGTCATAATACGATTCCTTTAATACTCTAACAGACCAGCTTAGCGTAAGGGTAACATAGCAAACGTGAAATGAGTAGAAAACTCAGAGTTGGTAAGAAATTTTGCATTTCGAAATGATACAAAACTTTAAATGCGTTTGCTTCAGAATTGCATTCGAACAACTGAATCAGATTATATTTACTCAAAATTCTGGAGAGAAAGATCAGAAAATTAAAAAATGGTATCATTTGAAAGGAGATATAATTATTTCTTCAGAGCACTAAGAAGTCATTTGAGAGTGGAACAATATGCGCTGTACAAATGTCAGTTGTTGCTGTTGTTGTATTGTTTGGACACACTGACGTCATCTTAGAGTAGAAACCTTCGCTTGTGATCTGTCTCAGTGACAATGACAGTGTGTGTGTGTGTGTGTGTCGCAACTCTCTGAGTATGCGTGCCTGTCTCCCAAATCACCGCTTGGAATCGTTGACCGTCCTTCAGTTGAAGAGAGTGAGAAATAGGCACACATACCAAAGACACATGCAGAGAGAGAGAGAGAGAGAGAGAGACACACACACAGAGTGAGAGAGAGGCAGAGAGAGATAGACAGATAGATGGAGGGAGAAAGAGAGAGTGAGAGAGAGAGGCTGAGATAGATAGATAGATAGATAGATAGATAGATAGATAGATAGATAGATAGATAGATAGATAGATAGATAGATAGATAGATAGATAGATAGATAGATAGATAGATAGATAGATAGATAGATAGATAGATAGATAGATAGATAGATAGATAGATAGATAGATAGATAGATAGGTAGGTAGATAGATAGATAGATAGATAGATAGATTGATAGATAGATAGATAGATAGATAGATAGATAGGTAGATAGATAGATAGATAGATAGATTGATAGATAGATAGATAGATAGATAGATAGATAGATAGATAGGTAGATAGATAGATAGATAGATAGATTGATAGATAGATAGATAGATAGATAGATAGATAGATAGGTAGATAGATAGATAGATAGATAGATTGATAGATAGATAGATAGATAGATAGATTGATAGATAGATAGATAGATAGAGAGAAAGAGATAGAGAGTGATAGAGTGAGAGAAAGAGAGAGAGAGAGAGAGAGAGAGGCAGAGAGGCAGAGAGAGACTTTTGATTGGTGGAAGTGCGTCATAGGGAATCTGTTTTCCTCCGATGACGTGCAGAAGAGACGATTATCTCCTCAGCAGCAGAAGAGCAGACGGAGAATGAGAAGTCGTGAACTTCTCCCTCTTTCCTCTCTTTATTGTCGCCATAACATTCGACGGATGCCATAAGTTCTGCACCAATCAATCGACGGTCATTAGCCGTCACTTCCCTCTCTTAGCCGAACCACAGATTGAGAAGGAATGGAGATCGTCATAAGATAATATTAGTGTATTATGTCGAAGAAGTCTAATGGACGCTTTATTCACATCGACCCTCAAAACATCAAACGCAGAGAGAGAGAGAGACAGACAGACAGACAGACAGAGACACATACACACACAGAGACAGACAGACAGACACAGACAGAAAGAGAGACAGACAGAGGACCATTGGTGGTCGCTCTGTGATCGATGAAATCGTCTAATTGTTCGATGGCGTTGGATTACTCCTCTGAATGACTGGACAGAATGTAACGAACTCTCGTCATCCAATCAAAGATTCACTTTCGTCGATCAATTATTATCCAGTCTCTCTGATCTTCTTCTGCCTCATTTAAATATGCATTAGCACATTAATAACTCCATGGTCTACGTCACCAGAAGCGATGCGTTCTATGGTCAGGCAACGCAACGATTTAAGAACTAAATAAGGAAGGTTTGAACTTAAGTGTCATCACTTCATTGAACTCAATGAGCAAATAATGAATCTCAAGATTTAAAAACAAAATAAGCAAAAGTCATTCATTAGGATTAGACAACAATGGAACTGTTGTTAAAGCAGATCAGAGGGAAATTTTTTTCCATTTGTTGCGATTTGTTTCCTGTCTTCGTTCGTTACAAACCCAGTCTCAAGTTTCACCACAAACAATGACACATGACGTCATTGTTGAATGTCATGTGACATTTAAGACATCGTTTGTTGTTTATGAAAGATATCGTCAATTGGTAAAAATTTGTTTTGAAATCGGGTTCAAATCTCGTCAGGATAGAGAGAGGGAGCTGAAGGAAGGCTGTAGAAGATAGGGATTGCGATATTTGATTCGAGACTCTGGTCCACCTAACATGTGAGTGCTACCACAATGAGTAGACATGAATAATGATGGAAACTGGAAAGATGAAGGCCCACTCTTAATAGTCTTCGTTTAGTCTAATGACATCCAAAGCCTTTTTCCTTTGCCGAATAGTTTTTGCCTTATGCCAGCATTAATTTACTTTTGAACGAAGTTTAAGGCTAATTTCTTTGAGCTAGATGCAGTCATTAGTTGAATCTGTCCTTTCAATCAACACGTACGAAATTAGGCCTAATAAGCCTATGTAAATCTCAGAGTCATTTGAACATGGGCAAAATTCATAGAGAGTCTCTGATCTCAGAAGGCATAGAACAAGAAGAAGAGCATTCCTTTAGGGTCTTTGTCCTTTGGTCAGCCTTGAGATTTTGACACAAGTTCACAACTCAACAGCGACGATCAACTCAAACTCAACAGCAACGATTCTCAGTATTTTTTTTTGACAATTGCTTTGGCGATAAAATCATTCATAGTGAATAGATCAGAAACAGAACAAGTTCTATATATTCTGTGCATTTAGTTTTACTAAAAAAACAATTTAATGAAAAGAAATAGTTCTTTGGCAAAAACGAAGATGAAATGCAAAACGCCATTTGCGCAATGAAGGCAAAATAGTTTTCCTAAATATTGTACCATTAATAAGAAATAGTTTAAACTAATAATAAATCTACAAGCAAAATGTACACAGATGTTGAACAATAAATATTATATTAAAATAAATATTATAAATCGTTAGTTATTATATATACTCGGAAAGTTTCGCAGTATTGTATATGACCCATGGCTTCAGCTGTTGCTTATTAGCCTATAATTAACGTCGTCTTTGTATCGCTCAGTCAGAGACGCTGACTCTAACGGTGAGCTTGTAACATGATCCGTTGTGATCAGAGGCGTCTCTTAATCTGTGGCACAAAGAGAACGTTATTGAAGCAATAAGCAGCAGCTGGGAGCTGTTAAGTTTCGGCCAATAATGAATCCAGTCTACAGAGACAACCCTGAAAGATGATACAGGAAGAAAGAGTCTCAACAGTTGACCAAAGCAAAAATGGTCATTAGTCAAATGACCTTAACTCATGCAAAACACATTCACAGAAGAACTGCTACGATATCAACGATGAGGAAATGTTAAATATCCTTTGACGCTCTGTTAAATGGTCAGAACACTTTTTAAATTAGTCATAAAAGCAGAAAACGCGATTTACACACGGATCATGAATAACTACATAAATCCTCGTTGATACGTATACCACCCATTACAATTATGTAAACAATACAGTAACTCTTTGGCGATGAAGAACATTAGTAAACAATTTGAAAAATCTAAATCTATCCAAAGTTGTCTGACATTGGCTTAAAGCTTGGTCGAAGACTTTGCCTTTCCTTCTGACATTTTGACAATTATACAGAAAACAATTAAATAGTTCAATATACAAATAGAAATCAATTTGCCAGAAGACATTCAACACTTTCATTCAAAGGCCACGTACGATAGACCAACAACAGCATAAGTCCTTTCACAAGTCATAATAAACAATGTAAGGCCACAAATTCTTCAATAAATACAAAACGCAAAAATCCTGAAACCTGTAGATAAGGCAATCGTGCATATAATATTATCATAAATTACACAAAATACAACTTAGAAAAAACACTTTGCTTGCATAATCGCTAGTAGGTTAAGTTATTGTTTGCATGCCGTATGTGGCATGATATTGATGTTGGCAAGTGTTTGTTGGCATGTTGTAAATGGCATGTCCTAAGTATTTCGTTGTAGAGTATACCGCTGGAAGTTCTTGTAAAATTAAGATCATCAGCAGGCACATTAAACATACACAAACAACTACCGTCAAAAGATAACTGAATAGAAACAATACCTGGACATGAGAAGCCATTTAGAATAATAGAAGCAAGTACTCTTTAAAACGTAATTGCACTTAATAGTAGAAACTGTCAACATACAAAAACGAGATGAGATGATAAAATTAGAATTGCTGAGAAGATCTTAAGGCAGAGATCGGATAACAAGTCAACGTTGCGCCAATCAAGCGCTTCTTCTTCTTCTTTCATTAGACCATAATATTATCCAGTTCATAATTAAGAAAATAATTATCGTTAGCGCTTTCAATGTGATTAATTAGCAACGACTTAAATGAGTTTCTGATATAATTATACTTGAGACCATTTGAGGGAAGATCATCAAACTGTTAAATTGAACATTGAAGCTGGAACTGCAGACACTCTCTCATTAAGTCACCGTTTCTCTTCCTACCTCTCTTTGTGTCCTTCTCTGTATATCTCTGTCTCTGTCTCTCTATGTCCTTCTTAAGATCCCTCACCCACTAGACAGCCAATTGAGCTGAGACAGGATTCGAATTCACCAGCAGAAGATGGTTGTGGAGGTTTTCATTGATCGTCAGAAGGTTTCGACTCTTACGAACGCAGAAGTTCTTTGCTGGTTCGTGGAAAGTGTCGCCTGAGTGGTTCCTGTTGGATGAATCTGTCGCGGTTGACTCGTTGTCTGGAAATCCTTCAGTTTCTTCGTTCAGCTCAGAGGAGCATGTCTTGGGTTCCATGAGTTGAACATCAGATATTTCAACTTTTTCTTCCACTTTGGAGTCGATGTTTATTGGTTGGTGTTGGGCGTCATTTGGTTCCATTTGGTTAGTAGCATTTGTCGTCAGATTGAGGACTGTGTCCAGTGACTTTCTTCTCTCATCGATAGGTGTCATGTTGACCACGTGACCTGTCTCCTCTGTCGTGTCTTCCTTTCTCCATTGGGTTGGTTGATCGATGGAATCGGAATAAAAGAGGCGACGGTGGAGGTTGGCATTGGCACTGTGACGGTCACGGCTTCGCTTCGAAGGAAAGCTTGCGTTACAACCTTCAACTTTGCAGACGTGGATTGACCTCTGAACCCCGCCGTGGAAATCCATTCCCGCGTCCACTGGTCCAGCCTGGAAATGTCTCTGGAAACCTTCAATGCCCTTACTTCCGGAGCTCATCTCACAGCAACCAGAGGATGAGTCACGCTCTTCGGCTTCTCGCTTCACTTGACTTGCAAATACTTTTCCGTTGGGAATCGGGATTGTATTGTCTTCGACGCTCGTCTCAGATGAATCGGTCGACTGACTCATTGTCAGAGAAGGTCGAGAAAGATCAACAATAGATTGGTTATTAACTGATTTCATCAAAGTCTCTCCTCTCCAATCAATTGCACCTTCCTCACCAGCAGTTACTCCATCTTCCCCTTCCACTGCTTTTCCATTTCCAATCATTCTCTGTTCAAACGCCAACTCATGTCTTCCGCCGTCATTGTTCTCTGAACAATAGAATACCACGTGATCATTTATGAGGCGCCGCCTTTTCCGCTCCGATGGGTCAAGGTCATGGACGTGGAAGTCAAAGGCACTGTCTTCTGTTGGAGGGACGGAGCATCGAGTGGGAATGGCACTCTTGCGTTTGCTCGTAGTTCCATGGAAGTACCTCTGAGGTTCTTGCAATGTGTCCTCATCCTCCCTCTGAAGAGTCTTCCCTTCGGTGTTGTATCCCTCCTGAGGCTCATTGCGGTCTCCATTAGCATACGTTGGGGGAGGAAGACCTCGTCCATATCCATCCCTATCCTCCTCATCATCCTCGTCTTGTCCCATCATAGGCTGGTGATTGCTTTCTCCATTGCAACATCTGTCCAATCCATCCTGCGACCGAGAACATAGCTGGAACTCCCCCTCAGAGTCAGCAGTGGGTGAGTTAGGCGACCCTTCCCCTGCTGACCGAGGGCTCCCTGGGGGAGAGCAAGACCCTAACGTCGTCTCCTGACCCTCCTTGAATGGAGAGGAGACTGAGCTGACTCCTCCGCTGCCGCTGTTGTTGTGCAGTCGACGTCTTCCAGTCTGACCGAAGTGTAGCTTAGGATTGGGGTTTGCGCTGTGTCGGTTCCTGCTTCTTCTTGAGCTGAACGTCATCGTACATCCATCGATCGTACACATGTGAAGCTCCTTCAGATGAACTGCGCTGTAGTGGATCTTCAGCGCTCCCTTGTCGCAGAACGTCTTCAGACAAGCAGTGCACAATACCCTCTTCTTTCCATTGGGTGAGATGAGAGTACCTCCATAGCCAGGCGTTGGCTGATAGGGCTTCTTTGCTACGCTGGATGATGACGACTTCCTTGGCTGTTGTTGCGACTGCTGCCTCCCTTCTTCATCATCTGGGAAACTGGTGGACGATTGGTCTCCTGGAGATCTAGCAATTAATGGGTTCCTTGGAATTGGGATGGAAGAGGAGGAGGAAGATGAGTGTGATTTGGAAAGATCAGGAACAACGCGATCTTCCTTTGTGCTGTAATTGATCGGTTCGTCTTCATCGGTTGATTGGAAATTCGTTTCATTTGATGACAATGAGTTGTTTCTTTCTTCCCTTGACTCCATCTTCACCTTCAGTCTCGTTTCTTCTTTGCCTACATTCATATCTGACGCTTTTCCATTACGCTTGGTTGGAGAACTTTGACTGGTGGCTGGGTTGGAAGCACCTCTGCCGAACTCCACTGATTCCATTCGGAAGTCCATTGGTTTTGGAAGAGCTCTCAGAGGAGACCGAGCCAAGAGGTAGGGCAGGACAGACGCCTGGCTGAGGTGACCAACGGACCCTGGGATCCCTGGACCAGCCAGGAATGGATTGTAGAGACTTGGATAGCGAGGAAGCAGAGAGCTGAGGTACGCTCCACTGCTGAACTGGCGTCTAGAGGCATCGACGTCACTGGCCCGTGAAATGGAACCACTCAAGAGGATCTGTTTGACATCCATTGGTGATGATGATGATGCTCCATGGCCCTCTGGTGAACTGTGACCGTTGTGCACTAGAGGAATCTTTCCACTTCTCTGTCCAGGCAAAAGCCATTCTTCTGCGATCGATTTGGTTTCAGTGAATCGTTGGAATTGGTCAAGAATGATCAGTTCTTCTGCACTCGTTGCCATTGTCCACTTGTCAAGCACGCGACCCGAACCATCCTAAAATGGAATCAGAAAACTATCGTAGAGATGACGATTGTTGAGCATGGAATCAAAGACAGGAGAAAGTAGTGCCAGACATTTGTATATTAAGAAATGGATTGACTTAGATGTGGAAGAAAGATGTTATAAAGAGTTGAGTGATCACTTTAGTCATCATTTCTATGAAGAAGAATTAAGCAGTCATTATGAGATGTTTAACGAGTTGCTGAGACAATTGATATTCCTTACCTGCATTCGATATCCTCTGCAGTAGTCATCGTATGACCATCCAAAAGACCCAAGCACCTGAAGAACAAGGTCTCTTTGTAAATGAAGAAACAACCGATCGAGAAGGATCTTCAATCTGGTCGGAATTGCTTCCGATCCAAACAGAATGAGGCTTGCGACATCGAACAGACAATTGGCCTGACTTGGATCAGCAGAAGAAGAAGACAATGGAGCATTGTGAAGAGGAGATGGAGGAGCTGTGACGGAGGATGGAAGAAGGGTGGTCATCTGGGATGATGACAGGGGGGTCATCTGGGATGATGACAGGGGGGTCATCTGGGATGATGACAGGGGGGTCATCTGGGATGATGACAGGGGGGTCATCTGGGAGGGTGATGATGAGGAGCGTTGACCGATTTTATCCATCGCTGAAGAACACAAAAACAGAAACAAATGTCGTCTAAATAACACGAAACGACGATAATCAAATATATTTCTTTTAATTTATGAAGTTTTCGCTTTCAAATTGGTTTATATAGAATGATGACACAATGCGCATCTGTGGGACTTGAAAAGACGCTATATAAATAGCCAGATACGTGTGGTCTCTGGTCAATATCGTTAGAATCGTCATTATGATGATGACGCTGTTGTTTCAAATATAATTTCCACCACCATTATTTGTAATCATAAAAATTCAGTCGTTGTCAGCAAATATCCAATCTGTATAATTTTTAACTGTGACAATAATTGAGCATCGGCTGCCTTAGATGTTCGTTGATTTAACTTAACCAGTAAAGTTATGGCAATTATAATTAGAAATCAGAAAGACAAAGACAGGACAATGAATAAGTATTAAAAGCACAGATATAAAAACGAGCAGTGGAAGTATTAGAAGGTGTTGTAGTGTAAGTATTTGTAGATTTACAACTGACCATGGGCAACCCATCCATGATGACATGAGCTGCAAATTCTCAGCTGAGATCTGACGGGTGAATAGCAAATACAAGAACAACCATTGACCGTACATTTGATCGACTGGAAACAATTGAAAACAACAAATTAGATTTAGTTTTAAAATAGTCGCATTTTATATTCAAGTTTAAGAATGATCCAATAATGAAATTATTTGCAGAATAAAGCGTGGTTTAAAGCGTCTGAACACGACACATTTCATCGTATAAGTGATAACCCTCTGTAGAATAACGAATGCTATAGCGCTATGTGACATGCATACATCATACATCACGAATAAAGCAATGGTTGTCTCAAAGAAAAACCATAAGAAAAATAGAGATGAAGTCATCACCCGAGACATATTATTATTATCATCCATCCGAATTCATTGCGTTAACTTTTACTATTTAAATATTTTATTCTTCGCATATTATCTTGTCTGGTTATTGCATTCGCCTTTCAACCATTTTCCTATGCCTGCTAATAAAGATCAGCGTGCTTGAGTACCTTCTCTATGACTTCAAAATTCAATGTCAGTGCAGAAATAGGATTCGAAATCTGGTTCAACCTACGACGAACCTCTACAACCAACCGAGGTCTAACGAGTACATACATTTAGAGTCTGTGGGAAGATCTCACTGCGAAGTGGAAGACTGACCACTCGCTCTCTCTTATGCCGAGATCACGAAAAATAAAGTGCAATAGTCTCATATTTATAGCTGCTTGTAGAAATTAGATAAAAGAATTGTTGTTTTCATTTTCATCTTAATCTAAGATATTTCCAAACTACATGAAACGCAAAGAACCTCCTACCATTCGTCGTCTCATCCTTGCAACTGATGCGTTGATTTGAGGCCGACGCTAAACTTAAGCTCTAAGTACTCGAACAAAGATCGGATGAAAACATTATTAATGGATGGACTTATTGAAATCAACTCCACTGATAAAATATGGTCTTCCTACGCCTACTCCCATTCCTCCTCCTTCATCTCTTCCTCTTCCTATTCCATCTCCGCCTCTTTCTTTCAACTTCCACCAGACAAAAGCAAAACCGAACTTTTTACTGATAGCCAACAGATATGCAGACGACATTAACCCTAACCCTACACGACACCTTAAACACAACAGACACACTCACACAAAGAAACTGTCCCACCCCACATCTCCCCACTCGTCCCCATCTCACCCCCCATCCTACCCAAGACCCCTCGTCGCTTTCCTCTGTCGGTACTCATACACACATACATACATACATATGTATATATCCAGAAGTTAACTATAACAATCCAGCGCATGGATGCATGTCATAAATATATACAGATGATAAATATATGTATATATGTATATATATATGTATGCATATGAATATATGATGCATGTGGCAGTTCTAGTGATGATGTGTATGGAAAAGACTTGAGTAGGTGAGTGAGTGTGTGTGTGTGTGTGTGGGGTGGGGGGTGTTGGGGGACGATGAGTCATGAAGAGGAAAGGAAGAGGAGGTGGGAGAAGGAATAGGAGGAAGAGGTGGAAACGAATGGGAAAGGAAGCAGCAGGACAAAAAGAGAAGGAACACAAGGGAGAGAGAGGGAGAGATGGAGGGAGAGAGAGGGAGAGATGGAGGGAGAGAGAGGGAGAGATGGAGGGAGAGAGAGGGAGAGATGGAGGGAGGGAGAGGGAGGAAAGAGGGAGGGAGGGAGGGAGGGAAGGAAGGCGTGGCTGGAGACAGAAGTGGAAGATGGGACGTGTATTACTGGGAGCAGAGAAGTCAAAGGTGCCAAGGAATCTGGCTGTTATTAACTTCTTCTTGAGGTGACTCGGTATACGGGTGAGCCAAGCAGAAACAAAGGCAAAGAGACAGAGAGAGACAGAGAGAGACAGAGAGAGGCTGAAGGAGAGAGAGGGAGAGAAGGAAGTGGGAGAGGGGCAATAGAGGCACGAGCCCAGAAGGACGAGTGAATGAGAGTAGAGCCTGGAGCGATGGATGAGGAGGAGCTGGAGCAGAGAGTGGGAGGAGAGAGAGAGAGAGAGAGAGAGAGAGAGAGAGAGAGAGAGAGAGAGAGAGGCAGTAGAAGCAGATGGAATTGATGGGAAGCAGATGTCAAATGAAGCCACGGGTCGTTGCATCAGCAGCCCTTGGATGCTACTAGAAGATGGACGGATGATGGAGGGATGGAGAGGACTTTGCATCAGACCATCTTCCTCATACCAATACCCCCCTCTGCCCCAATCCCTCTTCCTCTCTTTACGTCTCTCTCTCTCTCTCTCTCTCTCTCTCTCTCTCTCTGCGCATCGTATCAAAGAAGGCATCGATGGTGTCTGGTTACGACGCAGGCTCATCAGCCACACTCCGCCACATCTAACTTCATTATGACCAGAGCGAGGAAAGAGATATATATATATATATATATATATATATATCTTTCCTGCCAGAGAGAGAGAGAGAGAGAGAGAGAGAGAGAAAGAGGGAGAGAGAGAGATAGGGAGACAGATAGTGACAGAGGAAAAGATAGAGAAACCTGAAGAGGAGAAAGAGAGGAGGAAGTTGAAAGACGAGGTAGAGACGAGAGATGATCTGGTCCTGAGGAGAGCCAGAAACGCCTTCTCAAGTGCTTCGAATAAAAGGGTGACTAGTAAAGAATAGCATATGAGCGGCCCCCATCTTAACCCCAACCCAAAAGAACGACCCCCATTTTAACCCCAACCCAAAAGAATGAACTCCATCTTAACCCCAGCCCAAAAGAACGACCCCCATCTTAACCCCAACCTAAAAGAACGACCCCCATCTTAACCCCAACCCAAAAGAACGAACTCCATCTTAACCCCAACCTAAAAGAACGAACTCCATCTTAACCCCAACCTAAAAGAACGACCCCCATCTTAACCCCAACCCAAAAGAACGACCCCCATTTTAACCCCAACCCAAAAGAACGAACTCCATCTTGACCCCAACCCAAAAGAACGAACTCCATCTTAACCCCAACCTAAAAGAACGACCCCCATCTTAACCCCAACCCAAAAGAACGACCCCCATCTTAACCCCAACCCAAAAGAACGACCCCCATCTTAACCCCAACCCAAAAGAACGACCCCCATCTTAACCCCAACCCAAAGGAACACCCCGTCGAATGCTCGGCTCTTGTCAGTGAAAGGCCGAACAGATTAGAATGGGTTCCAATCTAAACAATACTAATGTTGATTCATTGAGACGATGTACATAGTAATTTAGCAACATCTCTTCTGAGTTTTCTCATCCATTTACTCCGAATTAATCTAATAATATGCTTTGGCTTTCAGTTTAATCAATGACAGGGTGAATAGCAGCAGCTGTTGGTATGTGCTTAGCTCTCCTGCAGGATCAGTGCCTCAAATCACCAAGTCTTCACCCTCATCTCACACACAAAAGGATAATAATGATAATAATATTATTATTGTTATTATTTTTATTATTATTATTTTTATTATTATTATTATTATTATTATTATTATTATTATAGCATTATTAAATCAAAATCATTGTCATCACCTATAAAGATCCAAACTTCCAACAGCAGTCAGTATTTAAGATGAGGTCCAACGTCTGTGTCTAGATCGCCAGGAAGAGAATTCTTTCTAGTTGCTTTGAAAATGATTTCAATGGGGTTTCCGCAGATTCTTATTTCCCTAAAAATCGGGTTTAGTTTGTCCACCTTAAAGTCCAACTATAGGGTTAGCTGCTACAGGGCATGGCGCGTCAGCGGGTCCGGTGCGAAATGTCCCCTAGGGTGGGTAGGTGATTGGGTGGGTGGGTAGGTGGATGGGTGGGTGAGTAGAGCGTTGTTCCTTGTCACCGATAGGGAGGATAGGACTAAAAGAGTCCGCTGTCAAGCAGCAACACGGTTCGAGCGAAGATAAGATAAAACATCCTCAGACGACAAGCAGTCATTTCAGACGACTACG
Organism: Bimastos eiseni; assembly: GCA_959347315.1. Taxonomy (NCBI): domain Eukaryota; kingdom Metazoa; phylum Annelida; class Clitellata; order Crassiclitellata; family Lumbricidae; genus Bimastos; species Bimastos eiseni. The sequence continues at coordinate 242,707 of OY365810.1, read as the reverse complement.
GTGGAAGACGAGGCGGAAGAGCGGTGGAAGAGAGGGTGGAGAAGGGGTGGATGGCGTTGGGTGTCCGTTTCCAGTCTCCGTTTGTCTAATCACTGAATGGAAATACGTCGATCAGACAAATGTCAAGTGGAACTGGAATGAATGCCTGACTGGCGGAGACACTGAGGCGCCTCCGCCAGCACAGTGCATGTCCATGAGGGAACAACGGGTCTCAGATCGGACGAAGGGATGACGGCGGAAGGAGGGTCTGTTGAGTGAGGTCGATTGAAGGGGGACGGTTACAAGGGGGTATGTTTAAAGGGGGTCGATTGAAGGGGTCGGTTGAAAGCAGGTAGAGCGATAAGTAAAGAGATTAGAGTTGGACGGCAGTTGGTCGCAGGAAGTGAATGCATTGAACGGCTGTTGCTGTTACTGATAAGTCATTTGTTGGCAATTAAGGAACACGAGTCTCAACTGATAGGAGAGAATTAGTAACAAAGTCTGTTCTGTTCAACTCAATTGGTCGACAGCAGCGGAAAAAGACGGTGGCTTCTGCTCTAAGACTTGAAGGAAATTAAAAGCAATTTCCAAGACAAATGCCAAAGAGATTAAGGAACAGATAAACTCATTCGCAACCGATTTGTACGTAACAGAAATTAATGGCATTGTCATTTATCTAAAAAAATTCCCCATTTGGCCTGGGATGATCCGTATTTTTACATTATTATCACAATTAATTTTATAAAATTATGATGCTTTGCAAAACACAACTCGTGCCTTCATCAATGAGTTGGTGTCCTGCGTTTTGTATCAGAGTAGAGCTTTTGACATCGTGAATTTATGATAACTATAAAGTCTATAACACGACAAAAGTCTTTCTGACTAAATTGGTCAACATCGGGGTATTTACTAAACCATCGCAATATTACAAACTGTTATAAAGACTAGAGTTCATTCACAGAGAGACCGACGTGAAAGAAGTGAGTCCCAAACCGTCAAAGACTTAAGAGATAATAATGAGTGTATTGATTAAGAATGAAAACCCATAAAAACGGAGATAAACTTTCTGATCAAAAGACATATATGACATCAATTATTAATCCGTCGTTTTTAATACTCGATGCTGAACAGAGTTGCTGTCATTTCTAAACCTCCCACAAAAGTCGCCTTCTGTGGAACTTTTTGTCACAGCAGTTCAACGACGATTTTACGGTTATTCACTCGGCCGATTCGCAATTGTACGGATAAAAAAATTCATTTCAAATTGGGTTAACTTCTAATTTAGTGAGTTTTGAGTTCAGGACCATGTATGATCATGATGAGTTTTATGAGCTATTTACAACGTCAAATCTCATCATTTAAGCACAACCATTTGAGTTGTTTTAAACAATCTGTAACCAAACCGTAACCAAATGTGTTTACTGACGACTGAAAATCAAACATAACAGGATGGCTTAAGGCATGAAGGAATTCATAGCCATCCAAGCACAGAAAAAACTGAAGATAGGAAAACGAGAGAGAAATAAATCTGTGAGTCTTTTAAATATGAGACTTCTAATAATGGTGACCAAAGCATCATCAAGAAAGAAGAAACTTCTCGTTAGTGTCTTTGTCAGCAAAGAAGACATTGAGTTGGAATCATCAGAGACGAGGAGGAGGAGGAATGTCCAAGGCGGGTATTAGGTCATTGCGTTTGTGATCTCTATTGCAGCAATTGAAGTAATTTTTCCTTTGTCGATAAAATTGACAAATAACGATTTCACAAATGTTGTTGAATAATTTCAATGAATAAATTCTTGCATTGCAATGAAATACTCAAATACACCGTAAATTTAGACGACATGTGTCTCCTATGATAAGAAAAACACGTCGCATGTCGCGGTCAATGTCACAACCACATGTGACACCACATGTGGCACCACATGTGACGTCACCACATGTGACACTGACGCAGGCCATTTATCTAAGAGCACCGACCACGGCATGGGTGGGCGTGAAATTGCCGAGGCTCGGAGACAAGGGTGGAAAGCCCCTAGAGTACATTAAAGGAGGGTTGGTTCTGTACCCCAGGCTAACGACGTAAACAGGCGATGATGGTGTGACACTCTTGGGTCCTCTGTCACCCCCTCCCCACAGCTAGACCAGATAAACCCACATGAAGGGAAAGAGACGGAGGAACTGCACGATGAAAAGAGAGGAAGGGACGCATGAAGGAAGGGAGGAACTCGGGGGGCGAAGGGGGGCGAAGGGGGGCGAAGGGGGGCGAAGGGGGGCGAAGGGGGGCGAAACTTCGTCATAAAGTCAACAATCGACCGCAACGCAAAATATGCGGTTTTTTATACCTCCATTCAATGTTTTAAGTTTTGGAATTCTACGAAAGATCCCTTTAATATCTCTTTTAATCTAGGTTAAATCTATGTTAAGTCTATTCTAATCTCTGTCAATCTCGATCAAAGGTAGGCCTAATGAATTTGACCTCCTCATTAATTATGAGATCCATTTTTATAATAATTGTTTTCAGAACAGAATAAGTCAGTATAAAATGCGGATATCCAGTAAATGCGAATAACTGGATATCCGCAGGTTAAGTTCCTGCATTAGACGTATCAATCTTGGTTCCTACTTAAAACGGAACACCAATTCTCTTCTCTAGATGTCCAATATAAGTTTACAAGTAGACTTTCAATCCTTTATTACAATTATAGCCATATGGAATATTTAGCGTAAATGGTTACTCGTTAATCATCAACGTATTTACTTCCGTTAAGTGGACTTAATTATTTACGCCTCTTCATTAAGCACTCGTGTTACTTCGTCAAATTTAACTGAAGACATGTAAGAAAAATTCTGAAATCTCATTTCACAGTTTTTCAATGATTTCCATTTCACTAATTATGGTCAGACTTCCAATTCTGTGAGTCGCTAAAAGTTAATGTGAGACGAAAAATTCAGGCCAGGGTGAGTGTTCAGAGAATTAGAGCTGAAAGAAATGTCACCTGACGTAAACTTTATTATGAAACTAAATAAAGGAACCTCGAGCGACTGAGGCCCAAAGCCCGAGAACAATGACCTGAAACGATAAATGACTCTATCACCAAATCCATCGATTCTTTTATAGTGACAACAGGTTTTAGTGGAATACATTTCGCTGTTTTTTAAATGGAAAATAGAAAAATTGATAAGAAGAAGAAGAAGAAGAAATCTTACCTCCATTTCCTGTTAATATTGTCATCAGTTGGAATCTTTGTCTTTGAAATCCAAACGCTGGAATTATGTCGTCTCCAATCTTTCTCTACTTACTACAAGTTGTGTCTCTGTCACTCTGCCTCCCTTCCACTGTCTCTGTGTCTGTTTGTCTGTCTGTCTGTCCGTCAGACTATTTAGCTCTGACTACGTTTCCCTCCTGCGACGCCTTAGCCAAAAGAAGACAGTCTTCCCTTGTGGAGCATCACCTAATAGGGATGCGGAGGAGGAGGCACCAACTGTTGCTGCGGCAGAGAGTGAGAGGAAGGATGAAGGGGAAAGTACCCGGTCGTTCGGTCGAGCCCTAACCCAGACGACGCAGCTCCTGTGAGGAGTATCAATTGACAAGAGAGGCATCAGGCGTCACCATCGCAGGCCACAACCAGAAGTCAGCGTCAGTCAGAGGCTGAGTGGGCGGGGCGTCTGTGGCCAAGGAGGCGGGGCGATCGGAGTGGATGATTGGCAACCGTATGCATTCCAGCGCTGTCCTCTGGCGCCTTCCTAGAAGAGCTATTAATAGACGATGGATGACGATATGTGGCTTCTGACTTAGACCAGAGAGTCTCAGGTTACAAGGAGAGAGAGGGTCGGAGAGAAGGAAGGACAAAGACAGGGACAAAGACAGACACGCGAAGAGACACACAGAAGGACACACACAGATGGGGTAGAGACACGATTAGGTAGAGTTGAAGGATCAAAGGAGTGACGACTGTACGAAGGAGAGAGACAGAGACAGAGACACACAGACAGACACGCAAAGAGACACGCAGACCGACAGACAGTCGTTGTGTGTGTGTGTGCGCGTGTGTGCGATCATCGTGTGTCTATGTGTTATATCCAGCTGTGCAGAGGCGTGTCTGAGCGTGCGTGCGTGTGTCTGCTCTGCAACTTAAGTCGTTCACTGATTTCTTTGTCCGACTGCGAAGAAGATGAATAGATAGAAAGATAGAAAGATAGAAAGATAGAAAGATAGAGATAGGCAGAGGCAGAGAGACAGAGAGATGGAGACTGACTTAGAAGGATATAATTTTGTTGTTGAGTTTGTTTCGATGGGTCATAAACGGAATCTGATCGTCGACATACTATGAATGGATGGATGGATGGATGGATGGATGGATGGATGGATGGATGGATGGATGGATGGATGGATGGATGGATGGATGGATGGATGGATGGATGGATGGATGGATGGATGGATGGATGGATGGATGGATGGATGGATGGATGGATGGATGGATGGATGGATGGATGGATGGATGGATGGATGGATGGATGGATGGATGGATGGATGGATGGATGGATGGATGGATGGATGGATGGATGGATGGATGGATGGATGGATGGATGGATGGATGGATGGATGGATGGATGGATGGATGGATGGATGGATGGATGGATGGATGGATGGATGGATGGATGGATGGATGGATGGATGGATGGATGGATGGATGGATGGATGGATGGATGGATGGATGGATGGATGGATGGATGGATGGATGGATGGATGGATGGATGGATGGATGGATGGATGGATGGATGGATGGATGGATGGATGGATGGATGGATGGATGGATGGATGGATGGATGGATGGATGGATGGATGGATGGATGGATGGATGGATGGATGGATGGATGGATGGATGGATGGATGGATGGATGGATGGATGGATGGATGGATGGATGGATGGATGGCTGAGGAGAAAAAGCAAAAGATGATCAACTCTGCCTCCGCAGTCAACAGAATAACCAGCGAATGAGATGGAGAGAGACAGTGACACAGACACAGAAAGACACAGACTGATAGACACAGGGACAGAGAGACATATATATACATACATATATATATGTATATATATATATATATATATATAGAGAGAGAGAGAGAGAGAGAGAGAGAGAGATTGAAGGACAGAGAGAGGAGGGAGACAGAGACAGAGAGAGAGAGAGAGAGAGAGAGAGAGAGAGAGAGAGGTAGAGAGAGGGATGGAGACTGGAGAGAGAGAGAGGGGGAGAGAGAGAGACAGAGGGAGAGAGAGCCAGAAAGGCACAGACAGACACAGACATAGAGGCAGACACAGAGAAGCAGGGAGGAGAATATTAAGAAAGCTGATGTGGTTTATCGCTTCAAAGCCATTTTATTTCTAAGAATCAATCAACACTCAAAACAAAATGAAGAAACAAAGACAGTGAATGGTTGGTGTTATACAATGAAACAATGACGAAGAAACAATTCAAATCCGAGAACAAAAAATGAGAAGTTTTGAGGGATGATTCTTAGAAAGGGTGAGTCAGAAAGGGACATGTCCCGTCAGCTCTGACAACCCTGATACAACGTTGCAAAAAAAGATTAGGGTAATATAATGATTCACAGTTATTACGGATACTCTTAAACTTATTGCGATATTGTGTAAAGGTGAGCTTATTTTCACTTGGGTTAGCAAGGTATTTTCTGTAGAGACGGGTTTTTGCATGGCAAGATTTTAATAAAGCCTTTGTCATCCAATGCTGTTTCAGTTTGTTACGACCTTTATTGGTTGACCTAGATAGAGGAAAAGCGGCATCATATAATAATTTGTATTTCGACACAAAGGCAGTGTAAGCTAGATCCGGACCATCCAGGCTGCAAATTGAATTGATAGGTGACCAGTCAGTCTCTGAAAGAGAGTTCCTAAAGGATTTAATATTCAATTCGCTAAAGGTGCGCTTGGTGACACAGTTTGGGTTAGGTATAAAAGGAGAACAGAGGTAAAAAAATAGGACAACAGGCAGGTGGTCACTAATGTCATTAATGATGATACAACAATCTTGGTTGTAGTTGGTGCAGTTAGTAAATATGTTGTCAATGAGTGTCGCAGAGGAGTCAGGGATTCGAGTGGGTCTGAGTATAGTTGGAACAAATCTATAGGATGCCATAGAGTTGAAGAAGGATCCAGTTGGAGGATGATCATTGATGCGTAGAAGGTTAATATTAAAATCCACAGCAAGAAAAATTCTATTCTTAAATTTAGCTAAGTTAGATAAAGTGCAATCCAAATCTGCTACAAAGTCCTTTATAGATAGACCCGGGGGTCTGTAAATTGACCCAATTATATTGTCCTTGTTCTTGTACTGAGGCAGTTTAACAAATAAGCACTCAAAAGTTCCTTGTTCAGATTTGAGTCGACTGGACTCTGTGCTCTCAAAGGCAATATTTGATTTAATAAGCAAACCAACACCCCCTCCCCTTTACCATTTGTTCTAGATTTGTGGATGAAGCTGTAACCAGGTATGGAAATAGTGGAAGCCAAGTGATCATCAAGCCAAGTTTCCGTGAGGGCTATAATATTCGCATTTGATTCAAGTAAAAGGAGTTTGATATCTGCAATTTTACGATTCAAACCAAGGCAATTAAGGTGAATAATACTGGCTGGGTTTTTAAAACCTAATTTATTAGAGAAGTTCCTAAGTTGCTCAGCGTCCTTATATAAGCTAGAGTAGGTAGACCTAGCATTATAAAAGTTTGTATCACCATCAAGACCTGAGTCTTTCAATAAAAGACCCCTCTCATCATCATAATCAACCGGGTTCAGGTAATTTTTGGTATCATTTAAAGAAGTGACCAGGTTACCCAATACAGGATTTAAGCTTGAAGCTGTAGCATCCGATTCGCTATTCATTTCAGAATTCTCAGTATTGGCAAAAGGTAATATACTAGAAATACATAGAAAACAGATCCAGGTAGGATCCAGGAAAGATAGATCGGAACATTTACGATGATAATAGCGGTTACAGGCGTTACAGAAGCATTCAGTTTGGTTCTTGGAGATCAATTTCGTGCAAGACGAGCATAGATTAAGCATAGAGGAAGATCAACTAAAGAAAAGAAAAGAGCGCCTAAAACTAAAATCTCACCAGAGGGGTAATCTACATTGGAATTCCCGTCCATGGAATGGGAGTAAGAAGAGATAGCAGTTGCGGGGAGACAGAGGAAGGGAAAATCCAGAAATCAAGTAAGATATATGCATAGTAGATACCGAAATACTAAATCTAGTATGAAATAAACTGGAGCGTCACAGTAAGCACATAATATTAATTGAGGGAAATGATAAAGGGACACCTCATGAACACCAAGACAACATCAATAGACAATAGTTAGACTTGAGATAGAGAGGAAGTTGTTGAAGGAATAAAGAGGGAAATTGTGATTCAATAAGCAATTAGTGAACCTTAGCAACATAACAAGTGAGCCCATAATTCACACGGATGCAGACACGACACGACCACCATAGTTTCATAATCAAAATCATTTTACAGACATCAACATATAAGTAATCTATAGTGGCCAGAATCTAAAGTCACCTGGCCTCGACAAAGACAATGGTGTAGCAACTGAGAAGGAAATCATAACGAAGGTAAAGTGACACACAATGGACAATCTTAGTAACAGAACAAGTGACTGAACCGATATCATTGCTTTAAAATCTAAGTTATTGTAATAAGGCTAGGATCCACTAATCACCAGGACCATGGTTTCCGAAACAAAGTAACCTTGTAAACATCAGCATCTAAGTGGTCTTATAGTCACCAGAATCTAGGATGACTTAAAGTCACCAGGCCCTGACAGAAGACAATAATGCAGCAAAGTCACCTGGCCTTGACAAAAAAAACCATAGTGCAGCAACTGTGAAGGAAATCATAACGGGGTAATGTAGCACACTATACACAAAGTTAGTCGTAATACAGCCTGGGCTATGAATATTCATCAACTAGTCATCAGGACCATAAGTCACACGGAAACAGACACGACCACCATAGTTTTATAGAAACAACGTCATCTTACAGACATCAGCATCTGGGTGATCTTATAGAACCAGAATCTAAGTTATCTTAAAGTCACCTGGCCTCAAAATTTTCATCGGTTTGTCATCAAGCCCATCTGTCACACGGATTAAAACACGTCCACCAGAGGTCCAAGTGAGATGGATCTTCTTCTGCTTGAGTAGTTGTCTTGCCCGCAAGAATAAGTCAGAGTTCAGTTTTGTCAGATATTCATTGACAAAGATCTGGGGCTTCGTTGAGGAAGGCAAGTGACTCTTGGACTTCCGAGCATTGTAGACAAGCTTATGAATCAGCTGGTCAATGGTCTGTCTTTATTTTGCTCGTCTATCCATTGTATTTGTCACCACATGAAATAATGACAATGTGTTCCCCCAACACCACTACTATCAACTAATACCCTCTGAACAACCAATACACCCCGACAAAAGAGCGCCCGACAAAAAAGCGCCAAAAAAGCACAAAAGAGCGCACAGGCAATTTGAAATAGATTTGGACTAATGAAAAGAATTCTAGCTTAAATGGAAGCTGGGTTAGTTAAATGAATCTAGTTTACTTAGAAGCTGGAACGATGAACGAAATGCTGTTAAACTAAAAGCTCGATCTATGAACATAATTCCGTTGGAAGGGGCGCTTGATTTATATGAAAAGAATTGTGCTTAAATTAAAGTTTGATTGATGAAAGGAATCGTACAATCCAACTTCCAGTTAAACAAGTTCTTTTCATCTATCAAGTTTCTTGCTAGACGGACAATTTTTCATCATTCCCGCTTCCATTGAAGCAGAATACTTTTCATCAATCCAATTCATGCGTGAATCTTCTCATCGCACCAGTTTCCGTGAAAGCATTCTTCTGATCATGCTTAATAATTAATGCTGATAATTTTGCCAATACAGCTTCTGTTTAAGCAGATTCCTTTGCGCCAATCTAGTTTCCATTTAAGCATGAATCTTTGCATCAATCCAACTTTCATAGTATGAAGAATTATTTTCAGCAATACAGATGCGCACATTTGTCTCGGCGCAATTTTGTCTTCGCTCTTTTGACGGGTCATGACATCAGCACCACTACCATCATCATCATCATCATCATCATCATCATCATCATCATCATCATCATCATCATCATCATCATCATCATCATCATCATCATTACCAATATCATGATGATGATGGTGAGTATAAAAGAAGGAGGAGAAGGAGGAGATAGAGGAAGAAGAAGAGGAGGAGGAAGAGGAGAAGGAGGATAAATAAGGAGGAGAAGAGGAGGAAGAGGAGAGGAAAAGGATGAGGAGAAGAAGGAGAAGGAGGAGATAGAGGAGGAGGAGGAGAAGAAGAGGAGAAGAAGGAGAAGAACGATGAGAATGAGGAGATGGAGGAGGAGGAGGAGGAGGGAGAGGAGGAAATGAAAGATGAAAAGGAGAAGAAAGGAAAGGAGGAGAAGGAGAAGGAAATGAAGTGATGACAATGATCTCATAGAGGGTTCTCATATATTCTCCTGCTACTCCTCTCCTCCTCTTCCTCCTTCTTCTCTTCCTCCGCCTCTTCCTTCCCATTCGATGTCGATGATTTCGATCGACTGCGCCGAGAAGACAAAGGTAAACAGAAGAGGTCAGAGGTCAGGTATTTATCACTGGAGCCACCGTCTCTGTCTCTGTCTCTGTCTCTGTCTCTGTCTCTGTCTCTCTCTTTATGTGCTTCTGTTTCTTTCGTTTGCGAGGAGATAATTCAAGACAGACTCAGTGGCAGTCAATTCGTCGTCTCTTGCTTCTTTTAATCTTTCTCTCTCCTTTTTGCTCTATTTGTCCCTCTGTCACTCTCTGTGTTTCTCTGTCACTCTCTGTTTCTCTGTCACTCTCTGTCTCTCTGTCACTCTCTGTCTCTCTCTGTCTCTCTCTCTGTCACTCTCTGTATCTCTGTGTCTCTTTCTTTGGATGTGTCTTTCTGCGTCGAAGTAGTTAGAGGGGAAGGGGTGGGAATGACTTGGAGAGAGAGGGAGGATAGGGACTGGACAGGGGAGGGAAGGGAAATGGTCTTAAAGAGGGCGGGGGGTTAGGGACTGGACAGGGGAGGGAAGGGAAATGGTCTTAAAGAGGGCGGGGGGTTAGGGACTGGACAGGGGAGGGAAGGGAAATGGTCTTAAAGAGGGCGGGGGGTTAGGGACTGGACAGGGGAGGGAAGGGAAATGGTCTTAAAGAGGGCGGGGGGTTAGGGACTGGACAGGGGAGGGAAGGGAAATGGTCTTAAAGAGGGCGGGGGGTTAGGGACTGGACAGGGGAGGGGAGGGCAGCGAAAGGGTCTTGTCCGTCGTTAGGGATCTGCGTTCGTCGTTGTTTCTTCTTGACCGATCAAACGGAGGCCAGACGTTTATCTCTGTCTGTCTCAGGCTGTCTGTCTTTTGCTCTCTCCCTTTCCCTCTCTATGTCTGTCTCTCTCTGCCTTTGTTTGTCTGTCTGTTGCTCTCTCTCTCTCTCTGTCTATGTCTATCTCTGTCTGCATGTCTCCTACTTTCTGTCTCTGGGCTTCGGCTGGATTAGGTTTCTTGCCTCTGCCCCGCAGTCTCTTTGTCTCCCATTTGGTCTGTCGACCACTTCCTGGCACACCCTCCCTCCATCCCTTCCTCTCTCTCTATCCCTCCCTTCCTCTCTCTCTATCCCTCCCTTTCTCTCTCTCTATCCCTCCCTTCCTCTCTCTCTCTATCCCTCCCTTCCTCTCTCTCTCTATCCCTCCCTTCCTCTCTCTCTATCCCTCCCTTCCTCTCTCTCTATCCCTCCCTTCCTCTCTCTCTATCCCTCCCTTCCTCTCTCTATCCCTCCCTTCCTCTCTCTCTATCCCTCCCTTCCTCTCTCTATCCCTCCCTTCCTCTCTCTCTATTTCTCCCTTCCTCTCTCTATCCCTCCCTTCCTCTCTCTCTATCCCTCCCTTCCTCTCTCTCTATCCCTCCCTTCCTCTCTCTATTTCTCCCTTCCTCTCTCTATTTCTCCCTTCCTCTCTCTCTATCCCTCCCTTCCTCTCTCTCTATCCCTCACTTCCTCTCTCTCTATCCCTTCCTTCCTCTCTCTCTATCCCTCCCTTCCTCTCTCTATCCCTCCCTTCCTCTCTCTCTATCCCTCCCTTCCTCTCTCTCTATCCCTCCCTTCCTCTCTCTCTATCCCTCCCTTCCTCTCTCTATCCCTCCCTTCCTCTCTCTCTATCCCTCCCTTCCTCTCTCTCTCTATCCCTCCCTTCCTCTCTCTCTCTATCCCTCCCTTCCTCTCTCTCTATCCCTCCCTTCCTCTCTCTATCCCTCTCTTCCTCTCTCTATTTCTCCCTTCCTCTCTCTCTATCCCTCCCTTCCTCTCTCTCTATCCCTCCCTTCCTCTCTCTCTATCCCTCCCTTCCTCTCTCTCTATCCCTCCCTTCCTCTCTCTATCCCTCCCTTCCTCTCTCTCTATCCCTCCCTTCCTCTCTCTCTATCCCTCCCTTCCTCTCTCTATCCCTCCCTTCCTCTCTCTCTATCCCTCCCTTCCTCTCTCTATCCCTCCCTTCCTCTCTCTCTATTTCTCCCTTCCTCTCTCTATCCCTCCCTTCCTCTCTCTCTATCCCTCCCTTCCTCTCTCTCTATCCCTCCCTTCCTCTCTCTATTTCTCCCTTCCTCTCTCTATTTCTCCCTTCCTCTCTCTCTATCCCTCCCTTCCTCTCTCTCTATCCCTCCCTTCCTCTCTCTCTATCCCTCCCTTCCTCTCTCTCTATCCCTCCCTTCCTCTCTCTCTATCCCTCCCTTCCTCTCTCTCTATCCCTCCCTTCCTCTCTCTCTATCCCTCCCTTCCTCTCTCTCTCTATCCCTCCCTTCCTCTCTCTCTCTATCCCTCCCTTCCTCTCTCTCTATCCCTCCCTTCCTCTCTCTCTATCCCTCCCTTCCTCTCTCTATTTCTCCCTTCCTCTCTCTCTATCCCTCCCTTCCTCTCTCTCTATCCCTCCCTTCCTCTCTCTCTATCCCTCCCTTCCTCTCTCTCTATCCCTCCCTTCCTCTCTCTATTTCTCCCTTCCTCTCTCTCTATCCCTCCCTTCCTCTCTCTCTCTATCCCTCCCTTCCTCTCTCTCTATCCCTCCCTTCCTCTCTATCTATCCCTCCCTTCCTCTCTCTCTATCCCTCCCTTCCTCTCTCTCTATCCCTCCCTTCCTCTCTCTCTCTATCCCTCCCTTCCTCTCTCTCTATCCCTCCCTTCCTCTCTCTCTATCCCTCCCTTCCTCTCTCTCTCTATCCCTCCCTTCCTCTCTCTATCCCTCCCTTCCTCTCTCTATTTCTCCCTTCCTCTCTCTCTATCCCTCCCTTCCTCTCTCTCTATCCCTCCCTTCCTCTCTCTCTATCCCTCCCTTCCTCTCTCTCTATCCCTCCCTTCCTCTCTCTCTATCCCTCCCTTCCTCTCTCTCTCTATCCCTCCCTTCCTCTCTCTCTCTATCCCTCCCTTCCTCTCTCTCTCTATCCCTCCCTTCCTCTCTCTCTATCCCTCCCTTCCTCTCTCTCTCTATCCCTCCCTTCCTCTCTCTATCCCTCCCTTCCTCTCTCTATTTCTCCCTTCCTCTCTCTCTATCCCTCCCTTCCTCTCTCTCTATCCCTCCCTTCCTCTCTCTCTATCCCTCCCTTCCTCTCTCTCTATCCCTCCCTTCCTCTCTCTCTATCCCTCCCTTCCTCTCTCTCTATCCCTCCCTTCCTCTCTCTCTCTATCCCTCCCTTCCTCTCTCTCTCTATCCCTCCCTTCCTCTCTCTCTATCCCTCCCTTCCTCTCTCTCTCTATCCCTCCCTTCCTCTCTCTATCCCTCCCTTCCTCTCTCTCTCTATCCCTCCCTTCCTCTCTCTCTCTATCCCTCCCTTCCTCTCTCTCTCTATCCCTCCCTTCCTCTCTCTCTCTATCCCTCCCTTCCTCTCTCTCTATCCCTCCCTTCCTCTCTCTCTATCCCTCCCTTCCTCTCTCTCTATCCCTCCCTTCCTCTCTCTATCCCTCCCTTCCTCTCTCTCTATCCCTCCCTTCCTCTCTCTATCCCTCCCTTCCTCTCTCTCTATCCCTCCCTTCCTCTCTCTATTTCTCCCTTCCTCTCTCTCTATCCCTCCCTTCCTCTCTCTCTATCCCTCCCTTCCTCTCTCTCTATCCCTCCCTTCCTCTCTCTATCCCTCTCTTCCTCTCTCTCTATCCCTCCCTTCCTCTCTCTCTATCCCTCCCTTCCTCTCTCTCTATCCCTCCCTTCCTCTCTCTATTTCTCCCTTCCTCTCTCTCTATCCCTCCCTTCCTCTCTCTCTCTATCCCTCCCTTCCTCTCTCTCTATCCCTCCCTTCCTCTCTCTCTATCCCTCCCTTCCTCTCTCTCTATCCCTCCCTTCCTCTCTCTCTATCCCTCCCTTCCTCTCTCTCTCTATCCCTCCCTTCCTCTCTCTCTCTATCCCTCCCTTCCTCTCTCTCTATCCCTCCCTTCCTCTCTCTCTCTATCCCTCCCTTCCTCTCTCTATCCCTCCCTTCCTCTCTCTATTTCTCCCTTCCTCTCTCTCTATCCCTCCCTTCCTCTCTCTCTATCCCTCCCTTCCTCTCTCTCTATCCCTCCCTTCCTCTCTCTCTATCCCTCCCTTCCTCTCTCTCTATCCCTCCCTTCCTCTCTCTCTATCCCTCCCTTCCTCTCTCTCTCTATCCCTCCCTTCCTCTCTCTCTCTATCCCTCCCTCCCTCTCTCTCTATCCCTCCCTTCCTCTCTCTCTATCCCTCCCTTCCTCTCTCTCTATCCCTCCCTTCCTCTCTCTCTATCCCTCCCTTCCTCTCTCTATCCCTCCCTTCCTCTCTCTCTATCCCTTCCTTCCTCTCTCTATTTCTCCCTTCCTCTCTCTCTATCCCTCCCTTCCTCTCTCTCTATCCCTCCCTTCCTCTCTCTCTATCCCTCACTTCCTCTCTCTATTTCTCCCTTCCTCTCTCTCTATCCCTCCCTTCCTCTCTCTCTATCCCTCCCTTCCTCTCTCTCTCTATCCCTCCCTTCCTCTCTCTCTATCCCTCCCTTCCTCTCTCTCTATCCCTCCCTTCCTCTCTCTCTATCCCTCCCTTCCTCTCTCTCTATCCCTCCCTTCCTCTCTCTCTATCCCTCCCTTCCTCTCTCTCTCTATCCCTCCCTTCCTCTCTCTCTATCCCTCCCTTCCTCTCTCTCTATCCCTCCCTTCCTCTCTCTCTCTATCCCTCCCTTCCTCTCTCTATCCCTCCCTTCCTCTCTCTATTTCTCCCTTCTTCTCTCTCTATCCCTCCCTTCCTCTCTCTCTATCCCTCCCTTCCTCTCTCTCTATCCCTCCCTTCCTCTCTCTCTATCCCTCCCTTCCTCTCTCTCTATCCCTCCCTTCCTCTCTCTCTCTATCCCTCCCTTCCTCTCTCTCTCTATCCCTCCCTTCCTCTCTCTCTCTATCCCTCCCTTCCTCTCTCTCTATCCCTCCCTTCCTCTCTCTCTCTATCCCTCCCTTCCTCTCTCTATCCCTCCCTTCCTCTCTCTATTTCTCCCTTCCTCTCTCTCTATCCCTCCCTTCCTCTCTCTCTATCCCTCCCTTCCTCTCTCTCTATCCCTCCATTCCTCTCTCTCTATCCCTCCCTTCCTCTCTCTCTATCCCTCCCTTCCTCTCTCTCTCTATCCCTCCCTTCCTCTCTCTCTCTATCCCTCCCTTCCTCTCTCTCTCTATCCCTTCCTCTCTCTCTATCCCTCCCTTCCTCTCTCTCTCTATCCCTCCCTTCCTCTCTCTATCTCTCCCTTCCTCTCTCTATTTCTCCCTTCCTCTCTCTCTATCCCTCCCTTCCTCTCTCTCTATCCCTCCCTTCCTCTCTCTCTATCCCTCCCTTCCTCTCTCTCTATCCCTCCCTTCCTCTCTCTCTCTATCCCTCCCTTCCTCTCTCTCTATCCCTCCCTTCCTCTCTCTCTCTATCCCTCCCTTCCTCTCTCTCTCTATCCCTCCCTTCCTCTCTCTCTCTATCCCTCCCTTCCTCTCTCTCTATCCCTCCCTTCCTCTCTCTCTCTATCCCTCCCTTCCTCTCTCTATCCCTCCCTTCCTCTCTCTCTATCCCTCCCTTCCTCTCTCTATTTCTCCCTTCCTCTCTCTCTATCCCTCCCTTCCTCTCTCTCTCTATCCCTCCCTTCCTCTCTCTCTCTATCCCTCCCTTCCTCTCTCTCTATCCCTCCCTTCCTCTCTCTCTCTATCCCTCCCTTCCTCTCTCTATCCCTCCCTTCCTCTCTCTATTTCTCCCTTCCTCTCTCTCTATCCCTCCCTTCCTCTCTCTCTATCCCTCCCTTCCTCTCTCTCTATCCCTCCCTTCCTCTCTCTCTATCCCTCCCTTCCTCTCTCTCTCTATCCCTCCCTTCCTCTCTCTCTCTATCCCTCCCTTCCTCTCTCTCTATCCCTCCCTTCCTCTCTCTCTATCCCTCCCTTCCTCTCTCTCTATCCCTCCCTTCCTCTCTCTATCCCTCCCTTCCTCTCTCTCTATCCCTCCCTTCCTCTCTCTATCCCTCCCTTCCTCTCTCTCTATCCCTCCCTTCCTCTCTCTATTTCTCCCTTCCTCTCTCTCTATCCCTCCCTTCCTCTCTCTCTATCCCTCCCTTCCTCTCTCTCTATCCCTCCCTTACTCTCTCTATCCCTCCCTTCCTCTCTCTATTTCTCCCTTCCTCTCTCTCTATCCCTCCCTTCCTCTCTCTCTATCCCTCTCTTCCTCTCTCTCTATCCCTCCCTTCCTCTCTCTCTATCCCTCCATTCCTCTCTCTATTTCTCCCTTCCTCTCTCTCTATCCCTCCCTTCCTCTCTCTCTCTATCCCTCCCTTCCTCTCTCTCTATCCCTCCCTTCCTCTCTCTCTATCCTCCCTTCCTCTCTCTCTCTATCCCTCCCTTCCTCTCTCTCTATCCCTCCCTTCCTCTCTCTATTTCTCCCTTCCTCTCTCTCTATCCCTCCCTTCCTCTCTCTCTATCCTCCCTTCCTCTCTCTCTATCCCTCCCTTCCTCTCTCTATCCCTCCCTTCCCTCTCTCTATTTCTCCCTTCCTCTCTCTCTATCCCTCCCTTCCTCTCTCTCTATCCCTCTCTTCCTCTCTCTCTATCCCTCCCTTCCTCTCTCTCTATCCTCCATTCCTCTCTCACTTCTCCCTTCCTCTCTCTCTATCCCTCCCTTCCTCTCTCTCTATCCCTCCCTTCCTCTCTCTCTATCCCTCCCTTCCTCTCTCTCTATCCCTCCCTTCCTCTCTCTCTATCCCTCCCTTCCTCTCTCTCTCTATCCCTCCCTTCCTCTCTCTCTATCCCTCCCTTCCTCTCTCTCTATCCCTCCCTTCCTCTCTCTCTCTATCCCTCCCTTCCTCTCTCTATCCCTCCCTTCCTCTCTCTATTCTCCCTTCCTCTCTCTCTATCCCTCCCTTCCTCTCTCTCTATCCCTCCCTTCCTCTCTCTCTATCCCTCCCTTCCTCTCTCTCTATCCCTCCCTTCCTCTCTCTCTATCCCTCCCTTCCTCTCTCTCTCTATCCCTCCCTTCCTCTCTCTCTCTATCCCTCCCTTCCTCTCTCTCTCTATCCCTCCCTTCCTCTCTCTCTATCCCTCCCTTCCTCTCTCTCTCTATCCCTCCCTTCCTCTCTCTATCCCTCCCTTCCTCTCTCTATTTCTCCCTTCCTCTCTCTCTATCCCTTCCTTCCTCTCTCTCTATCCCTTCCTTCCTCTCTCTCTATCCCTCCTTCCTCTCTCTCTATCCCTCCCTTCCTCTCTCTCTATCCCTCCCTTCCTCTCTCTCTCTATCCCTCCCTTCCTCTCTCTCTCTATCCCTCCCTTCCTCTCTCTCTCTATCCCTCCCTTCCTCTCTCTCTATCCCTCCCTTCCTCTCTCTCTCTATCCCTCCCTTCCTCTCTCTATCCCTCCCTTCCTCTCTCTATTTCTCCCTTCCTCTCTCTCTATCCCTCCCTTCCTCTCTCTCTATCCCTCCCTTCCTCTCTCTCTATCCCTCCCTTCCTCTCTCTCTATCCCTCCCTTCCTCTCTCTCTATCCCTCCCTTCCTCTCTCTCTCTATCCCTCCCTTCCTCTCTCTCTCTATCCCTCCCTTCCTCTCTCTCTATCCCTCCCTTCCTCTCTCTCTATCCCTCCCTTCCTCTCTCTATCCCTCCCTTCCTCTCTCTATTCCTCCCTTCCTCTCTCTCTATCCCTCCCTTCCTCTCTCTCTATCCCTCCCTTCCTCTCTCTCTATCCCTCCCTTCCTCTCTCTCTATCCCTCCCTTCCTCTCTCTATTCTCCTTCCTCTCTCTCTATCCCTCCCTTCCTCTCTCTCTCTATCCCTCCCTTCCTCTCTCTCTATCCCTCCCTTCCTCTCTCTCTATCCCTCCCTTCCTCTCTCTCTATCCCTCCCTTCCTCTCTCTCTATCCCTCCCTTCCTCTCTCTCTCTATCCCTCCCTTCCTCTCTCTCTCTATCCCTCCCTTCCTCTCTCTCTATCCCTCCCTTCCTCTCTCTCTATCCCTCCCTTCCTCTCTCTCTCTATCCCTCCCTTCCTCTCTCTCTATCCCTCCCTTCCTCTCTCTCTCTATCCCTCCCTTCCTCTCTCTATCCCTCCCTTCCTCTCTCTATTTCTCCCTTCCTCTCTCTCTATCCCTCCCTTCCTCTCTCTCTATCCCTCCCTTCCTCTCTCTCTCTATCCCTCCCTTCCTCTCTCTATCCCTCCCTTCCTCTCTCTCTATCCCTCCCTTCCTCTCTCTATTTCTCCCTTCCTCTCTCTCTATCCCTCCCTTCCTCTCTCTCTCTATCCCTCCCTTCCTCTCTCTCTCTATCCCTCCCTTCCTCTCTCTCTATCCCTCCCTTCCTCTCTCTCTCTATCCCTCCCTTCCTCTCTCTATCCCTCCCTTCCTCTCTCTATTTCTCCCTTCCTCTCTCTCTATCCCTCCCTTCCTCTCTCTCTATCCCTCCCTTCCTCTCTCTCTATCCCTCCCTTCCTCTCTCTCTATCCCTCCCTTCCTCTCTCTCTCTATCCCTCCCTTCCTCTCTCTCTATCCCTCCCTTCCTCTCTCTCTATCCCTCCCTTCCTCTCTCTCTATCCCTCCCTTCCTCTCTCTCTATCCCTCCTTTCCTCTCTCTATCCCTCCCTTCCTCTCTCTCTATCCCTCCCTTCCTCTCTCTATCCCTCCCTTCCTCTCTCTCTATCCCTCCCTTCCTCTCTCTATTTCTCCTTCCTCTCTCTCTATCCCTCCCTTCCTCTCTCTATCCCTCCCTTCCTCTCTCTCTATCCCTCCCTTCCTCTCTCTATCCCTCCCTTCCTCTCTCTCTATCCCTCCCTTCCTCTCTCTATTTCTCCCTTCCTCTCTCTCTATCCCTCCCTTCCTCTCTCTATCCCTCCCTTCCTCTCTCTCTATCCCTCCCTTCCTCTCTCTATCCCTCCCTCTCTCTCTATCCCTCCCTTCCTCTCTCTATCCCTCCCTTCCCTCTCTCTCTATCCCTCCCTCTCCCACACTCTCTATCCCTCCCATCCTCTCACACTATCCCTCCATCCTCACTCTAATCTCCCTCCTCTCTCTCTAACCCCATCCTCTCTCACTCTATCCCACCCTTCCTCTCAACCTCTATCCCTCCCATCCTCTCACTCTCAATCCCTCCCTTCCTCTCTCTCCTATCCCTCCCTTCCCTCTCTCTCTATCCCTCCCTTCCTCTCTCAACCCTCCCTCTCTCTCTCAACCCCCCTCCCTCACTCTCAACCCTCCCTCCACACTCTCTACCCTCCCTCCCCTTCCCAATCCCTCCACACACTATCCCCTCCCTCCTCTCTCTCTATCCCTCCCTTCCTCTCTCTCTATCCCTCCCTTCCTCTCTCTCTCTATCCCTCCCTTCCTCTCTCTCTCTATCCCTCCCTTCCTCTCTCTCTATCCCTCCCTTCCTCTCTCTCTCTATCCCTCCCTTCCTCTCTCTATCCCTCCCTTCCTCTCTCTATTTCTCCCTTCCTCTCTCTCTCTATCCCTCCCTTCCTCTCTCTATCCCTCCCTTCCTCTCTCTATTTCTCCCTTCCTCTCTCTCTATCCCTCCCTTCCTCTCTCTCTATCCCTTCCTTCCTCTCTCTCTATCCCTCCCTTCCTCTCTCTCTATCCCTCCCTTCCTCTCTCTCTATCCCTCCCTTCCTCTCTCTCTCTATCCCTCCCTTCCTCTCTCTCTCTATCCCTCCCTTCCTCTCTCTCTCTATCCCTCCCTTCCTCTCTCTCTATCCCTCCCTTCCTCTCTCTCTCTATCCCTCCCTTCCTCTCTCTATCCCTCCCTTCCTCTCTCTATTTCTCCCTTCCTCTCTCTCTATCCCTCCCTTCCTCTCTCTCTATCCCTCCCTTCCTCTCTCTCTATCCCTCCCTTCCTCTCTCTCTATCCCTCCCTTCCTCTCTCTCTCTATCCCTCCCTTCCTCTCTCTCTCTATCCCTCCCTTCCTCTCTCTCTCTATCCCTCCCTTCCTCTCTCTCTATCCCTCCCTTCCTCTCTCTCTATCCCTCCCTTCCTCTCTCTATCCCTCCCTTCCTCTCTCTATTTCTCCCTTCCTCTCTCTCTATCCCTCCCTTCCTCTCTCTCTATCCCTCCCTTCCTCTCTCTCTATCCCTCCCTTCCTCTCTCTCTATCCCTCCCTTCCTCTCTCTATTTCTCCCTTCCTCTCTCTCTATCCCTCCCTTCCTCTCTCTCTCTATCCCTCCCTTCCTCTCTCTCTATCCCTCCCTTCCTCTCTCTCTATCCCTCCCTTCCTCTCTCTCTATCCCTCCCTTCCTCTCTCTCTATCCCTCCCTTCCTCTCTCTCTCTATCCCTCCCTTCCTCTCTCTCTATCCCTCCCTTCCTCTCTCTCTATCCCTCCCTTCCTCTCTCTCTCTATCCCTCCCTTCCTCTCTCTCTATCCCTCCCTTCCTCTCTCTCTCTATCCCTCCCTTCCTCTCTCTATCCCTCCCTTCCTCTCTCTATTTCTCCCTTCCTCTCTCTCTATCCCTCCCTTCCTCTCTCTCTATCCCTCCCTTCCTCTCTCTCTATCCCTCCCTTCCTCTCTCTCTATCCCTCCCTTCCTCTCTCTCTATCCCTCCCTTCCTCTCTCTCTATCCCTCCCTTCCTCTCTCTCTATCCCTCCCTTCCTCTCTCTCTCTATCCCTCCCTTCCTCTCTCTCTCTATCCCTCCCTTCCTCTCTCTCTCTATCCCTCCCTTCCTCTCTCTCTATCCCTCCCTTCCTCTCTCTCTCTATCCCTCCCTTCCTCTCTCTATCCCTCCCTTCCTCTCTCTCTCTATCCCTCCCTTCCTCTCTCTCTATCCCTCCCTTCCTCTCTCTCTATCCCTCCCTTCCTCTCTCTCTATCCCTCCCTTCCTCTCTCTCTATCCCTCCCTTCCTCTCTCTCTCTATCCCTCCCTTCCTCTCTCTCTATCCCTCCCTTCCTCTCTCTCTCTATCCCTCCCTTCCTCTCTCTCTATCCCTCCCTTCCTCTCTCTCTCTATCCCTCCCTTCCTCTCTCTCTATCCCTCCCTTCCTCTCTCTCTATCCCTCCCTTCCTCTCTCTCTATCCCTCCCTTCCTCTCTCTCTCTATCCCTCCCTTCCTCTCTCTCTATCCCTCCCTTCCTCTCTCTCTATCCCTCCCTTCCTCTCTCTCTCTATCCCTCCCTTCCTCTCTCTCTATCCCTCCCTTCCTCTCTCTCTATCCCTCCCTTCCTCTCTCTCTCTATCCCTCCCTTCCTCTCTCTATCTCTCTCTAACAACACTTGCATTTGAAACCGTTTTAATACTACATAAAATGGATTAAGTCGGAATAGTGTGTGAAAGGGAAGGGAGGTCTGTGAATAGGTTTATAATTCTGATTTTCATATTCTGTATTGTGGACGTCATAATTAGACAATTATATTTGCGTACGTACGTATTTTCTGGACTCCCTCCCCCACCCTACGCACCTCTACGCAAAATGGCCCAAATTTGAAACCCCCTCCTCCTCGCTGCGTACGTAATATATGGATGGCTCCAAGATTTCGATAAAACGTGCAATCGATGTTAATTTGTAAGGTACTGTATACTCGTTAGCGTGAAAAGCAGGAAGGTCGCAGATCTAACAATGCAGCCGCCTAGCGAATGGAATAGTAGGGTAGTCAACTCCACTCAACGGTTGCGATGGTTCTTTTTGGCCAACTCTGGTGGTTTTACCAATTGAGACAGACCAATTTTATCATCGTTTAAATAAGAACTATTGATTGCAATGGGACTTAGACTGCACCACATGGACCCAAGGAAGACTAAGAACAGCAGATACTGAGCAGAATGACGGTCTAAGCTCAATATTATGTCAACGTCTAAGTAGGTTATATGACGACTCGTGAATTTCACCAAATGACATATGACATTGAATACACAAACGCAAAGAAGAAAAGCAACGTGACAAGAGAATTCCATCATTATATGTTCAAAGATCCTACAAACGTCAAAGAAATGACAGACAGACAGAAAATGAGAAAGACAGAGATAGAGAAACATAGAGAGGCAAACTCCTTCATATCAGATGACTTCACATGTCAGCCAATCAGACTGAAACCTAATCTGTTCCTCTGCAAAAGGTCACTCTGACATCTCACTCTTTTCTAGGGTCAGACGAAAAGAGGTTAAAATCCAGAGACATTCAAATTAGAACACATTCCAACATCATCATCAGAATATTAATAAAACTATTTGCATCTAGATTTTAGTTATTCACTTAACTTAGCACATAAACAACTGTGTTACAAACAAAAAGCCGATTAAATGTCGAGAGACCATTGTGTAAAGTAAAGAACTTGTCAACCGACCATATAGACCTTCTGGCTCACTATATCACTCTCATCAAAAACAGGACACCCCATTACGTTAACCACCACCCCAAACACACCTGTGGAATAAAACAATCCAAATGAACAATCCAAATCACCATCCACTCAGAATCATATATAAAGCACACTCAGTATATCTAAATCTCACATAAAACACACAGAGGAGATTATTCTACAAACACAGGCTGTCTATGACCATCAATAACTACAACAGGTAAAGAAAAAAACAGAGATTTTAAACAACAGCTTTTAGGTTTTTAGGCATTTAACATACACAAAGTTATGACTGAGAACTACAGGAAAACATCCTGGAATAGAGCTTCATTGGATCTCAATTACACTTTGCTTATAGCATAGAATCCAACTATAGCTACAAACACAATAAATGCAACATAAAAAATATAAACAGAAAAAATACAACAAATCTCGACTTCTGATGATTATTAGGGTATTTGTAAAATCCATAAGAAACTGAGTTGTTCAATATATTATTGAATTCAATATCTCTGATATGAAGACCCATTTCCAGCAGAAACCAACATATAATAATACACATCTATTTACATCCCTATTTCTATGATATTTACAGAAAGTCTATTTTTGATATTATGCTACTACGGATGCATCAATCTTTCCTCTCTCTTCTTTCTCAGCAGAGAACAGAATGATTACAGAGAACTTAATCTTCTGTTACACTATGGATAAATTATGAAACATACAATTTTTCATTACTTCAATGGAAATCATATGTAAAAGCGAGTGTGTCTTGTATAGACATCTTTTTACACAGTCTTGAAACACGGTTCGTGTCATCATCATTTTCTAAAGATGCTCAAAATATTCACCATTAAAACATTACCAACACACTTCATACGACAACAGACACCAGAGACTCAATTGCAATATTACACAAGAAGTCTTCCATCTATGCATAGCTTTCAAAATTCCACTTTCTATTTATTACCACAGTTGTAAGTCTTAGAAATTCAACACAACAACCACCCCAACGAGGTCACAAGAGGTCATCATGCGCTTGGGGCCCAATCATATATTACGCACACAAAAATCGGATTATCGGACTCCCTACCCCCTGTGCACTGCCTACATTTTGTGGACCCCTTAACCCTTGCATATGTACATCTCAGCTCTACCCCCCATTGCAAAGGTTAAACAGCTAAAGACATCTATAAAACATTGATTTTACCACAGGCTATTTATTTTTGTTAAGCATCATATTTAACAGCTTTAATTTACCATTTAATTTGTTAACTGTTATGAAGAAATAAAAGACTAACAATACTTGCATTTTAAAGTTTTAGTACTACATAAAATTGATTAAGCAGGTATATATAGTCTGTGATTGGGTTTACAGTTCTGATTTTAATATTCCGTATTATGTATGTCATAATTAGAAAATTAAATTTGCATATGTACATATTTTTGGGATCCTACTCCCCACCATAACCATAACCAAGTGTTTTTATTGGTTGGTAAAGTAAATGAACATAGTAATTGCATCACAGACAAGAAGACGAAGCATAGTACAGTAAATTAATAGCTTAACAAAATTATGTAAGACGGATCAATAAGGAAAAAAAGAGAACCCTAAGGGACCCAAGGGATCCCGCTAGCCGGGCCTACCTTTACTCTGCAAAGTTTAAATAACAGGAGGTCGACAAAATATAGGAGTTTTGTTATCTTAACTAGTTAGTTAAGCTGCTGCATGCACACAAACCCATAGCATTAATAGCTAATTAGTGTTAATGATTAAGGAGACTAAATTTACCCAGTTAAACTAGCAAATAGATGTTCTTTGAGTTGTTTCTCAAACATACTAAAATTGTGGGATTGTCTTATTTCAAAAGGCATCTTATTCTATTCACTGGGATACACATATCTGATGGAAAATAGACGAGTGTTTGTTCTACAAAAAATTGGTCTATAATTACATGATGAGCGAACATTGTAAGGACTAACAGATGAGATTTGAATAAATTGATTAGAGAAGATTGGCGGTAATGAATTATTAACAAATTTATGCATAAATTCGTTAGATTGGAGCAATGTAATTTGGTGAAGACTTAAAATATGAGAATTAACAAAAGTCTTTGGAGGACCAACGACAAGTCATATAGGAACCATAGACGACTCTGATGGCTCTTTTTTGGAGCATGGTTAGGGGAATTAGCCTTGATAGGTAATTAGAAGCCCATATTAAATTACAGTAAGAGAAGTAGGGGTGAATCATGGCATAGTATAAGTTAAGCAGGATATTAGTTGGAAGGATATAGGCGATTCTAGATATAATGCATATGTTTTTGGCAATTTTTCACACCATACGCACCAGTACGCAAAATCACCGAAATTCGAAACCTCCCTCCTCTCTCGCTGCATACGTAATATGTGGACGGCCCCTTGATGTTCCTTGAAGTACTGTAGCTCATAGTCTAGTTCTACAAGTCAAGTCAGAATTGTCTCTTTGCAGCAAAGAGACAATTCTCTCCTCTCCTCTACACACCAACATCACAGGCCATCCATCCATCACTTCTACATGAATAATGAATTCTCAAAACTTTTAAATATTCGATCGAACACCGAATGTCAGACAATTTCTGAGAATTTCTATATGTTGTTAAAAATCAAAATTAAACAAAATAGCATAATTATACAACAACATGAGATGAAATTATTTATCAGCCAAAATAACTAAAAGATTTGCCTAAAAACACGAACATATTGGAAAATATAGTTGGCTAAAAAAGTGAAGTAGTTCTGTCCTGATTAAAGATCCTAAGGATGTATTCTGTTGAACCAGACTGTCTTTCTCTCTCACAACCTCTCTCTATCTCTCGAACACATTATCTCTCTCTGTCTCTATCTCTAGCCTCTCTCTCTCTCTCCATCGGTCATAATGAAACAATCATAGTCAATTTGAAGCAAGAGAAGACCCCAATCATCGATGATCTTTTCTCGACCATCTCTCTCTCTCTCTCTCTCTCTCTCTCTCTCTCTCTCTCTCTCTCTATCTCTATCTCTCTCTATCTCTCTCTCTCTCTATCTCTATCTCTCTCTATCTCTCTCTCTCTCTCTCTCTCTCTCAATTCTCCACATCATCTATCGCATTTTCTTCGGCTGAACTTCAGTACGAGAAGCTGAAAGAAAAACAGATTTCAACAATTATTGGTCTGTTACAACTGCCACACAGAATTAAATAAAACAAGGGAAGCAGTGGTAACACAGCCATCAAATGATCAACATGGATATATCTGTGAGATGAAGAGAGAGAGAGGGCTGCAAGAGATGAAGTAGAGACTGGTCCCAAGTGGACCAAAGAGAGAGAATTGCAGTTGAAGAGAAGACTAATTAAATGAGACACCAAATCAAACAACGAATTTCTCAAGAGACAAATTTCTTATCATCTGAGACAGAGAACAAGAGACGAAGAACGACTGCATCAAATGAATTGACTTTTGTTTTGAATGAAGAGACTTAACTAATGGCTTAGCATATGAGGATGATTGGCCAAGTCTAGAGCTTTACCGATATCACTTTTTGCAGTTTATGCCGATACCGATTATCTAGCCGATTATTTTACCAATTATTTTCCCCTTATTTCATTGTGTTGCCCAAAATGTCTGTTTTTAAAAGACAGACTTACTACTACTGCCTATTGTTGCGATACAAGCAAAACACTTACTCCGTAGGAGACATATACATGTAGTCGGAGACTATTCTTAGACAGACAATTCAGATTAGGTACTACATCGCCCACCGTTGACCTTGCATGACGGAGGAGAAAAAAGAAGAATCTATGTGATTGGACGCCTTTTAGCAAACATGGCAATGGCATGGCAATTCCCTCAAACAGGCCACCTTTACGATGTGCCACTTTGGCCTAAAATACCGGCCAGCAGAGATGAGATCTGTGCCAAGGGTAATTAAGCAGACTCTGCACAACAGCTATTTCACGTCTAGGCCTACTACCACAACGCCTACTGCATGGGTCATCTGAGGTCACGCGCTATGGGAAAGAACGGAATGCTGTCCTTCACAGACCCAATGATATTGCTGTCGTAATTTTGCTCTTATAGATAGAAAATAATATTATAAAATAAAAAATTTTGAATATCGGCGCCGATTATCTTACCGATATCTCTATTAATTGGCGCCAATTATGAGTGCTGCCGATGTATCGGTACAGCTCTAGCTAAGTCTTTCTATTTTGCTCTCTTCTTCTCTCTTCACTCACATACAACATGCATTAGTCTGGCGGTAATTGCTGGGTCTCTGCCTATCTTTGCTATCTCTGCTACTCCACTTTGATTGCACCGGGTCGCCACTCTCTTCGCTCTACTGAGCAAGGCTTGCTCATTGCCCCATTTGCCCGTACAACTACTAAACAGAATCGTGCCTTCTCAGTGGTTGGTCCCTCGCTCTGGAACACGATCCCGTTGGCGTTGCGGTTGTCGCCAAGGGTCCACTCGGACTCTTTTTATACTCGCCTCAAAACTCTTATTTTTAGCCGTGCAGAGGTTGGGAGCGCTCCTGAGTAGTAACATTGAAGGGTTCTATATAAATCTACGTAATGAATGAATGAATGCGAACGACAATGATACAACTAAGTGACATCTTACCCCAGACGACGTTTGTCAAGAATTCTCCCATGAGATAAAGGCTGATGACGAAGGCAGCACTGCAAAGGCAGAACACAATTCGAAACGGCCAGTTCATTACAGCCAGCACTGGATATATCCAGAAGTCAGCCACATATGCCACCCAGAACACCCTTCAAAAACAATGAACCACAATCATCACTTATCAGTATCAGGGGGGTGTTCATTAGCATCCTGTTGGTAGATGTGAAAGAAAATGCTCCAATTCGTTTGCATAGACTTCTAGTAAAAATCGCCAAAAGACAAAGTTTTTAAACTCAAAAGTCTGTGGAATATAAAAGAGACATAAATTGTCATTCAAGATATCATTTCATCACATACATCAATTCAACCAATCTGATCACAAATAACAACTGATCACTTCAGCGCCATTCAACTACAGCAGTTGCAACTGAAATGGATGCTCTGGTCTTTTATATTCTCAATGATAGTTTCACTTTCACAAATATTTTCCCACATTAAGTGAAAAAACAGAGAAGCAGCAGTTTAAAAAAAGAACCATTTCAAATATAAATCTATATAATTACCTAAGTCATGTGCTTTGTCCGTAACTCCTAAGTCACGTGATTGGACAGAAGTTGAATCTAAGACATGTGATTGGACAGAATTTGACCTAAATATCTGAAGTTGATCTAGATTTTGCCTAATGGACAGAAGTTGACCTCAATATTTAACACAAGTCACTGTAAACAAGCCTTCGATTCGCATTTCAAAAATTTTTTATTGGCGTCTATGTAACTATATATGTAAAACTTATTAAAGTTAAATTCATCGTGTAATGTAAGTATATTTGCAATTATTCAAACTAAACGGAAACTTAATGGGTAATGTGTATTTGCGAATTTGGAGTGTTTACAGTAGGTGACACACAGTTCGTCGACCGTTTCGTTTAATGTGTAGACCTATTTTATCTCTGTGTCAAAGTGTCTTCACCACTACTATAGCAACGTTAAAATCAATAATGACCCGTGATTCTTCACGTGTTAACAGCTAGTCACTAAATAAACAACAACCAAATCCTAACTTAAAATTTCAGTCAGAGCTTCAAACAGCAAATTGAACACTTCGATAAAGTTGAAAAGCAAAGAAAGAGCTTACGAAACAATCCTGTAAGCACTACTACCTATACTGTACCAGAGCAACAGTAACCATGGTATCTGTGTGAACGAAATCTCACCAGAATACGTAGACTATGATAAAGAGAGCGGCAAGCGTCAGTCCCTCAATACGACGTGGATAATGATGGTAGATGAAGAACTTCTCAATCAGAACAAAGAATATGACACTTGTGTGCTAAAAAAAATGACAACAGAAAAGACAATGAAAACAGTTCATGTATGACATCCTTCACTTCTATGGTAACATAATTGCAACGAAATGTAATCAACTGAATTCAATTGAATCCCGATTAGCAATCAGAGGAGGAGGAGGAGGAGGAGGAGGAGGAGGAGGCTGAGAGAAATGATTTTCATCTCTTTAAGATGATATTCTTCTCACATCCTCTTCTTATTCAGTTATTATTGCTACATCCTGTTCGTCTCAATTCCAGCATAGCCATAACTCAAGAAAACAATCTAAGAAATAGAGAGATACAGAGAAAGAGACAGACAGACAGAAAATGAGAGACGAGAGAGCAATACAGATCAAGAGACTTTTATGACGATAAGTATCTAGCTGCAGCTGGAATCAAATCCAAGACAGTCTGCCTATCTTTCTACCTCCACAGCTCCATCCACCCACCCATACACACCCACCAGGGCTTGAAGTGGCACAGTACGAAATGGCATGCCATGCCGGCACATCTCTTGGCCGACTGCAAGCATACCGGTACTTCTCCAGACCAAACAGCAAGAGAGGATATGGTTCCTGTAACCATACTGGCACCTCTTTTCCCCCACTTCAAGTATTGCCACCAATCCATATTCACCCAATCCCCACCGACCCCCAATCCCCACCCACCCATATGCACACAATCCCCATCCACCCATACCCACCCAATCCCCAGACAATCCCTACCCACCCATACACACACAATTCCCATCCACCCATACTCACCTAATCCCTACCCAGCCATATGCACCCAATGTCGGCCCAATGACTGATGTGCATGGAATGTATAGTCCAGAGAACCTAAGAGATGCCAGAAATAGACATTGAATGGGAGATGACGCCAACCGTTACTCACCCAGACATGGTTCAACCAATTCGGAATGAGTTTCTCAATGGACTCTGGATAGATGAGCTCACGATCGTAGAAGTAGATGCTCCAGAACATAATCACAACAAACTACAATTAAACAACAACACAACAACATTCTAACTCTATTCATTAGCCATTCAGCTATTTAACCTCTGACCTCATCATTTGACATGTATTTGCAAAAATCAACACCTAAAATCATCCCATCACCATTCTAACATCATTCTAAAATCATTCTTAAATCTTCCATTCATTTAACAGCTAACATCATTCAGCTGATTAACCTCCAACATCAATCCATCAGTTAATATCTAGAATATCAATCAGTAATTTAAGAAAAGACATTATTCCAGCTATCTATGTGATTACCTATGTCATGTGCTTTGTCCGTCACTTCTAAGGCGCGTGATTGGACAGAAGTTGAATCTAAGACGTGTAATTGGATAGAATTTTACCTAAATATTTTAAGTTGACCTAGATATTACCCACCAAAAAGCACGCCATTGGACAGAAGTTGATTTCAATATGGAACGCAACAGTAACTGTAAACAAGCGTTCGATTCGCGTTTCAAAATTTCTTTATGTGAGTATATATGCAGTTATTAAAGTTAAAATCATCGTGTAATTTAAGGATATTTGAAATTACTAAAACTAAACGGAAACTTAAAGGGTAATGCGTATTTATTGCGTATTTTCGTATTGACCGCTGCAAATTTGCTGTGTAGGTTACACAGTTCGTCGACCGTTTCGTTTATTTAAGCGTAGGCCTATTTTAGCACAGCGTCAAAGTGTCTTCACCACCACTATAGCAACGTTAAAATCAAGTGTGACCTGTAATTATTCATGGTTTAACAGCTAGAACGAACAGTGCCAGTTGAATTGTCAGCTAAAATATTATCCGAGTCGTGATTCTTCACGGGTTAACAGCTAGTCATTTAATAATGAGTTAATTAATGTATTAATTTAGGTATAATGATAAAGTGACATATTTTGCCAATTTAAGAAAAATACAAATTCATAGAAATTAATCATTTGAAAATTATTCAATCGATCGATCAATTGGTCAATCAATCAAATGATCAATTGATCAATCAATCAATCAGATAAGACATTGATATCAAATATCAAACTGACCGCTCCAATTGGAAAGACGATGGAGGCAGCGAGAAGATCACGCACTTTCTGGAGCCAAGATCGAACTGGTTGTGGCTTTCCTTTAACTGGAGGAGGACTGTTGCTACCAAAGATGTCGTTGATTATGGAATAGGCGAAAAAAGCTGTCTGGATCAACTGAAACAACGCAGTGAAACAGAAACTAAGCTCAGGCTAATTAAGTCAGTCTATGGATCGCTATATCACAACAATCGTTTCTGTAACTACTAATGTCTTTATCATATGGCTGACAAAATGTTTAACTGTTTATACTCCATTAAAACCTAGTACTTCAGATATCAGTTCACAAGTGATGATGGCAAACATAAATAAAAAAACGCCCTGATATAAACTTAGGAGAGAAGATCAATGCATACATCTACAAACAGGTATATACATGTAAATCTATGCATAGCCTTATAGGATTGAGCAGGAAGAGATGCCAGTCTGAATATAAATATAGGAAAGACAAAAACACTGGTGTTTTGGATAGGGATCTTAATAGATAACAGTATACTAGAGAGTATTTGATTAAGACCCTTTCAAGATTGGAAGCATGATTCTGTGTCTGCTGCTTATTGCTGCTAACTGAAGATAATTTGTGTATAGGTGTAAACTTGTAATATTATTTTATATGCTTCTGCAGGTATGAATATGTCTCAAAATTAGATAACTTGACTGCCAGCATAGTATTGATAAAATCAGTTATGCTAGTAATCAAATACTTGTATGTAGCTGGTCATTGATAAGTTGCCACAATGCAGCAAGAGGCCTATAAATAGCAACTTGCGACACTAAAATTGGTCCAAAAAAATTATTTACAAGAAAAGGAGCTGAACACCCTCCTGAATTTTTCACCAATGATAGATCCATATGTCCACAATATATGTGCAAAATCATTAGATATACATTTGTCATTAAAATCATTAGATATACATTTGTCATTAAAATCATTAGATATACATTTGTCATTAAAATCATTAGATATACATTTTCACATAGACCCCACTTTTCACAACCGTGGCAAGGAAAATGTCCTTAGAAACTTCAGACATTATGAAATTATTCAGGCAATTACTACATGTCTCAATATAAAACCAGTATAAGTATTACAAAAAAATATATCATCTCTGTCTGGAACTTGTGCGAAAATTGGCTTCTGGGGAATATTTAAAAAGTATAATGTGCAAGTAGAAACTGGATTGATGAACAAAATTATATTGAAATGGAAGTTGGAATGCTGGATCGGTGAAAATATCATGCTTGATTGATGGACGTGGAATCAATGTAAACAAGTCCGTGTGTGCGAGCAAAAACTCGATTGATGAAAAAAAATATAAACCTAAATGGAAACGGGATTGATGAAAAGAAACATACTTAAATGGAAGCTGGATCGACGAAGAGAAATAGGCACGAATGGAAGCTGGAACGGTGAAAATAGCATGCATAGTTAGAAATTCGATTAATGACAAAATGGCGTCCCGATGAAATCTAATGTAATTTCTGGTCAACATTTTGTTTAATTAAATACTCTAAAACACACATTTAAAATGTCTTTCATAGATCCAGCTACCATTTAAAGCATAATTATTGTCATCAATCCAGTTTCGGTAAATGTGTATCTTAGCGTATTTTATTATACCATGGTGCCTCTAGTGCATTTCAGCGTATTTTACCATTTGACGTGAATAGATGTTTAACTCTAGTTTAAATGGAGACAGGATTGATGAAAAAGTATAATGTGCAAGTAGAAACTGGATTGATAATAAAAAGAAATTAT
Organism: Bimastos eiseni; assembly: GCA_959347315.1. NCBI lineage: Eukaryota > Metazoa > Annelida > Clitellata > Crassiclitellata > Lumbricidae > Bimastos > Bimastos eiseni. Next base: position 211,068 of record OY365810.1, on the reverse strand, counting down.
GCTGAAATGGAAGCTGGATCAATGAAAATAGCATGCTTGATTGATGCGAGAATGTTGTTGCGATGGACGTGGAATCAATGTAAACAAGGCCGTGTACACGCTGTTGCATAGTCGACCTACATTCTGTCCATACTTAATATGAAGTATGTATTGACTATGAACTATGTATAAACTATGTATATTGCTAAGGCATCGAACATTTGTCTACCTTGGTCCTATACGAGGATGGGCTAGGAGCAGGGTGAAAGAGGGTCCTATATAAGCCTGTGCGTAGTGGCGGTCGAAGAGACTTTTGGCATACCTTCGTTAAGGATAGTTAAGTGTAACTGTCGCTGACAACGGGTTGTGGCCTGTTGCCTTTATGTTGTCGGATGCCAAAGGTTCTCCAAGACGTAGCTAAGTTTAGAGTAGTCTTAACTAGCTGTCGACGCTCTTTGCTCGAGGTCTGTGCGCCCAACTGAACTGCTTGAAGTCGTGTGTCTTCGCTGTCTGGACTCGGACTGAAGCTAAGGTTTGCTTTGCTTATTGTTTGTATGATACCTTATCCTTTGTTTTCAATATATTTATATTTTTGAACAACCCTGTTTGCTAACTTGATAGGGACTACATAACAACGCGCAAAACCCCGATTGATGAAAAGAAATATACCTAAATGGAAGCTGGATTGAAGAAAAGAAATATACCTAAATGGAAGCTGGATTGAAGAAAAGACATATACTTAAATGGAAGCTGAATCGACGAAGAGAAATACGCATGAATGGAAGCTGGATCGGTGAAAATAGCATGCATAAATAGAAGTTCGTTTGATCACAAAATAGCTTCGTGAAGATATCTAGTGGAATTTCTGATCAGAATTTTTTTTAATTAAATACTATAAAGCACACTTTTAAAATTCCTTTTAGCGATCCAGCTTCAATCTAAAGCATAATTATTATCATCAATTTCTATTCACAAAACGGGTGTTGGTAAAATGCGAACCGCAAACCTGCGAAATGGTAAAACGCGATCCAAAAATGCGAACCATAGGCGCAAACGGTCAGGTTAAGGCATCGTGCGGGTCGTTTAGGGTCAGGGTGGGCATCGTGAGGGTCAATTAGGATTAGTGTAGTTGATAAATAAGGTTCAGGGTCATGGCTAGTATCGTTTATAGATAATTGCCGAAAACCTTTGGCTGCATGAATAAAATATAAATGGCAACCATAGACGCGATCCGGTCACGTGACTTTTCGCAGCCAATTGAAAAGACGTTCGCAAACGGTTCGCATTTTACCGGTATGCAGTTCGCATTTTACCTACACCCTCACAAAACACATGATATAATGAAGGAAATAATTAAATACGCTAAAATACACCGCAAGCACACGAGGTAATAAAATACACTAACTTTACCCCAGTTTCTACTTACAAATTACATGATATAATGAAGGAAATAATTATTTTATTATTATTTTATTACTTATTTTTTTTAACATTATCTCTCAAATATGCTAAACTACAGGATTACCCTTTTCACTTATATTCTTATTTTTGCATGTATTAAATGTATAATTGTTTTTACAAAAATCCAAAGGGGTGTGGTGGCAGAGTGTAGGACAAAAGCCCCTCCCAACTAGGAAAAAAACACCCCCAGTGTTGACCATAAGCTTGCCCAAATAATAAATGCATGCTTGTATGTGTGTGCATATGATGCATGGTTGTATGCACAATATGTACCTGTGCATGGATGTGTCCATGTCGGCTAAGTGTTACTAAACCTGTAAAATATCTATTTTTAGAGGGTTGACATATTGCTTTGGTTCCAATACCTGCAAAGTTTGAAGACGAAATGGTTCGTAATATGAGGTGTGCATATTAGAAGTCTTCGTTTTATAGGCACACATTTATGAGATTTTCATCTATAGGGGTCTTCACCCACCTTCAGAGAGACGATTATCGCGTGTCACTGACTGACTGTCACCAACTGTAAGCATACTTACTAGCTGACCTTCACTGCTTATATTCTTAGATTATCATCTATAGAGATATTCACTCACTCTCTCTTATTAATGGGAGATGATCATCACTGACAGTTTGCTAACCAACTGTAGGTTTAGCTGCTTACTAGCCGACGACCTTCACTGCTTATTAAGGTGTGTCACGGACTGTTTGCACTATTTATGCATCCAGCAAAATAAATAAAGATTCAGGACAGGACTCACTTTGTCTCCTATACGACACGATAATTAGTTGCTTTTTTGCATATATTAAACATAATGGCAGTTAAATATATAACTTGTCATCATCAGTTCATACTTCACATTAGAGGGGTTTTTGTGAGAGCAACCCGAATCACCGAAACCCGAATTGCCGAAAAGGCCAAAAAGCCCGATTACCCGAAAACAGCAATGTACTATTGGAAAACGCTGAACTGTCTCAAAACAGCGCTGTTCATTCATCAACACAGTTTCTGCCTGAATTCTTTTAATCGATTCAGCTTCCAGTTGAGCAGAATCCGTTTCATCAATCCAACTTCGTTTTCGGGGATACGGCGGAAATCATTTTCGGGGATTCGGGTTCCGGCGATTCGCTAAGCACCTGCTTTTGTCCCGGGGCAAATGTCCCACCCAAAATAGGGGGCTTTTATCTTTTATCCGGGGGAGCTTTTGTCCGAGGGCAAATGTCCTACCCAAAATCGGGCGGCTTATGTCCGGGGGCTTTTGTCCGTTCCCCGTGGTGGCAACCCCTGGTTGATTTTACGTGAAGTGACCCTATTTTATTGATAAAAATTTATTGTTTGCAAACGATTAAAAGTACGAACCTCATTCCAGAATGTCAGAAACTTGAATCGACCACCGTACGAGTGTCTCCCTGGGTGAATTCTTAGATAATAGGTGTCGTAGGTCAAAGTAAAGGCGTAAACACCAAATGTTATAACATGAAACAAAAATTTCAAAACCCAGTTAAGCGTCGCCATCTTGGTATTGTTGTACCGCAGATTATCTATCTGGCAAGACAAGAGATTCACACTCGTAGACGTCTTATAGCGAACCGTTCTAAGTTATCATGTGATGCGCGTCATATGACCAGAAGCAGTCACATTGTAGTGAAGCACATGTTTAAATACCATTAGCATACAACACAATACAATATAATACGACTGTATTTACTATTGTTCTCCCTTCACAATTAAGAAATGCACACGACTATAGGAAAAAACTCCGTTGACCGAAGAACTTGCTCATAGTCCATGGCTACAAAGTGACAACTGGCCCGTCCAAGACCCGAAACCACTCACCGCGCTGCAGGCCAAGTGCTTTAACCGACTAACACTGCTTTCTAATACAACACGGTTTTAAGTGTTTGGAGACACATTATAATAGTTCGCAAGGTTTGCTGACGTCACCCTCCTCCTTTTGGCATACTTGCATGGTCCCGGCTTCACCCGAAAACGGAAATAATAATGTGAATATATTCGTGTAGGCCTATATTGAAAGGCTCAAAAACATTATAACGTCACTCACTATGAAAAATTTCATGATCTTACTGAAGACACGCTTTAACCATATTCATTCTTCTAAGCCGCTCTAGTGAATGAAAGGCTGAGTCTAGAAAGAGGGACTACGGGTATCAAACCGTGTCTCTCAACGCCTACTTAATCTTCAAGCAAAGAAGTTAACGCTTGAGTTCCTGCAAAGTCTATGCTGAGTTAGGGGTCGTCCATAAATAACGTAATGCAATTTTAGACGATTATTTACCCCCTCCTCGTCAGAAAATCATAACTTCACTCAAATATGACGTCACAAAGTTCTGACCCCAACCGCCAAAAATACAGATGTCCAGAATTTTATATGCAAATTTTCTTGTAATTATAAAAAGGGTGCATTATAATTATATTATAATACAATTAGACCTAGCATAGGCCTAACCGTTAAACTGCTTGTGGAACAAAGAAAATTGGAGAAGGTACAATTATGCATTCCACAAGATAAAAAGCTCTGCATGGCAGAATCATTAAATTTTAAAAATGTTTGATAACAATAACTTAGTTGAGACAATCAAAACTTTATATTTCTCCATTCTCCCACAGACAAGCAAAACGCTACTTCGTGGAATCAATAGGGAGAGATTGGATCTCATAATCCTGTTTAATAGATATTCCGTTCAAATCCGGCTCTTCTTAGTCTATTCATTTTACACTTTCTCTCCATTTTCTTCCTTTGCCAGTAGGCCTATTTCACGTGTCCGACATGTAGCGACTCTATGTGGCCGGATGCGTTTTGCGGGATTCATTATTGATTTTTGATTGTGTATTACAGAATGGCTGCCTCACTGCTAAAAACTCTAAGAATTGACACCGTGGGTGACCGAGCGTAATATAGGCTATAGCCTACATGAAGATGGGTATTTTTCACGAAAGCGCTAAAATTCGAAAAATTCCGGTCTTTTGCTTTGGCCGGCCTACACAAAAAGGTAAAATTTTGTTTATTTTTATTTTTATATTCTTGTATGGTGTACATGACTTGAAAAACACAAATTTTTATTATATTTATTTTATCAGTATGGAAAAAGTAACAAAGTCCTAATGATATAACAAATATTCATTGTCCTTTCTCTTGCTGAGTTGATAAAAAGTTACGTTATGTTGGTAGTTGAAGTGCTTTAAAGATTTTTAATGACTTTTTATGCTTAATATATACAGGGTGGCCCAAAATAAGTGAGACAGCCTGGAGCAATCTTGAGAAATCTACATATAAATTATGTTTTGAGCGGTCTCAAGCAATAATATTTTTCTTACTTATTCTCTTAACGCATGACCTCATTATTTCATTAACTTTAGGTCGCCATCTTTACAATTTATTTAATATTTTATGTTGTTATAATGAAAAAAATAACAGCAGAAGATCGTATCCTGAGAATGTCACCTTCATTGAACCAGACATGTGGCCACCATCCCGGATTAAAACCCAGTAGATTATGCTATTGCGGTGCACTCCAACAAAAATTAGTTTTTACTAAATTGGCCATTGTTGAAGAATGGCAACATTTGTCTGAGAGGTTTATAAAAAAGAGCATTGACCAGTAGCGAAGAGGTTTAGAGAAAACTGTTGAAAACTGAGGAGGACACATTGAATTTGAATTCTGATTTTAGATAAATTAACAGCTGGCAACAGTTTCCTTGGTTTTTAATAGAAAAATTCCCCAAATAATTATTATAGGAAATTATATAAGACGGTCCCACTTTTTGGGCCACCGTGTATATTTGGCCAGTGCACTGTACAGTTTTTATTAACTCGTTAACATAATAAGTAGTTCAAAAATTAATTTAACTTCTGTCCTAAAAATTTGTTTACAACGCCGTTACTGAGAGTCTTTGGCCATCTGTGGAATAGATTAAGAATTCTAGATTTTTGAATTGACGTCTTCGAAAGCAGGGAACCAGCCTATATTAATTTACCCACAAGAGACCAATTTAAATGTTTGCTTATTTATGTTGATAATTTTCGGAAATTAATCAGATTACATCATAGTGTATTAAAGATCCACAACTCCGTTACCATAAGTACTCAATTATGCGTATATATATATTTATGTCTTAAAAATATGATAATATTGAAACGGACAGCCTGACTACTATAGACTGATTATTACTTTTATCTCAATTTAACCAAGCAGCGTGGTGGCTTTATTATGAAGAATCTACAACTCCGTTATAGCAACTCCGATACTTTTCCTCAAGTTACGGTGTTGTAATTTTGAAGCGACGTTGTAGCTACGTATTGAGTTTCTTGTATAATAGACACAGATATATATATATATATATACATATATATATATACATATATATATATATATATATATGTGTATGAAAATTATGAATGAAAGGGCTGCAGTCCGACATGTAGGAGTTCATAATAGAGAGTAGCTATAGGTTGACGATTAAAGCATTAACCAAGGTAGTAACGGAATTGTAATTATGTGTTGAATTTCTTGTACACGTCTATATATATATACTTGTTTGTGTTTGTATGTGTGCATGCGTTGTGAGTGTATATATATATATATATATATATATATGAATGAAAGGGTGGCTGTCGGACGTGTTGGAGTCCAAGCAGCATGGCACTGTGTGTTCACACTCTTTATCTTAGAGGGGTGGTAAACCAACCCGCAGCTGAGGACAGGGAAAAAAGAAACAGTAATTGGACTTAAAGAAAAGAAACAGAAACAGTTTCTTTTGCAAAGTGTTAAGAGGACGTTTCTTAAATTTTTATTGGAATATCTGTGTCTGTTTTATTACTTACATCATTCTGGCACCTCAATGTAACCAATGAGTTCAAGATAAGATTCGATGGATAGTTGATCATAGTTTACCACTACGTGACTTTAAATAAATGAGATAAGTTCATAGTACAAATGAAATAATTCATCATTAGAATAATCTGGGTTGCTGTATCATATTGCTACGCACACTTAATAATACTTGATCACTAATTATGAACACTGACAGTACTTTGATTTGTGTATTTTTAAGTAAAGTAACGGATTTGTAAATATATGTAAATCAAAGTAACGGAGCTGTATTTTATTAAAATTAGTAAGGCTCTAGAATAGAATTTTAGGCCAACTCTGTCAAATTTAAGCATTGCTCAATATTAAGTGTGCTTCAGCACTTCCATAAAAACTTGTCTGTAAATTTTGGACAATGTATTTTTAAATGAAAATACTCTAGTTGTAAAGGTAAATGAAAGTAGCGAATTTGTTTTTTAATTAAAATATTTTTTTTTTAAATTAAATTTTCGGCCAACTCTGTCAAATTTTAGCACTGCTTGATATTAAGTTTTCTTCAGCAGTTCCATAAAAAATATATCTGTAAATTGTTTTAACATTTGCATCATCTTTTTTATTCAATTATTTTTTCTCTCAATTTCAGCGCTGTCGCATAAAATACCCAGATAGCCTAGAAATCAAAAAATTAAAAATGCAATGATCATGATTGGTGTTATTAAATTGTGGTAACAATTACCCTTAATTAAGTGGAAGTTGTTTAATTGAGTGAAAGTTTAATAAAATTACACCTTTTGGTGTTTGATGTGACCTATATATATATATATATATATATATATATATATATATATATATATATATATATATATACGTAACATTTCGTCGACCACTACCTTGGGGGATAACCGCATCGCCAATGTGTTCTAGAGTGAGGGGCCAACTGAGAAGTAGTTGTACGGGCAAATGGGACAATGAGTAGGCATCGCTCAATAGAGTGGAGAGAGCGGCGATCCGGTGCACTCAAGATAGAGTAGAAGAGACAGCGAAGATAGGCAGAGGAGAGATCCAACAAGTGTCGTTAAGCTGAAACTACTACTACCTAACAAGGACCGCCAGACCAAAGAGATGATACGGTGCGAGATTCGCTGTTGGACGGGTAGCCAGCGGAGCACATCCAGCTTCTATAGCCAGAGACATGGCCATATTTCGTAATGCGCACGACAAGACGTGCAGCAGCCAGCAGGACGCAGATTCCGGTCCGGGCACCTCAACCGCCCAGCTGGAAGGCTTGCATAGAGTGAGCAACAGTAATCTAGTTGGGCGTGTGATGAAGGCGTGGACAAGGGTAGCGGTGGCGTCTGAAGTTAGCGAGCGTGCAACACTGCATTTCGGAGCGGTCGAACTGGAAGTAGGCCCTATGAATCATGGCAGAGACAGCGAGTATGAGCAGCAAAGGTAATCTCTTGGTGACTCCAAGGTCCCGGACAACAGAGGAAAATACAAAGCAGTAATGGGAGTTAAGTCAAGCATCATAACCTGCTGGCGAATGCCCAGCAAGATATATATTGCTTTTTAGTTGAGTTGAGTCGCAAGCGGGTTGTCGTCATCCAAGTCTCGAGGGCATACAGCGTTTGACTCATTGCCCGAACAGCAGCGGAGCCTGCGGAGGCATTAGAAGCCATGCAATGTAGGCCTAAGTAGGCTTGGACGTCATCAGCGTAATTGTAACCCAGCACGTACAGCAGTGGCGTTAAAGACAGAAGCAATCTCAGAAGCGTAGATGCCATATAGAAGTAGGCTCTACTGGTATAATATAAACGGATGATGACAAGTAATTCGAGAAGTGGAAATTAACGGTCGATGGGCATGCGAGGCACATTACATTTTACCTCTGATTTAACTAACGCTGCCACCTAGCGAACGAAAATCTAATCAACCTAATGTTCGATGCAGAAATATTGATCTCGCTTCCTACTGTCGTTCACGCCAGTGTCACAGTGTGTAAGACATTAGGCCGGCACACTGTGGTTTTAAATGCTGCCATGTAATGTAAAATAGAATTGATGTAAGCTTATAGGCTTAAATCTCTTAAAATTTAACCATCACTCTGTGTAATATTGTCTGACTTAGGCATACTGGGATAAATATTGCACGTCCTCTTCTTTTAATGCAATAATCCGTAAAATTGAATTAGCATATTATTAGTCTATTATAGGCGACAGAGCCTTTTTTCCTCCTCCTCACTGAGGTTGTCGATGTATTGCTTCTTATGACATAGGTCTACGTTTCCTGATGGCTTGCTTACTTAAACCTTATCAGTCTTGTCAACTTTGAGAATTTCTTATTTACTTATGTCGAATTCATCAAAAGACCGATTTCAGTTAGGCTATTTCTAACAGATGAACCACTGAACCACTTCTCATTCTATAAGACAACTTCCAAATTAAAAATCAAAAACATTGAATTGATCACTCGATTCAGGAAAATATGTAGGCTACACGCAATTTTATCGCCAGCTGAATCTACTAGACTATAGACTAATTGGTTGTTTGTGGTCTTTGCTATAATAAAGACCCTGTTTGTGCCACGTTTCACAAACTGTTCCTATAGAGTTCTCAATGACGACGATTGACTCTGAGACAAGATGACTCGCCAGTTCCTCATTCTGACGCTAACGATCTTCATACTAATACTATGCAGCACAGGTTGGAAATGTTGCCTCACACATTTTAGCTCTGGTTGGTATGTAGATTTAAAATCAGAAGCACGAAGTTGATGCTAGCGCTGCATATAGTCGCAAATTTAGCTAGAAGTTTAATTGATGAAAATAATTATTCTGATTAAACAGAAGTTGGTTGATGCAGACAGTCAGTCTTTGCTTGAAACAAGTTGAAATATACATGAATGTGCACATCACAAATTGGAATAATGCTTTTCAATATCAGGCCACCAACCATCGTCGTGCGCGCGCGTGCATGTGTGTGAGTGTGTCTGTGTGTTTGTGTGTGTGTTTGTGTTTGTGTGTGTTTGTGTGTGCGTGCGTGTGTCTGTGTGTGCGTGTGTGTGTGTGTGTGTGTGTTTGTGTGTGTGTTTGTGTGTGTGTGCGTGTGTCTGTGTGTGCGTGTGTGTCTGTGTGTGAGTGTGTCTGTGTGTGCGTATGTGTGTTTGTGTGTGTGTGCGTGTGTCTGTGTGTGCGTGTGTGTGTGTGTGTTTGTGTGTGTGTGTGTTTGTGTGTGCGTGTGTCTGTGTGTGCGTGTGTGTGTGTGTGTTTGTGTGTGTGTGTGTTTGTGTGTGTGTGTGTTTGTGTGTGTGTGCGTGTGTGTGTGCGTGTGTCTGTGTGTGCGTGTGTGTCTGTGTGTGAGTGTGTCTGTGTGTGCGTATGTGTGTTTGTGTGCGTGTGTGTTTGTGTGTGTGTGCGAGTGTGTGTGTGTGCGTGTGTGTGTTTGTGTGTGTGTGCGTGTGTCTGTGTGTGCGTGTGTGTGTTTGTGTGTGTGTGCGTGTGCGAGTGTCTGTGTGTGCGTGTGTGTGTGTCTGTGTGTTTGTGTGTGTGTTTGTCTGTGTGTGCGTGTGTCTGTGTGTGCGTGTGTGTGTTTGTGTGTGTTTGTGTGTCTGTGTGTGTGTTTGTGTTTGTGTGTGTTTGTGTGTGTGTGCGTGTGTGTGTGTTTGTGTGCGTGTGTGTTTGTGTGTGTGTGCGAGTGTCTGTGTGTGCGTGTGTGTGTTTTTGTGTGGGTGTGTGTTTATGTGCGTGTATGTGGGTGCGTGCGAGTGTGTGTATGTGTGTGTGTGAGATGGTGACTCTGTAAAGTCTGAATTACTTGAGGCAACTTGGCACACTATTCTTTCTCCGTCCCTCCATACAACCCTCCTTGAATTGGAAAAAATCATCGTCTCATGAGTTTTTTATCGGTTTGCTCTGTAGGATTTATGGTCGCACAAACCGTCGAGAATTCTGCACCAGAAAAGTAGGTACTAGGTGGTCATCGGATGCATAGACCGCCATTCCACCACCACCATTACCTCATCATCATCATCATCACCATCACCATCATTTGTCATTTGATGTGTTATTTCTAATCATTATCGTTGTTAGTCTTTGCTTACGCAATTAACAACAGTTACGTTCGTGATTGTCAACAATGACATCCATCATCACAGTGTTAATAGACAGATGATTACAACAATCAATTTGATGTCATCAGAAAATCTTCGTTTAAGGAGATAAGTAAAGAAATCGACCGCTTAAGGAGAGTCTCATAAATGCAGCGCAGTTCTATGACACTATCGAATGATAATATCCATGAACCTATTGTAGCCTGCTGTACTAATATACGTTAAATCCAATTTAACGAACAGAAAAGAGACGCTGTATACACTTCAGCTTAGATGCAAAGTTCTCTGGTCCGTCAGTGTCTGTTCGAAGACTCTCCGATAATAAATTATGTCAGCAGCATTAGTAAAATACAGTGTTGTATGCAAGACTCGAAACTTCAATACCAAGACGAGACCGAAACAGTGAGGTGCCGAGAGCCCGAGACCGTGACAGTGAGGTACCAAGACCGAGACACTAGGCTCAAGACAGTACGAGACAGTAAAAGACAAGTGATCCTATATAAAATGCTGTAAAACACTAATGTTTCAGATTTCGGGAATAAGGTTCATTTGTAATTTCAATTTGAAACTTATAATGTATATAGTACCAATCCCTGAGAATAGTTTTTATATTGTACAAGATTTTAAGACAGTTAACGCGAAACTTTTCGAGATCTCTTGTTCGAGACAGAACAAGACTTTCACTTCAAGACAGTTTCTAAAAATTCGAGACACTACCTCGAGACCGAGACAGCAGGCTTCCGAGACCGAGACACTAAAACTGTATCGAGACGTCTCGAGACCGAGACACTGTCTCGAGACCATACAACTGTAAACGTACAGGCTGTGTGTATGTGAGAAGACTCGAACCCGCAGTTTAGCTAAGTGTTACAGATATATATAGTGGTCTATACCTAGATCATAGCTAGCGCTGGTTGACTGTTCGATAGCTTACATCATATATATCCGGGGAAGACTAGTCACGAATGACAAAAGATATTCCACTAATGATTTATTATACAAGCAATTCTAAACTATACAAAAGTAATACGATGAATCTTATCTAAAATGAAGCATTACAATGTTCGTAATAAATGCCTTTCGGGAATATAACTAAGAATGCTCAATTATACATTGGACCTGAGAATGTGAGATTGATACATTACGTTACGTAGTAGCTGCTTAGCGTTGTCGTTCGGTTGATGAAGTTATGAGATACAATCGGTTACGATATTGACTATTGAAATGACTAAGTAATGTATTAGCTGCAGCGATCTGGAGCCATGACATACCTAGAAGTCGAATGCCAACCTCGAGTTGTCCTGGTCTGCGCTCCGGCCGTCGACGTCCAGCCTTGGTTCTTCCTCCATCATGACCAGCAACGAACCCTAGTTTGGGGGTTTATACTAACTTAAATACTCTGTCTTAGGCTAGGAGCCGATCCGTGCAGCGGAAAGTTCGGCACTGTATAAGTTTTGGCCAATGAGGGAATGATCAGCATCGCAATAGCTAGAACTGATCCAATGATTGACAGATGAACTGACAGCTATTAATTATATGGAGGATGGTTTAATTGTCAATGCAGAATAATTTATAATCTAGCAATGGCCATCAGTGTTCATGATTCTAAAATGATTTTAATGTTCAGATATAGAGTATTGTAATTGATGATTATAATAATTAGTTGAACATCACATGGTTACACAACTCTGGTAAAATAAAGAGAAGATATGATCATGTTCTGATTCGTGAGTGTTGCCAACAATTTTCTTTGTCTCCTACTATTCAGAGAGTTTAACCTGAAGCGACGCTACTGGGGTGATGAGATGAGTTCTTGCCTTGAGATCTATTGCTTCAAGTACTTGAACACCAGATACTACCTTAAGTGCCTCACCGAATACTGTCCGGACGCCATCTTGGTGCTTCCAATGCGCCGCGCTCTCAACAAGTATCCAAACTTCAATGAAGCTCAATGATTATGCTATTGTTGCGTGAGAATGCTTACAAAGTTCGTTTTACATCCATTGATATTGTGACGTCATGTTTAGCTAAAACATTATTTTATATGCATTTGATAATGTGACGTCATAGACTTGTATGAATGTATGTAAAACAAGATGTCTGCTTTCATTTTATTATTTACTCAGCGTAAGAAGTATGGTGGTGGTGGAATGACTACTGTTACAACAAGTTATTGACTAATCCTTCTTAATCTGAAACGACCCTATGCAACTGGGAGAGCCATCGCTTCTACCATTTGCAACCAGATGATGGAACGTGAACTTGGCATAGGAGTTGCGTACTTGCAGTTGTGTATGGTCGTCAGATGTTGCTAGCAAGAACATATAATGTCCGCCACCTATTCAGGACCTGTGAGAAGAATTTTGCAATTATTATGGTTCAACAGTATTTTCTGGCTCCTTTTACGCACCATCATTTTATCATTTGTTCGGATATACATCACACTACTGAGTCTAAAGTGCAACATTTTGCAGTTGATATAAGCATAAGTCTACTATACATTGCTACATTTTACAATTGATATAGACCTACTATATATTGTTGCATTTTACAACTGGTATAGGCCTACCATACATTGTTACATTTTACGATTGATGTAATCATAGGCCTACCATACATTGTTACATTTTACGATTGATGTAATCATAGGCCTACCATACATTGTTACATTTTACGATTGATGTAATCACAGGCCTACCATACACTGTTACATTTTACAATTGATGTAATCATAGGCCTACCATACACTGTTACATTTTACGATTGATATAGACCTACTACAGTGCAACATTTCTTTGACAACATTAGATGATGGCATGCTATCAGTGTTTGTCTTCATATCAATAAGATAATAGAAAGAAAATTGAATTGAAAGAAAACCCAGTGGAGGAGTCACACTCAATGCAGTCGCTCTAACACAAATGAGAAGTTCGTGCTTCTAAATGACTTCCTTACATTTACTTTAGACAGGACGGTTCTGCCTTTTTTCATCAATTTTTCTCACAGCTTAATCAAAATCAATTATTGTTTGACACTATTTGACCCAATACTCAGCAATGCAAATCAAGAAGACGATGTTGAAAACGACCATTGCTGATCAATAAAAGGATTTTCTAATATCTAAGATGGCTTAATCATCTTGAGTTTGCAGACAATTTTTACAATTATAATTAACAGTTTCCATAATCTTATAAATCATTGAGAACCATACGCATGAAATAAGATCGTATTCTGTTACATTGTTCAATAGACTATGTCTATAAACTTGACTTGTGCCATTCCAAAATGTGCCCCTTATGTGCCCAGGATGAATAGTGGATATTTTTATTTATGAAATCCTAAACATTGAGGTCAGCAGGATAGGCCCTATTGCCGATTTTTTTATATCTCTGAATTATTTAAAACACGCACAATACGCTAAGAGTGCATGATATAGGTGTAACAAATGGTTGCAAATTAAAGAAGAGTCGAATTTAACTATACAACATCCAATTAAGGCGCTCATTACATTAGGCCCTATAATCTAACATAAAAACGCCGTCGCCTAGCGAGAGAGTTGGGCCTACTGGAATTGTACTCGGTCCTCAGCTCTGCAGGCAAGTGTGACATAATTTTCACATGATACTTGCCTGATTATTACATCATCGCTCTTCTCTCATCTGCTGATTGGCTGTTCATCACATCATCGCTATGTTCATCACATCATCGCTTGTCTTCCGTCTGCTGACTGGCTGTTCATTACGTCATCGTTCGTCTCCCATTTGCTGACTGGCTGTTCATTACATCACCGCTACTCTTCCATTTACTGACTGGCTGTTATTACGTCATCTTTCGCCTCCCATTTGCTGATTGGCTGTTCATTACGTCATCGCTCGTCTCCCATTTGCAATTGGATGTTCATCACGTCATCGCTCGTCTCCAATTCGCTGATTGGTTGTCGGTAGATTAACGCCGTCATCTACTGCCATATTCTTTGCTTCTCATTCGTTGTTTACTGAGAAAATATTTCCTCGTCATCGAATCTTCATCAGACGATTATTAGAAGAGAAAACGACGAACGAGGACCATAGACAATTCCACATCGAGGTTCATTCCTGGCTGGTCGACCATTGCTATCATTGTCTGATCATTGGCTGGTCATTGGCTGGCCATTGGAGTCAAATCCAATTCACTTTTCTGCATCCTCAACTGAGTCTTGTTCTACAAATACTATTTTTAAATATTCATGCGATTATAATACGTAACGTTCGTTCGAACGCCACCAAACACCAGATACACAACATCAGCTGCCGCCATTTTCTCAATGGCAGAATAACGAATGCGTTTATTCTGGAGCGTAATTTGCAATCTACGTTTGCTGGTCAATTGCGCTTTGGTTTCCCTCCCTGCTTCCTACTACTTCCCTCCCTCCCTCCTCCCTCCCTCTGCTCCTTCCCTTCCTCCTCCTTCCCTTCCTCCTCCTTCCCTTCCTCCTCCTTCCTACCTCTTCCCTCACTCTTGTCCTCCCTCAATTCCTCCCAATCTACGCTCAATTGCGCTCTGTTTTCATTGGTCTTTCTGCTTAATCTGTGCTTAATCAACTCTCGTCGTATCGCAATTATTGTTATTGATATTTCAGTTGACAGTAATTATTGCATGACAACAATCGTTTCTCTAATAATCGTTTTCACGCTAAAACCTACGCACAGTCATACAGCTACAGTTGAACCCGTTTTATACGAACATCGGTGAATAAGAACTATGGCTATTTCAATAGTGTTTAATAGTTTAAAATGAAATAGCCATGGCATTTTTTTTTCTGAGGAGGTCGATGTATTGAAGAATGGTACTGCATGGGTTTGTGGCTTATTTAATTTGAATTAGAGTTTTAAAAACAGATGACTAAAAGGCAGCAACAGATTGTGTCTCGTTCAATGACGATTTGTTGTGGAATTATCTTCAAAATACTAATAATATAATGTGCTGCCCTTGTTTTTCGTCCATCCTATTTGTAACAGTTCTGCGTGAATTGATCAAACATTGTTCGTTAAGTTCCGTTCATCTATATCGTTTCTGTATTTAAGTATTTAGTTCTCAAATGGTGTTAAGAGTAGAGTAAAAGTTTAATGTCTAGTTAGAGTAGACACTTTGGAATCAGTTGTATATGTACAGGACGTGTTGGCGACGGTTGACGAACTGGAGACGGATTTGACTGTAAACGAATGATGGATGGAATGGATTCGTTGAAGAATCCTAATCATTGTGTCTGATGGACGCCCGATGACAGATCCATTCCTATCTCAATCCATCTCCCCCTCTCTCTGTCTCTCTCTCTGTCTCTCTCTCTGTCTCTCTCTCTCTGTCTCTCTCTCTCTCTCTGTCTCTCTCTCTCTCTGTCTCTCTCTCACTGTCTCTCTCTCTCTGTCTCTCTCTGTCTGTCTCTGTCTCTCTGTCTCTCTGTCTGTCTGTCTGTCTGTCTCTCTCTCTCTCTCTCTCTCTCTGTGTACGTCATTCTGTCAGTGTCTATGTGCTCGTGTGTGTCTGTCTCTTTGTCTGTCTTTCTAGGGGACCTACACATAGACAAAACCTCTTGTAAAAGAGGAATATCGTGTCGTAGCTATAAACAGGATACGTTCATTCGATTTGGACAGAAGGAACGATTGCAGACACAGATTGCGTTGGACGGAACGGACACTCCCTCGCCAGAACAGCAGCAGATCCTCTACTCTACGATTACTATTGTGTCGGAATATACCTGCTACATTGGCATCACTTGACTATATCAGATCTGGAGTTATTCGAATCAGTTGGTACGCGTGTGGACAGACTCTAGACACCTCTGCATAATTATTTGTAATTAATATAATATATTTAATTAATTGGAAAACCTAGTTGTAAGATCTCGATCTCGTTTTCGTTTTGTCTTTCGTCAATTTCAACGTCGACCATCGACCGTTGAATCCATTCATCTGAAGAATGTTTCATTCTCAGAAGAGGATCATTGCATTCGTTCTCTTGGCGATTATCTTGCAACAAGGTTGGTTCATGTAGCCATTCATCTCAACATTTATATTACGCCTTTAAATTCCCTCCTTCAGCATTGTATTTAATGTTTAGTTAACGGAGTTTATCGTCGTTGGCTGATATGATGTCCAAAGATGACGTGTAGTATTGCCTACATTTGATCTCAAATCAGTGTTATGTAATTGTTTGCCACTGCAGGGTTGGTATTATGTCAATACGATTTCACGTTATATCTAGATTCGCCGAATTAATATTGCAAAGAGCATCGAATTTAGATTTCAACTAAATGAGGTTCAACTAAACTACTTTCCATGAAGATAAAAACGTGAAAATTATAATGCGATCACAAAATGAACTGACACAACAGAAAAGGTACAAAAAGCTAATAGATGAGCGGGTCAACCATAATGATAACAAGAGTTCATTTTCAACCAAAGGTCATGACAAGGTTTGATGCAATAGTCTGTAGGCCTAGTCGTATAGTCAGCTATTGTGAACTTGTGCCGCTCCAATTTTATGCAGGTTTTTTATGAAATGAAGTGTAACAAAATACGTAAAATTAAATATGATTGAAAATCATCAACTGTTACTTAACCACTGAAATCTATAGCTATCTATTTCTAGACCGATATTATGACGATTGTATCCCCAATCAAAATCGATTATTTAAACATTCACCTTTTGACAATTGTTTCCTCGATAATCACAAATTATATCAAATTCAGTAACAATTAGACTACATTAATATATTTAACGACAGCAAATGCATTGACCCCACTTCCACTCCTGTCTGTCTGTCTGTCTGTCTCTCTCTCTCTCCACCCTCTCACCGTCCTACTTTCTTCTTTCTCTGCCTCTGTTGTTCCTTCTATTCCTGCAATTAATCTCTCCTTTATTGTGCCGCCTTTCATCAACATTAATCGGAATCCGTCCGTTTATATAGCGCCAATTGAACGTGAAGCCGGTATCCCAATCGATGAGTCGCGTTGATTCGCCGCTTCTTCTGTCTCCCTCCAGTTGTTCAAATGGAAAGAAGTCTCAGCGCCGTGGGATAAAGGAGGGCGGTATGGAGTAATGATGAACACACTGAGACACAGAGCTGAGGAACTGAGTTCGAGACCCGTAGCCCCCCTAAGATTGACTGGTCCTTCTTTCGCTAGGCGGCGGCGTTGCGCTAACATGCCATGTATGACGCAATGGACGCCTTGCATGTCTGCTGACGATTATATTCGACTCCTGTAAAACTTGTCATCATTCGTTCATAGGCCTACTGTACTCGTAATCATACTGAGACTTGTCAGTTTGAAATTAGACTATTATTATTTTATTTTTTGCCCCGAGGTATACAGGATCCCTCAGGGACTTAGAGATTGCTAGCTATTATGCAATTTGTCTGAAAATGGCCCTACTCGTCGTCGTTGTCGTGGTTGGTGAAAGTGCCTCGAAACGCATTATTATTATTATTATTATTATTATTATTATTATTATTATTATTATTATTATTATTATTATTATTATTATTATTATTACATATTAAGCCGATAAAGCGGCTCATAACAAGCATTGCAAATATGCAGCAATCTCGCAGGCACATCCCTTTATCCCAGTCGCAGTCGAAACCGCAGGAAGCTGCCACATATAGGCCTAGAGTCACTGAGATTCGTCAGTGAACTAGGAGACAAGATCTCAGATCTATATTAAATAACAGCAGCAAAAGGTGACCAGCGTGAAACCAGCCATCTTCTTCAACGTTTATCCAACGGCCTCCGAGTTGGAAACTATAGCAATCGGGAGACTAGACAACGATTGACTCTAACGTTTTAAAAAAAATTCCAAACTGTCAACAAAATACTAAGTAGTCTGTATTATTATTATTTCCGAGATGGTTCTGATCCCACAGATGACAAAAAAATTGTCCGGAGACAGAGAAATTGGGTTATCTGGAACGGTTACGTCTCCACCGGTTCAGGCATTAAGAATGTACCTCGAAACGCGATAGCGTTGAAGCGCTGGATGATTAATCGAGAGCCGCTGAAAAAGATAGCTAGCTTCTCGAGTGTCTTCGAATATTATTATTATTATTATTATTATTATTATTATTATTGTTATTATATTTATTATTATTATTATTATTATTATTATTATTATTATTATTAATTATTGAGAAAAAAACAATCTGACGTATATGCAGACATGCTGACATGAATGACGGTATAAAAATGTTTTAGTAATTTTATTAATTATTTGGTAATTATTATTATTATCATTATTATTATTATTATCCTATTATTAGGCCTATTATTATTTTTACAATAACGTCACTCCTCCGTGTTAAGTCGTTCATTTCGATTGGCTCGTGGAATCTTGAAGAAATGATTTCCTATCTCTTCCAGTTGCGTCTTTCCTTTTGGAAGCTATTACTCCTGAATCTCATCTGTTTGTTTTGTAGGATTTATGGTCGCACAAATCGTCGAGAATTCTGCACCAGAACAGTAGGTACTAGGCGGTCATCGGATGCATAGACCGCCATTCCACCACCACCATTACCTCATCATCATCATCATCATCATCATCATCATCATCATCATCACCATCATTTGTCATTTGATGTGTTATTTCTAATCATTATCGTTGTTAGTCTTTGCTTACGCAATTAACAACAGTTACGTTCGTGATTGTCAACAATGACATCCATCATCACAGTGTTAATAGACAGATGATTACAACAATCAATTTGATGTCATCAGAAAATCTTCGTTTAAGGAGATAAGTAAAGAAATCGACCGCTTAAGGAGAGTCTCATAAATGCAGCGCAGTTCTATGACACTATCGAATGATAATATCCATGAACCTATTGTAGCCTGCTGTACTAATATACGTTAAATCCAATTTAACGAACAGAAAAGAGACGCTGTATACACTTCAGCTTAGATGCAAAGTTCTCTGGTCCGTCAGTGTCTGTTCGAAGACTCTCCGATAATAAATTATGTCAGCAGCATTAGTAAAATACAGTGTTGTATGCAAGACTCGAAACTTCAATACCAAGACGAGACCGAAACAGTGAGGTGCCGAGAGCCCGAGACCGTGACAGTGAGGTACCAAGACCGAGACACTAGGCTCAAGACAGTACGAGGCAGTAAAAGACAAGTGATCCTATATAAAATGCTGTAAAACACTAATGTTTCAGATTTCGGGAATAAGGTTCATTTGTAATTTCAATTTGAAACTTATAATGTATATAGTACCAATCCCTGAGAATAGTTTTTATATTGTACAAGATTTTAAGACAGTTAACGCGAAACTTTTCGAGATCTCTTGTTCGAGACAGAACAAGACTTTCACTTCAAGACAGTTTCTAAAAATTCGAGACACTACCTCGAGACCGAGACAGCAGGCTTCCGAGACCGAGACACTAAAACTGTATCGAGACGTCTCGAGACCGAGACACTGTCTCGAGACCATACAACTGTAAACGTACAGGCTGTGTGTATGTGAGAAGACTCGAACCCGCAGTTTAGCTAAGTGTTACAGATATATATAGTGGTCTATACCTAGATCATAGCTAGCGCTGGTTGACTGTTCGATAGCTTACATCATATATATCCGGGGAAGACTAGTCACGAATGACAAAAGATATTCCACTAATGATTTATTATACAAGCAATTCTAAACTATACAAAAGTAATACGATGAATCTTATCTAAAATGAAGCATTACAATGTTCGTAATAAATGCCTTTCGGGAATATAACTAAGAATGCTCAATTATACATTGGACCTGAGAATGTGAGATTGATACATTACGTTACGTAGTAGCTGCTTAGCGTTGTCGTTCGGTTGATGAAGTTATGAGATACAATCGGTTAAGATATTGACTATTGAAATGACTAAGTAATGTATTAGCTGCAGCGATCTGGAGCCAGGACATACCTAGAAGTCGAATGCCAACCTCGAGTTGTCCTGGTCTGCGCTCCGGCCGTCGACGTCCAGCCTTGGTTCTTCCTCCATCATGACCAGCAACGAACCCTAGTTTGGGGGTTTATACTAACTTAAATACTCTGTCTTAGGCTAGGAGCCGATCCGTGCAGCGGAAAGTTCGGCACTGTATAAGTTTTGGCCAATGAGGGAATGATCAGCATCGCAATAGCTAGAACTGATCCAATGATTGACAGATGAACTGACAGCTATTAATTATATGGAGGATGGTTTAATTGTCAATGCAGAATAATTTATAATCTAGCAATGGCCATCAGTGTTCATGATTCTAAAATGATTTTAATGTTCAGATATAGAGTATTGTAATTGATGATTATAATAATTAGTTGAACATCACATGGTTACACAACTCTGGTAAAATAAAGAGAAGATATGATCATGTTCTGATTCGTGAGTGTTGCCAACAATTTTCTTTGTCTCCTACTATTCAGAGAGTTTAACCTGAAGCGACGCTACTGGGGTGATGAGATGAGTTCTTGCCTTGAGATCTATTGCTTCAAGTACTTGAACACCAGATACTACCTTAAGTGCCTCACCGAATACTGTCCGGACGCCATCTTGGTGCTTCCAACACGCCGCGATCTCAACAAGGACCCAAACTACCCGACATTCCCTTCCGCTCCATATTTTCATGGAGATCTCGGCACTTCTTCCAATGTTCAACAGGACCCCCACGACTTCTCAAAAGGTATCATCTGTCGTTCGCATTCCTATTCGGCCGTCAAATACTGCCTCGAAAACATCTGCTACGTCATTTCCGGTGATCCCTTAACCGGAAATGATGCCATGCAGCCGAGGATAGATGTCGCCTCTACCATTTGCAAGCAGACGCAATGTGGCCTTCGCGAAGGAGAGGCGTTGCAGTTGTGTGTCATTGAGCGATGTTGCTAACACGAACAAAATGGCCGCCTTCGCCTCCACAAATAGCGCTAAATGAATCTCAAGGAACGACTGCAGCTCATCTGTCTCAACATGATAGGCTTACTATGAGTTAAAGTTTCGTACTATTAACACGAATGGAGTCATCTAGACAATAAGTAGCAGCCAACACAATTTCGCACTTTTGGAATTCAATCTAACACTAATCAGAAGTTTTGTCCATTCCTTATATATTCTATTAATTTTGCATCCGTTGCCTTGAATCGGTACTTGTCTGTTATACGACCCCCAAAATCGTGTTATCGCTTTTCCATTAACTTCTCTAGTTTATATTTATTTTGTGCTATGCCAATGATTTACACGCCCGGTTTCTATATTTTGAATAACAATAAATTACATTTGGCCTAAACTTTTGCCGTAATAAAAATAAAACTCTTACTTCTACGGCCGAACACGTATAAAATTTATCCATAAGGAGTCACGACCCTGTCTTGACACCCTACATCTATGAGCTACAATAGCCCTAAAACAAACCCTAACCGACCCTCACTATGCTTGCTCTTTAATAAAGGAAATAACAAATTGATAACGATGTTGACAAAAATTGGGTGCCATATAACAGACAAGTACCCTTGAATCTTCACAATGCTCATCATATTTATTTTCTATTTGTCTGTTTTTAACTTTGAAGTTCAATGATTATGCTATTGTTGCGTGAGAATGCTTACAAAGTTCGTTTTACATCCATTGATATTGTGACGTCATGTTTAACTAAAACATTATTTTATATGCATTTGATAATGTGACGTCATAGACTTGTATGAATGTATGTAAAACAAGATGTCTGCTTTCATTTTATTATTTACTCAGCGTAAGAAGTATAATACTCAACGGGTTCGAAGCAAAGCAACAATGGAAAGATATTGGTCTATGGCATCATACTGTAGATCCCAGATTATGTAAATACGATACTTTCTGGAAATTCTGCCGTTAATATTTTAAAATTTCCATTTAATACTAAATTTTAATTCTTTCGATTGAATTTTTCTTGGCAAAAAGTTTTTGAAATTTTATGGAAATGGAAATCTATAAATTCTTGTGTTGTTATTTTCTTATAGCATTTTAAACATTTCGATAATATGGTCGTTCACTATTAGAAAGGTCATTTAAATCAATTATTCCAGCTGTGACAGCCCGAAGCAAGAAGCCTACAGCACCTGTCTGCATAATTATTATCACAGTGAGAGGCGGCCATCCGGGGGCCGAGGGGGACAATGTAGTGCCCTTATGTTGAAAGATTAATATATAATAGTTCTCGATCAGAAGGTTACAAGCCTTGCATCGTTGCACATGGCTATAGGAAATAACTGTATACCTTAGAGAGAGCTTTTGTAAGATACTAGACATGTTGTAGTTGAAATAGCATATTAGAACAAAGTAGGCCTAATTCAAAGTCATATCAACAAATCACATATCCTATTCTAATTAGAATGGCACACTTAGTAAAACCCTGAGCTTATCTGAAGCTTGGTGCATATGTAATTCGATGAATTCGGACAGTTCAGTTCTTCAAAGGTATTTTCGATTATTCGTGAGTAGATCATTGAAATTGCTACACTATTCCAGGACGACATCACCAGTTGTCAAACCACGCAGACAATACATGTAACAATCCAATCGTTTGTGACTGTCAAACAAATGCCGTTACTTCCCGATGCGAGTACTTGGTGCTGACAATACCCAGCCAACGAAATCCAAGGTAAACGTGAAATATCCAGTTCGCAACGATAAGTTAACTCAAGCACTTCGCTATCGCAAGATATATTTCAAATCGCACTCGCATTCAAGGATGGAATGCTAGGTGTTGTTGACAGTTGAGCGAGATTTGTAAATCGAGAGGCTGCGGTCTTCATATTTTCGGATTGCTAACTCAAGTTGTGATAAGAAAATGAGCTTGATGGATCGCCATGATCGTCGGAGTTTTCTTAGTCAATGTGTATAGAAGGTTGACATAACTTTCTGGGATTTAATAGTGGAGCGATTGACCGTAAATCGTCGAAGAAATGCCTAGTTGAAATGCCAAGTTGAGCGTTTGAAAATAATAGTATCTTCTCATTGGTTGACCTTGTCATTACCACGATGATTATATAGGTCAATTCATAATGGTGCGCTTCTATTGGTTGATTTGATAGTTCAGACGTTAATCCTTCATATAGCGCTATCATGATTTGGCGGATATTGTCTAACGATTAACATCGATTTGTGTTTAAACAGGAGATTCATTACATTATTATGCCGTTCAGAGCTAAATAAGTGCGGTCATTGAATTAAACATGCTTATTTTATTCTTACCTATAATAAATAATTAACAGTTTATTTGTATAATGCTGCAGACAATGCTACAGTCCCCCACCTTTCACAGAGAGTGGACACGTTATACGTTTGTCCTCCCCCACATTTTCTACCCATCTCATTGGGTCCCCCATCTGTCAAACGAGATCGCCGCTCTGCACACAGTTAAAATTAGACTGCGAGGGAATTTTAGGAAACAATTACTATCTGTACCATGTGATCTGCAACTTTATCAGGTCTCACTGACTCACTCATTTTGCGCAATTTCAATGATAGCATATCATTGTTACAAGAATGACACGTAGGTCTGGTAAAATCCTGTTTTAATTCATTCAGTGAAGCATTATAATTTATTCAAATGAATTCATTCCGACACAGAGGCCTCGGTACCAGATAAAGAAAACAACAACAACCTCCTTTTCCTCCTCCATATTCCGCAGAACCATTGGATAATCTTTCGTTGAATCAGTAAAATTAGAGATTTAAAAAGCAGAAAATTACGAAGAATGAATCTATAACACGGAGCAGAACATTAACATTAATTCGGTCCATTATTCCATACATTATGAAATTCAGATCAGCAGGGCCGTACCGAGGGAGGGGTAAGCGGGGCCGTGGCCCAGGGCGACAATGTGGGAAGGGCGTAAATTTCAGGATGGAATAACTTATTTGTTGTGCATTCCATTAAATGCACTATTTTAAAAATGTGTGGGCGCAAGATTGATGCTACTATAGCTCGGTACGGCCTTGCAGATAAGTTTTGCTTCATAACTCCAAAACGGGAAACAGATCCTGAATCCGCTCTTCAAAATAGCGAAATAGTCTGGTCATGTGTCTTAATTAATCTGCTCCTTTTTCTTATTGTAATGCTTGACAGTTAAATGAGTCCCATCTTACAAAATACACTCACAAAATAACGAAAATTATCAAGTATTTAGCAGCCAAAAACGTCGTTGGAATACATACAATAATTATAATAATGTGTGTATCACGCCACTTAATATAGCGCATTTTGGGCATCTCGCATAAGCGCATTCTCTGTGCCAACCGGCACGCATTCATTCGTTCGTTCGTTCATTCATCCTTCGGACTCATATGATGCATGTCAAACATCATCTGCACCTAGACTATTGCATCAGGGAGTAAAACGATGCAGATTAAGCTTGAAAATGATTCCGAAATGGCAAACCCACGCACACACGTAGGACCAACCAAAGAATTCCCGTCGACATTTGAAATATCATATGTACGTATGTACAGCTCAGAGTACAACCACATATAGTATATTATAGACGTATGCGAAGATCCTCCCATTTTAGTGTAATTAGGTCAAGAAGTGCCACCTGCCGCCGGGGGGTTAGAAAACGTTCGCGTGGGTAGCATTGTACAGGGAATCTAGATTGCATGTTGGTCCTAAAGATAACAATAATATTAATAATAAAAAAAATAATAATGACAATAATAATTTTAATGGCGCCGTTACTCGGGGATACCGCTACAAGGGCACCTCGCAAACAACTAACTAGTGGGTTAAGCCTTGAGTCTAGAGCTTTACCAGCTGCAGCAAAGACTATTTGTGTGGTACTGCTGCTACAGCTACTTAAATTACATCTCTGCTTGTTAATCTTCCTTTTCCTGTACCTTTAGTCTCTTCCTTTATTCTCTTCTTCCAATTCCATACTCGAGGATTTCTTGGCATTATACTAGGAAGCAACAGCGCAACACGTATGATTAGACGACATGGTTGTCTTTCTAACCCCACGGCCACTAGGTGCTACACGGGTTACCAGTGATACAGTGTTTTGCATGTTAAGTGGGCGGAGCTTCGCATATGTCTATAGTATACTATGTGTGGTACAACTCAGATATCAACATAGAAATGCTGCTTATATGCCTGCTTCTCATAGACCTAATTATTTTACTCTAAGTTGAAGCAGACTATCTTTCATTATACAATCGACCAATCAGCCGCTTAATCTGAATCTAACATCAACTATTGAAGCACCAAGAGCTGCAGTCGCCATCTTGGTCTTAAGAGAGAGAAACCCACTCCACAGCTATTCACTGTTCTATGGTCACCGAAACTCTCTCTTTAATTGAGATTTCAATGATACAACATTGTACATAATTATACACTTAACAAAGCACTAAGTTTTTATCATAATTAAACATCCAGAAAAACATCACAAGACGACGAAGGATAAAAAAGCTGGTCTCAAAACTCGAATTCGGACGCAAATTAGATTTCGTGTCTCAAATGGCGTCTATGTGAATAATAATTGTCATTTTTGCCGTCGTTCGAAGCTGCGTCGTTTGTAGAATTAATTGCATATAATTAGGTGGACGTCGTCAGTCTCTTTCTTTTCCAGATTACGGAAAGAAAGTGGAGAGAGAGAGACAGAGAGACAGAGAGAGACAGAGAGAGAGAGAGAGACAGAGAGAGAATCAGATGAAACGTCGGTCGAAGAACCTCATGACTTTATTACGAAGCAGACGAATGAATGAATCGGGGAACATCGTCTGAGATACGTTGGCGTATTTGAAGTAGTTGTAGGGCTGAGCGATGACTTCCAGAAGCGCAGACAACAGCTTCTTATCCTTTTATAGAAATACAAACACAGAGAATCAATGACGATGTCCTCTCTCTGTCTCTCTCTGTTTCTCTCTGTCTCTCTCTGTTTCTCTCTGTCTCTCTCTGTTTCTCTCTGTCTCTCTCTCCAGAGGACCCTAGGCGGCGTGGGCGCAAACATTTTGGGGCCCTCTGAATTTATACACTGAGTCTAAGGGGCCGTCTATAAATGACGTCACGTACCTATTGGAGGGGTCATACATCTTACCAACACAGCTAATCGAGCCAATTGATATTTACATCAACAAAGCAATTATGAATTACCACACTTCACTTGTCATCTGAATGCTTAACTGCAAAAACAGATAATATAAATTATTATATTTTAAATATTTCAGGCATGAGACATGCCATTTTGTATGAATATTTTCATTTATTCGGGAGTCCATCACCGTGCCTGAGATGTTATTTTGTGTGAAATTATTTCATTCATTTGGGCTCCCTGAGATGTCAGGTAGTATTTAATGTTTTCATTCGTTTGGGGGCTCCCTGAGATGTTACTTTATAGGCTTAGTTAATATTTTCATTCATTTTGGGCCTCTGATGATGTCATTTGGTAGGAAATGTTTTCATTCATTTGAGGGCCCCCGAGACGTTATTCACATTAACTCACATTTTGTATTTAATGTTTTGAACATTTGGGGTCCCTGAGATTTAGAGGTCCTAGGCGCGCGCCTATAGGTAAACGCACCTATATATATATATATATATATATATATATATATATATATATATCTGTTTCTCTCTCTCGTTTTGTTTCTCTCTCTCTGGTTATCTCTCTCTCTCTCTCTCTCTCTCTCTCTCTCAAACCTTGGACCTGGTGGCTTTGGGCAGAAAACGGGCGGAACATCTGAGAGTGAACGTTTCTTTGAAAACTTTCTTGGTGTTACTGAGTTTATTAAAAACATGATGATGATTGATTGATTGATTGATTGATTGATGTAGGGTGAAGACAGTATGACGAACGAATGAAGAGAGATTTGAGATTGAAGAAGGGAGAAAGGCAGAGATGGAAGAAGTTGGAGGCATGGACGTCAATCCAACCCTGAGTGACGGAGATAAACCCCCCTGTACCAAGTGTCAGTAAGGCAAGATATCCTTGCGCTAAGACTCAAAATTATCCTAATACCTGAAACTGGAGGCAATTGCCTCCGGACCCCTACCCATCTGGACACCTCTAGTAGTATGGGGATAAAATACCTTAAGGACTTCTTGATGTTGATAGGAACTGTAGAGTCTTCCATCTCTGACGATATCATCGATTAACTCCTGATATTCCTCTGTTCAATAGAAGACAATGATGAATCAGTATCACTCATTCGACATTTCGATCAGGATCAGTAAGCTAACTGATTCGTCTTTTCAGATGAATCAATCACTACATCGCATTATCAGGCAATCAAGAACCATAACAAGATCATTCAATTATTTATCAAACAAATAATATCTACTCAAATAAATATTGTAGCTCTCAGTCGTTGAAAAATATACACAAACTGTAGACAGAGAGACAACTGATTTGGCACTATAGAAGCCAGTTTTATGTACATAGGTTGTTAACCGTTGTAAGTGACGTATGGTATGGAGAATCCTTTGGCGCTGTTCGTTGAATCCGTCCGAAGGTAGATCCAAAGATTTCGACTTCTCGCTGTGAAGGCAATTGGAGTCTCCTTCGACTCACACGTTTCATACGTCGTCAGTGAATATGGAGAGGCTATCGGTAAAAAAAATGCAGGAAGACATGACATCATGCAATGAATCACAGAAACAATGATATTATTTGTTCAAATGGCAGACTATAAATTGATTGAGGAACTTAGAGTGTTAATTACATATCTATTCATTTAATTAATATAGCGCCATTTGAAACCCAGTAAATAAGCGAACTCTTGAACTAGAAAGGTAGAAGTACTCATTGTTAATGTTTTGAATGAGAATGACTCTCCCACCTGGAATTAAAAACCTCATTGACCTTCACCTCTCTTTTCTCTTCTGCTGGATAACATTTAGATCTCCTGGTGAGTATCATTGTACATACCTGACTTTCTCATGACGAGTGAGTCTCTGCATCTGTCTTGTTCTGCCAAATAGATCTCTGGAACGACGACGAGGATCCGTCGACCTTTCTCTGGAGTGATCTTCCACGTGCATTCTATGTTTGATGGATAGAGTCCAGGCCAGTTGGGACTCTGAATGAATCCCTGCTCTGAGTCCGTTTTTCCACTGCATGTTCGTTCTGAAGAAACAACAACAAACTTACATGCGGTTCACACAAACACATACATTATACGCACAAATATAGAGCCTATAGTATGGGTCCATTGGACTATAATATGGTCCAGAACAGATCCCACCTGGATCTCGTTAAGTGCTCACATTGAGTTACAGTAGTCTTGTCTAATGCAAAGTCACGTGACACATATTGGGAAAATTCTAGCAGACTTATTTGTGAATGCAAATGGAAACGAAAGAGCGAATGGATTGTTGATGAGAGTCAACACTTCTTCTTGGCAATAGACCTTCATAATATCTCGATTATCGTCCATTTCATGCAGTCAGTTGCAGCAGATAGAAAAACTCTTCAGATGCATCTGATTTCTAAATCTTGTTTTAGAAAATGCATTCAATGATAAAATTTAATCCGGTTCTTACAATATAAAGAACGAAGACAATGCAATGAATTGGAGTCAAGAAAGTAGATTTAGGAAATGCTTCATCTGAGAGATGAAGAGAGATTGGAAGTAATCAGTTAACATTGAACCCAAGGTATCTATTTTAGACGAATGGCTACTCGTGAAATTTTAGTGCACACGTATCACTCTTTAACACAGACTTCGCCCCAATTTATATTTTGCTTCTAATTGAAATTATGATGTTTTAAGCCTCCCTAGGCATTTTTTCATTTTGTTGACATAAATATTCGTCATTTTTCCTTTATTTATTACTAAAAGTTAACGAATCAGCTTGTTATGTCAACAAAACGTGAGAGTTATTTCCCGGATATCGTCCAAAAACTATTGACACAAAGTTGCATAGGAACTTTTCAGTGCTGTGGTCCTTGAGTTGAATTCAACGACCAATATGCACAGCACTGGAGGAGATCCCTATGTTGCAGCACGTCATCACTTTTTGGGCGATATTCAGCAGCAAAAAATTTTCATACACGGAAATTTGACGAGTAACCA
The DNA here is from genome assembly GCA_959347315.1 of Bimastos eiseni. NCBI lineage: Eukaryota > Metazoa > Annelida > Clitellata > Crassiclitellata > Lumbricidae > Bimastos > Bimastos eiseni. The sequence continues at coordinate 181,651 of OY365810.1, read as the reverse complement.
TTAGTATAATCTAGATTGCTTTCAACTTTTTTGAACCAATTTAACTGAAATATCGTTATTTCTGCTGTTGAATACCTTTGCAGTCTGTGCTGCGAGTGGCTCCCTCTGTGTCCGATTGAGTGTAGCCAGGACAGTCAATGCAGAAGTTCTGGCCTCCCATTGGCTGGTAGGTGTCACGTGGACACGGCAGGCATCTCTGCTCGTCCTTGCTGTAATAGTGACCCGACTGACATTTCTCTGTTAAAGCAGTAATTCAATCAATTAACACCAACATAACCAATCCATTTGCATTGAGTGATCATTTCAATATTAATTTGCTCATATCAGATGATGAATTTCAACTTGATCATGTCGCTATAACATAATGAAGTTGGCTTTGTTCACTGTTGGGCATGAGACCAAGACGGAAAGGTCCAAGACCAAGACCGGGTGGTCCGAGACCAAGACCAAGACCAAGTGGTCCGAGAGAAGACCAAGACCGAGGGACCAAGACCAAGACCGATGCTCTCTTTTTTATAAACAATTCAATTTATTAAGACACTAAAACGGAATGACACGCTTAAAACATTAATTTTATTGCTGAAGAATACTAATCTTAATAATGGTCCAGAAAACAGTTTTACCGCCCAGTCTGAACTATTGCGGGTTCGGCCCTTGGCTTCGGCCTGAAAATACCACACTATAAATTACTTACAGTATACAATAGGTTCTAAATAAGACATCTGAACAAGTAGATTAACGTTCCGTTTGAATGGTGCAGGCCTACCTGTACTCGGAATTGTAGGTGACTACACGTGGCCGACCACATAATTATTAAATTGTTCCAAAACCTTGACATTAATTTTGTGAAAGCAAATTTTGAAATGGCTGGTTCCATTGCAAATGCATTTTTTCCCCATAGCAACATGTATATATAGATGGTCAGCACGACATAAATCGATAACAAGCGTGTAAAGCCTAAATATCCGGTGTCTCTAATAATCGGAAATAACCTAAAAATATCAAAGAAATTGCTCTGATATGGCAAATAACCAAGAATGCTAACCTAAGAAAGAGACCAATCCCAAGACCATTCCTTTAAGACCAAGACCGACGCAGTCGAGACCAAGACCAAGACCAAGACCAAGACCGATGGTCCGAGACCAAGACCAAGACCAAGACCACAGTTTTCCGGTCTCAAGACCGTCTCGAGACCAAGACCGCAGTCTCGAGACCACATCCCTGGCTTTGTTGAGTGGATGAGTTTACCAGCAACAATGCAGTGTTGGAATCCAGTGGCTCCAGGAGAATGCGTGAGTATTCCAGGTCCACATGGAAGGCAGAGAGTCCGACCGTAGTCCGGTTGATATGTTCCAATGGGACAAGTCCTACAAGGCTTCAATCCATTCTCAGAATACGACCCAGGCCAACACGCCTCTGCAAACACAACCACACAGAACGTCACATTCAAATATATGTTATGTTTGATTGTTTACTAGACAATAGCTTATGAATGCAGATTTATGCAAACAGAGGAAGAAGGCAAACTGAGTAGGACAAGAGGAAAATGTAACCATCGGAATTGAACATAAAAAAATGAGTTAATTAAAGTAAGTATGAATGTCAATTAGACAATGCCAGGAACCAAGATACATATATATATATATATATATACCTCCGCATTCGGAAACACTTTTGGCGGCCTCTACTCCAACTCCAGGAAGTTGATGAGGGCAAGGCTTACAGTCGAGTTGTCCTTCTTCGTCCTGATAAGTTCCTTGAGGACAAGGCTGACAACTGCCGGAAGATATGCTGTAGTAGGTCGCAAGACTACAGGACACTAGGAACGAAAATGACAAATGACATCAACAACAGAGTCAGAGATACACACACATAAACACATACACACACATACACACATACACATACACATACACACACATACACACACATACACACACATACACACACACACACACATATACACACATACACACATAGAATCATTAATGAATTATGAATGCACATATTGATGAAGACGTATGGCCAATCACCAACAAAATCACAACGGCAAAGACATCGCATTTGAAATCCTTAAAAACACCCAATTATTGAACCAGATATATATGGCGAGGAATTTCAACTCTTCCACCATGGAATAGACGATTGAATTTTCGACGACCTGTCAAGGACAGAGGCCAATCCTAAGTCAGGGTGATTCATTCATTTGAAGAAAGCTTAGGTCCTGTTTTCTGCTCTGCAGGAATCCATCTCACTCAATTAGTTCATCTTAATTAATAAAATTAGTTTAGAATGACTTTGCAAAAGTTGAAATAGAAACTGTCTTATCCTGTCACAACTGCAAAGTACTAATATAATAACCATGATAATTATCCCATACCTAGTTATAGAAAGTCACTCGAACTTTGATGCATCATAGGAATTCTATGCTAAGATGCTATGATAGGAAGCCTATGACAATTTATGTGATAATTATTAATAAATTCATATTATTATTATTCATCTCTTTCTCACTTCCTCCCTGTATTTGCCTTTACTCTCCCAGTCCTTCTCCTTCACTCTCCCTGTCTTTCTCCTTCACTCTTCCTGTCTTCCTCCATCAATCCTTGCGTGTTCTTCTACCTACCACATCTTTTATCCATCAGTATCTGTCCCGTGTCACAGACGTCACGCGGTCTGTAGGACCTGAGAGATTTCTTCAGGACTTCGTGAGACTTTCCCTCATATCTAGAAAAATAAAAATAAACAATGATCAAACATTCACAGATTATTATTCACATCAGTTAACTAAAAGCACAAATGACAATAATTATGATGTCTCAAGACGATCGGCCATTTTTCATTGAAAAACAACGCAAATAATTATCAGCAGAACAACAAGAATGAATGAATGAGCTTCGATTAGTATTTAAAGTTAATTGGTTTTGTTTAGAAGAAGATTCAATTTTATTTATATGAAGCAATTAATTGTAATCAGTTGAACTCAAAGAATAGCTGTCTTTGGAGTCAAACCAGAGTTCAGTCCATTTATTTGTGAGGGGTCGAAGGATGGGGCATAGCATTTGCTGTCTGAAAACCATCTGATGAGGACAGAACTCATTCAGTATTGGCTTCTCTATGATTTGTTAGAAGAAGATCCAAAGTGGTATTAATATCTCACAGAATCTATTAACAATAGCGTATAATTCTTTCAGATATGACAGAAGACCTAGTTAAGAAATTGCCAGGACTTTTTCTACATTGTCAAATCCTATTTAATGTCTTTGAACAATTTATAATTGACTATTGTTGAATATTATGCAGTGCGTGTATGTATGTGTGTATGTCTGCTTGTGTGTATGATAAATATGTGCGTGTGTGTGTCTGTGTCTGTTGTCTTACTGAATGGCAAAGTTTTCCCGATTGTCGTTGATGACATCACGAAGTCTCTTCATGGAATCACGAAGTATCTTCAGATTCTCGTCTCTTGCACACGCCACGTCACACCTATCTTTAATTAGGACATCACAAGTGACACCAGTCATTATCATCGTCATCGTCGACGTCGTCGTCATCGCCATCATCATCATCGTCGTCATCATCGTCTTCGTCGTCGTCGCCATCATCATCCTCATCGTCGTCATAATCATCATCATCATCATAATCGTCGTAATCATCATCATCATCATCATCATCATCATCGCTATCATTGTCACTATCATTATCCTCATCACGATTCTAGCAGTGATGAATCGATGAACTGAAGGAAAAAAGTTTGTGATTAGAAGAGGAATTGTAGAAAGAAGCTTCATCTATCAGAAGATAAGAAATAATCTGAAGGTTGGAAACTTAAGAATGATGATGATATTATATAGATGATGAAACTAAGTGATAAACGATAGCAATGTTGAAAATGTGAAACTGTATTGAAACTCAGGCTATCTGTATATCATAAACAATCAACGTTTTTTTTAATATAATTCTAATTCTCGTTTTATATAGGAAATGCAGTCACTGTGAACGCTTTAAAAATCGTGACTTTTGATACTATTTTCAGTTGACAGATATGGAAAGAATTTATCAATAACTGAAACTTGACAGATAAAATGAATCAAGAGATGACATGTGACTCAAAATTATTATAAGAGAAATGAAGACGAAAAGAAAGAATTCGACGACTGACTCGTTGGTGCGGCTGGTTTCACTTCCAGTTCGAACTCAGCGGACATTAGGATCGCCATTTTGTTGCTCGTCAGATGGCGGAACTTCCGTTTCCGGTTGTCGCATTTGAGGTCAAGAAAGGTCAGCGAACAATGATCACCTTCACAGGAACTTTGTTGATCTCCTGAGGAATCAGAAACATGTCATTATAGGATCAACGTAATTGTCATCCAACGCTTGGTTCTACAGTCTTGCAACAAAACACGAGTATCAAAGTTGTTGAACGCAACACAGAAACAGAGTCTGAATAATTATGTTAATCAGAGAAGAACTATTTTTCACTAAGATTCTTTGGACATAATCATTCCATGTAAAGCTCTGGTTGATATGGAAACCAAGAAATTTTGTTGAGATTACCCCATTAATGCATAGCATCCTTTTTAAGGACACCACAGTTTTCACAATATTAGAATGGAATTTACCTGTGCCCTGTAACGCATGGCGTCCTTTTTTAAGGACACTTTTAATTTTCATTTCTTTTCACGAAAAACATTTTTTTAGCATTTGGTCTCTTATTTTTTAGTCTGTAGACATATGATAATAAATAGCACCATAGAAAAATTCCTGCATTAATGGGTTACTCTAGATATAGGAGCACCATTGAAATTAAGTAAACCTTAATTAAAAAGAGTATCACCGATGGTGTGAAGTGAATTAAACATAGTTAATTTTCTTAGCATTTAAGGGAATTGTATTTGCTTTAAACCAATAAATTACATAAATATTAAAGTATTTAATATAATAATACAGACAGTTAATCATAATGATTTGTGAGTTACAAATAAGTTGGTATCATGAGCGATGTTAGGAGAGTTAAGATGTGGTGGATTGTGGACGTCTTACCAACGAGTAATGGACCGAATTGCTGTTCAAACTCAGGAAGACTTTTCTTGCGGATCTTACACTGTTCGGTGAAGAAGTGAAACTTGGCTCGACCCTTGTATCCTGGCGCCAGAACACTCTCTACATCGACACAAACAAACAGACAGATAATAACGATGACAACGACACTCACAGAACACAGTCGAACGATCTTAGCACAGGACAACTACACAAATTAATTACTTTCAAATTGCATGCAAAAACAATCACCTTCTTTTTTGCTTCTTAACGTTATTACCAACATCTTTTGGTAGAAAACTCTGTTCTCACTCTGTTTGATCTTGTCTTTAACTCTGTCTCGTTCTCTGTTTGATCGTGTCTTTAACTCTGTTCTCACTCTGTTTGATCTTGTCTTTAACTCTGTCTCGTTCTCTGTTTGATCTTGTCTTTAACTTTGTCTCGTTCTCTGTTTGATCGTGTCTTTAACTCTGTTCTCACTCTGTTTGATCTTGTCTTTAACTCTGTCTCGTTCTCTGTTTGATCTTGTCTTTAACTTTGTCTCGTTCTCTGTTTGATCGTGTCTTTAACTCTGTTCTCACTCTGTTTGATCTTGTCTTTAACTCTGTCTCGTTCTCTGTTTGATCGTGTCTTTAACTCTGTTCTCACTCTGTTTGATCGTGTCTTTAACTCTGTTCTCACTCTGTTTGATCTTGTCTTTAACTCTGTCTCGTTTTCTGTTTGCATGTCTTTCTATTCTGCTTTCTTGTCAAACCGACCTACTGTCTGTTCATTCCACTATCTCCCTGTTTCACTATCTCCCTGAGGATCATACTGGAACATGAGGGAAATACCTGAGCATGATGGTAGCGTTGTGTTTTGTAGTTCGTGCTGCCACCTGTAGTTCGTCTGTGGACCGCATCTGGTCGCAAATGCTGCGTCGATTGAGTTGACGAACTGAGAGGAACGAGAGACGCATGAAATACGACAGACGTCTTCAGTGGAAATGGGAGAACAAACCAACTGAGTCTTTGCTGGGGCCTTCAACACCGAACACTTCACCGACTCTACACACACGCACGCATACACAACACACACACTCACGTGCTTTATACATACATAGATATCTATCAGTCAATCAATTAATCAATCAATCAATCATTCAATCGATCGATCAATCAATCAATCAATCAATGAAACTTAATATATGTAGTGCTTCTTCAGGAAATCTACTCTGAGTGCTTCCGGTCCAACCTCGATCAAATAAGATAGATTCCAGAGTGGAATAAAAATGGTACTTAGAAAGCCCTAGGTAAGAACCAAAGATAAAATGAGAGGCTATTCCAAACAGTAGGGCCCACAACCGAAAATTGCATGCATAGGATACACACGTATAATACAGTACAATTGCATTTTCACATTGTCCTCCTTCTTCCAAAGGTGTTAAGAAGTGGACAATGAACAAAACATAAATGGCGTTGAGCGATTGTGAGACTTTCTCAAAAGGTCCCAGCGCAGTATATAGTAAATCTATCCACTCTTCCCTCTCAGCGCTAACAGGCCAAGCGCTACAACTCATCTGCCAGTGTCATTCATGAGTACGTAAAAAGAGACGGAAGAATGGATGAATTGGGATGGATTGATGTTAGATGATGACGGTTGGAAAGAGAAAGAGATTTCGTCTTGGTTCTTACTATGATGGGGTTTCAATATAGGACTAATCCAATCGATGCGTTTGGCATTGATTGAGATCATTAATTAATTAATGATGTTGAACGATTCGTTGGAAAGAAGACGTTATGCAAACTAACATTTGAACATCAGAAAAACGATACAACTATAATTGGATACAAGATATCATCCAGTCAATGTTTGAATTAAACAACTTCCACCAAATTTAAAAAAAACCCTCAATAGACGGACGATGGAAACGGATCACATGATGGCGGAATGACATATACACTTGAACAATAGATCTCAAGATGAGAGTCGATGACACACGTCTCCTACCTACACAATCTCTGAGATTGGGATGCAGTCTGTAGCCAGGATGACAACTGCAACGAAACGACCCATCGCTATTCTCACACGAATGTTGACATCCTCCGTTGTTCACGGAACACTCGTTCTTATCTTAACATCACGATGACCACCACCACAGACAGACAGACAGAATTAATAATAGACAACTTCAATTGTGAAGACTTTTTGTTTCGATGTTAGTTGAGATGTAGGAATGATTGAGAATATTGAATGATAGGAGGTCGGTCGTCCGTCACTTATATGCATTTGAGATTCGAATGACAACCTACAACCGAGGCAAGACCTGATGAGACCGTTGGGGGGAGTCTCCTACGAGTGGATGATGGTCAAACGATTCTTTCTTCTCATTCAATATTATCCAAAAGAGACACCGCATAACCTAAGATCTGAATGAACTTAATGTGGCCTGTGTCTGATTGTCTCGTTATCAGACATTTACCCTGAACAGTGTTTGAGAACCAACATATTGTTGGAACTGGAATTAACTCAGAACAATTTTTGAATAACTAATTAGTAATTGCTTTTATGAATTATCCAAAACATTTTCTGAAAAAATTGTTATAAAAAAAGGCGCCCCTAAAATATTGGCGGCCTAAGCGGCTGCCTATGTCGCCTATGCCAGGAGCCGACCCTGTCACCAAGGATGATCAATTAAATCCGGTAAATTCATATAAAAGAAAATATAATGTGATGAAATAGAATCGATTAATATGATTTTTTTGTCTATGGATGAATCCGTTGCTACCTGCGCAGTGCGTTCCTCCGTAGAGGTCATGACCTTCGCGACATGCGCAGATGAAACTTCCGTTCGTGTTTTCACAGAGATGATCGCAAGTGTTGTTCCAACTACATTCATCGATGTCTAAAGAGTACCAACAGAAAATAGGAAATTAATTATTCAACAATGCTAGGTCAGAAATGAAGATCCTGAGGGATAGCCTCCTGCTGACAATGCCACCCATGACATGAAGATCCTGAGGGATAGCCTCCCGCTGACAATGCCACCCATGACATGAAGGTCCTGAGGGATAGCCTCCTGCTGACAATGTCACCCATGACATGAAGATCCTGAGGGATAGCCTCCCGCTGACAATGCCACCCATGACATGAAGGTCCTGAGGGATAGCCTCCCGCTGACAATGTCACCCATGACGTCGTATACAATAAGATAGTTTCAATGAGAGCGGTAATATTTATGTAGCCTAATATAATGAGTAGATATTAAGCAAGTACATTAAAGAATATAGTAATACAAGTGAACTAATCTTAACTAAGTCTACCTAACCTGTGTGTCTTCCATGGCAACAATTGATGAGGAAGAGGAATTTCTAGTTGAGAGTGTTAAATAATAGGAAGGATTTTAGCTTATGTTTAAAGGACTGTAGCGTGGATGCTAGTCGGATATATATATATATATACATGTACATATGTGATTGATTGATTGATTAATTGATTGACTGATAGATATCTATGTATGTATACATGTATATATATATACATGTATATATATATACATGTATGGCGTGATCTCCTGACCTTGACAGGTTCGCTTATTAGAGTCGACCTTGTATCCCTTGGGACAGATGCATTCGTAGCTGCCATGAGTGTTGACACATTCATCACTGCATCCGCCTCTTCTCTCTTCGCATTCGTCGATGTCTTAACACATACAACAGATAACACAATAAGCAACACATTAAACAACACATTTAACAACACATGCAACACATTCGGCAACACATTCAACAACATATTCAACAACACAGACAACACATTCAAAAAACAACACAAACAACGACGCATCTCTCTCATGTAATGCAGATCAGTGGCTAATAAGTTCAGTGAAAACATTTCATTACTTCCTCCTCGACCAAGAAAGACTCAGTTTTGACGGTGACAGTCAGAGCTTTGTAAACGGTTTCTGATAAAAGGTTTTTCTCTAGTTTCATCTGGATTAGAAAGAATCTCTCTTTCCAGTTGAATCGTTTTATTTATTACTCTGCCTTTAAGAAGATGACGAAGTCTCTGATTAGACGGGAAAGAAAGTCTCTCTCTGACGGTCGCTTCTCTTCAGACGTTCTTCTCTCACTATTTGCCCTCATTTCAAATCCAAATAACACACACAGACACTCCAGACACAGAGAGAGAGAGACAGAGACAGAGAGAGAGACAGAGAGAGAGACAGAGAGAGAGACAGAGAGAGACAGAGAGAGAGACAGAGAGAGATAGAGAAAGAGACAGACAGAGAGATAGCGAGAGACAGGTTCCTTGGATTTATGCAAGGGGAGTCAATACACTTGTTCTCTAGCAGTAAGATTATGGTCATTGCTGTTGTTTTTGTCTTTGATGATGTTGTTGTTGTTGTTGTTGTGGTGTTGTGTGGTGTTGGTAGACTATAAATTTCTCAGTGTTTTATTAGTACCTGCATCAGAGCAGAGAACGGATGAGTTATTTTACGGCAGAGTATATAATATGAAAATAGCTTTCGATTGAGTTGATATCACATCCTCCTCCTCCTCCCCTTCTCCTCCTCCTCCCCTTCTCCCCTTCTCCTCCTTCTCCCCTTCTCCTCCTCCTCCCCTTCTCCCCTTCTCCTCCTTCTCCCCTTCTCCTCCTCCTCCCCTTCTCCTCCTCCTCCCCTTCTCCTCCTCCTCCCCTTCTCCCCTTCTCCTCCTCCTCCCCTTCTCCCCTTCTCCTCCTTCTCCCCTTCTCCTCCTCCTCCCCTTCTCCTCCTCCTCCCCTTCTCCTCCTCCCCTTCTCCATTCTCCTCCTCAGTTCATTTCCACTCTCCCACTTCCTCCTCTCTCTCTGTCTCTGTCTCTGTGTCTCTGTCTCTGCCTCTGTCTGTCTGTCTGTCTCTCTTTCTCTCCTTCCATCCATCTCTGCATCCTTCTTCCGTGGATGAGTATCCAATGGAGCAGTCATGGCTACCCTTGCATCGCTCGTCACCGCATCTGCAGTTGAGGAAAGGAGGAGGAGATAGATGAGGAAGAGGAGGAGGAAGAGAAGGAAAGGAGGGGAGGAAGAGGATGGGGTGGATAGTGGGGAGAAGATGGATGGAGAGAAGAAGAATGGGGAGGATGGAGCGGAGGAGGATGGGGGAGGCTGATTGCGCTGCTGCACCTGCAGCTGAAATGGAAAACCGTTGCTACCATCAACGCAAACCAGATAAATCAAATGCCAGAGATCACGAAGTAACGCACCAATAGGTGCATGCAGTCGTAAATAAACAAACAAACAGACACTTGGACAGACAAAAGGACAGGCAATCCCAGATACATCAGAGCAAAACGAGTAAAACCGAGACATAAACAATGGCAGACAATCGCCCAGGCATAAAAGCAGACATTCCATATTCAATATCAGAATAGGGAAACAGTGTTGGAGATTGATAGACATAGCAACACTGAGATAGATACAGACAGAGACAGAGAGAGAGAGAGAGAGAGAGAGAAGGAGAGACAGAGATAGATACAGAGAGAGAGAGAGACAGACAGACAGACAGAGAAAGAGAGAAACGCACACAGAGAAGGACAGAGAGATTACAATGCTTCATTATAGTTCTCTTCATTCCATTTCTTCTGCTTCCATTATGTTCTTCTTTTCCATTCTCCCTCAATCTCTCCAGTAGCTTGCCTAGTTTTGCCTATGCTGTGTTTATTATATAAAATTGCTCCTAGATATTCTTCTTGTTCGTGTTCTTCTTCTTCCTCCTTTTCTTTCATTTTCTGTCGTCGTTCATTCATCCATCGTTAATTCGATCAGAATTCGCGGAATCTCATTTGCTTCCATTCCCAACTGCAAATGTTGACTCCATTCGGATGAGTAGATAGATCAGAGGTCAGAGATAGATCAGAGGTCAGAGATAGATCAGAGGTCAGAGATAGGTCATAGGCTATGGATAGGTCATAGATATGTCAGAGGTCTTGGATGTTAGGATTCCATAGATCAAACTCCAACCCACGTGAAGCGCTATTTGTGTAACTGGAGATCATCTTTCCTTAACCTTCTTCTTATCGCTGCCGAGATACTTTGGCGTCAAACATTTAGCATTGGACTCTCTGTCTCTGTCAGTCATCTGAGGCGTCTACACTCAACAGTTTCTTGGTCTGCCGAAGATTTTGTTGCATACATTTTGGTTCTGAGTAAATTGTTCTGTGTGGCTTGGATATCATTTGCAAACATTTTCATTCATACTGAACAGGAAATTCAATTCCAAGTGTGAAAATAATCTAGAATGACTAAAGGAAAACGAAAATGCATCGAAGTATCTGCAGTCAGAGAAACGACACCTCGAACAGCAAAGTAGAAAGAGTTAGAGAGATAGAGAGAGAGAGAGAGAGAGAGAGAGAGAGAGAGAGAGAGAGAGAGAGAGAGAGAGAGAGAGAGAGAGAGAGAGAAAGAAAGAATGAGACAAAGTGAAAGACAGAGAAAATAAGTGAGCAGTTTAGAATAGGTATATACGGATGAAACACGAAAACCAATCACGAATAAAAGAGTTTTGATGATGATGAGGTGACTGTTCTTCTAAGTCTAACCAATGCAGGTCTTTCCATCCATGTGAAGGATGAATCCCGTGGGACAACTACAGATCGGACCTTGAGCAGTATCATCACAACGACGATCACATCCTCCATTGTTCACTCCACATGTAGCTACAAAACACAATTACAACATCAGTCTCTCTCTCTCTGTCTCTGTCTCACTCTCTCTGTCTCTGTCTCACTCTGTCTGTCTCTGTCTCACTCTCTCTGTCTCTCTTTGTCTCTGTCTCTGTCTGTCTGTCTCTCTCTCGTCTTTCTCGGCAGTTTTCGAAAAATCGACTTTACGATTAACAGAATTTTCTTTGAAACACCTATTATATAATATAAAAAATAAATATTATTAATGGGCAAACTAAATGGCGCCACAAACCATTCATAGCCACCATAACGGTAACAGAAAAATAAATTGTCAAAATTTTTATTGTAAGTCGTGCTATTTGATGTAACACAAGTAAGAAGTTGAAGAAATGATTTATCAAATTTACTAATAAATTCCTTCAACTCAATTGAGTATCAGTGAAATGATCAAATGTTCTCAGCTGTTATCATCTGTATAGAAATGAGACCTCAAACCATGTCTTCAGTGAAAATAATTCGCCAGTTTCCTTTTCACATTCAACACAACTCTCTTTCTCTTCTTGCATTTGTAATTATGAACTCTTGAAATTAGTGTTTTGTTGATTCTTTGAATGGGGATCGATCGATTATTAATTAATTAATTAATCAATTGATTGATTGATTGATTGATTACCAGTGCAGGTTTTAGCGTCATCTCGTAGAGAGTACTTGTCATGACAGCTGCAGATCGGTCCATCTGGGCGATCAATGCATCGATGTTGACATCCTCCATTGCCTCGCATACAAGACACTAACAATCCAAAGACACAAACACACATTTAGACAAACAGTCATCTGTCCATCCATCCATACAATGTATATCCATCTGTACTTCTTCCATCTGTGCATCTATCCGTCCACCCGTTCATCCATGAATCGATCTATCCATTCATCCATCCATCCATCGATCGTCCCTCTTTCCCACACTGCCTCCCTTGTTACCTGTGCAGTTCTTAGCGTTTGTCGTGAGCCTGTATCCAGATCGACAGAGACACTTCACTCCATTGACCGTCGTCTGACAATGGTGACTGCATCCGTGTTGCTCGTGACACCAGAAGCTCCCAGCTGAGACAACGGAAAGAAGAAGAAGAAGAAGAAGAGGATATTAATTGATTCGATCTATGACTGAACTGCAGAAGGAAATTCACAGATACAACAACTTATGCAACATTTCTACACCATTTCTGATTATGTGTGTATCTGGCCATTTCTATAGCGCCTTCAAGAACCTCTCACATCATCCACGTTTCTTCCTATTATCAGCATAAGACTTAAAGCATCAGCTTAATTTAAAACAAGAGTTCAGACGAGACAATTGAAGTATATAGAACACTTGCAACAACAAAAAACAGTTTTGCAACTCTAGAAGAGTAAAAGAGATGTTTGCAAACTGAGTTGAGGGTTAGGGTTAAGGTCTCTCCAATGAAAGTCAGTGGCTTAGAAATTCCCAGAGAAGGGAAGAAGACGAAGAAGATGACGATGAAGATAGTGGAGAAAGAGAAAGAGGAGGGGGAGGAAAAGGAGGAGGAAGAGGAGGAGAAGGAGAAGAAGAGAAGTAATACAAGATGTGGAGATATGGGTCGTGAGATGGAAGGTCATGTTGCAGAGGTTTTTATTACAAATAGTTGAAGATGATGGATGTAATCGTTGAATGACTGGAGTCAAGTCTCATGTTGCAGTTTGCTACTCTACCACTAGATGTCAGTCTGCGTCTGTTTCATTGTCAGTCTGCGTCTGTTTCATTGTCAGTCTGCGTCTGTTTCATTGTCAGCCTGCGTCTGTCTTATTGTCAATCTGTCCCTCTGTTCGTGTCTGCCTTCATCTCTCTCAACTCCTCCCAACTCTATATCAGTCAGTCTGTTATCCTTACTTTAGCTGACTCTGTCTCATATCATCATGTCTCTTTGGATGTTTAGAGGTGAGTCCGTCTGTCTGTCTGTCTGTCTGTCTGTTTGTCTGACTATGTCCTTGCATCTGATTTTATTTTTTGTCTCATCATGTTTTGTTCATTGATTATCACAAGCAATGTATCTTTCTATCATATCCAGCAAAGATCTCTCTCAGCTTCTCTCTTTCTCTCTCTCTGTCTGTCTGTCTCTCTCTTTCTCTCTGTCTGTCTGTCTGTCTCTCTCTCTCTGTCTCCGTCCAATCATTGCTAGGTTCATATTGTTGTGTTTAAGCGAAATGTATAATTTGCTTTAAATTTACAACATTCCAAGCAAACAGAGCAAGGATCGCATAACAATAATTACCAAGAGAGAGAGAGTAGTATCCTATCGACTGATTACCTTCTAATCTAAAATGTTGTAATGGCATACTAAGAGACAGACAGGAAGAAATGAACACAGATACAAAGACATAAAGAGACAGACAGACCGACCGACAGATATATATATAAATATATAAAATATATATATATATAAATCTATAGCTATATCCAGTTTGCGGAACGGCAGCCGAAGCAGATTAACTAGATTACATAATTGCATGAATGTGTAATTAGGTGAAGAATACAGAGAAAGAGATCTCTGCTGATAGACTGAGAGAGAAAGGAGAAAATCAATTAGAAGACTCCATTTCTGATTGGATGTCTGCGATCACGTCAGCAATGAAATGTCAATAAGAGATAACATTCACTGTCTCAACATCCCCAAAACCAACATTCCACCATCATTCACATAGCCAACTTCTTCCTCTACTTCATCTAAGAACAGTCTACTCTTCTTCTTTTCTGTTCGTGTGATCACTCCTTGCTTAACCCGAACCTCTTGCTTAACACTGACCCTAACCCCTTGCTTAACACTGACCCTAACCCCCTGCTTAACACTGACCCTAACACTAACCCCTTGCTTAACACTGGCCCTAACCCTAAACCCTTGCCTAACACTGACCTTAACCCTACCCCCTTGCTTAACACTGACCCTAACACTAACCCCTTGCTTAACACTGACCCTAACACTAACCCCTTGCATAACACTGGCTCAAACCCTAAACCCTTGCTTAACACTGACCTTAACCCTAACCCCTTGCTTAGCACTGACCCTAACCCCTTGCTTAACACTGACCCTAGCCCTAACCCCGTGCTTAACACTGACCTAACCCTAACCCCTTGCACAATACATTTCCATTGGTTCATTTTCTTACATTGATTGCAAGATGCTTCATGGCATCAAATGAGTGTCTACATTAGATGAAAAGGAAGGAGCTACATGAACTGATGGACAGATGCAATTGCTGGTGGTCGTGAGCTGTATTGTAATTGTATTTCTAATTATAATTAGTACACAGTTGATTACATTAGATCAGCTGACCTGTGCATTTCTTTCCGTTGGATGTGAGGTAGTATCCAGGATGACAGAGACAATGGAAGCTTCCTATTGTATTCACGCAGAGGTGATCACAACCACCATTGTCCAATTGACACTCATCAACATCTAATCAACATCAGCAACAACAAATCAATCAATCAATTAATGGTCAATCAACTGATTAAAATATTCATAAAATGATCCATAGAAGTTTGTATCATCACAATGTATAAATATATTGAGTGAGAGAACGACAAGATTGAATGGAGAGAGAGAGGAAGAGAGAGAGACAGAGAGACAGAGAGAGATACAGAGAGAGACAGAGAAAGAGAGAGACAACGAGAGAGAGACAGAGAGAAAGACAGAGAGAGAGAGAGAGAGAGAGAAAGACACAGAGAGAGAGAGAGAGAGAGAGAGACAGAGAGAGAGAGAAAGACACAGAGAGAGAGAGAGAGAGAGAGAAAGACAGAGAGAGACAGAGAGAGAAAGACAGAGAGAGAGAGAGAGAGAGAGAAAGACAGAGAGAGAGAGAGAGAGAGAGAGAAAGACAGAGAGAGAGAGAGAGAAAGACAGAGAGAGAGAGAGAGAAAGACAGAGAGAGAGAGAGAGAGAGAAAGACAGAGAGAGAGAGAGAGAGAGAAAGACAGAGAGAGAGAGAGAGAGAGAGAGAAAGACAGAGAGAGAGAGAGAGAGAGAAAGACAGAGAGAGAGAGAGAGAGAAAGACAGAGAGAGAGAGAGAGAGAGAGAAAGACAGAGAGAGAGAGAGAGAGAAAGACAGAGAGAGAGAGAGAGAGAGAGAGAGAGAAAGACAGAGAGAGAGAGAGAGAGAAAGACAGAGAGAGAGAGAGAGAAAGACAGAGAGAGAGAGAGAGAGGAAGACAGAGAGAGAGAGAGAGAGAGAGAAAGACAGAGAGAGAGAGAGAGTTGATGGATAGATAGACAGACAGACAGAAGACGATGAGAAAGAAGTGGAGGAGAAGGAGGAAGAGTAGGAGAATGAATCATTGTGCAATGGCTACCTAGACAGTTCTGTCCATCTCTGGTCAGTTGGAATCCATCGAGACATCCACAGCTGTAGTTTCCGTGTCCGTTGGTGCACGTGTGAACACATCCTCCATTTTCATATTCACATTCGTTATGGTCTATGATGAAAAAGACGAAGAAAAAGAGTTAAAACATACGAAGAACCCTCTGCCATGTCATCCACTGCTGGAAAACACTGTTTGAGTTGGAAAGGACCTCTTTCAAGGTCAACAGCTCCCTCAAGAACTTCTATCAAGGACACCAGCTCCTTCAAGGACTTCTCTCAAGGTCAACAGCTCATACAAGGACTTCTTTCAAGGTCAACAGCTCCTTCAAGGACTTCTCTCAAGGTCAACAGCTCCTTCAAGGACTTCTTTCAAGGTCAAAAGCTCCTTCAAAGACTTCTTTCAAGGTCAACTGCTCCTCCTCGACTGAGCTGAAACTAATATTCAGTCACATTCGAAGTTAAATCCTCAATCTTATACCAATTTCTTTTAACTGAAAATCATTTAATTTATAAGATTCATTGGCCACAGATTATTACGTGAGGCGATCAACAATTTCAACGATTTACTCTACATTACATTGAAAGTCATCATAAGTGTTAGAATTGTATAATCGTTAAAAAAGCAATACTAACCATACACGTGCTCTTTTACCTATTAACATTATGTGGCGTAGAGAACAGTCGGTAGATGACTACGGACAGTTGGGTCTTTGTGTCACAGACAGTCCATGTAGTTAAGGGACATTTTCTGTTGTTCAAGTTCAAACTGACTGTTGAAAGCGGTTCATACAAGTTCATAAAGAATTGTTAATTTTCCACATTAAAGCAAACTGTTCTCTACTTCACAAACGTTGGTTGTCTTTAACAATAAGATCCATGGCAACAATTGTCTCAGTTGACTCTTACCAACGCATATCTTTCCGTTGCCATAGAAACCCTCTTTGCATTTACATCTGTATGACTTGGTTGTATTGAAGCAATCGGCGTCTTTGTGACATTGCGTCTTACCCGTCTTACAACGATCAACTGAAGCAAAGATAAAAACAACGATTAACAGTCATTCAAATCGTTATATGAATGACTACAACGACCTCAACTACGCAAAGGACTTAAGCACTTCGCAGATGATCATCATGCTATACGATGTGAACAATGATTAAAGACTTAATCAGTTAAACAGAAGAAATTTATAGCTAGTTATACTCAGGCAAATCACATTCAAAGATATTATGACCTCAGAGATAAATATTTCTTCTGCGGAATTGATTCATTCTTTGGTTTAACATCAAGAAAACAAGAGCAACAGAACAACTGAGTGGACGACAATTCCCTAATGATTCGCAAAAGAAAGAAAGACTATTCTTTCTTCCATGCCTGCAGTCGATTTCCTTACAACTAATTCCAATCGCATCAAAGAAGAATTCTTTGCTAAAGAAAGGAGAAAATTTTGTAGACGTTAAATGGATTGGAAGCAAAAGATCAGACGAAGAAAGAGGAAATAAAATTCGGAGGAAATTGGAATGGAATGGAAGTGAAAGAGGGAAGAAGTTGGAAAGGAAGGGAAAGTGGATGAGAGAACGGATGAGAGGAAGAAGATTGGAATGGAATTGAGAGGGAAGGACAGACTGAGTTCCATAGATTTCATACTACAGAAAGAGACAAAGAGAGGAGGAGAGATAGAGGAAGGCAGAGAGAGAGAGAGAGAGACAAACAGACAGATAGAGATGGAGGGAGAAAGACAGAGAGAGAGAGAGAGATACAGACAGACAGAGAGGGAAAGAGACAGAGGAAGACAGAGAGAGACAAACAGACAGACAAACAGACAGAGACGGATAGAGCCAGAGGAAGGCAGAGAGAGACAGACAGACAAAGACGAAGAGAGAGAGACAAAAGATGGCAGAGAGAGAGAGAAAGGAAAGCAGAGACAAAGGGAGGAAAAGAAAATGAGAGGGAGAGAGACAGATAAAGGGAGAGAGAGACTGAGGGAGAAAGAGAGACTGAGGGAGGGAGAAAGCGATGGTGTGAAGATGAAGGCGTTGGAATGCGTATCCCTTGCGATGACAGATAAGATAAGAGCAACGATTGTGAAGTATCTTAATGCGATAATGAAGGTGTGTTGCCTATAGGAGAAACAGAGGCAAAAGCAAACAGACAGACAGACAGACAGACAGAGAAAGACAGAGACAGAGACAGAGGAGAGGAGAGAGACTGAGACAGAGAGACAGAGGAGAGACAGAGGAGAGAGAGATAGGACGTATTTATGCAGTCAATCTGTGGATAATGATTCGAATGGCTCTGCTGGGGATTCTGACTCTTGTACCAGACTCCGACATCTCTTCCGGTCTATCCTTCAGTCTTCTTTCCCTCTCTTTCTTTCTATCTGTCTCTCTCTGTCTCTGTCTGTCTAGCTCTGTCTCTCAATCTACGTCACTCTCTCTCTCTCTCTGCCTGTCAGTCTCTCTCCCAATCTACGTCTCTCTCTGTCTATCTCTTTCTCTCTCTTTCTGTCTCCATCTCGGCGTGCTTCTCCCTATGTCGCATTGTCTGGCTGAATGGCGTCGCTTGTATGTGCCTCACTTCGCAGGGCGCTCAGATGAATGAGAAAGCGAAGAACAAAGAGGGAGAGAAGTCCCGTTATTTCTTACCAGTTTAGGGTCAAATTGGTTTATTGGTTTTCAAAATCTCTTTTGTTTCGCGTGTGTGAGTGTGTTTGTGTGTGTATGTAAACGTGGGTGTATGTTTCATTCAATGTCTTTCTCTGTATCTGTCTCAATTGACACATTTAAATATTGTCTTCAGGGAATCATCGCATGAAGTAGTTCGATGATTAGAAATCAAGTGACATTCATTGCGCCAAACAGACACAGAAAACAGACGAAGAGAGACAGACGAAGAGAGACAGACGAAGAGAGACAGACGAAGAGAGACAGAAACAGACAAACAGACGAAGAGAGAGACACAGAAGAACAGATCCAAAGAGTAAACAACTTGAATCTTGCAACCAATAAGACTTGAAATGTTTGTATTTCGGTCACAGAGGAAACGATAGACAAACTAACAGATACATTCATAGATCCTGGTAAATAAACCATATCAAACTATAGACATACTCACAGATACATTTATAGATCCTGTTTAATAAACCATATCAAACGATAGACATACTCACAGATACATTCACAGATCCTTGTAAATAAACCATATCAAACGATAGACATACCCACAGATACATTCATAGATCCTGGTAAATAAACCATATCAAACGATAGACATACTCACAGATGCATTCACAGATCCTGTTACATAAACCATATCAAACGATAGACATACTCACAGATACATTCATAGATCCTGGTAAATAAACCATATCAAATTATAGACATACTCACAGATATATTCATAGATTCTGGTAAATAAACCATATCATTCGATAGACATACTCACAGATATATTCATAGATCATGGTAAATAAACCATATCATACGATAGACATACTCACAGATACATTCATAGATCCTGTTTAATAAACCATATCAAACGATAGACATACTCACAGATGCATTCACAGATCCTGTTACATAAACCATATCAAACGATAGACATACTCACAGATACATTCATAGATCCTGGTAAATAAACCATATCAAATTATAGACATACTCACAGATATATTCATAGATTCTGGTAAATAAACCATATCATTCGATAGACATACTCACAGATATATTCATAGATCATGGTAAATAAACCATATCATACGATAGACATACTCACAGATACATTCATAGATCCTGTTTAATAAACCATATCAAACGATAGACATACTCACAGATGCATTCACAGATCCTGTTACATAAACCATATCAAACGATAGACATACTCACAGATACATTCATAGATCCTGGTAAATAAACCATATCAAACGATAGACATACTCACAGATACATTCATAGATCCTGTTAAATAAACCATATCAAACGATAGACATACTCACAGATGTATTCACAGATCCTGGTAAATAAACCATATCAAACGATAGACATACTCACAGATACATTCATAGATCCTGTTAAATAAACCATATCAAACAATAGACATACTCACAGATGTATTCATAGATCATGGTAAATAAACCATATCAAACGATAGACATACTCACAGATACATTCATAGATCCTGTTAAATAAACCATATCAAACAATAGACATACTCACAGATGTATTCATAGATCATGGTAAATAAACCATATCAAACGATAGACATACCCACAGATACATTCATAGATCCTGGTAAATAAACCATATCAAACGATAGACATACTCACAGATGCATTCACAGATCCTGTTACATAAACCATATCAAACGATAGACATACTCACAGATACATTCATAGATCCTGGTAAATAAACCATATCAAATTATAGACATACTCACAGATATATTCATAGATTCTGGTAAATAAACCATATCATTCGATAGACATACTCACAGATATATTCATAGATCATGGTAAATAAACCATATCATACGATAGACATACTCACAGATACATTCATAGATCCTGTTTAATAAACCATATCAAACGATAGACATACTCACAGATGCATTCACAGATCCTGTTACATAAACCATATCAAACGATAGACATACTCACAGATACATTCATAGATCCTGGTAAATAAACCATATCAAACGATAGACATACTCACAGATACATTCATAGATCCTGTTAAATAAACCATATCAAACGATAGACATACTCACAGATGTATTCACAGATCCTGGTAAATAAACCATATCAAACGATAGACATACTCACAGATACATTCATAGATCCTGTTAAATAAACCATATCAAACAATAGACATACTCACAGATGTATTCACAGATCCTGTTAAATAAACCATATCAAACGATAGACATACTCACAGATGCATTCATAGATCCTGTTAAAAAAACCATATCAAACAATAGACATACTCACAGATACATTCATAGATCCTGTTTAATAAACCATATGAAACGATAGACATACTCACAAATACATTCACAGGTCCTGGTAAATAAACCATATCAAACGATAGACATACTCAGAGACACATTCATAGATCCTGGTAAATAAACCATATCATTCGATAGACATATTCACAGATACATTCATAGATCCTGGTAAATAACCCATATCAAACGATGGACAAACTAACAGATACATTCACAGATCCTGGTAAATAAACCATATCAAACGATAGACATACTCACAGATATATTCATAGATCCTGTTAAATAAACCATATCAAACGATAGACATACTCACAGATATATTCACAGATCCTGTTACATAAACCATATCAAACGATAGACATATTCACAGATACATTCATAGATCCTGGTAAATAACCCATATCAAACGATGGACAAACTAACAGATACATTCACAGATCCTGGTAAATAAACCATATCAAACGATAGACATACTCACAGATATATTCATAGATCCTGTTAAATAAACCATATCAAACGATAGACATACTCACAGATATATTCATAGATCCTGTTAAATAAACCATATCATACGATAGACATACTCACAGATATATTCATAGATCCTGGTAAATAAACCATATCAAACGATAGACATACTCACAGATATATTCATAGATTCTGGTAAATAAACCATATCATTCGATAGACATACTCACAGATATATTCATAGATCATGGTAAATAAACCATATCATACGATAGACATACTCACAGATACATTCATAGATCCTGTTTAATAAACCATATCAAACGATAGACATACTCACAGATGCATTCACAGATCCTGTTACATAAACCATATCAAACGATAGACATACTCACAGATACATTCATAGATCCTGGTAAATAAACCATATCAAACGATAGACATACTCACAGATACATTCATAGATCCTGTTAAATAAACCATATCAAACGATAGACATACTCACAGATGTATTCACAGATCCTGGTAAATAAACCATATCAAACGATAGACATACTCACAGATACATTCATAGATCCTGTTAAATAAACCATATCAAACAATAGACATACTCACAGATGTATTCACAGATCCTGTTAAATAAACCATATCAAACGATAGACATACTCACAGATGCATTCATAGATCCTGTTAAAAAAACCATATCAAACAATAGACATACTCACAGATACATTCATAGATCCTGTTTAATAAACCATATGAAACGATAGACATACTCACAAATACATTCACAGGTCCTGGTAAATAAACCATATCAAACGATAGACATACTCAGAGACACATTCATAGATCCTGGTAAATAAACCATATCATTCGATAGACATATTCACAGATACATTCATAGATCCTGGTAAATAACCCATATCAAACGATGGACAAACTAACAGATACATTCACAGATCCTGGTAAATAAACCATATCAAACGATAGACATACTCACAGATATATTCATAGATCCTGTTAAATAAACCATATCAAGCGATAGACATACTCACAGATATATTCACAGATCCTGTTACATAAACCATATCAAACGATAGACATATTCACAGATACATTCATAGATCCTGGTAAATAACCCATATCAAACGATGGACAAACTAACAGATACATTCACAGATCCTGGTAAATAAACCATATCAAACGATAGACATACTCACAGATATATTCATAGATCCTGTTAAATAAACCATATCAAACGATAGACATACTCACAGATATATTCATAGATCCTGTTAAATAAACCATATCATACGATAGACATACTCACAGATATATTCATAGATCCTGGTAAATAAACCATATCAAACGATAGACATACTCACAGATATATTCATAGATCCTGGTAAATAAACCATATCAAACGATAGACATACTCACAGATATATTCATAGATCCTGTTAAATAAACCATATCAAACGAGACATACATTTATAGGGACATTGTAGGCTGAAGAGTGATGGGCAAGACCCTGACGTGCAGCGCAGATGAAGAGAGTTCGATTCCCTTAGGATTAACTTGCGGCGGCGCTTGTCAAGTTAGATATGTAACGCGATGGGCGCCTTGCTTGGTTGCTGTTCAATTACATTCGATTCATGTCATAATCCGGTCATATTGTTTTTGTCTGCCGTTTGTCAGTTTTAAATCAAAGGAAGATGTATTATTTTAAATAGAGAAGTTGATCTAAACGTTGTAATAATTATTGTTGAAATATTGATATTGACGGCAACTGACACATCCATAAAGTTCCGTTCAGCAGAGGAAGAGAAACAAAGAGGGACATTGAGACGAACGAAGAGATATAGACTGAAAGACATAGGCAGATAAAGAGACAAACAGAAGAAGGATGGCGTTTACATAGTACCAATCACAGCAAAAGAATAACATTGACATAAAGACTACAATAGAAATTTACAAAGATAAGCAGAAAGAGACGGAGAGAGACATAGACAGAAACAGCTACAGAAAGACGCACATATATACATACATACATGAGGCAGGGGTTGGAGTAGAGAAAGGAGGGAGGAGGAAGTGGAGGAAGAGAAGGAGGTCCAAGAACCAAATAGGTTCTTGTGAATCGTGTGAGTAGTCTGTGCAAATATTTGCAAATCGGTTGGATGAAAGGAGAGAACGAGACAGGCTGCCAGCCAGATGGACAGATAAGCAGAGAGAGAGAGAGACAGACAGACAGAGAGACAGAGAGAGAGAGAGAGACGGACATAGATTGAGAATGACATTGTGTTAGTGTTGAGATATCGCTAAGATCTCGTCAGCGTCGCCTGCTGAATAAATCAGTGACGATGGAAATTGGGATGGAAAAGAAGGAGAAGAACAACAGCAACAAGAAAAATAAGAAGAGACAGAAGAAGCGGGCGAAAGAACAAGAAGGAGGAAAGTTGAAGAGAACAAGAAACTGATGCGTGATTATGATGTTGATGACGATGATGACGATGACAATGATGATGAGGATGAAATAAGAGAAAGAGGAAGAATTTATTTGCAGTGCGAATTAGAAACAATATAATCAGTCATGTCAGTATTCAGCTGATAACCTTAAACTACTGGTAAAGAGATTGCAACTCAAAACTAGAAAATACCGACCCCAACGATCTGCAACGGTCCCAGTAAAGAGCCCTGAGGAACTCCACAAGTTATCACTTTTACCAGATTTACAGACATTATTTTTAAGAAACTCTGTGATATATTAGTAAGACAATTGGAAAACCAGTCTCGGACAACACTCTATCGCCATTCTTCAGAATGTGGGGGTGGAGTGGGCTTCCAAATTAGGCAATCCCTAGATTACTCTCATGTTATCTTACCCACAAAACCTATGAATCGCTTTTCTTACAATTTCCACTACCCAATGGTACGTAATTTATTTCTGGAGCCATTTACAGGCCTCCCGGTAGTGATTTATCTGAGTTTAATGCTGAGTGGTCCGACCTCTTGACAATTCTCCATAATAAGAACAAAGACACCTATTTAATTGGCGACTACAACATAGATCTCTTTAAAACGTCAGATCACAATCTCACCTATAAAATGACTTTTTAAAATCTAACCTCCTCCAGTTATTTCTTGCCTACTAATACCCGCCCGACTAGGGTAACATCCAACACATTGATAACCTCTTCCCTAATAGAATTAATAAAGTGCGAGATTCCATAATATTGATTGATGACATCTCAGATCATCTTCCTATCTTGGCCTGGATTGACCAGAAACTTGATCCTGTTATTCCTTCCTCCGCCATGTATGCTCGTCGTATCGACCCCTCTACTACGTGTAGGCTTAAACTCGCATTTAAAAACCTGCTAAGCCACACCGGTTGGACTGCTGTACATGAGGCCTGTGCAATTAGAGATACTAATACTGCCTATGACTCTTTCTATCATCTCATCAATAAAGCCCACGACTCAGCATTTCCCATTTATACCAAAACCCAAAAGAATCGTAGAGACCTTAAACAACCCCGGATGACGGTTGGTCTTTTAAGTCTAGGTATAAGATATCCAAGCTTTATGCTGAATTAATAAAGAACCCTACCCTTGCCAATGATTCCAAATACAAGATTATATCGAAACAAGACAGTTTAAAGCATTGAGATATAAACTAGAAAAAGATTATTATAAAATAGAATTTGTAAAATTTAAAGACGACATTAAACAAACTTGGCAAACTATTGAATCGATTTTAAGAACCAAAAAATCTGACTCGCCAGTAAAATATTTGACGATTAATGGAACTAAGGTCTCGGATGGACTTGATAGCTGAGAGATTCAATACTTATTTTAGTAGATAAAATCCCGACATCTGTTCTACCTGCAGCTACCCTTATGAAAGCTCTCCTTCCCAACTCATTTGCTGTTTATCCATCTTCACCTGAAGAATTACTCTCCTTGGCTTTCACTACAAACAACTCATAGTGCAGGAATCGATTAGCTAGATCCCACTCTAATTGGTCCTATCATGGAACAATATAGTCGGTCCTCTGTCTGATATTGTTAACTGCACCCTCACAAACGGCGAATTTCAAAATAAATTGAAAATTGCAAAAGTTGTATCCATTTTCAAGCAAGACCAGAAGGACGAACCCAAAAATTATAGACCGATATCTATTGTCCTAGTTTTCAAAAATCTTTGAAAAAACTATGTAGGCCTATGTCAAAGGCCTATGTCACTTTCTGATTTAATAACTAAGCATAAAATCCTCAATCAGCATGGATTTCAAGCAGGGCACTCGCCAATGATGTCCTTAATAGATGATCTACACTACAGGATAAAATATCATAACGAATTCCCCATAGGTGTGTTCATAGACATTGCAAAAGCATTTGAAACTGAGGATCATTAAATTTTAATTTGTAAACTAGAAAACATAGAAATTAGAGGCACGCCACCCTTAAATGGTTCCAAACCGACTTACAAGGGAAGTCCCAACACGTTTTCTTAACGACTTCTTATCCTCTCCAAATCTGATGCATTATGGTGTCCCTCAAGAATATAACTTAGGAGTCAAGACCACTGTTGTTCCTAGTGTTTATTGCTGATCTACCTAATGCATCACCCTTACTTCATTTCTTACTATTCACGGACGACACTAATATTTTTGCATCCCACAAATCGTTTGAGGGCTTGGTTCAGCTTTCGAAACGCGAACTCTCACGCGTGAGTGACTGGTTTTCCGTCAATAAATTATCACTGAATATATCCAAAACGAACTACATTATATCCAGATCTCATCGTAAACATTCCCCACCTATTAACGAACTGCTAAAAATTAACGACACTATAATTCCTTGTGTCAAGTCTGTTAAGTTTCTTGGTATCCAGGTGGATCAGAATCTCTCTTGGAATGATTACATCTTCAATATCTCGTCTAAAATTGGAAAAAAACATAGGAATAATAGGCGTATCAAGCATAGCTTACCTCTTGCCAGCTAGCATTCTCCTCAATTTATACTATGAAATGATCTTTCCTTACCTTTCTTACGGCAATGTTAAATGGACCCCAAATTATAACTCCAGACTGTAAAGACTTCTACTCCTGCAAAAAAGAATTATTCGGATGATCTTGGGTCGCAATAAATACTGTCGTATACTACCTATTCAGATGTTCTACAGGACTAACATTCTTAATGTCTCTCAAATAAATGCCCTCCAGACCAACGAGCTCATGTACAAATACTTTAACAATATGCTCCTCTTGTGCTTCGCAAACTACTTCACTCAGACCTCATCTATTAATCCTTACAATACTCGCTCTGTGTTTGCAGAACAACCATTAGGTAATTTGCTTTGAAATTAAATGGTCCTTCTGCTCGGAATGTAATTCCTCTGGATATTCGGTTGTCAATTTAAACATTTATTGCTTGAACAGAAAACTCTTTCGAAGTGAGGTGCCTGTTTATTTAGTTAACTAGCTAAGATATAAAGCCATTTTGGTGCTACCTATTCACAATCGCTGCTTGTATTTCCAAATGAGAAAGGGATGGCCCCGATAGTGGAGCCTCGTTGGTCCTTTAGGAGTTTCTTCATTTCTTCCATTTGATCCTCCACCGATTACTTTCTGTTTCTTTCATTTAATTGTTAACTCTATATTTTAGCATTGTGTCTGTTTGGTTATGGTAATGTTCTACTTTCTTCAATAAGTCTCAATATCAAAGGCTTTTGATGAATAAGAAAAATGCCTAATGCAAATTCATTGCAACTGAGAATAAATAATCCAATATTGCATTTCTAATGTGGCCAAGGATGAGGAATGATCCTCACGGCAGCCATTGGAAGCCAGAGATAAGTTTACAGACCGCTGTAGTACTCTGGCGCCGCTCCCAACATCCGAAGCCTGGAGAAAGAAGGAGGGCGACGCCACCGTTTATAGCTGTTGGTATGACACGGCGTCGTGAAATATCAATTAACCAATCAGATATCCCTCTAGAATACAATATCAAGGAATGCAAGACAAAGGCGAACAGTCAAAGGAAGCCAGACATAACTATTTCAGCTGTCAGTTTGGAATTCTTCCTTTCAAACCCATTTCTTTCCCTCTCGTTTCTGAAGCTATCCTTCCATCCCATCTCAGTTGCAGTTGTTGTCCTTTTCCCCCAATTGACGATCGCTCTCTTCTGCTATTTCGATGTGCAACGACCTGTAGAGTGCAGACCCTCATTCGATTGGCAATGGCCAGATAATTAGCAACAACTTAAGCCCTTCTTACTAATCTTCACATTGTTCAACCCATCGTCTTTATAACTATTATGAACACAGACGTAATGTAGTGTAATCAAGCCTTTAAAGCGCCGCTCAAATCAGCAGCGCTCTCGACGGGCGAAACTGACAAGGTGAGAAGGTCGGTAACTCCAGGCGCAGGGACTGCGGAAGACCGTTCCAAGCTGAAGAGCCAACATAAGCAAAGCTCCGCGACTGGGCCGTGGCAGAGCGCGTGCGCGGAACAACAAGAAGGCCGCGAGTGGAAGATCGCAAGGAAGCCCTTGCAGGTAAAGATGACACCGAGGTGCAGAAAGATCTTAGGTATGTCGAGGCTACCTTAAGTAGGCAGTTGCACGTAAGAGAAATGGTTTTAAACTGTATACGCTGTTGAACAGGGAGCCAATGAAGTGTGTCACAGACTCGAAGACGGTTAGAGGAGAGCCAAGCACCTACGGCAGATGAAGCCTCTGGTAAACGCTCAGCCATTTGAACTGCAGAGGAAGCTGGACCATGAAGAAGGGCCTGAGTATCGTCAGCAAACTGGTGTGACGAAATGCCAAACAGCTGGAAAATGCATCCGAGATCCGCAGTATATAGGATAAATAGCAAAGAAACAGGAACAGAGTCTTGAGGGAGACCGTGACCCAGGGACCGTGACCCAGGGAGTTCGGTTAGAGCCAAAAATCACAGATACGGATCTATGGGATAGAAAAGATTGGAACCATACATGGGCCCTGTCTGTGATGCCAAAAGATACAGAAACTAAGGAGTATAGAATGGTCGACTGTGTCAAATGCAGCGTTGTTATCATACAGCGCGAGTAGGGTAACATGGCCATTGTCAAAAGCTTGGAAGACTTCAGTTAAAAGTCTAAGCAGAAGAGTTTCAGCAAAATGAAATTTCCTGAATCCATATTGAAACTGGAGCATAAGGGAGTTGGAGTCAAGATAGTGAACCAGTTGGCAAGCGACACATTTCAAAAGGAGCTTGGAGAGGAAAGATAGGTTAAAGACAGGCCTGAAATTAGCAGAGGTGTTGGGATCTAATCCCTGCCGTTAATGGAGGGAGAGACAATAGCATGTTTGTGCAGTTCTGGAATACAATCCTCGGTCAAGGAAGCATTACACAACAGTTGCAAAAAAGTCCAAAATCATCAGTAAAGTCCTTCAGTAGAAACGATGGCAGCAGGTCCAGTTCACAGGACTTCGATGACGAGTCCAGAACTAGCTGTCGAATGGTCGTTAGTTGAAGAGGTTCCCATTCTGAAAGCGAAGAGGTAGTAGGCTGAAAGGACGACTGTGGAGCGTTGACCGCTGCCTGTCGTGTTGCATGGATCTTCTTTGATTGCAGGAATTTTAGATAGTCACCATCCGTGAACGCAGACTGAGTCCGTATACGAGGAGCAGAGTACTTCGGAAAGCTCAGCCCAGAGACGACGCGAGTTCCCCTTCTCCCGCTCGATCAAAGACTCCCAGCTGTATACTGTCTCCTTGTCACGAAACTCACGCTGAATAAATCCAGATTAGGCGGTCAGCCGGATTGTGTGAGTCACACAATTTATGCTCTAGGCGTCTGACATTCCGACGCAGCACACGGCATTGAGAGTCTAGCCACGGCTGTAATCGTCTAGAATAGACCAATGGCGACGGAGCGAAAGGAGAGAGTCAATCAGAGGAAGAATAGTCGCATCATAGAGGGTGAAGAGGTCTTCAGCTGAGTATTCTGATAATGACGAGAGATCCCCACATAGGACACTGTTACGTAGTTCGTCATGGAAGTCTTGGTGATCCAGATGTTTCCAGCCACGTGATTGGTGGAGGGCGAAGACGGGTGAAGCGCAGAGATATGGCAGCGTGTAAAGGAGAAATCCATTATCAGAGATTGAAGGTGGTTCAACGCGAAGGTCAGTGATCGTACAGTCGTTGCGCGTGATCACTACGTCTAGCCAGTCCCCAAGCTATGCGTCGGTTCAGCCACATGTTGTGATAAGCCGAATTGCGAAAGAAAAGAATTTCCAAGAACCGAGTGGAGTTGGGTTAATTCAGTGAAAAAATCTGATGAATGCATTGTGGAACCCGGTCGGTAGAGGGTTAGGATGGTGACAGGTTCTCTGGCTGTAGTACAAGAGAGAGCTAAGTCTTCAAAGGTGTGGAACACACTTGGTAGTGGAATGATTTTAAGTCGCAGGTGTTCACGATAATAGACGACGATTAGCCGTGGTTTTGTGCCATCGGATCCTGTGTTGCCTTCCTGACTCTTGCGGTTGCTGGAGTCCGGGGGATTTGCCTCCATCACTCAAGGGAAGTTTGACGCCCCTGATTTATATGATACCATATCACTATCTCTTTAAGCTACCAAGTTAAAGGTAGAAATTAAGTTTCACAAACATTGAGACATTTAATAGATCTGTACGTAAGTCTGGTATGGAGATCAAGTTAATAATAAATCAACATTAAGTAAGAAATTACAGAAGTCAAGTATTGCGTCTATTTCTCCAGACAGTTGGTTGATTATGTATTTATGCAGCGAATATAATTGCGAGTTGCAATTTACTTTATCAGGAGATGACCTTTCAAACGACTATTTTAATTAAATGGCGTCGTTAAAAGTCATAGGCTATTGAAGTATACTATCTAAAAAGTATTCAACAATATCCGATGGCTATCATCTCATTCCTTCATCTATCTCTGCGGCTCCTAATTCTCCCCTCCTTCTCTTCCTCCTCCTCTTCCTCCTCCTCCTCCGCCTTCTCTTCCTCCTCCTCTTCCTCCTTCTCCTCCTCCTCTGCCTTCTCTTCTTCCTCCTCTTCCTAATTCTCCTCCTCTTCCTCCTCCTTCTCCTTATCTTCCTCCTCCTCTTTCTCTTCCTCCTCCTCCTCTTCCTAATTCCCCTCCTCCTTTCCTCTGTCTCTGAATCCTGTCTCCCATCATCAGCATTCCATCTTCTTTCCTCGTTGTATTTATCGACGCCCTTGATATCGTCTTCGACAATATTTCTATGAAGAACATCAGATGACGAGAAGATTCTTCTGATGTTCCGTTGTCCGAATGACTCCAATGAACAACAACTCGAAGACATAGAAATGCCAAAGGAATTTCGAAGGAATATCATAGGGAAACCTCGTACATGCCTAAGGAATGTCTCAGGAATGTCTCAGGAATGTCTCAGGAATGTCTCAGGAATGTCTCAGAAGTGCCAACAGAGAAACACTTACAATTGAGCAGAACAATTGTAGTCTTCATCAGACAGAACTATCTCGTCTTTAGCAACAGATCATCACAGAACCACCACAACCATTCAGAATGTTCATCATCACACTCATCACCAGAACCACATCAACACTCCTCAGGACATCATCCACATCTTTACCCCTCTTCCACCTCTCCCTCCTCCTCCTCCTCCTTCTCCTCCTCCACCTTTCTTAGCATCATTTGCAGTTGATGCATCTTCGCCAAACCATGTGACACTTGTAACCACGCCCTGTTGAATGCGACCTTCTTCCCCAACTCAATGTCTACCCCAATCCCTTCACTTCCGTCACCTCTGACCTCAGCTGAACTCTGTCCTCTAACGAGACAGTCCACAGACCTTTGACAGACGATCGAAACTATTTGGCGCTACAAATAAGAGAAAGTGTGATATATAAAGAATTCATATTTAGCTGAGATTAAAATTAAGACAGAAGATCAACAGAAAAATTCGATGGACGAGGCACAGATCAACCCGGCGCCTTATCATTTATAGAAAAGGAGCTTCATCGTTTATAGAAAAGGAGCTTCATCATTTAGAGAAAAGGAGCTTCATCATTTAGAGAAAAGAAGCTCCATCATTTATAGAAAAGGAGCTT